>OY747708.1:7880000-8580000 GCA_963556495.2 Valencia hispanica | reverse complement strand
GCTTTTAGCCTCAAACTTAATGGTTCACTAAAACAAAATAATTAGAAACGTGCTAACTTTTATGAAGGATTACTTGTAATCATCTTAAGTCTAAACTCTGGGGACGTTTGAAAATATCAATACACTGATATATTTTATGTCACGATATTGTAGCGATATTCAAAAGCAATATTGACTTTTTTTTTTTGAATGGAACCATTAATGAGTCATTTTTGAAGTAAAATTAAAAGTATGATTGGTAGTTTGTGGCCTTTTTTCACCTTCTTTGTTCCAGTGGATCGACTAGATCTAGTAATAAAAGTGGGTGTTTCAGTATGAAACCGGTTGGAGTGTTAAGAATGCTGCTAGTTTTTCTGCCGTTAAATTCAGTTTTAAAAATCCCAATTTAGTCTTATAGTTTCGCAATATATCGTATCACCAGATTTTTAGTTTGAGTTAAACCCAGTAGTTCACCATACATCTGGTTTAGCAGCTGAAGCTGATCTAACTTTTGCCTCTTTTCTTCAGGATCATCATCGTCATGGTGACGGGAAAGCGTTTGGCTGATATCAGCTATCGGGCTTTTTCTGCCTCGATGATGCTGCTGACTGTATACGGAGGCTACCTGTGTGTGATGCGAGGATACCGCTACTTGGACAAGCAGAAACAGCTAAAACTGGCGGCAGAGAACCAGGACCCTGAAATCATCAAAGACTGAGGTCGCCTGGGCCGTGCTCTTTCTTCCACTGGACGTTCCCCCCATTCTTGTCGTCCGTCTCCATCTCTAAACGATGAAGAGATGGATTCCTCCCAGAATTCTTGTCTATTCCCCCCGAGGTTACTTCACAAGGATTATGTTTGTTTTATGAAAGTTAAAGCAATCTGTTTGAGAATACATTTGTCCTGTGTCTTGTCTTGACCTCGTTTCAGGAAAGCCGTTCTTGTTTGTATTATAAAATGCCTTAAATAAATGCGTAACAATTCATCACAGTACTGCAATAGTAGAGACATCTTCAAACAGAATATATTTGAAAATACATTTGTATAAAGCACTCTCGTGAGAACAAACTGATCTTTTTTTATGGTCCTCAAACCTCTGCAGGAAGTGACAAACAATTTCATACACATTTGGTCTTGGAAGAAGTAGTAAAAACAGTAAAACACGAATCACAAAAGTAGCCAAACATGGGTGAAGAGTTAATCCACAGCATGTTGCAGAATTGCAGGTGGTGTTCTGGTTTTTAGAGTTGATAAAAGCCCAGCTGTAGCACAAGTTCATCTTAGTACGAGTGGTAGCTGCTCTGTGCAGACTTGTTGTGAATTAACCCTTCAAGATAAAAATAACTAAGTTCATCTGACCAATAAAACTGGGAGAGAACATTTAAAACAAGCGCTCTAATTCATTCCCACTGCCTGGAAAAATAAGGCGATGCATGTTGGATTCGATTTCCGCGTCGTCTGCACATCCACCAGTCCAGACACAGGAATCTGTGAACGCACGCAGTCAGTGTTAATGTAGGTGGGAGAGGAGTGAGTCCTGGAGGACAGGCAGACGAAGCTCCTGGTGAGGCTGCAGGGGGCGCTCCTCGTCACCAGCTGCTGTGGTTGGGCGCCCGGGCTTTGGCTGCGGCACAGTGGCCGTTGGTGCCGTTTTCTCCCTTTGGGGTGCGAGTGGAGGCCTTGAGGCCTTTTGTGCTGGTGTCGGTCTCTTCTTCGGAGCTACTCTCGATGTCGCTACGGACGTCGTTACACACCTTTGGGAGCAGAAAGCAGATTACATTAACATGAAAAACTGGCTAAATATTAATACAGTCTTAAATTTCCTGCTGAATTATTTTTTCTTGTACTTCATGAAGTTTTAACTTAAAGTTGAGACAACATGATGGACTCCTTGGTTGTTGAACTGCTCACACCTTACTGACTTAAACAACCAGAGAAGCAGCAGATATGGAGATATTCCTCAAAGTTTAACAAAGAATTTAAAAAAATCTGCTGATTTTGTCACATTTGCATTTACCCTTAATTGCCACAGGGGGGTGTTGTTGGACAGATTTCAACAGACTCCTGGGTAATTGGAAACAGTGGGACATACCTGACATTCATGACACCATTACCATATTACTCATCATTTACAACCGTCTTCCTACCGCAAGCGATACTACAGCCACACTTAATCTAGATTAAAACGAACAGGGCAGATGAGATTAAGACCTGAGGGGAAGTGCAGGGAGAGTGAATGGAAACTTACAGCCGAACACAGAGAGAGATGGTGAAGTTGTCAAGCAGACAGAGCAGATACAGGGAAGCGAGAGAGCAGTGGAGGTGGAGGGAGGGAGGGAGGGGGCAAAGACACAGAGAAAAGACAGGATCTCCCTCTCCGATTCCTGTGTCTGCAGGGGAGAACGAGACGAGAGTCAGGGGCGGAAAGGGAAAACATGGAGGGGTGGCTACAAATCCATCACCAAAAATAGCAATCAGCTTTGTGTAGAGGTGGGGCTTCTATCTGTTCATCTCTGTTACAGTTATGGGGTCGAATGCGATCTAGAAAACAGAAACTGCACCTCGTGTGTCAAATACAGCGAAGTGAAACCAACAGGTGGTACGAGTCAGAACATAAGTGCTGCGTTTCGATCTTCTCATGCTGGAAAGGATGTTTGTACTGTTGGTGAAGAGGCTGCAGCTACAGACGTCAACCACGGAGCTCCTGATGTTCCAACTATCTAAGTCAGGGCTCCACATGCAGCCAGTGTATCGCAAAAAACTTAATATGCGGGAATGTGGTGACAATAATGTCACTTGGGATAAATAAACAAATACTTAAGTATTTTCTTCTTCCAGTTTAATAAAACAATTTATTATAATCTCTTAATGCTTCCTAAACATTTTCTGTTGTCATTTTCTATCACATCTCATTTAATTTAGCAGAGCCGCCCTGCAGCGGAGGGCTCCCAGAAGGTTTTTCTAATTCCAGAAAGGATAAACTGACCAAGACGCCTCAACAAGTTTGAGATTGAATATATCAACATTCAGTCCTTAAAATATAATAAAATAAAAACTTTGGCTCACTAGAGGCAAAGTTTGGAAGACCTCTGCAGTTTTTAAATTTTTTTTTTGAGCCAGTTTTGGCATTTGGCTCATTTAGTTTAAAACAGAAGTAGACTGGAGTCTAAATGATTCTAAAACTGTGAGAAACAATGGAAAAAAATAGGACAATCCATTAAATATGCATAAATATTACATAAAATGCTCATATTTATTTCTTTAGCTAGTGTTAGCCTCTGGCTAAAATAACTTTATCGAAATGCTTCATGTAGCCGTCTATCAGCCTCTGACATCGATCTGAGGCAAGTTTATCCCACTCCACATATACACACATATACATCTGCTTAAGCTTAACAGATTTCACCAAGCTTCTGATTTCTCAGACGTCCACAAAAAAAAAAAAAAAAAATCACATTAACCTGTTTTTGGTTTGCATTTGACAAACAGTGGAAAAAATACGATCCATACGGCCACTTAAGAACATGAACAAACGTTTGCTACTGATCTCACCTTCCCTCGCATTATGGCTTTGAAAGCTATACGGGATATGAGGTAAGCCCAGAAGATGTGCAGCACTTGGAGGAGGAGCAGCAAGACATTGAAGACCCACCAGGACGGATAGGGTCCGATGATGGCCCAGCTCTCAAACATGGTAGAGTTCAGGACCCTATAAACACAGAAAGATGATACGTTATTGTCTCACACAAAGAAAATGTACACCTAGCAAAAAAAAAAACAGACCCCTCTCCCCTCCCGTAGAGGTTTGGATTTCAGCCCAGTTAGCTTCACCACTCATTCACTCACAGCAAGACACTGAATATCGCTGCTCGGGTTACTACTGCCAACGACAGGTTCCCTATTGTCGGCCTCTCTGTGGAGACAGAGCTGCGACTTTTTGTCCTCTTTCGAGGAACCGCAGTCATCCCAATGGCTTCTGCAGCTAAAGGTCAACCCGAGTCTCAGAGCTCTGACCAACAAATTCAATGATGTGTAAATGAATTAAGTATGGAAGACTGATCCTGCCAAAACTGAAAATAAACAAATGAATAAATAAATGTGGAAATACATCACTACAGTTGGAAAAAGGTCAATAAATGTGGAAATGAATAAATAATTTAATGTGTAATTAAATACATGTGAAAGTAAAATCGGAAGTAAATAAATATGAGGAAATTGGAGGGAAAAAAAACAAATATATGTGGAAATTATGAATCAAAAGATAACTGTGTAGTTCCACATTTATTTATTTCCAATTTTCTTTATTTTCCACATTTATTTATTTATTCCCATATTTATTTATCATTAATGTATTTATTTTTACTTTTCCCAAACACGTTTTTCCTTCAAATGTATTGTAATGAGGTGGGCGTTTCTACCACAGGCCCAAACAATCATTGGTCAGCTACAGGAATCAGTGTCAACCAATCAGCTACGCAGATATTCAAAGCTTCTGGCTCTTTTTTATGCCCTTATTTATGTATTTTCAATTTTATTTCCTCATGTATTTATTTACTTCAATTTTTTCTTACACATTTACACATGTATTTATTTATACATTTCTTTACCCATTTCTAAGTGTCTTTATGTATTTATTTATTTTCAAATTTGGCAGGATCAGTCCTCTATAAATTAGCACATGGTTTGGGGATCTTTGCATTTTGTTAGCTTCGACAGCTCAAACCAAAAAATGTTTTTTTGTGTGTTTAATGTTTTTGTGAAAACTCCAGGCCACAGTTCACACACATTTCAATAAACCTAAACTAAATATTAAAAAGGCAGAGTGGCTAAAAATACTCACCATATTGGATATATAACAAGCCGTGTGATAAAGAACACCACACTGAACACAATGAAGAGGAAGTCACACAACCGCTGGTATTTGGCATAGTTTGTCATCTTGGCTGCCTGTCGAAGAACAAAAAAACCCAACAGAAATCAAACATTATGATAAGCTGGTGTGGAATGTTTGTGCCACATAGACGTTTCAAAAGAAAAAAGACGTAGCCAGGGTGAGTTTCAGTCGAGAAAAAAATAACTCAGAACTCATCGTTACAAATATATCTTTTTTTTTTTTAAAAACACCCTACTTTGGGTGAAATCTATCAAACAGATATTCTACAAACTGGTTTCTTCAGATGGTAAATAATTTTTTCTCGCAGCTTTTTTACACAAACAAATAAATCAAAACACAGGAAATGTTGCAGGACTCTGGAGGGTTGAATCCACTGGAAGCAGCATGTGTCTCATTTTTCCCATGACTACAATCACACATCCCCTGTGTATGAATGCATTAGCATATTTTTAAAAAAGCACACACTTTCTCATGCACCACTTATAGTGAGTTACAAAGATAAAAAAAACAACAACAAAAAGACACCTATATTTTTATTATATGTAGTTATTAAACCTGTACAAACAATTCTATGCGTTTAAGCTCACTGCATGCCGGGACAGCTCTGAAGAACGTGACCGTTTACCGTCGTTACTGACCTCCAGCAGGAAATCGGAGGCATCGTGGACACACAGCACGAGGCTCCCCACGCGAGCCATGTTGTTGGCGTAGGAAAAGCTAATGAGGCTCACTGTTGCTAGGTGATGGATGAACATGATGAGGAAGTCCTGAGAATAAAAACGGGGAAGAGACGGCGATCAGAGCGCTGCACACGTGTCGTGTGTGCTTTGATGTATGGATGCAAGACATTCAGCCTGAATCGTCTTGATCCGCTCAGGTCCACAGAACACACAGATCAGGACTGAAGCAGTTTGTGGGAGAAACCCAACAGAACTGGATGCAGAATTAGAGTCACAAGACGGAGCAAAAAGCAGGCTGTCAATAACCTCAAAACAGCTGTAAAGCATAGAGAAGGATGTGTTATGGTCGGGGGATTTCTTTAATGAGCAGTTTACATGAAAGACCCGAAGTTACTTGTTGACCTTTGAACTGAAGGTCATGAATCTGAAGTTAGATTAAAGGGGAAATATTATGCTCATTCTGTAAAACGAGCTCAGCAGTTCAATTCTTGACCATTTCAGTCCCTTTACAGAATGAGCCGTTTAGAGGGCCCTGTCACTTTTATGCAAATTAGCAGCTGCAGACCACGCCCACCCATCATGTTACTAGCTGAGGGGCGGGGTTTGACAGGTGAGGGGTGGTTATATTGCGACGTCACAATAAGTCACTTTTTCAAACAGCTTGTAGAAGCACGAGATTTCTGACAGCGAAAATTAGCAAAATCTGAATGGATGGTTTTGATTCATGTTTGGAGTGTTTATTGTGGCAGCAGAGAGCCAAATGGAAACATTAAAAAAAATGAAATTTGCATAATATGTACCCTTTAAAATATTTATGGTGTTATTCACCTATAACCATTCGTCTAAAGGGGGCTTTTATACAGAGTAAGATAAACAACGGTTCACTAAAATAATAAAAGAAATGATCATGTTAGATTCATTTCTACACAGCTTTAAAGCCAATTAAAGGAATGCATAGTTAAGTAAATTCCAGTGAACAAAATGTATTTTGTAAATGGGTTAAAAACTGTTTCATGTATACATTTAGATTTCTTCATGATAATTACTTTACAGGCTGAACCTTATAACTTAATGTGATTAAATATCATTTTTAGAGTCATGCCACTGGCAATACAGCTGAGGAATTTTGCAGTGAATTGAGAGGATGGCCAAAAACAAATGACATTCATCTGGAAGTCCAGTCAACTGAATCTGCAGGAAAAACTAAGAAGTAAGACTAAAGATCTGAGTGTTGCTACTCCACAGAGAAACATACAATACGCATCATTGTCTTGGCTCTGTTATTACTCACCTTTGAATCATTTAGCATGGGAAGATATTTTAATCCAAATATCTACACGTGAAGTTTAATGTTTCAAGCCAAGGTTAAATGAATGGTGAAGGAATTTTTTGAATTTCCCACAATAATAAAGGCTGAATATAAACAAACATCTAATCAAGAAATCGCCCTAAGCAGAGGTTGCTGCTTTCTCTGAGCATCCAGTGACGAACAGAGGTTAAATCAGATACACAGCAAATAAAACCAGGTTAAATAGGCATATCTAGAGCTCAGCGTCTGTGGCTGATTCCAGTTTAAGGAATTTCTGATAATCTAACAGACTGAGGCCTGCTCCATTCCACAATCACATGACAGAGGGTGTAAAAACAAAGTGTTCACAGACTGAGCAGTATGAGCTGCAGCACGCCCCCTTGGAGGAGAAAAAAAAACAACACATGTGACCTTCCATCTAAAGTAAACCCGACAGAGAAACTTTGTAAAACGCACTTTTATGTCCTACAATATACTATAAAGCTCGTACATGCAGCTGAAAAACATTGCATCATGCGCACTCTTTCATGCATTCTTCGCCACAGCTAAATGAGGAACAATAGACGCATTGACTGATGTTTAAAAGGGAGTGGCCCCTGCACAGGATCTTCTGTGGTCTGACCTAACAGACACTCAACCCGTGTTACACTCACCTTCCTTTTTATGTCTGTGAACTGGGAGAACATAAGGGACCAGTAGAAGGCCAGCTCAGTCACATAGTAGTGATAAAGACCTGGAGTCATGACCTGAGGAGACAGAGCGCAGCGATCAGAGCCGATTCAACCTGTTATTTTTACAGTGTTCTGTAGCAGAACAAACTATGCAACTTTTTATTTTGTACAAATCACATAAAAGATTGGGGATATGTGATTTGATGCATAAATGAATAACCTGCAGTACATTTTCCACATTTAATTCCTCGGAGAAAGAAAAAGAAAATTCAAATCAGCAGGTCAGACGAATGGGTAAAAACCCAATCGTTGCATCTCTAAAGATTTACGAACATTTAACCCCTTCACAATGAATCACCATCACATACAGTTTGATTAAAACTGTGCCGTTCCTGATTCCCAAAGCTAACTTGCTGCTCTCAAAGAGAAACAGCACTGTTGTAAAGCAGTGACCTTCAGCAGTACATCCACAGATGTTCCAGTGGGAGATGACGTCGCACCATAATATTCTTCTTAACGTCTTGTGCTTTACATTGCCATAAAAGCCCAACCCGTACGGCCATATTGGGTGATAAGCAGCGACAAAATGTTCACAAACAAACACTGATGATGTTGATTTGACACAAAGACCAAAAATAAAAACATTGTGGTTTTTACCAGTCAGCGCTGAGGATCTGGTCTTTTTTGTTTCCTACAAACCGACACATAAATGAGCCGATTTAATCTCAGCAATGAGGAAACATCAGGAAAGTGTTTGCATGTCATTGTCTGACTGCTTTTTATGACACAGTAGCGTGTATTCAAGCAGAAGCAGCGGAGTGAAGGTAAACAGATACTAGGTGTGTGATATGGGAGGAGAGAAAAAAAGGTAAACACTGGCTACTTTTCTTCGTTTAGTTTGTTTGACACAATGAGATGCAATCCAACTGAACCTTAAAGGACAAATAGATGAAAGGTATGACGTGTTTTTCTTTGCTTGTTGAGCATGTGGCTCTAGGAGACACAGACCAAAGGACTGGTAGATATCCAAGGCAATGCGGCCTGTTATCTGCTCCTATGTTGTGTAGACACCAGAAGCCAGAGACCAAACCAGACATCTTTTTATCGCTAAACATCAACTAAGCTACTGAGTCACAGGTTCCCTGGTCACAACGCAGCTGACGTTTAGGTCCTGCAAGTTTTGGAATAATACTAGGAGTGTAAAGGTACATGTGTAGCATCCAATCAGCCCAAACTCCTTATTTTTAATAAAACAAGTCGGCGGAATCCCCGTTGATGAGAAGGGATTTTTCCCAACAGTTGCCCATGCTGCATTCAAGTACAGCTGGGAGACTAGGTTGTCGAAATATCAAAACAACTCCAAAGTGATTTAAGCATGTTTTATTCTCAAATTTAGTATTAGTATTAAAGTATTATCTTAACATACCTGGATATTGTTTTCTACTCTGGCTATGTCCGCTTGTACTATTTTATTAATTTTTTTAAATCCAATCAAATCCCCAGTCAGTTCTATGTTTTCAACTTTAAGTTATATAATATAACAAAATCAAATTAATTTCAGGAATTAAAAATGAAGGAATTCATCATAAAAGGTTCTTTGGTTAATGCTGATCAATGTTTAAAAAAATAAAAGTCATATGCACATTTGTATTTTTTTTCTTGATTAAAGTCTACCAAAAACATAGCGAACGGTGATTATTTGTGTGCGCCGCTACCCCCCCCCCCTAATTAATACACAAGATAAAAGAAACGAGAGCTTCATCATACCTGATAGGGGTAACCGTACCAACAGTGCCGTGTATCCCACATCCACGGACACTGAAAACAGAACAAGGCCCTTTAGCAAAGAGAAGATGGTAACGTTGCCATCTGGATTTATAATGATGATCTCAGGTGGTGAGCTACCTGCCACAGAAACTGGAAGCCATAAATAAATATCCCCAAATAAAATGAAAATCTCCACCTAAAAACAAAACAGAAAAAACATTTTATATAAAAAAGAAAAAAGAAAAGTGCATTCAAAAAAATCCACCTCACAATAAATCCGATCCATTAAAACAAGAACAATGTTAACTCTGTCTCAGCCTGTGGTCAGGTTAGCTGAGACCACACAAGCTTTAAACCTACATGCTCTCGCAGAACTTAGTGTGTGTGCTGGGTTTATCTTGATTCCTGCGGTGCCTGAACCAACGCTGGACTTTGCGCACCTCCCAGTCCAGCTGCTTAGACAGGCCATCCAGATGGCGGGAGTCTGGATTCTGTCACAAGAGGGTGGAAAAAACAACAACTACAATCAAATTAGTCTGGAATGACAAACTTGACCCCCCAAAAAAGAAAGCAACAGCACAAAAAAATGTAGAGACATTATTACAGCTCATAAACTACTAAATGTAGTTCATAATGTGGGATCGAATCTTTAGATTAAAATAGAATAATCCTTTATTTGTCCCTTGGATGGGGAACCTTCAGTGTGTCAGCAGCAAACCCTCAAATATGCTTTGTATTTACACAAAATATGTAAAACATTGTCCTTTTTACTTAAGAAAATACCAGCTATGTAAGTTTTATTTTCTTTATAGTGAGCAGGGCCGGTTATGCATTAACAAACTTTAAGCAAACTTTAAAAATATTACTAAATAAAATATTGTGTAGATCTAAACAAGTATAAATCCACTGAAACTGACTTAATCTAATGTTTTTAGCTAGTAGCAGAGTCAAAAGACTATTTTAGGTCAACAACACAACAGCGGTGTTACAACCAGTCCAAGTTTAATTTTATTGTTGCTTTAGGAATGTCATTTTAACTTTTACTATATTTCCATTATTTTAATATTCAGGTTTTTTTTATTCATGCATTTTTTTAAACTTGTACGACTGAAAAGACCAGACTGCAGGAAATAATTAAATTAAATAAAGAAAACACTAGAATAAAACAGACAAATGTAAAACCAGAGGCCTTCGATATCACAACTAGCCTGAACAGAGCTTTTTTTTTTTTTTACTACTTTGAATAAATGTTAATTTAAGCTCAGGGTTTAGGCCGAAATTTAAAAAAGGGAAACGGCAGATGAGTCGCTGACCTACATTTGAGTTGGTAGAAGAGCTTAAACTGCAACAGGCCCTTCTGCTGAAAGCCAGACACCACCAACCTTTGTGATGGAGGTAAACACCTTCTCCAGCACTGCATGGGGCTGGGCTCTCCTTACGACGCCTGCCTGGATGTGGAGACCTCGGGCGCAGGCACAGGCCACGAACCTGTGACGTGGGTCAGAAACGGAAAGTCACTCGCTTGTTCATAAAACATGTAAACAGAACGTCATTTCTGCATTGTGACTCGACGTTCACATTTAAGGCCTGGTTCACAGGGCCGGATTTTTAGGCAGATTTTGCTCCGATTCTGCCCTTCCGACATGCCCTGATGATTGGGATGAATCTTAAGATAATCATAACAATTATTCCTGCCATGTGTGGTGTGTTCAGAGCGCTCCGGTCTGCTTGGAACAACATCGTGACCGCTCCGATCACAACGTGTCGGATTGTCTTTGCCCGATATCGCAGTGTGTGTGGTGCGTTGCGAGGACAAACGAGCACGCAGCCTGTTGTCTATGA
Organism: Valencia hispanica; assembly: GCA_963556495.2. Classification (NCBI taxonomy): domain Eukaryota; kingdom Metazoa; phylum Chordata; class Actinopteri; order Cyprinodontiformes; family Valenciidae; genus Valencia; species Valencia hispanica. The sequence goes on along the minus strand of OY747708.1, from coordinate 8,568,858 downwards.
CGTGTAGCCAATCAGAAAGCGAGGTGACAGGCAGCGATACGCCTTGGAAGCGTCTATTATTATTTGAAAGTGTCGGCTCACTTGACTTCGTATCTTTCCTGCTGAGTCCGCAAGGATTTAACTTTTTTTTTTCTCTGTTAAAACTAGTCCACAAACTATTGCCAATGCCATATCCTTGGCACTCATATATATTTACTCCTTTGATTTTATTCACGTTTTATATCATGACGTTTTGTGAGATTTCCCGAATGTTTGTGAGTAAAATCGGTTCGTGTGTGGTGTCTCGACATTGCCGTGTGGCAAAAACAGGAATATCCATGATTTTCTTTTTTAATCACCCTGCATGCGGTCTGAAACTCTTGCGACAGTTTTAAAATCTGCGTTTTAAAAGCCGCGTTAACCCGGCCTAAAGGAGAAGAGATGTCAATTTGCCTTAAGTCAGGGAAGTTAAACATTCAGCAGGTAAGCTAATGTGCAACTGGACTGCTGTTTAATATTCCCTCAAGGCTCAATACTGATCATATTTATTTATGATCAAAAAGTCTCTATTTTAAGCTGAATGCAGCAAAGGATAGGAGTCAAACAGACATTTATCTGAAATTCTTGCAGCGTTACAGATTAATATAAAAACCCTTCAGTAACAAGATAGTAAAAGTTAATGATAAAGCAGGACAACTGAACTAACTGGCTTCATTAAAACTAAAAGAAAAACACCTTAACACCTTTTACTGCCAAAAAAAAAAAAAAAAGATTCATAAAAACTTGATCAAACATTTGCAAGCTTCCACTGTCAGCAGCAAAATTATATATCTGCTCCCTTTTAGTTACAATCTGCAATGAAACTTCTTCACAACCGTTAAGATCAGGGGCCTCATTTATAAAGCCTGCTTACGCACAAAACGGAGTCTGAAAGCTCAGCGAGTCACGTTCTACGTCAAGTTTGTGATTTATAATAAAAAAGATAATTAAAAAAGTGGTGGGAAAACATGCACAACTTTAAGCACACTACGGACGTTGCTGCTTACGCACATTTTGGACAGAGGAGGTGAGATGGAGAAGTTGTGAATATAAGCCACGTTTACAGACTTGTAGCGCTTCGCACACACACAAACACACAACCAACAGTCTCTGAACTTAGAATTCAAATGAGAATCTGAATGAAAATATGTTGCATTTAAGAGTTATATCACAATGCGTTCATATGCATGTCTTCAGATTATTCTACAGCGACACTCCTGCATAATGCTGCACAATGAAAGCTGCTGCATCTGGAGGGGGGCGAGCCGATGTAGATTCCCTAAAGCGCTCCTATTAGATCCATTAGCTGAACCGGGCCCGGACCCAACGGAACCGTGCATACAGTCAGTACCCTCTCTTCTTGTGTATGTCAGGCACGCTGCTGCATCAACTAGGCATGTACGAATCTATCGTTACACCGATATATCGCGATATTTTATCGATATTCAAGTAATGTGTCGATATTTATTTTATTTTTTTAGAATTTGAAGGGAACCATTAATGACAGTAATTTTTTAATTCGTTCCAGTGGATCAACTAGATCTATTAACAAAACTGTATGTGTATGAAAGTAGAAAAACTGTCTCAGCATTCTAAACATTCCAGTTAAATTAAAGTTTTAAAAATCACAATAGTATCGCAATATATCGTATCGTCTCCCCCTGTATCGTGATACACATCGTGCATAATATTTTGCTCAGATAATACTTTTTAAAAGTAGATTTTTGTCAGGCTTTAAATATCTAGGTGTGCTGAAACGTAATTCTGCTGTAATTTAGGATTTATTTGTTTTAATTTGCTTTTATTCCAATCTTATTGTTGGTACAAAAAGTAATCGCAACATTCAAACTTTATATTTATTGTTATTATTTGTTGTATTGCCTTTGCTGCTGCTTTTATTTTAATGTTTATGAAACACTTTGGTCGCCTTTGGGCTGAGTAAAGCTCTATCTAGATAAACGGTGTTTGATTGATTGATTGAATTAAAATAAAACAATCCATATCAGCCAGATTAAGTCTATCAAGAATATTCATTAGACACTTTGCATTGACCGTTTATGGCAGAAAGTGGGTGTGTAGGAGGCGGGATAGTATCCAAAATCATTTGAGCACATTTCTAGGAAGAGCAGGATTTATGAAGCGGAAATTGCATTCAGCTGTGTGTACTCAAAGTTTGATAGATCGGAAAATGTCTTATTTTTGCTGAGCTTTAGTGGTTTTAGAAAGGATTCTACGCAATGTTTTTTTAAACGAGACCCCAGAGACTTAATTTTACTGTCTGACACACAAAAATATTTTTATATAGAGCGTCTCCGGGTCCATAAAATACGGAAAAAACTGTTGTAGTAAGACAATCTGATCATTTCCAATCAGAATCCGCATTAGCTTTATTGGCCGAGATTTTGTACAGAAACGGGAAAACCCGACTTTCATTTACAAGCGATCACAACGTACAGATGTAAATTATAAAATATATAAAGTTTAGAGCGGAATAAGAGAAGGATAAAGGAACAATATGTACATCCACTTGCAGCCATTTTTTATTATAGGAAAGAAAAAAGGACCGTTGCGACGGTGCAAAGAATAGTGGACAAACTTCGTTTTTGTCAATTCTGCATGTGAATTGACAACATAATTACATTCCAAATCCTCCACCTTGTTTAACACACTGCCGCTTTGTTGTGCATCTCTTCTAATTCAACGCTTATCAAGAATGTTTCCCAGTTTATCAGTAAAGGGTTAATTTAAAGACTCAAGTTCATATTTCTGATAATTTCTGGAGTTTGTTCCTCTTATATAAAACCTAAAATCAATGTTTATTTGTTTAAGATTCTTTTGAATTTAGAATAATTCAGAATGCACAAATTCCAAAATATCCCAGAATAGTGAACAATATGCCCACCTTTAACCCAAAATGTCATGGTTTCCCTTTTTCACGTAAGCATACAGCTCTAGGTTGGAACAGCTGAAGAAAAATGAAGAAAATGGAGTCAATATAAACAATTTACAACAATCTAATTTCCATTTATGTGGTTTAAGAAACTAAAATACATTCACTTACGCAAACAGGCTAAATAAATCACATAAATCTGGAATTACTCGCTACAAAAAAAAAAGCTCAAGTTTGTAAACAACATTTAATTTGCTTATACTCCTTAGGAGGATGTTCCAGGCAGGAGGATGCTGCTAGATTTAACAATCAAATTATTTTCAGGCCTTCCACTTCCTGCACGAACGTCATATTTAGACAAATTCTTGAAGGCGTACTCGATTAATGATTTGCCTAATCCTTTCTCAGAGAAATGCAAAATCATATTTTAATTGTTTAGTAAAAAACTAAAGTTTACAGAGTTCTATCCAAGTCCTGCTGGATTTAAACTTTGTCTGTTTGGGATCCACTTTGTGCAGCAAACTCTTTTCTCTTTGGTCGCATTTATCTCTCATATAGTGCTCATTCATTGAGGATTTTATAAATGAATGAATACGGTTATATTTTGAAGTTTTAATTGATGCAAACCTGCAGCTCGCCACAAAAGCAGCCAGAAGAGCTTCGCTGCTTTGTGAGGAAACGAAGAGGAAAGAAAAGATACACACACAAAAAAAACCCCACAAATATTTTCCGCTTGAACGACGTCCAACTACTTACACTTCTGGTCCTTCCAGTTTTTATCGCCTTTCACTTTACAAGAACTTGATTTGCTCATTAGGACGTTGTTCTCCTTACCCAGCGGTAACGTTCAAAGCAAAGAAATGACAAACATGCACATAACATGCTGTGGGTTGTGTAACCATTAAACTTTTCAATCTACAGTAGGGCTTCTAACTAGAATCATAAAGTTTAAAGATAACAATCACCTGTTTGTGATTGTTCTGCATTAACCAACTAGATTTCAAGATGCAACAAGTAAACTGCCCCAGCCCTGTAATGCACAGATAACTCAAGGCGCAAAACAAAACAAAGCCAATTATGAAGACGAAGGGTTTCATCGGTCATAATGTTGTTAAACATTACTCAGAGCGATCAACCTTTTACTTTTTAGGTGCAGAGCAAAAAAAAAAAAAAAAAAAGGTTTAACAAGTCAACCCCACAGCTATCGTGCTTGACACTTTGATCCAACTATAAGCTCCAAAACGATAAAAGGTGCTGAGCAGAGTTTGGTAGAGTAGCCACAAATTGTGCTCAAGTAAAGTACCACTACTTCAACAACATATTTTTACTCAAGTAAAAGTCCAAAGTCCATCCAATCCATCCATTTTCTTCCGCTTATCCGGGGTCGGGTCGCGGGGGCAGCAGCCTAAGCAAAGAGACCCAGACTTCCCTCTCCCCAGCCACTTGTTCCAGCTCCTCGGGAGGAACCCCAAGGCGCTCCCAGGCCAGCCGAGAAACATAGTCCCTCCAGCGTGTCCTGGGCCTTCCCCTGGGCCTCCTCCCGGTGGGACGTGCCTGAAACACCTCACCAGGGAGGCGTCCAGGAGGCATCCTGACCAGATGCCCGAGCCACCTCAACTGACTCCTCTCGATGTGGAGAAGCAGCGGCTCTACTCTGAGCCCCCTCCGGATGACTGAGCTTCTCACCCTATCTCTAAGGGAGAGCCCAGACACTCTACGGAGGAAACTCATTTCAGCCGCTTGTATCCGTGATCTCGTTCTTTCGGTAACCAACCAGAGTTCGTGACCATAGATGAGGGTAGGAACGTAGATCGACCGGTAAATCGAGAGCTTCGCCTTTTGGCTCAGCTCTCTCTTCACCACGACAGACCGGTAGAGCGCCCGCATAACTGCAGATGCCCCACCAATCCGTCTATCGATCTCCCGCTCCATTTTTCCCTCATTCGTGAACAAGACCCCCAGATACTTAAACTCCTCCACTTGGGGAAGGACCCCATCCCTGACCCGGAGGAGGCACCCCACCCTTATCCGGCTCAAGACCATGGCCTCGGATTTGGAGGTGCTGATTCTCATCCCAGCCGCTTTACACTCGGCTGCGAACAGCTCCAGCGAAAGCTGTAGATCACGCTCCGATGAAGCCAACAGGACCACATCATCTGCAAAAAGCAGAGACCCGATCCTGAGGCCAAAGTAGTAATCCAAAAATTTGGCAAAAACTATACTCAAGTATTGACTACTGGAGTACTTCTTTTGAGATTATAACATATTTAATATTGTTAAATGATGTAATTGGGCAAAAATATGAAGTTAGGTGTTAAATTCTAAAGACTAAAATAAATCGAAACACATGCCATAATTGCAAAAATATCAAATCAGAGTAGAAGAAACACTTTTGCAAATCAATCTTTTTCAAAGTAAAACTAATGGAACCAACACCATAGATACTAATACTAGGGGTGCACCGATATCACTTTTTTAGTCCCGATACCGATGCCTGGGCTTTGTGTATCTGTCGACACCGATCCGATACTATTGTTGAATTAATAATAAACTGTATACCCTCCACCTTATAGCTTACTTGAATAGACTAAAGGTACCAGATTTTACTAACTAACTAACTAAACATAATCAAGACGAAGAATGTTTTTTCCTTTTTGACCCCGCTCCTTTTGTTTTGCTGAGGTGCAGGAATTCAGCGTGCTACTAATCATAGTATTTCTGGATGTGCTTGATTAAAATGGTAGTGTTGTACTTTGCAGTAATACCACCTCGCCCCGAAACATTTAGTTTGCAGACAAACTAGTTGGAGTGGCAAGCGTGAAATATCTCCACGCAGCCGACCCTCTGGCTCGCTCCATGTTGCTTCTGGCATGCGACACACGTGAAGCTGACGCATGAAATACGTTCTGCTGCGACGGAAAAAACCCCAAAACAAAACAAAAAAAACCTGGATCAGCCAGTGGATCTGTTCATTTTTCCGATCCCCGTTGCAGCTATTTTGTCAGTATCGTGGCCGATATCCGATCCCAATATCGGATCTGTGCACCCCTAACTAATACCACTACTAATACTATAGTGATGTATATATGTTAGACCAGGGTAAGCTCCTCCCATTTGACCTCCAAATGGTACAGCAGGCTCAGCAGATAGAAAAGAACATTCAAATGATGAGGCTTGTGTGCAAACAAGGGGTCTCACTTCAACATGAACTGTACGTATGAGTCTCGTGCGTTTTTGGCTGAAACAAGCTTCTTTTTCATTCACTGTGGGAAGAGTAGCCAGAAAATGTACTCAATGAAGAGTAGCGATACTTCCAAAACATATTACTTAAGTAGAATTAAAGAGTATGGTGTAGTACAAATACTTGTAAAAGTTTTTTTTTTTCCTCTCTCAAAAAGTTAAATGCAGCTAGTTACTACCCTCCTCAGGTGGTGAATGGGCTGGGTTGCGTAAGTCTGATTCACCCTGAAGAGACGGCGCAGGTTTAACTTTCCAACAATCTCTCTCTATTAAACTGTTACTCCGGTCCATATGGAGGAGGTAAACGATGGGCGAAAACCTGGACTCTTGTCTGGACAGGTCCTTCAAATTTCTGGTGGGAACAAAGACGACTGAAACACAAGCGCAAAGAAAGTTAAAGCGTGCAGTCCTAATAAGTAGACTGCAGCAACAGGGAAGGGAGGGAATAAAAAAGACATAAGTTAATCTATTTATTTCAAATGTCAAAACATCCCTGTTCCTTCTCAGAAACTGACCCCCGCCAATATACAAAACGGCTTGGTGTGATCTGTTTACAGGGACGCTCGTGCAGAATGGAAAACGTTACGGTCCTACGCCTGAAGACTTGATCCGACTTTAAAGTGTGTGTTTCAACCCCAAAGTTGAAGTTTCTGGAAGATCTAAAGTCAAGTTACCGAAACAGGTGCCAAACAAGGTACAGGAAAAGTGTTTAAATGAATAACATTACTATGTTGTTTTAGGTATACACACTCACTTCCTCAAAAAGGGGAAAAAATACCTGTTAATGTATGAGGACATAGAGGAGCGAAGTACTTCTAATCTCAAAGCGCAGCTCCGTTTTTGTAGCTTTTGAAACCCTTGACACGGCTTATGAAAGCGTGCACACACAAGGCATGTCTGGCTGCTCGCCTCTGCTCAGTCAGAGCCAGGAGCAAAGCGATGATTAAGATCAAACAAGAATGAACTGGTGGAGAGGAAAGGGGGGGTGGACACAGCCATCTTTTAGTAAGGAGCAAAATCCCTGCACAAATTTACTTAATAGACCAGGAAAACGATGCATTGTAGGGACAAAAACCAACACAAGATGATGAAATGTAAATTTAAGACACAATGCATGTTCAACCAGTACCCATCATGCCCTGTGATGACGGATACTGGTTTCCTTGTTTTTTTGTTTGTTTTTTTCCCCAGCAGTTGCTCACTCAAAAATACATTTTGTTGCATCATTCCAGCAAGGTAAAACGCATTGATTTAAAGCGCCTCCGTCTAGTAGAACCTGTTCTAACGTACCACCGTAGGCTCATAGGCGCATGAGACCCGACCCGACCAATCCGTACTTTACAAACAGAGAGCCCACAACTGAGAAGTCCAATGTTGCGTTCGCGGCTCACTGACGATGGTAAATTAAATCGACTTTGAGACGTGCCCTCGCCTATTAGGGAACAGCAAAACAAAAAGGTCCGTAAGACACAAATCTCAGTTCTGGGAGGAATAGTAAAGTTGTGACTACATTTGATCACTGCTGCGCTACATCAAATCAGAGTAAAAGTTTTGGTTTTAGATCAATAAATAAACTTTTTTCTTTGTATTTGTGAAATATCAAAAAAGAAAGAATTGTTCTGTACTTTCAGTAAAGTCAGAAGACAGATAAATCTTTATTGTCCACCTCAAGCTGAGACAGAAATTAGTCTTTGACACAAACATAACAAATGTGAAATTAACATTAAAAAATAAATAAAAAAGTGTTCTCGTGTTAGAGCATTTATGAAGTATACATACACTGAGTTTATTGTCTCTAAACTAGGGCTGTCAAACAATTAACATTTTTAAACAAATCAATCACAGGGTAGCTGTGAATTAATCACAATTAGCATTGCTAAATATGACTAAAAAAGTACAATTTCTGGAGTAAATAAAAGACAAAACCAGAAGCCGTTGACCTCTTTTTTTTTTAAGGAAACACAGAAGAGATGCATGGAACATTTGTTTTGAACTCTATCTCATTTACACGTGACCCTTTTAACCTATTCATCTTTTAGCCAGTTGCTAATGTAAACTGGTTAACATTTTCTGAATATAAAGCTGACCGTTTCTTATTAATATTGGACAACCAATACTACAACAGAGTGTCTTCAGTCAGAGGCTTCTAAAGTTTCGCTGCAACACAGACTGCTACAGAAGATCCTTCCTCCCCCACAGCCATCAAGATCTACAACTCCTTGAAGAATTAAACAGTTTGAGCTACAACAAAACTTAATTTCTCTCTGGGATCAATAAAGCATTTTTGAATTGAATAATTTTAAACAAGAGAGGGATTATTTGTTTATCAACACCGCCATGCCCGCGGAAATGGTGTGACACCGTCCCCTTTATATACCTCCGGTTCCCACGGTTATTATTTGCAGTTATCTTGCAGTTGCAGTGTTGGTTAGCAGATCTTTGCATTTTTATTCATCTGCTCGTTCCAACCGCTTCTTCTGATCGCCGCGCTTTCTGTAGAGGACAAGCACAGCAGAGCAGGGCGCGACGCAGACCAATAATGGCTACGGTCCGTTCACATGGAACCGCGGATGCAGTCCGGGTCCGCCTTGCTGTTTACGTGACGCGCGAGCACTGAGAGCCGTGGGATAAACAGGACGGGTCATTCTGTGCATGCCTTAATTGCGTTAAAAACAATGATCGCGTTAATGCTACAAATTAATCAACCTGCGTTGACGTGTTAATTTTGACAGCCCTAGCCTAAACAAAAAGAAATCTCAATTTGGTACCATTCTGAGCTTAAGAAGCTTCTGATTAGTTAATTAAGTCCGCCTGAGTTAATTGGTGTCTGTAGTGGAAGAATTGTAATGTTCTGTTCTGTGTAGTTCACATACTGTTACTATGTGTCTCTTCTTTATGATATGGTGACCAATCTGATTAGGTGACGCTGTATGAATTTAGGTCAGGTCAAACCTGCTGATTCAGACTCTTACAGCCTGGGTTGGCATGGCAACTCTCTGTTACATCTAAGAACGTCCTGACATACATTGATTATGCTTCTATATATAATCTTCTACGCCTAATGAGTCAAATGCCTACCGACTGACAAATGTTAGTTTGTAATGTCATAGGTGATAGGCCATGATTACTGAACCCATATAATCCTGTGTCTTGTTTTGGAAGGCAGGTCAGTATAGCATATTCCCTCTGTTGACGCTGTACCTCCTTGTGTTGATCAACCAAGTCTGTATTAAAACCTCCGAGAATCTGAAGGAATCTCTCTCATCTCTGTTATTAAAGAACTTCGATAACATGTCACACCCAAAAATAGAGCCAATTTCCAGATGCCTGAAGATCTGACGTTCAATCGGTCAGATAATAATACTTAAGTATAAAAAACATGGGAATCTACAGCCATCATCAGGAAGGAGACCGATTCCGAGTCCCAGAGAGGAACGTTTCTTGGTCCTCAAATGTGTGAATCAACCTCAGGACAACAGCTAAAGACCTGGTAAAGATGCCGCCGGAAACTGATAAGACAGCGTCACTTTCCCCAGTAAAACCAGTCCTGAACCACCATGAGCTGAAAGGTTAGTCTGGGAGGAGAAAGCCATTACTTTAAAACCACCATAAAAAGTCAGACTACAGTTTCCAAATGCATATGGGGGACAAAAATCTGAATTTCTGGAGACATGTCCTGTGGTCTGACGAGAAAAAAAATGGAACTGTTCAATAATGATAAACGGTATTTGGAGGAAAAAGAGGGAAGCTTTGAAGCAAGTATGCGGGGGGCAGCATCATGATGTGGGGCTGTTTTGCTGCAGAAGGGACTGTTGCACTTCACAAAAACAGATGGCATCATGAGAAAAGAAAGTTCTGTGGACATATTGAGGCAACATCTGAAGACATCAGCCCTTCAGGTTAGTTACAAAGTGGCTTAAGGACAAAAAAGCAGAGGTATTGGAGTGGCCATCACAGAGCCCTGGTCTCAGTCCCATAGAAAATGTGTGGGTGGCACGGAAAAGGTCTACAAACCTGACCCAGTTCTACCAGTTGTGTCAAGAGGAGTGGGCCAAGATTCAGGCAAGCTGTTGTAGAAAACTTGTGGAAGGAAACCAGAAACATTTGGGCCAAGTTAAAGAGTCATGGGGCAGTTCTATCAAATACTAAGGAAGTGTATGAATACTTCTGACTTTGATGAAACTGATTTTTTTTTTAAACACACAAAAAACGCATAGCTATTCTCTCTTTATTCTGAGATTTCACAGATACAAAAAATGTGTTCATATTTATCAATCTAAAAACAACAAAAGTTTAATCAGACAGTAAAGAAAACATGTTTTTCTTCTTCGGTTTTAACTATAAAGACAATAAAAGGAGGTGGAAGGGACAGTTAAAGATTCACTCTGGAAGTCACTTTGACAGAGAGGTGCTGATTGCAATAAAACTTTTGTGCACCGTCGATGATGTGTGCGCGGTTTAAAGGTCAGACACTGAGAACAGGGCGGACCAAAGAACAACAGCAACTACGGTGTCGGGGACTTGGGTTCTGTCATTTTAACTTCCTAAAAACGGGTCAAAAACATAACAGCACAACAGGAGAAGTCCTGAATTCAACATTGCAGATGTGTAGCCACATTTGTGTGTATGTATGTAAACTGTATGCATGGCAAACAGGCTGCTCTGGATGCCTCTGTGGAGCGTCGAGTGGGAACTCAAGCCGTGCTGTGATGTATTCTCCTGATGAATAAATAAATGAGTGAGTGAGTTGGCTCTCTGAGGTGCCGGGCCTCGACAGAGAGTTGATCGCTCTCTGATAACATCCTCCGGCATCAGGCCACGCTCACCTTGAACACGCCTTCGCAGCGAGAGACTGGCAGCTCTGGTACCTCAGACAAAAGGCTCACAGCCATCTTACCGAGCGCTTAAACATTTCGTTCCTTTTACGCCTCCAATATCAGACTGCTTCTTATTTACAGTCCCTTGACCATGTCTGGATTAAAGCTGATAGGCAATGCTTCCTGTTGTAGGCATCTATTTGTTGTTGCACAACCATAAGATGGGTTTAAAACCCAGCAATGCAACAGTAGAGGCAGGAACCCTTTTGAGATAATTTGGTTCAATTACCTGCATTTCGACCTGAATAAATTAGGCGTAGGGTAGGAGTTAGAGAAAGGATCCTGGAAACATTATTTACATTTTCAAAGGTTATGCTACATTTAAATGGGTTTATGTTGAGTTCATTAGCCATCTATTCTACCAACAAGAGGTCTGTTTACCAATCACAGTCAATCACTTCATCCCCTTTTCCCTGATTCTGAACTCCTGAATTAAAAAAGTCGACCAAAGCACATCGTAATGAATGATGCGTTTACGGGCCGAAGTTATAGTTCGGATTAGAGCCCGACCAATTTATCGGCAGGCCGATATTAGGCATTTTCCAAACTATCGGTATTGGCATTTATAATGGCCGATAAATGAATATTTAAAAAATAAAACAAAAACGGACGAATCACCCTTCAACCATGTCATGAGTGTTGGCGTTGTATAGTTTGTCCACCAGAGGGCACTCTACACCGTCCCTGTTGGCAACACTCGTGTATAACGTGCCACACATCCCACAACCTGCTGATCCAGCCAGAGTCGGGCAGAGAGAACCAGTTGTCCGCGAGTGAGATCATCGGTGAAGTGTGTTCACGGGGAGTTGGTCACGAGACATACATTGCTTGAATAACAATTAAAAGAACATCCCCATCACTTCTCTTAACTTAAATAAGCAAGACAAAATTTGTGACCATCATGTCCAGTTTGGCTGCTGTTTAATAAGCCGAGAGTGAAGCAGAATTAGCTAGTAATTAATTACGTTACGTTGTTCCAGTGTAGTTGACTGACTGTCTTTTTAACTTTTGACAATGTGACTGAAGTATTTCTTTAATAGTGTGACAGTAATAGCAATGAGACCTATCATCTCTCCTTGGCCTGTTATATTGAAAATGTATGTTTTACAATTTGCAGTATGACGTTATCCATTGCTAAATTATGGCTCATCATAGACAAGCTATCCACAGAGCTAACTAATGCCACTATCAGTGGAAGACCGCTAACGTTAACATTAATGAGCTTGGAAACCACAACGAACATATTCTGCCTAAATCAAGTAATGATTACTGTATTTATAACTAGCATATCTCTAGTTACAGTCCCTGCATTGTAAAATGTAAGTTAGACTTGCAAGGAGTGAACATTTAGACATAGAGAAAAAGTAATAATTGTAGCTTGTGCATAAAAGTTAGCTTTTCTTTTACACGTGTGAAATCCAATGACGCCAAGTGTGCATTGCAGACTGTCGTTCAGCCGCAGCATTAACGAGTCACATAATGGATTTAGATCGCCGAATAGTAGATTTTAGAAGGCAGGCGGCAACTGATGATTGAATGGTTTGATGGAAAGAATTTAAAAAGTGCAGGTAAAGGGATATATATAAATATCGGCCGATATATCAGAATATCGGATTTTAAAACCAACAAATATTTCTATCGGTATCGGCCTTCAAAATCCTTTATCGGTAGGGCTCTAGTTCGGATTTTGTTAATAAGAAGGGAAGAACAAAAATCTTCATTTTTGGAGAAAATCTGTACGATTCCAACATTTGGGCGAGTGATTGGTGCGCTGAGAGTCTGCTGATTTAGCAAATATAGTGGCAAAAAAGTCCAACCAAAGGCAAAATGAAATCGAGATCAAACACAATAAAAATGAGCTAAAAAACAAAAACTACCAGTGCAACACTGGGTCACCGTCTCCTTTTATTCTTCTAGAGAACCTCTGACTGATGGCACCAGAAGCTTTAGGAGGCACTCTATGGTGTCATGTACCAGGATGATGGGAGTTCTGTGGGCTGTGGTGTTTTTCCTCTATCGATTTGGTCAATTATGACGCATTCTATGGATTCTAAGATTCCCTGGAAGCTGAGTCGCTCATTAAAATCAGCCATTTTATCTCTATATACTTTACCTCTTAAGTTACCACTTTCTTGTCCTCTTTTAAAGGAGTCTTCATTAATAGTTATTCAGTCCTTAAAATACAAAAATGTTTTTTTTGCTAGTAAAACACAATTCATACATTTATATTTTGTCACATTGTGTTATCTTTTCTAAAATTCAGACATTCTGCAAAGCAAATTTGGAACAAATTGAGTCTTAGATCCATTTTAAAAAGTATTCCTCCCAAGTTGTCTGTAATGCAGACACATCTCTTGGGTTTCAGTGAGTTAATAACAAAAATGTTTCCCAGAAATAGTCAGATACTGGACTGAAAATGAATGAAACAGCAGTCGGTGCCTAAAAAAAAAAAGAATGAAAATACAAATAAGCCTGGATAAACAGTGTTCAAGGCTCCTTTAAAAGTTTACAACAAGTTTACAGCAAAAACAAATAAAGGATGGTCGACTTATGACTTATGCACCTGTACTAAACAGTCGAGTGAAACAAATATCTCACGTTTTTAGGTCAAAAGGCTTAATCTATGTTACCATAATGTGCTTTACAAAAATATCCACTAAATCACATATGCAATGCAGTTTATATGCTTAAGCAACATGACATTTGCCACAACAACAAAAAACAGCAACTAGTGCATGAAAAGATGATCTGATCCATTCAAAAATAAAGAATAGGGCATCATAAAGCCTTCCACGAAACGTTTGTCATGACCGAAGGGATGAGCAGCAGGATCATAATCAAGAAAATCAGCCACGGCTGTCAGGTCATATCCCTGCACATTGAACTGACACGTCTGACACCCTAACCCACTAACACGTTGACCCAAGTAAAAACAAAATGGCTAATTTCATTTATATTTCTGTTCGTGGGTTTCCTGTTCTTGCTTCGGATGGGGAACCAGTTTCACATCAACAGCGATCTGAGATCAGACACTTCTGATCAACACCAGTTTCACACTTGATGCTGTCGAGTTTGACCTCTGCAGACTGATGGACACACACACACACAACGAAGGATTCAGGGGATGGTCCACCGAAAGCATGTGGGGTTAAATGGGTTTCTTAGCTATATAAAAAGCAGTAAAGTTAGCCTTGGAAGAGGGCTAGGTGGCAAAAAAATGGCTAACAACATCTCAGTTGTGGAGCTATAGACAACACATGCTTTTGATTTGAAAATTAAGAAAGCCTTGAGGTTATTAGTTCTTTGGCAAACTCTTTAGCTGGCTGGTGTTCAAATATGTAGGAAGTTATGTGTGTGTGTGTGTGTGTGTGTGTGTGTGTGATGAATCCACGAGGTTGGATCAGTCATATTATAGTAGGCTGTGACAGGAGATGATGTAAACTTAAGAAGCGGTGGTAGCACTTCCTACATGGTATGAATCAGTGGAAATCAGCTAAAGACACATTTACAGACAAGTTAACCGATTTAATCCGAGCAATAACAAAACAACAGAATCATGCTAGCAACGCTTCTTGTTACTTTTTCTTGCTATAACCTCCCCGTTAGGTTGTCTTTTAAAAGTGTGAAAAAACATAATAATAAAAAAAAAGAAAAGAAATTGTGTTATTTAACTTGAGATAATTGAATAATTTCTTATTTAACAGCCAGAAAAAAAAAGATACTGGTCCCCCCCATCTGGTTAGCTAACCCATCATCATCCGCTGATGGACAAAAAAAAAAGGTCAAACAAAAGAACTTTAAGAGCTTTACTTTCACTCCAACAAGTCATGCGCTGAAAATACGAACCTTTCGAAGAGGATCCTGACAACGAAAATCCCCAGAGCCAGCGGTAAAGCAGCCAACAAGTGTCCGGCTTTGGGATACTCCACCCCGGGAGCGGGGTCCGCCAGATCCGCCCAGGTTACGTTGTGCGGCAGCCAGAACCTCTCGTTCCAGAACCAGGCGGAGAGAGCAGCCATGTTTCGCCGCCTTCCCCTTCCCGGGATGCTCGGAGGAAAGTGATTTATCAACTGAACGAGACGTTAAACTCGCTCCACTTTCCTCCCAGTACCACTTGTTGAACTGGCCAGGCTCAACTCTACCGCACAGACATCAAGCCCGCCGCAGCACAGCCGAACTTCCGCTGAGGAGTTTCAAATCAAGATGGCGCCGCTTAGAGATTATTATCACACTGGGCTTTTTTTTTTTTTTTTTTTTACAGTCTCCATCATCTCGATTTTTTTACTTATTTATTTATCAGTGCACTGGCTTGTTTTGCATTTTACACACTGTGCTGAATCACAGTACAAAAACTAGGCTACATTAATCAAGAAAAAACAAAACAAAGAAAAAATGAGAGACGGCAAAAGCAAACAAGGATGCTTTGAAGGGCCCCCAAACCAGCTAGCCCCCCCCAAAAAAACTAAACTTCTCTCACAGATTATACATCTCATAGCATCGTAATTTGTCAATTACAGATGTGTTTAATGACCAGAACTAGGATATAAATACAGGAGAAGTGTCTTTTTAGGGTTGACTTATGCCAGAAAACTGAAAAATCAAATGGAATGACCTCTTGGGTGTCCAGATTGGAATCCTGACTTCTCAGACTATTGGTGCGCTCCATTTGTAGTCAGTACTTGGAAATTCCGAAATCTGAGTCACAAAAATCAACTACAACACCCCCCCGGACAGTCTGATGTCTTCTCTTGCGCCAACTTCTAGTCTCAATATGGCCGCCCCTCCCATCAACAATAGGGAGCCTAAGTCACGCCTATCTACTTCCGGTCCACGGGACCTACTGTCAAAAAACAAGAATGAGAGTCAATGAACCGATAAAAGTTATTATATGATCCCGTTTGACATGTGCCATGAATTTAACATATGATGTTCATGAACTTTACAGACACATCTTGATGCAGAGAAAGCGCTACTTTTTGACAGACTTTAGGTTTTGTGTGAAAACACGTTGTGGATTACAAATGCTCATCTCAAAAAATGTGCATGTCACCAAACCACACAAGGAGAAGAAGAAAAATGGCTGTGAGTTTAGTGAGTTTGGAGGCAGCTATGCTGGCGGAGAAATAGTCGGTCAAGTGAGAGCCAGCATGCGAGACAAGCTCTACATGTATTTCAAGTGCTAGCTGATGTTAGCTAATGTCATATGTGCGCCTTCCGATTTGTGGGCTTTTCATTTATGAATTTATTTATTTTTTCGCTCGCGGGACCCGTGGGCCGACTGGAAGGGGAAGAGACCTCCTTATAATAGCTGTGGTGAAACAAGTTTCTTTTACAAGACACACTAGTTGGCTATTTCCACCGAATGGGTGCCATTTCCTTGTTGCAAGTCCACCAAATTAAATTAGTTTTTTAATGTAATTTTCAAAAGTAAATCTAGTAACACATATACTTAACTATTCCAAATGACCATTGGTCAATCTTAAATTACTTTATTAAATTTTTTACATGGTTTTTGAGACAAACATGTTTGCATTATTTTCAGTCCTGTTACCAAAACTCATGTAACATCTTAAAAAGCACATGAATAAGCAGGTAAACTAATTCCTTCGTTTTCTACTCAAGAAAGTGTTTATTTAAATTAAATGGTTGGTTTTAAGTTTAAATAACTAATGTTAGTTACCAAAAAATCCATACTGATATACAAAAGTTGTATTTTTCTAAGAGATCCAAACCCATATTTATTAGAAGACACAGGGTTCTAGTTAATCAAATTTATGATTATGTAATTCATTAAACAATTTAATAAATTATGGACCAAATATAATTGAAAAAATCTTTTTTTTTTTTTACAGAAAAACAATTGAGTAACAGGAATGAACAAGGTGTAACAGGAATGAACAATGGACAAGGGGAACATGTGCCACATGTGTATGTCTGAGTTTTGTGGCCTTTTTCCTAAGACCCACTTTGTAGTTTTTCCCAGATCCCCTTTTGAATTTCCATGTAGCGAGCTGTGACTTGCCTCAGGGGTGGGATGATGCAAAAAATATCCTCAAACAGATACCACAGCAGGTCTTCACGTGCTGGCCAGAAAAACCTGTTGATCCCAATTTTGTGCATGCAACGCACCTCAACATGTGTTTCACATGTATCTGTGATGACACCTGGGTAAACGTCTGCATCGTACTTCCCCACACACCATTTGCCAATAATGTCAGGACTTTGCCACATAATTTCTGTGGCTGTGGGGGCTGCCTTTTGATGACGGAATGTGAAAGGCTTTGCATTAAAGCACTCACAGGTCAGATTTTGCTTTGTTGTGCACAAGCAGCTGACATCTCTGGTTGTCAGTTCTCCTTGGGCAAGGGTTACTACCTGATGTATCCTCATTGTGGAGGGAATTGATGGCACATCATTTGGCATCTCCTTCTTTGGTTGTGGAGTTACAGCTTGCTCTGGTGACAGCTGGGAGGTGTCTGGAGCGGTGACGAGGTGCGTCATCTGCGCTTTTCTCTCTCACTTAGTTGGTCTATCATTTTCTTCCTGCCTGATTCTAGGTCCTCCCTGTATTTGCTTTGTTCCCTTTCAAGATATCTTTCCCTCTTCTCTGGGTCGGCATCACGTCGAGCACGATAGCGCCGTTGCTTTTCTGCAGCACTAAGTGGGGGCTTTGCTCCCTGTAAGCATTTATTCACATTATAAAACTGATCTTAAATCTCAACAACTGCAGTAATTTCAAGTGTAAAGTTAAAAAAAAAACAGATGCATAGTGTAATATTACTCAATATTCTATCTAATGAATCATTTTTACCAATGGACTCTACTCAGTCCTGTTACTTCTCATATGAGTAACAGGACTGAAAGTAACAGGACTGAGTTTTTAGCATAGAGTTAGCAAATTCATGAAATATAACCACATGGCATCCTTGCTAGTAGCATGAGGACACAAAGCACAATCTAGTGATTCACCAAAAATTTGTATTTTTAAAATAAACAAATGATAACTAAGATATAATTTAAGTAACAGGACAGTATGTTGAGATTGACCTCGTCATTTACTGCCAACATATTATAAAAATAATCAGAAAAATGAATGAGAGGACTTACTTTTGGTCTTCCCATGACCTTTAGAAGATCCAACTGATGCAACTTCCTGTTGTACGTGTCACTTACGGAATGTTCAAAATTAATCAGATGGGGACATGGGTGAGGGTAACAGGACTGAGTGTAAACCGAGGGACACAACTAAAATGTGTATTTTTACCAAAAAATTATAGATTTGTTTTGAAAAATACATTTGTGAAGCATAGAGGGGATATAGAGCCAGACAAACATGCAAAAAAACCCATTTCTTTTGGCTTTTGTTAATCCTAAAGTGTAATGTAAAAGATTGAGGACATGTGAAAAATACTGTTTTTTCCACATTGAAAGGTAGTTTTTATTAATCCTTCCCATTTATATCTTAAATTTGCAGTCAGATCATTATGCAGGACCTTTTGTTTAATAACAAAATGTATTTAACAGTTCATTTTCATGCACATTTATACATACATTTGCCTGGGGACGGAAATGGCACCCATTCGGTGAATTGGCCCAGTTACTTGTAGCGCCTGCAACTCTAAACTAACAAAATTAAAGTGGTGTTTTCATATAGAAGGTACGTCTTAAAATTATATTTGTAAGAGGTAGGCCTACTGCCAACAATGCCAACCTGGGCCTCGCCATATTGAAATCCCGACTTCTCCGACCACGTTAACTGGAACGCTGTTAACTGGGGTGTGACCTCGTTCCTAGCTCAGAGTTTGAACTTCCGAGGTAAATGAAACGTGTAGCTTAACTTTGTCACTGTTCCTCTGACAGATTACACTTCTTAAAAAGGCATGAACGGGGTTCCCTCTCCATCATCTCATTTTGGTTCTCAAGACGAAACTTAAACATGTTGCTGTTTTGCGGTTTACTGACCTTTCTCGTTTAAACAAGAACATTTTCTGGGTTTAATTATATAACTTTCATTATAACGAGATCTAAAACTTGATAGGGCGAGAAACACTCATTTTAATGAGATACAGCTCTCATTTATATTATTTATTCCCTATCTCTGGCAGTTAAAAGTTTCCATATTTTATAAGGAATGAACCTACTTTTAATTTTGTTCAGAATTTGAAAACCCTAAAAAAAATACATACTTTTTCAGGTAAACAATGTTAATGTGTTTTAGATATAAATTAATGGTCACAATCTATGCATACTGTACACATCTTAATGTAAAATTACCAGTTTAAGGGGTTTTTGAAAAGCATGATTAGATAAACCTGAACTCTTCTTCCCAACTCTAAACTAAGTTTGTGTTTAAACACTGCAGACCCGATACAACAGCAAGCCCAAATAAGAAGGTAGAGAAATAACTTTACTTCCACTATTTATTCAAAGCTGGCATCTTCACAAAAAACAAAACAAACAAACTCCAACATGCCATTGAATAACTAGTAAGTAAGGCAATTAGGCCTATTTGAATGATTGCGGAGCAAAGCACACTCTGTTGTACACCCAATCTAAAGATGTCTTGTAGTCTCATTTGTAAGATATAACATAAATTGTGTTAAATGTAAATTTTCACAGACAAACAAGTATGGACAATATTAAACAGACCTAAGTGGTGCTGTGGTAGTTTGGTGCCCCCCCAAAAATAAAAAATTACATTGTGTTTAAGGCCTCATATAGCCTAACTTTACGCTGGCACTGGGTAGTCTTGTTTGTCTTTTACATCTTTTTTGGTCACAGGCTTTACAGATATTCACAAGCGAAACATTATTTTTTTAGTTTTGAAGCTACCACCCCCTACTTTCCGGTTGTGCTTGAATGTTTGCCGCTAACTTTTCTGCTCTTGGCGGCCGCCCTGAGATGAGAAGTCGAATTGAGGAAGTGAGGCGAGTCCCTCCTCCCTGCTGAGGGGATGGATGGGTGCTGCGCCCGCATGGATTGTTTTCCCAGCTCACCTCCGTTTAACTCCGAGACTCGGCCTGTTGTCATGTTTTATGTTTTGAATCATTCAAATACGCCTCAGCAGCTGCTGTTTTTGTGATCCGCCTGATAAGTTATCAAAGCAGCAGCTGTATTAAAGTCATCAAAAGATGACGATGGGGAGTCGAGAGACTACGATTGATGTGAGCGCACCCCCAAGTGGCCAAGGAGTGTATTACAACCAGCAATTGTGACGTATTCTGTAACCTCTTGACTTGCAAAAAGAAAAGTACATTTCCCGCCAAATGTGTCCCCGTAGCTTCCTTTTTTTAAACAGAAAGCCAACATATGTACATTTACATTAATTGCTAGTAACGCCACGAGTGAGTTGTTTTTTTTTTTTTTTAAGGGAACATCCCTCCATTTGTGTTGGCAAGTAAGAAAGAGGCAGCTGCACTGCTGTCTGCTCTCTAATTATAGATGGACATTTTCTCCTTTGGGTTGGGTTATTATTAGAGATCTCACAGGGCAGTTGACTCAATAACTATTCGAGGGGGTCCTACCGAGAGAGTCCAAGTTTTAACAAGTGGCAACTGATTTTACCTCCATGGTGAGCAAGAGAGATGCTAAATAATAATGTAATAATAAAAAGAACCCTACAAATCATGTGGAAAGACATTTCCTCCTACATCTCTGGAAATGTATGAATTGGGAGTGTTGCGGCGCAGGTTATGTGAAGTTCCATTCCCAAGGCTAGAGGAAATGAGCTGCCAGTGACAGATGATTTGTGTAGACAGATGAAGGATACTTTCTTTGGAACATCATAGAACTATTGTCATTTGAAATACTCAAGGAGATTCAGGGTTAGCAAAGTGAACAGTGCAGAATATTCACCTACTGAGACCGAGCATGCACTTAACGAAGGGCTGATCTCAACGCTCTAGAAAATGGTAAAGGTGAAGAGTTTAAAGTGGCAGGCAGGCTGAACTCAGATCCGGTTACAGTGAGGCGACTCTTCCTGTGGATAGGAGTGCATCATGCAGACAGCCACAAACCAGCTAACAGACACAAAGTTATAAAGATTCAAATAATTTATTCTAAAATACATTGCGTAAAACGTTTGGGCACTTTTAGGGTGTCTTTAAAAAAAAAAAAGAAAACTTTATGGGAGTGATTTTTGTTCAGTGCTTTGCAAGCTGTTGGATGACGAAAAATACACATTTTATGACATTTTATGAAACTGGTTATTTTTAGTGTATCAACCATTTTAAGACAGCATATTAAAAGATTTAAGACTCAAATCCTCTGTTCAGTAATTTCAATGGTGATCAAAAATGGAAACAGGAAAAAAAAAAGCTTCTGTCAGCATCTCAGGTTGGCAAATTAAGTCCATTTTTCTCTTTTCTATTTTCTAGTGGTAAACCAAAAGGTGACTCCTGCAAGAGAAAGCCTGAGGCTCAGATGAGAATTTACAAAAATAGTCCTCCCAATTAACACCTTAGTTGTACAGTAGCCGTTCCCAACTTCAGTCCAACCGAGAATCCTCATTTGAGTCTTTCACAAGTGCTCAGGGTGGTTTTGCAAACACTTGATGAACTCTGTGACTGGGTGGCCATTGAAGCAGATGTCATGAACAGCAGTGAAAAGAGGAAACCTGCATGGGGAAAGTGATAATATAGAAGGACATTTTATTTCAATAGAGACGATACAGTTTAACATAGCTCCAAGAGAGAAACTAACTGATGGGTTGCACATAGGGTTTATAGATAATCCCAATTTTTTATTATTGTCCTCAGGACAATATATAAAAGAGCAAGATATAAAATATATCACAATAACGGCTAAAAAGAAAAGTGGCAAATGCATGGTGTACGATATGATTGATAACTCTTGTTTATTGTCTATGCTAAATACTGTGCATAAATATTAATGCTAGAAAAATCGAGCTGAGTTTTTTCCATTTTAAACAAACAACCTCTTTTCTTCCATAAACATCGCTATAGACTTCCAAGAAGCTCCTGCATGCTCCCTGTTACATTGTGCATTTTCTATTTGGCGTAATAAATCGAACATCCTGCTGCTAGAGTCACAACTTGAGTGCACTCAGCAGAATCCCAGTTACTTGTGATTTTCTACACATTTAAAAATCTTTCTGGGCACTTCATAAGAACAATCCTCTGACTACGATGCGAGTCAAACTTACTTGTCCAGCATGTTCTTCTGTTTCAAGATTACATGGACTTCAATGGCTGTGGCCGGACCTTGAAGCTTCTGCCCGTTCAGCAGCTCAGTCTCCAACTGCTCGATGCTCTAAACAGAATCATGCACCGTGTTACATTGCAGTGCCTTGTATAAAGAAGGCCCAGACCATCGGCGAGAGAGATATGAGGTAGATGAAAGCTGTTCCATACTTTTCCTGTTTTTGCAAAGGCCTCTCCAATCTTTCGATTGCGTCCTCCGTAGCAGGTGGTGATGAGGTCAGCGACGCCGCAGCTCTCCAGGAAGGTGACGGGGGAGACGGGGCATTCTGTGCAGAAGACCTTGGCGAAGGCAATCATCTCCATCAGGCCGAGACGGATCACTGCGGCTTTGGTGTTGTCGCCAAATCCAAGGCCGTCACAGAAGCCTGCTCCTACCGCTACGATGTTCTGTGAGAATTATAGAAAGCTTGTAAGAGATAGAGAAAACCTCTCCTGGATTCTGTGACCATCATGATCCTGAGCCAGATGCTTCTCTTAAGCGTTATCTCCCCTGCGTCTCTTATGCACCAGTCAGTTTTAACCATGTGTTTTACCACATGTATTAGCTTGGAGAAGAGGATTAACCTTCAGTGCACCACAGATCTCCACCACATCCGACTCTTCCACCACCGTCACGCGGAAGTTGGTGGTCTGCATCAGCTCCTTCAGCAGTGGTCCGTATACTTTGTCTTTGCACCCTGAAGTTACGCAGACAATACAAGACATGCAATATTGAGCTGCAGCAAATTTCTTTATTCAAATCAGTTTAAAATATCAAAATGACTATTAAAATGTTTGTATCGTTTTGTGCCAAGGTGATTCCAACCTGTGGAATAGAGTTTCTCTAAAAGTTGTGTTGCTCTATGTATATGCTAAATTTTAACATCCAACACCTTTATGTTACAAACTGGAGGTAACAAAAATGTAAACATCTTAAATCGGGTTGTTTTAAACAATAAAATCAGTACCTATAGTTGTTTCACAGAACTTCTCATCAGCGACCTCATTGGCAATGTTTGCACCCATGAGGACAGTCATGGTGATGCCGAGTTTCCGCCGGATGACCTCGGAGATAAGCTTCAGACCCTCTGGACCTGCATCTACACCCTGAAGCAAAAAAATGATCATGCAAACAAAATGGAAAGGAGGCATGAATAAACTTATTGGCCAAAAAATTGTGGATTTTAGGGACATCTTTTTTGCTTTGCCACATCTCCCAAAGTCGATTGGTGTTGTTTAACTGGAATTTAAACTAATAATCTTTTTGGCATTCAGAAAAGAAGCAAAAACAAAAGTATCAAATCAGAATGCAATAAACAATGTCTTCTACAATTCTAAGGAAATCCTCAGAGTCCCCATCTTTGAAAACCTTTCCCCTCAGCGCTTTAAGTTTGACAGACCTTGATGAGAGACATTCCAATTGTTTCCTTTTTAATGTGATCTTTGATGGTGTCGCACACTTTTCCAATGAACTGGTGAGGAACCACAAAAATCAGGATGTCGGCTCCCTTCACCGACTCGGCCAAGTCGGGAACGGCCACCTGGTAAAAGAGAGAGAGAATTTCAGCCGTACGGGGAAACCAGAGACAGAAATCGCTGTGGATTAGCCCTCATTATCAGTCCTTCTGCACTGTTCCAGACAGAGGAGCAGATCGCACGCCTGCTGTCATTCCTCACCACATTCGGGGGGAGCTTGTGACCAGGTAGGTACTTCACATTTTCATGGTCCGTGTTGATGATTTCTGAGAGCTTACGGCCGTTCACCATCTCCTCAAACACCCACATGTTCACCGTGGTGTCAAACTTGTCATGTTTGGCCGCGTTGGCTCCCACAATCTTGGCGATGGCAGACCCCCTGGGCACATGAGAAGACACAGTTACCATCATGCTGATGGAATATATTTCATTGCTGCTCCAAAACAATACATTGTCAATAAGTATTGTGTGAGGCATAAAAGAAGAAGACAATTAGCTACCCTAGATCTAGTAAATTACTTCCTGATGTCCATTTGTAATAGTGAGGACCCATGCATGTTTATTCTGCAACATGTCACGTGCTTCTCCTCTGTGGAAGCGGTTTTTACTGTTTGTTTTAATCAAAGCCAATAGAGAGGACTTTGCTCTTCTGAAACAAGAGGAGTCCCCAACAGGCTTTTTAATTTTCCACTTTCAGCATGAATGTATGGGAAAAGCATCTCCATCATCCCTACGTAAAAAAAAAAATCTTTATTATTAAAACAGCACCACAGATTTCTACATTAGACAACTGAAGATGGATTTTTTTTATTTGGAGGGGGGATATTCAATAAAGCCTCTAATATTTAGATGTAGTTTTTATTTTATCTAAACAGGAAATCACACTTACAACTATTTAATTTCCTCATCAAGCAATCAAACGACACATACTTGATGAAAATCTTACCAAGATAAAATAAATAAATGAGTAATTTACTACTATCACTGCCTCTTTAATTTAGGCAGTGGTGGAACAAAAAGCTTAGATCACTTGATTTTAAAGCTTTTAAATGTTTGTTTCAGAAAATGAAGGGATAAGCTTAATTATTAATGGATGATAACATTTTTACTTGAAAGAAGTTACCATCTGAAAAAACCCCACTACAATGATTATAGATCATGATTAGGTACCCTTTATTTGTAAAGTGGTCACAGTAAGAGTAGTAATTACAAAAGAATAACCTTTGTTCTATTCCACAACATCTAAATAGGATTATTCTTCGTTTTCATTTACGTCTGGATTAATTTAACTACTATAGAGGTTTAAGATTCTTTTTAAACTAGATGAAGTTCTAAAGCTTTAAATATATGAACTGTGATTTAACCTTTTAAAAAATGGCCACACTTTAACTAAAGCGTTAACCGTAATGAAGACGTAGCTAAAGAGGTTGAATCCAGCACCGACTAAATGTCACACAGGCTGAGGGACATCAACAGCACTGGAAGGCTGATTCAGCATAGGCCCTGCAGACTAATAAAGTGACCTCTTGAATAAATATTTCATAGCTGAGGATTCTTTGAGTCAGCAGCAGTCTCAGGAAAACCTCCAGTCTGCAGCCTTGAAAAAAATGCAGGTGAGTTTCTGAACTTTATTAATGATTTATCTGACCCTAAAGTTGCACAAGTTCTCGTACTTTTTAGTGTTTATCCACCAGATTTTCCATTGTGTGCTGAACCTTTTTTCATCACCCTGTTTAAACGTTACATTTTGCACTAAAGTAACACTCACCAGTTACCAGAGCCGATCACACAGACTTTCTTTGGCGCTGCCATCATGTGCTAGAGTTCCCACAGAGAGAGACCAGCAGCTGCTGCTGTGAGGACGGACTAAGGAACCCGAGCAGATTGGATTTATAGCGGACAGTCCCACGGCCGAGGCTCAGACACACCCTCTCCTCATGGTTGGTCTGATCTGTCGCCTCTCACAGCTCTGCACAGGAACACCAGCACCAATCTATAGATCCAGATGCAGAACAGCCCATTTCATTTACACACAAAGGCTTTTTGATGCCTTTGATCTGCAGAGCATGATGACTGGATCTCAGTTGTGATTGGGTTACAGTGACTGTTCTAAAACCTAATCCCCCAAAAAACATACAGCTGAGAGGGATAGCTTATTTTTTTTAAACCGAATCAATCAGTTTCCCAACGTTTACCACGTTACTTCTGGCATCTACTTCACCCCATTATAACTGGTTACCATTTAACACACAGAAGTAAACATTTCAAACCACAGGGTGGGACATTATTGGAGCCTGGCAGACATGTTAGGTTCCTGAAACATTTTGACCAAACTCAGCAATAGCCGGACTTTTTGATGACAGTGGAATTTAGAAGTGATAATAATACAATCTTCTTAGTTCTTTAATACGAACAGTTAGAGAAAGAAGCTTGCAACTTGAAATCCAGGCAGTTTTGTACAGTAAAAGTTCAAACTACTCCTATTGTCAAAGAGTTAGGTTTGATAACATTCTAAAATAAAATTTTTATGATTTTTGGATTTTTTTTAAGGCCTAATAATTATTGATCCTTCACTTTGCTGACTTGCGCATTTTTAAGCATGCATCACACAACATGCTGTCATAGCCAGGTATGATGATTGGACAGAAAATGAATTATAAAAGCTGTCCCAAATTTAAAGCAAAACTTCCAAGGATGTTTTTCTTAAAAGCTTGCAATAAAACTAGACTACTTGGAGAGTAACCAAAGAGATGTTTAAAACTTTTACACAGTTCTTATTTTGTACATTATTTTCAGCCATTTATGCTTTTTAGGCTCTTTATTTCTTATATTTGGACTAATCGGCTAAAACGTAAGCTGTCAACTGTTTTCACAAATTATGATAAAATCCCCATATAAAGAGGAGATGATTAAAACCTGTTTTTTTTATTTTATTTTATTTTATCAAACTGGTTTAGCAGGGGCTTTAGCTCAGCTGTTTATGCAGCGGGGGGGAAACTTTTGCTAGTTTCATCTGCAGGTTTTTGTCAAATTTGTTTGCATAACATACTGCAACAAAGCAGCTCAAAGTGCCATAATAAAAACATTACATTGAAGCGGCAAAATAAAGAGAATTAAATAAAAGTTGCAATCCAGACAAACTAATGATATTCCAGTAATTAAAACAAAGGCAGCACTAAAATAGGTTTTTAGCTTTGGTTTAAAATAACTCTTTTTCAGCATTTTTAAGTTTTCTGGAAGTTTGTTCCAGATTAGAGCATATAAAACTGAATGCTGTTTCTCCAGGTTTTGTTTTAAGGATGCAAAGTAATCCTGGAGCAGAAAACAAGTGGTGTTGAAGGTTGTTACGATGACAATCGATCTTTGTGATTCATTAACAAAAGGATTTTAAAGTCTATTCTCTGAGCTACAGGGAGCCAGTGTAAGGACTCTAGAGCTAGATAGTTGTGCTCTACTTTCCTAGTTCTACTGAGGATGTGAGCAGCAGCGTTCTGGATCAGCTGCAGCTGTCTGACTTTTTAGGCAGACCTGTGAAGAGGCTGTTGCAGTATCGATTCAACCAACCAAACGCATGGACACGTTTCTCAAGATCTGGTTGAGACATTAGTCCTTTTATCCTGGAAATGTTCTTCAGGTGATAAGAGGGCCGACTTTGTAATTGTGTTTTCAGAGACAAACTCTTCAGATAAACTTATTCTGGTAATACTGAGAAACAACTTTGAAAAAAAAAGAAGTAAACATTTAAAAATGTAGTGGTATATTATGGGCTTCATGCATCCTTTTATTAGATCTGTATTTTTTAAAATCCTTCCATCATGAGATCCAATGAAATTCCACTTGTGTCATTTTGTGCTGATGGCTAATTAAGAATTGTAGAATGCATATCTGCTGGATATTGTGCTCATTTTTAACAACATCGTTACAGTTGTTTAAAACGAGAAGCGACAAAGACTTTTTTTTTTTGTACATATCCTTTATTATAACATAGGAACATACAGAAAATAGGTTTGGTCCATGAAAAAACAAAACATAGCAGATTCACATAACTCAACTGTCCACTCAGTGTTTTTACATCTCAGAGATTCTCCAACTCACACATCCAACCCCAAACCCACATTAGTGTATTCTTTGAGTAGATTAAATACCCACAAGTCAAAAACCTTCTCGACACAGGAAACGACCGGATCTTGGCAGATGTCATCGTAGGAAGAAGTCGAAACGCTTCTCATCGGCCTCTCCCAACGTTTCTCCAGACGTTAATGAAACGTTTAAGGCCGATTTAAAAGGCGACACAATTCTGAAAGTAAATTGCTGTACAGAGAGGTGGTTCTGTAAATGTGAGTGACAAAATGATCAACGAAGAGTCAAATCACTGCACTGACAGTCAATTAGTATAAATACCGTGGCAACAAAAACGTAAAACAAAGATAGAGGTTAACTTCATATCCATCAGAAGTTTTTACTTTTGCTCAGTATTTACAAAACTATATAGACTAGAGGTACCCATACTAGTTACTTTCATGGTTATCTGTACTACCTAACAAGGATCACTAATAGCAACAAAAAACAGAAAAAAGGACTAAACTTCATATCAAATGGAAACGTAATAAAAGAAATATATATAACCGCTGTAATGCAACAGTGTTCTGCCATGATTCACTGAGCTATAAAATGCCTCGCATACAGACTGTGGCGCTGTCAAAACAAACCATCACAGCTAAATCCAAGTGACACATAAAAACAGTCAATATGCAGCAAAGAAGCCGAACTGATCACAAACACAATCACAATCAATATTTACCTCCATGGACGAGCCCTTGAAGGCAGGTTAGGAGTGTAAAAAGTCATTTTAGTCGATACAACAGAACAAAAGAGCAACAGTTGTTCCAGGGAAATGTTACATTTAAAGTTTCCATGGAGAACCCAACCTCTCTCTGCGTTTGTGTCAGTGTGCCAAAACGAAAGGAATGTGTTTAAGCTAACCAAGCAGCAGAAAAAGGAAAACTTTACATAAAATCTAAAGCAGAAACTAACCTAATCGTTGATCTGCATGGAGAAAAAGAGTATTCAACAGTAAGGTCTTTTGATATCCATTCTCTCAACGTTTTATTGAAAAATTTGAGGACTTCAGTTTGAACAACACACACACACTAATCAACTCGAACAGCACAACTCAGGCCGTCTTCATCCTGACGGGATGTTTCGTGGAGGAGGGGAAAAAACAGCAACCTCTTCAAGTGTTCCTGATTCCAAGCGCCTGCTCCAGCTCCTGCCGCCGCTGCTGCACCTGAAATGAGTATTTATCGAGAAAAAATCATCATCATCATCAGAAGATGTCTTAGCAAAGAAATAAAAAGACGCAACAGAAACTAGATTAGATTCAGACAAACAC
The DNA here is from genome assembly GCA_963556495.2 of Valencia hispanica. NCBI lineage: Eukaryota > Metazoa > Chordata > Actinopteri > Cyprinodontiformes > Valenciidae > Valencia > Valencia hispanica. Next base: position 8,539,764 of record OY747708.1, on the reverse strand, counting down.
TCTCAAACTGTTATTCACCAGTAATCAGACTTGATGTTTGAAAAATCCATGTGTGGGTGTATTATTACTTACTTATGTAAGAATAATTATTAAGGTTGCACAATACATCGCAAATATATCATCACAATATTAGTGTGCTTAACATTCATATCGCAAAAAACTGTTTGGGAGCAGTAATTGTTGGGTAATATATTCTAAGTAGGGGCTGGGCGATAAATCGATAAAATCGAATAATCACATTTTTGGTTTACGAAGATTTAATTTCTGGATAATCTGGACTTTTGTTTTTTTTTTACCAATGGACTTGTTGAGTTTCTGTAGTTCAGAGTGAGGTCAGCTCACCCAGCCTACGCTTTACAGCTTTGTGTTTAGGTCAACTCCCAGAAGGGATGAAGTTTTTGAAAGTATTTTACGTCATTTGTAATTTCTTTTTAAGAAAAAAGAAGATATCAACAACAACAAAAAAAAAAGTTCTCCTTCAGATCTTCTCTAAGAACCTTTTGGATTGTTGATGATGATAAAAGATGATGCATAAAACCATACGAGTTCACTTAGCAGGGCTTTTACTCTGTAATTTGAAAAAGGCAATGAGAGGAGGGGGGGGGTCTGATGCTTCTGCAGATAATTGATGTAAAGTTGCAACAGTTCAACAGGAAAAACCAAAAGTCTACGTACATTACAGGCCCCTTAAAGTATTTTGGATCAGAGTGGAAGGAGATAAAAGGCACGTTTCCACTATCGGAACTTCAGGATTAGTTAAGCAGATCTTTTTTCTGACGGGGTAATCTGTCAGCCGGCTCTTCTCAGCCGCCGTGTCTCCATACACAAATCAGCTAAAGACATTCGCATATCAGGACTGTTTCAGCAGCGAGTAGCGTCACTGATCAGAACAAAAAGGCGCCCGGAGCAGCAGAAATAACAAGAGATCGACATGAAGAAGCGGGGATAGTTGCTACGTTTCTGTTTGCTGTTATAAACTGCTTTGCCAGCAACTGTTCTTATTTTTACAAAGCTGGTTGTTTGGCGACATCTGCTCGTTTCGCTCTGAATCGGCGTGACTTAACCCCAGATCCCGCTGAGCGACTCGATCGGGCCACCACATACAGGTACTCCGTTGGTTCCTGAAACGGCCCGGTGAAGTAGAGACACGCGCATATCGACAAGGTCCGGTCAAATTAAGGTGAAGTTCTGAAAGTGGAAACGCGCCTAAAGACAAAAATCTGAGAGGAAGAGTTATAAAAAAAATACCTTGGAGTAGAAGTAGCGACACACCGCCTCCTGAGCCCACGGCTGATAGTAAAACTCTGCTCTCCGCTCCTCTTCTGGGTTTCCCACAACATCCGTCATGGTCTGTAAAGCAAAAAAAAAAAAAAAAAAAAAAAAAAAGAAAAAATTACGGAACTGGATTTTTTCCCAACACGAATTGCAGCTGATAAACACATGGCCTCTGTTAGGTGGACTGGACTTCACCCAGTCAGGAGCAAATCTGAAACAGCAGGTGTTCAGTCAGGAGGGGCAGCATGCATCTAATTAGATGTGTTTTTACTAGGGCTGACAAAATCAAAATTTTAATCTAATTAAACACAGGGTGGCTGTGAATTAATCACGATTAAATCAACATTCCTAACCTACTTATCTTTTAGCCAGGTGGTAAGGCAAACTAACTGGTAGACATTTACTTAACTATCCTACGCCCCTACATTATTTTAATATTAATGACATTAATAAAATAAAATAACTGGACACTAAAACGACTTGAAAATAACTGAGGAACTTGAAAAAAAAAGTTTTTGTTATGACTTTCTTATTTTATGCATCGGGATAACCCTGCTGCATAATAACCAATTATAACACATTTATGATATCCTGTAAAAGTGTCCCTTGGCTTAAAACAAGTTAAATTAAAAACTCTGGAATGAACCAGGTAAGGGTCTTTCACCTGAGAGTAAACAGTGAACATTTTCAGGGGAAACTACAATCAATACCCTTTTGAGCGACAGAGAGCTTTCACTCCCTTCACGCGTGATTTATCTAAAGGTTCAGTGTCAGATTTCAACCAAGCCGTAGAGATAATGAGCTAAAAACCGAGAATTAATCCTATTATCTCTATCAATTTAAAAATATTCGTAACCAAACAGAAACAGAGCTGCACAACCAGCTCTGATTGGTTTATTTTAAAACGGTCCTGAACTCTCTTCCAGTAAATTATCGCACACAATGTAATACAGGGATACTGCATTCCAAGAAACTTTAAAATCATTTTAAATGGTTTTTGGCCTTAAGATGCTTTATGGATTTCTAAATAACAAAAACTAAACTGAACGGGTTCTGTTTGTTGTTTTTAAGGTTGTGCTGATTTTATCTTGAAAAAAAAAAAATCCCATATCTGCCTTAAAAAACAAAACAAATAGGAGATGGGACCCTTTCATATAGAAATTGAGAAATAAATATTGTCTGAAGACAAAACAGAGAATGTTCTGTCAAGAAAAAAGGGCAATAATTGTCCCTTTACTTTGTAAACATCAGAATGATTCACGAGAGTATCCTCTGTGCAGAAACAGGCAGTGCTGCGTTCTTATCTTTTTGATCCCTAAGGGAATTCATTCTGAATTGCACTCACACACAGAAGGGCTTACTAAGCCGAGAGTCATCTAAAAAAAACAACAACTGACATTATAACCAATATCTATGCTCGAAACGTCAGGAGTGAGAAATATTTTCCTGAATTCAATCATGTGTCATATCCTCGGTGGAAAATAACCGCAGAGTGCTGACGGAGGGTTTCTGTAACTAAAATGACACGCCATTCGCTGTAGCATTGGAGCACAGATAAGAGAGCCGGTCCGAGGTCACGACACACAAACTCACCTTGAAGTCCCTGCACTGGGACTGAAGCCAGTCGTTGATAAAGCCCTGAGGATCCCTGGCGAAATTCAACATGAACTCCCTTTGGGTTTTCAGTTGGTTGATGGTCTCAATGGTTTCATGGATCTGAGAGGAATTTGACAACGGAGGGCTCATCACTTTGGAGTAATCATAAATGCACATATTTGATCAGGCTAATCAAACAGCATATCAGAGGCACTGATTATCTAAGAACAAGGGTTCCTTTAATCATTTCCTCCTGAAATATTCATAGGAAAAAACAGCTGCATCAGGATTGCCCTTGAAGAGGTCTCTCTGAGAATATTCTTGCCTTTAATGCACCTTTACCTTTAAGAGTTCACAAAAACAAAGCCCCACCCAATCAGAAAAACATTTCCATTTAAACAATACATCTGGCGTCAACCTTGATTTACATTTTCAAGGTACAGCAGAGATTACGCTGAATGCATAAAGGAGTGAAGATTCCTCAGATTTGAGTCCTGTAATGTGAGAAAACTCCTACAGGTTCCAAACCGTTCCTGTGGTCTGTAGGTGATGGCAACATGCCAATAGATACAGCTACAAGCTCTCTGAAGCTGTGAGGAGCTTCAGATGTTGAGCCCCATAGAAACGAGACGTATATCAGCAATCCTCACCAAACTCCAAATACGTGCCGATGCCCTTAAATAGTAAAAGACTTTAATGTGTATTTATATTGTTAAGTTGTCTCCGGACAAAGACTGCACAGAGGGACGTCCTTCAGCAGGACAGCTTTGGGCCTTATCAATGTGATTACAGGCTTCACTGTCAAGGTAATGACTGCTAGCAGGCGGAATGCTACACAGGCAGCAAATTCAACATGCAAACCTGCAGGGAAGCTTCAGGAACCAGCAGAAAAACAGTGGCAGTGAGTTGAGCTGAAGACATGCAAGTCAACAGGAGAAAACATGTTTCATTAGTTCTACTTTGAATCGAATTAATTTGATTAGCCTTAGGTGGATTAGCCTCTAGGAATAAAATAAAAGTGGAGCAACATCTCAAAACTACTGGTGTTTCGGTTCGGTACATATTTGGGGATTAAAGTCATTTTAATCAAGAAAAATAAATACAAATGTGCATGACTTTTTTTGCTTTTTACTTTGATCAGCATTAAACAAAGAACCTATTTCCTGAATTACTTTAACTAAAAGTTGAAAGTATGGAGCTGACTGGAGATTTTATTGGATCTTTTGAAAATAAATAAAAAATAGTACAGGCAGACATAGCCAGAGTAGAAAACAATATAACCACCTGAAAACCATCAGTGTTAATTTTTAGAAATGTTAAAATAATACTTTGCTCATACTTGAGATTTAAGAACATACTTAAATCACTTTGGAGGTGTCATTGATAGAACCGTAACCGTAGTTGATATTTCGACAGCCTAGTCTCCCAGCTGTACTTGAATGGAGCATGGGGAGCTGTTGGGAGAATCCCTTATCAACTCATCTCATCTGTGATGTTTACATTCAGCTGGACATTGTTTCAGGTGAGTCATTCAGTTCAGTGCAGAGCGTCTTATGGACCTTATTGCTGTTGAAAGATGCATTCGCTGACAAAGTTCTGGTTCGGTCCATCTTTCTTTTTCCACTGTAGCTGATAAGAGTTTAGTGATAGTTGGGAGTAGGGATGTAAGAAAATATCGATACGCCGATATATCGTGATATTTCATGTCACGATATTGTATTGATATTTAAAAGCAATGTATCAATTGCTACTTTTATTTTATAGAATTTGAATGAAACCATTAATGATGACAGTAATTTTTGTAGTAAAATTAAAAGTATGATCGGTACTTTGTGGCTGTCCCTCTGTATTGTGATACATATCGTATCACCAGATTCTTGCAAATACAAAACCCTTGGGAGTGATTTCTGTTTTGGTGTCAGTTTTTAAAATTGCTCCGAGATCCATACATAAACATTCTGCATGTGCTCAGGAAGAAAACAACAGTACACGTGCATAATGAAAATCTGAATACGAACAGATTTTATATTTATTGAAAAAAATAAAGCTTTTTTTTATACCCTGCTTCTCAAGGTACAGTGTAGGCATGGGCCGGTATGAGATTCTGACGGTATGATAACCGTAGGTAAAAATATCGCGGTTTCACGGTATTATGAGTCCAGCTCTAAATTGTGTATTTTGAATGTCTGTTTTTTTTTTTTAAAGGAAAAAACTTTTTACCCATTCAGATATGGTAACTAATTAGCATGCTAAGATAAATCATCATTAGTATGCAAGTCACCATATCTGCCTCAGTTAAAAAAAAAGTTACTAAGGATAGAGATGAAGGAAAGATAAGACAAGGTAGTTACCATATCTGCCAAGGTAACAAGCTCACTTCAATCATGTCAGACGCTAATATGCTCGTTCATTTTCAAGACAGCATTAACTTTACCTTAAATTTAGCATACAACGATGGGTGCTGCTCCCGAACATGCGCAATCATATTCGACGTATTGTGTCCTCGGGCTGCTACTGTTTTCAAGCACGTTTTGCACGTCGGGCGACCTTCTTCTTCCAAGCCGTGAACGTCTGGCTTTTTACGGTAGCCGAAGTTTTCCCAAACATCCGCTTAGAGACGGTACAAAAAGTTCTGGGGGCTCGCCTCCTTCCGCCATCACACAGCCTGCAGCGCAGGGCTGCCCGTTTGTCACTCACAACCATAGACTGTATATAACGTTCACAACAAACGCAGGTGTGCGCGGGGGAGGGGGGTGGCGCTTTACGCTGCAGCTTCACACAGCATGAGGGAGAGGGACCTTCACTTTCTCCCTGACAAGACGTCACATAAAAACAAACGCTTATACCGCAGGGACGGCATGACGGAAAATATTTAGTGGTTTTGAAACCTTGACTTTTTCAAACCGTGGTATACCTTGAAACCGGTAACCGGCCCATGCCTAGTACAGTGCCCTGCATGTTTTAGATGTTTCCACGTTCCAGCACACCTGATTTCAATTGATGGCTGATTAACAGGCTCTTGCTCAAGTACAACCAGGGACCACAATGGAAATAAGCCCTAGGGCTTTATTGTGTTATCCTGACTGTTTTTTGTGTGTTTTTTTTTATGTATGGTGTAAAGCTGTATTATATTTTATTTTAAAAAACAGTTGATTAAAATCAATCAACCAATCAATCAACCATCTGAAGCAGGCATGTTTAAGCAAGGGAACATCTAAAACATGCAGGCACTGTGCCTTGAGGACTAGGGTGAGGAAACCCTGCTTTAGGAGTCACTACTCTGTGTTGACAACTCTTTCATAAAACACCCAGACGGAGTAAAAAATGTGGAAATTCCCTCAGAAAGCTGTTAGATTGTCGGGTTGAAGTCTCTACCTTGTTATCCAATCCTGCAATTTCCTGCTGACTGGCTGTGGAGAGCAGGAATGAGTTCATCTGGGTCTTCAGAGTGTCATCCACCTCCACGTCAATGTCATAGCAAGCAGTCTTCTTCTGATCATTAGGGTCCACACTGATGAACACGGTTAGACAGAAATATGAACCATCAAGTCTGCATTTCATCCTTTCTAAACAGTACTTACAATAAAAATGAGTTTATCTCTTCCAATCTTCCCACTTTATTGATTTGTCATTCTGTTACGAAATTGTTTTAAAACAAGCGAATTCAAATTACCTCACAAGGCGTCTCTTGAGCTGCACAATAAATTGAATCACAGTTGTCGGCGCAACATCAATATATACACAATCACAATCCCAAACGACTGCTTGGATGTAATATTTGGTTGGCGATTTTACTTCAAGGGCCATGCGTTCACGCTCTGCATCCCAATGATGCATTTTGCCAGACAGGTGGACTTACAATGCCCTTGATGACTAAAGTTTATACGGATTTTAGCGAGAGATGTTGAAGCTCATGCAGCATTCTGGAGACATCAAGTGATGAAGACAGAAAAAAATATATTGAGGGAAATGCTGTTAAATTACAAAACGAGATTTTCATGATTTACAAAATGTGGCAGATATACAAATGCCAACATATCAACTAACACAGATAAATACCCTTAGTTTGGAAGAGTAGTTTTATAAACGTATAAACTTTGAGGCTCGATAAAAGTCGCTTGCTTAAAAGGCAGTGTTTAAATGCATGAAAACAGAATAAATTCAATTAGTTTTTACTGCGTTCTTGAGTCTCTTTTTGCTTTCTGGTTTCAGCCGTCTCCGCTGTGCTAACACTTTAGTGTCAGACAGAAGAGAAACCCACCCACCCTTCCCAGAGGTTTTTAGGTGTAGTTTATGATCAGCTCCCTGTTTAGATACCTGATCACATGGTTGATGATGATGGGTTCTGGAGGCATCAGCAGAGCATGCAGGCGCTGTGGGATTTCGGAAAACTTCATTCGCTGAGTTTCAAAAATCTGGAGCAAAGAATAAATAAAATAAAAAAAACAAAAAAAAAATTAACTCCAGTTATTTCAAAGTTTCTCACGTTTTAAAGTTCTAAAAACTGCTTGGTTGAATCAAGTCTCGACCATTTGTAGACCAGGTAACGAACACGAAACATTTGTTAATGTGCAGAAATTATTTCTTTACATTTTATCTAAAAACAGAAACTTTGTGATCCCCTCTGTTCCAAATATTTCTGTACTTGTTTCTACACCTCCAAATTCTTTTGTTGTAGTCACAACAAATGCAAGTTTTCTACATAAACATTTCAGACACGGAATGTACATAAATCTCTTTCTTAGGCCGTTTATCTTGGCAAAGAACTTAGGACGAAATTCCTGGGAAACCAGAGACACCAACAAAATAACTACAGCCATACAAGGACACGGAGAGGGGGAGATGGACTGTAAACAACGAGAGAAGAAATGAACCAGATCCGGTGAGAGACTGGCTACAGTTCATGCTGATCGTGATAACAGAGGGACATGGGACACAATAAATGCAGTTTTAGGTAGGATAATATGTGTACTCACTTGCTGGAGGTACTTGTCGCAGTTAATGAACTCGCGCTCATGTGGATCTTGGAGTTTGTGCGTTTTGACGTACTGCCACAAGGCCTGAATGATAACAGGTCTGGTCTGAGTGTGGATACCCAACATGCGGGCCAGTCGGGGGTCCAGCTTAAACTGAGGGGGCTGAAACGATGACAAAACGCAAGGACATTTAGAGCAAGATGAACAAAACTTTGAACAGCTATGAAGCAAAACAAACCCCCCCCGTCATATTTACCTGGTAATCGAGCATAAGCAGGACGGTGCAGCGAACTCCCACATCGCCGGGCCTCTTCACCTGGAAACCATCAGTCTCCTGGGTGGTGGCCGTCCTGTGCCACTGAAATGATGCACAGAACAGTTTAAGACATCTGATTGTAGAACATTTAGTAATAAACAATTAACATTGCAACAAGACACAAAAAAAAAAAAAAAAAATGGAAAGAGAAGCAGATCCGTAAATGAAGGAAACCCTCTTACTTCCACAAGGTGATTATCTGGTCCATACAGATCTTTGTCCAATTCGATCACAAGGGACTTAAAGAAGGAGGAGAACTTTCTTTTTTGTTTGGTAGCTTCATACTTGGACACAGCAGTCTGCAAAACAGGATGAGATAAACATTTACTTTTGATTTCTCCCAGAATTTGTGTCTGTATGAAACCAAAATTCAAGAGTAACGCCACATCTGTCCGTGCAACCGCTTACATCTTCTAAAAGTCGCCCTTCGACACGCAGCTCCCATGATGCAACGGTGCCCTCTCCGTCCTCGGCATCAGGCTTCGCTGGGTTGAAGGTGTTGGATATAAAAATCCGAAGCTTTCGCTTTTGCTGTAAATCCACGCAACACAACAGTAACTTTATGTCTGCTCCCCTTTAGTAATTACAACAAATCGACAATTAGCTTGACTAAAAACAAAGTCTGTGTAAAGCTTTGCAGAAAGCTGACGCAGGAAGGACAGTTTGTGTATTGTACTACATTTATAGGACAGGTTTGACAGCTTTATAATAGAACCAACATTTCCTTTGTATAAACATGATATCAAAAGTGCTTCCACAAGGAGAACATAATAATATAAACCCACATGAGCATAAACTAGACAATAGTTTTGTGAAAACATTTTGGATGCAACTAGTCAAAAGCAGCATGAAGACTACAAAGATATAACAGATTTCAGATCTGATGAAGGCTTGAGGGTTTAACAGAATAATACCTTTATAGGCCTTTTAAGGGCCTCCTGAATGTCGAGCCTTTTGCGCATGATGGTCTGATCCAGCTTCCTCTCAAAAGCCAGAAGATCCATGTAAGCCTGAGACTCTGGGACCAGTTCTCTGATCTGGGATCAAACAAACGGGGACAACACATGGAAAAATATGCAAGAGCAACCAAGGAATGTACTGTCAGTGGTATGATCAGTTTATTAGCACATGTCTTGAAACAAACCCCACAAAAAACAGTAGACTCCGCCCCCAGGCTTGAGCGCCTATGGGTCGTGGCTAGACTACACCTTTATACGTTGAAAATGTTAGCCTAACAATCTTCAAGAGTCGATGACAAACCATATAATGATGGCACCCAGGTGGAAGCTTCGAATCAAATTTGATGCATTTTTTTCCTGGCGTTTTTATTCAACTGGAACAGATTTAGCAAATAAAACAACTTTCTACAACCTAAAAAAAATGTATATGAAGAATAAAACAGACCGACAATTTCAGTGGTATGTTTAAATCGCATTTAAGAGGTGAATTAAAATAAATCCAACGGGTAAACTGTACTTTTTTTTGGTGACAGAGAGAAGTCATCTCAAGTGTACAGAACTGCATCAGTCCAAGAACATTAAAACTACAACTTTACAAAACCATGTAGGGAAAGTTAATGGTTAGTTGAGTAAGTTCATAATCTGACCAATTTCTTGCATTTCCATAAACAGCAGATAAATAAATAAATACTCACCCTCTGAGGTAGAATTTTGTCAGCCATTTTCTTCTTCTTGGTGCTGAAAAAAAGTGTGTAAGCTAGTTTTAATCTGAGGTCTCTAATCATAAAAAAACACCAACACACACAAAAAAACTCATTCGACTGACTGAAAATAACCTGCTAGCTATACCATACAAAATCTCAAAGCTTGGACCAATAGTGAATTTTCTCATTAGCATTGTTGTCGATCACTTGTTGTCTAATGCGGTCTAAACGAGCCAACGGACAAAAACAGTTTTACATATATGACAAACAGTTCAAGAGAATATGTGAACAGTAAAAAAACTAACATGAATTGCATTTGATGTGAAGTCCAACATTTACTTTTGGCAATTTCTAAAACATTTGAGAAGATGTATGGTTACTTCATCGAATAAAACTTCTAAAAGTTTGATGTATACTTAAGTTTACAGCTAATTTTTGTGTTTTATGAATTGAGCCTCACACTGAACCCTGTTCAATAACAGGGTGTGTCAGTTGCCATTCGATGCATAAAGAATCTGCAGCTGAATAAGGTCATAATAAGGTTGGTTGCACCAACAGACGTCTGCTCTGCTGGTATCATTTTAAAAGGTTTTTAGGCAGCAATGCTCCGATGCACATATTTAAAACTTCAGTATTTAGCATCTGTCTTTTTTTTCTCTCCCCTACACGGCTGATTTGGGACAAGTCGAGCAACTCACTGCTGGTTACGGTTCTGCTGTTGCTGAACTTGCTGAATCTGCTGAGGGGCGGGCCTTTTCCGAGACGGGTCCATCACGCCGGGCATCCCGGGGCGAGACACCGGGCTGCCGTATCCTGGTGGGCCCATGGCGGGTCCCTGCGGGGTCATACGGCTGGATGGGGGCATGCCTGGTCTCTGCGGGCAAAACACAAATGGTGGATTAAAACAGCGTAATAAGAATTATAATGGACTGGATTTATATAGCGCTTTTCAAGGCCCTCAAAGCACTTTACAAGTTCATTATTCATTCACTATCACATTCACGAGCTACGTATTAAAAAACGTTCTTTAATTTCACAAAAACTGCAAATTGTGACTGCAAAGAAGGTTTTCAGATGTTTCAACATTGATTACTGTTGTATTTTTTATTTTCATACCCTGACTGGTAGACCAACATAGTCTCCATTTGTTGCCAAGCGTTGCAGATGTGAGGGCTAATTTACTCTCACATTGCTTCATTTCACCTGGGTGTAAAAAAACCAAACTGGAAAATGTGTTGATAAATGACTATCATAAATTTAATCTCATTTTTAATGCATAAAAAGATTTTTATTTATTGCAGTGATTCAGTCGGATGTATACCCTACTCTATGCTCACCTCAAGACAAAAGAAAACATCTAGTTAAGCGGAGACTTTGTTTCTTTTTGTTCGATTTTATCCACAATTTCCAGTTGGGCAAACACTGCACCAGTCTGCCATAGCAAGCTGCTATAAAAGCCAGCCAGTGTGAGAAGGAGAAAGATTTCAATCTTTAAGTGGTGTGACGGGAAGAGACTCGACCTCATCTCAGTCGCGGTCAAACAAACATGTCGGAGTTTTCTGAGTTGAATCTGGATGTGGTCGGTAAGCGTGAACTGATCATCGACCCGACTACAAATTCATGTCGTCAACTAAGGCGGGACGATAAAGATGAAGGGGATAGTCATATTGTCTACATATTCTACTACATATTCTATATACTACATATTCTACAAAAAATGTAGAAAATGTATTTTAGGAGCATCCCATGTCATTTTATGCTATTCTTTAAAGAGCAAATTTTAATCAAGAATTAAATTCAGCTATTTATTCAAACATTTTTGACCATAACTGAAAGTTTGTAAGAAACAAAAAACAAATCAAATTAAGAGACCATAGTGACATCAGTAAATAAATAAAAATTAATTTTTATTATGTTAGCAATTTAAATTTAAGGCTTATCTTGATGCTTTAAAAATATGTATTTTAAACATTGTATGACACTTTATTATATGAATGGCTCAGACCTTTGGTTTAGCTTGTGTGTAAAAACCGGGTCAATAAAGCCGATTCTCAGTTCAGCTGCTAAAAGCTAAAGCTAACGAGCTGCGACATCTTTTGCAGTTCAAGTCATTTGCTCTTTTTTGTGGTTTGAGAGGAGCGAGGCCTCGGTGATGGAGCTGTCTGGGTCGGAGTTTGTGATTGGGGTAAATAATGACTGTAGTATTAAGCTACCCGATAGGTTATAATCAATAAGGGAAACAAATTTTTTCCCTATCGCATCACACGTCTGTCGATCGATAGATATTATTGAATTATTGTCCAGCTCTATTGTCAACAGCCAATGAAAAACAAGAAAGAAATTGTCCATTTTGTAACAACAGCATTTGTAAAACAGTTGAGATAAAAAGACAAGAGCTTGTTCTAAGAAAAAAAAAAAAAGAAAATTACCCGTTTTCCAATGAACGTTTGAAATCTGAATGCAAATCAATCCGATATTAGAGGAGTTTAAAGGACAAAAGAAAATCTGTTCCATTAATTGGAAAAGATTAGGGATGTGTACTGGTAAAAATCTGGCAATACGATATGTATCACGATAAAGGGGAGGCGATACGATATGTCGCGATACTATGAATAAGACGATATATATCGTGATTTTTAAAACTGAATTTAACTGTAGAAAAACTGTCACAGCGTTCTAAACACTCCAACCTGTTTTATACTTGAACACATCCAGTTTTATTACTAGATCTAGTTGATCCACTAGAACGAAAAAGGTGAAAAAGGCCACCAACTACCACTCATACTTTTAACTTTACTACAAAAATGACTGTTCCATTCAAATCCTTTTTTTTATAGACATGTTTGAATATCAATATAATATTGGGAAATAAAATATCGCGAAATAATCTGTGTACCAATATTTCCTTACATCCCTAGTAAAGATGAAGAATATTTTCAAGTCCCTGCATAACGTTAGATTTTTTTAACTTAAATTTTTTTTTCTTTTTTACAGATTTTGGAATTAATGAAAATAAAAAAAAAAATGCAAAATGTTCATAAAGAAAAAAAGTCATCTTCTGAATACCAAAATAGTAAATAAATAAATAAAAGAACGACTTTCATCCATGTTTTTTGACTTCCTCTCCCTCTTCTTCCTAGTTTTATTAGCAGGTGGCAAACAAGGATTTGCTGCACTACCAAGACCAAGTCGTATGTTTGTTTAACATCCCAATATTCACATTCGCAATAGTTTTATGTGCTCAGTTGGCTTTAGTTCATTTGACAAATCATGTAGTCTGCCATCTCTCATCAGGTGAGGATGTTTACTACAGGACACCCAAGTATTTTAGTAGTCATAAAAAACCTGCTGAAACCAGCCAGTCATTGTTCACTCAATTACTCTTAAAATCTTTAAACACCGTGACAGATGTTTAATGTTTCCCTAGCTTTACTCAACAACCGGCAGGCTGGTAAACATTAGGAGCAAATAATTGTTGAAGCTACTTTGAATCACAGCAGCGTTCGTCATAACTAAATCAAAAGTACTAAACCGAATAGAACTATTAGGCACAAACAGCAACCAGTAAATAACAGCCCTGCAAAAGCAGCAGAGGTTCTACTTTTATTTAAACTAAAAAGATAAAATAAACTTCTACCAGCTTCTTTACTAAAAAATGTTCATGTGAACTTTGCAAAGAAAGTAATTAGAGGCTAACTGTCATTTTGTAGCCTTTTATGTCTTACAGAAAACATGGTCTTACACAATAATAAATATTCACAAGCCTTAAATTAAGTATGACAAACTACAAATTAGACAACACTGATGAGAATTTGCGCCGATAGACACCCAATATCAATTTGCTCTAATGACATTATATACATTCCTCTACCCTTTCGACACATTGAAGAAAAAAAAATTACACACTGATGATATTCATCCCCATCACATGACCGAACAAACATGAAACAAGAGCAACAAAATAAAAGCAAACACTGGTTATCAATACTCGCCCAGTTTTAGTTTCAGTTAAAAACATCTGTCATTATGATAATGCTGATATATTGTGCATCCTGGGTACAAATATTTATAGTTTTACAGCTTTATCCAATAAATAAGGCAAAAAATACAATACTGACAATTTAACCCGATCTCTGATGTCAATTTATCATCCAATCAACAAAATTATATATTTTTAGCTTCAACTGCAGCATCTAAGTGATTTAGTTTTATTTCATTCCATTAGAAATTACAAAAAGCCACATTTTTTTATGTTAACCCTAAATATTACTCAAATTCCAACTCTTGTGGCAAATGTTCCATCAAAAAAGCAACAATTAGTGCAAAAATCATAGAAAGCGTCAAACCCAAAGCTACGATCTATCACTACGGAGAGATACTTTGGTTTTTAAGCAGACAAGCTGAATCTTTTAATGCCTCCCTGACAGAGTAACAACCTCAGTCAACTCACCAAGCCATGTGCTAGAAACTCAAACAGACGACTTCTTGTATTTGACTGCATGTGTGCAGGCGAGAGGAGCAGATGAGCCACGAGCCGCTGATTGCAGCTTTTTTTTTTTTCTCCAGCAGCAGGTCCAACAAATGGGACAGATGAAAGCGAACGTTCCTCAAGCCGTGCTGGAAGGGAGGAAGAGTGACCGACGTCGACAATATAGGCTCTGCCTTTTCCACACAACTCGTTTGAGTAGGCAGTAGGGAGACTGCATGCTTTTCATTTAGTGCTTTTTTTACGCTGTGCATCAGTATGACCTTGTATTGGCGGAGAACAACTAGCGATGTGCAGCATTCAGAACAAGAATCCTCTTCTTTTTTGACTGTGTTGTGAAAGTCTGGCTGTGTGAGTGAAAGCAGCCAAGGACACTGGAGAAAAAAAAATAAAAATTTAATAGCATCTTTTCTCTGAATTGTCCTCCACACTGGCAGCCTTCTTAGACGCTTCAGCCTCTGCAAACCGGTGATAAAAGGATTTATCATTTCAAATCATGACTATTTGCATCATCAAGCAGAGGCAACACCATCCCAGCTCTGTTAACAAAAGACAAACCAAATAAGCTAGAAGGTAAGATGTTGAGAAGTTATCCAACGTGACCGTGAGGATATGATTTAAAACCGTGTGGAATGAGAAATATAAAACAGTAACCTCTCTTTTATAGCAGATCACTAAGCAACATGTATTATCGGTTTAATAAAGCACGTTTGCCACTACTCTGTTTTAGTTTAAGACTGACGCTGATCATTTAATATGACAAAAGAAAACCAGCAGACTTTTGAAATAATGACTTCTACATTTGGAAGTTGTGTCGTATTCATAGAGTGATAATTAAATCCGCAAAGGAAGGTTACACGCCTGACAAAATACTTTTATTACAGTATAGTAAATGGAATCAGTGTATGCATATTCATAATTCAAGATAATTATGCAGTTTTGGTCGAGCCACGGTACACCCACCTTGGGGGATGCCATCTGCCATAGCAACAGCTGTATTTACAGTCATTTTCTGTCACCTACTTGAAGTCAGCCCAGAAATGTGGATATGAGACCAATAACTCATATCCACCAGCGGTGGTTTGATCAGGGGTCAACTCAAACAAGAACGAACTGGTCCAGATGGGGATCAGAACCACAATGAATGGCATAAAATGGCTGTAATATAGCATTTTCCGAACACAATATTTAATTTAATTCTGCCTGAGATTTGATTATTTTAATGATTACTTACTGCAACTCTTATACAGTGCTCAGCATAAATGAGTACACCCAACTACATTTGTCAGAAAACCTTTAGTTTCCTTTCAGAATCAACATTTTCCATGAGATACTATACTACAAAATACTCCCACAAATGTGGGCCATTGATTGCAAACAAGATTTGTTAATTTGCACACACAGAAAAGTGATTTTCCTAACAAATTCATTCAAGCCCATGTTGCAAAAATGAGTACACCCCAATTATAGTCTTAGGAGAAAAGCCACACTTAAAGACTACACAATTGTAATTAACAGGCATTCAACCACAGGTGAGTCTAATGATTCATTTAAGAGGTGCCCAGCAGACAGGTGACTATAAAAGGACATTACTTAAAGAAAAGCCCTTCCCATTTCATGCTGTCAGCAATGGCTCTTCATGGAAGAGAAATGTCACAAAATCTGAAAAGGGAAATCATTTCTTTACACAAAAAAGGTGAGGGCTACAAGAAGATCAGCAAAGCTTTACATATCAGTCAAAATACTGTAGCAAAAGTGATCCAAAAATTTAAGAAAGATGGAAGTACAACCATCTTACAGAGACCTCCAGGCCGTCCACGGAAGTTAACATCTCGACAGGAGCGTCTTCTGATGAGAAGGTTTGAAGAAAATCGCCATGCAAGTTCACTGCAGTTAGCTAAAGCAGTAGAAAGCCAAACTGGAGTGATTGTTTCACGTGACACCATACGACGCACACTGCAGAGGAATGGCATGCATGGGTATCGTCCACGAAGGAAGCCTCTCCTAAAGCCCATGCACAAAAAAGCACGCCTAGAATTTGCTAGGGCCCATGCTGAAAAAGATGAAGACTACTGGGACTCTATACTCTGGAGCGATGAGACAAAGATCACAGTTTTTGGAACTAGTGGTTTAAAAACTGTATGGCGTCGTAAAGGTGAGGATTTCAAAGAAAAATGCATGGTGCCTACAGTGAAACATGGTGGTGGCAGTGTCCTTATCTGGGGCTGCATGAGTGCTGCTGGTGTTGGGGAGCTGCATTTCATTGATGGCATCATGAACTCAACAATGTACCGCTCTATACTGAAGGAGAAGATGCTGCCATCACTCCGTGCACTTGGTCGTCGTGCACTTTTCCAACACGACAATGATCCAAAACACACATCTCAAGCTACTGTTGCATTTCTGAAGAAGAACAGGGTGAAGGTGATTGAATGGCCAAGTATGTCTCCTGATCTGAACCCAATCGAACACCTGTGGGGAATTCTAAAGAGACAAGTTGAGAATCACTCTCCATCCGGCATCCAGGCTCTAAGAGAGGTTATTCTTGAAGAATGGAAAAAGATAGATGTTGCAATATGTCGCCAACTTGTTAATTCCATGCCTAGAAAACTTGGTGCTGTCCTTAAAAATCACGGTGCTCATACAAAATACTAGATTTAGTAGTTTTTGTTGCAGGGTGTATTCATCTTTGCTTCAACCAATTTCAGTAAAACTGAATATTTTGTGATCTAAGTTAGATTATTAACCTTAATTTCATGTTATGGAGTTAAATAAGTGTTCAATAAAACTCAGCCTTGTGAAAAGTTTGGAAATTGTTCTTTTGTTCATTGAGCTACTGATTGAATTTGTACTTTCTAAAGGGGGTGTACTCATTTATGCTGAGCACTGTAAATGCTTAATTACACTAAGAAATAAATTGACATGCAATTGTTAACTACATGGGTATAAACTGACATTTTTAAGTGAATGAATAACATGGTGAAAATATGACTAAAAGAATTAACCCCCTTTTCCCCCCGTCTTATGACAATGACTTACCCCAAGGCACCCCATAGAGGGTTACATTTTGTGATACCTATCAAAATGGGACCATGACACTGAACAGAAAATGGTTTGAACCTCATAGCAAACGTAAAAATCTCATGGCTGCCTTTCAACATGAATATACTTGATATTCTTTGGTGACACTCTCAATTAAGTTGCACTTAGGTCACACATTTATGTACCAGCGATCAGAATCCGTGATCTATGGCATTTTTGGCTTATTTCAGATAAACATGAGCACATATCTATAAAGGAAACTTTTTTTTGTCACAATGAAGCCACATTTATTTGAAAAGCTTCAGCCTTGGGGTCAAATGTATAAGTTTAATTCATGCAGTTTGGGAGATTGGCTGCTAATTCCAATTATTCCAGTACCCTTCTTAGCCATCACTTTCCCAGAATGCAATGCAGTGTGATGTTTGAGACTGGTATTCATTAACATATATCCAGTCTTTGATAATAGTAATATTAGTAAGGCGAATTTTATAGTCCAAACTTTGTATTTTTACAGGAGGTCCCACACAGACATGCCAAGTCTGGTGATGTCCAGCAGAGGACATCGTGTGGAGTGGAAGATGCTTTATAATTTAAGGAAAGGTAAGATTATAACAAATTCATAAAGGAGTGGAGGTTTTTACATATGTTCCATGTGTATATGTTTGTTTCGTTTCCTCAAATTCGTCCTGGAGTACCAACTCATGGACGTCCCCTAGCTTCAGGACCCAACCACTTTTGCCCTGGAAGCTTTCCGGGGAAACCTTTCATCAATCAAGAACAGAGTAAGATACATTTTCTACACACACTGAAACCATCAACTTGAAAACTATTTACATATTTAAGAGAGCGACTACACCTTTTTGGTTTGTTGCTTTCAACATCTGCTGAGGTTTCGAAGGCGTCAAAGCTGGTTTTAGTTCAAATGCAGATGCAGAGCTTTCTCCATGGTTGGACTACACACGACTAAAACCAGGAACGCCTCCGCTCTGGATGGAACGCTGTCCTCAATCATGACAGCCAAAATGGCTGACACGGAGCCACGGCGCTTCAAATGGGAGCCGCCTGTCATCAAGGCATCAAAGTGTTTTTCTACAAACACACAACACTAAACCAACTGGAATTCACACACTGCACTGAAAAGCGCTTAAAAACTGAGCACTGCTGTTTAGAAGGGCACATTTGGGTCCAAACAAAGTGTCTTTTTGTTTGACTATTTGAATAATAATAAAAGAATATTTTTAGTTTCTGCCTTTATTAGATTAACCAGTTATACTTTTTATTGGTTATTTATAGAAAGGAGGATGTAAAATTAGACATTTTTTCTTGATACCAAAAACAGCTGGGAGAACAGAAGGTGGACAGACGGCTAGATAATCTGTTCCGTCAACCTCGGCGATCTCACTCTGGACTTTTCCTTGAACTTTTGAGCTCTTAGAGCATTTAGAATAATAAGAAACTGTCATTTTTACGACTCGCTTGGGGGGGGGGGGGGGGAGTCCTCCACTTATACAACATTTTGACCAAGTGAGCATCGACAACCAGAAGTTATTCAGCTGTTTGTTTGATACTAGTTTGACCCTCTCATGAACTGAATCTGTCTGGCAAAAGTATTGATTTCAGGGGGGAAATGGGGGGCTTTTAATTCAAAAGTCCTCTTGACTTTATAACTTCTGTGTACCACACAGCCAAGCTCCATGAAAGCAAGTTATTAAAACGCCAAATTCACTATGAGTACATGTTTTTTTAAGTGTTCCTTGAGTCCCTTTTTTGAGCCAAACAGAGCGAGAACAGAAGAAAATCTGATCGGAGCGCAGTTAGCAGCGTTAGCAAGCTAAGCTAGGTGCATACAAGCTAGCTTTAATGTTAGCAAACTGTAGGGAAAACAAATTCAAACTGCAAACTCCGACTGTAACTCAAAGTGATGGATTAAAATAAGCAATCGATTGACTCCGGCTGTTAGTTGGTGGTAACTTTGCTCCGCACTGTGGCGGAGGATAGTGTTAGCCGCTTGTGACAAAGCAGCGGTGAGCGGCTTTGTTCTAGCGGACTGATGGGAGCGATAACTTACCGGGTACCCAGGCCCAGGCATCGGAGATCGGTACATGTGGTTCTGTGCGCCTGACGTCGGTCCCATTCTTCCAGAGGGAGTCCCAGGTCCCATGCCTGGCGCTGCGCCCGGTACCGGTGGTCCGGGTCCCATTGCTCCACCTCCACCAGCGGTCGGTGCTGACTGAAACCCCCCTCTGGCCGCCATCTCCTCCCCGAATATCCCCGCCGGGTGCAGGAGCGCAGGCAGGCAGCTACCGCGAGAGCGAGACCTCCTTCCTGCGTGACGTGTTTACCAAAACACAGCGCCCTCTGCTGTTCCTCTTCAGTACAAACGCAAACTGACGATGTGAGAAACTGCATTTCAAAAGGTATTAATATTAATAACCCCTTCAGCTTTGACATCCACAAACTTCTGTGTAGTTTTATTTGGATTTGTATGTGATAGACCATCACAAAGTGGTGCATTCATGTTAAGTGGAAGGAAAATGACACAATGCTTTTAGCATTTACATGTGGTGTGTTCATTAGTATTCTGTCAGTCTTAATAAAACCAGATGCAAACAATTGCCTTTGAAATGCATCTGATTAATTCATAGATTCTAGATTAAGGTATGGTTAGATTCTTAAACTATTTGCCCAACTCTGAAGATCTCGTACAGCACTAAAACACGTTTGTGCATCTAAACGGACAGGCCAGCCAAGAAAGAAGAGAAATAATTAAAACAAAATAAACAAAATCTCTGTAATTACGTTACCTCTTTTTCCCCAATCCTCACTAAGTAGGCATTAAAACAAAACAAAAATGCATAATTAAACCAAAATAACATATACATATATATATATATATATATATATATATATATATATTTGTGTGTGTGTGTAAACTATAATCCTGTAGAATATAGACAAACGTACAATTGTTTTATTAAATATTTTGTCATTTAGGTGCTATTAATGTTACTAATGTAGCAATTTGCACTCTCACTGGGTGAAAATACCATAGCAATTAGATCTTTACTCAATCCAGAACATAAAATACTTAATTCATTCAAAAAGGAAATTAAATGTCGTGTTCCAAGGATCTTCAAAGTTGCTGTGGGCAGAAAGGATCTCCAGTAGTAGTCAGTCTTGCAGCAAATCTGGAGAGGCCTCTGACTGAAGACAGTTGTCGTATGACATTCTCATGACTGTCTTGACATGTTAACTAATTACTTCAGGATAATTTGACCAGACCTTCTGCATTTGCGCGTGTCTCCTCTCCCTCGGGTGGGCCGACAGGGCTGTTTTCTTTAGATGTCTTTAGCTGATTCCTTAAAGGGCCGATTGTGTATGGAGACACAGCAGCTGAGAAGAGCGGGCCGACAGATTACCCCGTCAGAAAAAGATCTGGTTAAATTACCCTGAAGTTCCGATAGAGGAAACGCGCCTAATATTTTCCTGTAACAAGTCCTGGATGTCACCATCAGTTGTTGACAAGCACTGCTAATCCATCTCATTTGCTTTTGCCGCTACCTTTTTAAATCTT
Source organism: Valencia hispanica (assembly GCA_963556495.2). Taxonomy (NCBI): domain Eukaryota; kingdom Metazoa; phylum Chordata; class Actinopteri; order Cyprinodontiformes; family Valenciidae; genus Valencia; species Valencia hispanica. The sequence continues at coordinate 8,518,836 of OY747708.1, read as the reverse complement.
AGTCTGGTCAGAAAGCTGGGCAGAGAGATGTTGGAGTAGGGGATATGACCCTTGCCCATTATGATAAATGCCCATCCTTGGCTTTTGTATGCTTTTAAAGTATCCTGTGTGTTCATTGCAGCAATACTAAATTTTTGGGTTGCAAATCAGAAAATCCTGTCTATTTGTTACACCAGAACAAATAGAAGGATGTGAACAAAGAACAGAATGTGATGCCAACTGTCTGCCAATGACAGCAAAATGATTTTAAACAAAAGCAGGATCTAGAGCCCTCACAGACTGAATTTAAAAGTGAATGTGGACTTTAAAGTTGAAGCAACTTTTAGCATGAAAAAAAAGGCTTTCACAATAATGCCCCTGATAGGATTTATTTGTCACTTTTATTCAATTTAAACCCCAGTAATTAGATTTCAACCAATACTTGCCCTGAATCCCTGAGTCTAATTTCTTTTCATGTAATTCAAATATAAGAGCTCTGCAGAGGACTAACCATCTGCAGTAGATCATCTTTCTTGTGTTTTTTATATCTCATTGTATGTTGGACCTTGTTAACAGCATATTTTTCTTGAGTTTTTGCTGCGCAGAGCAATCAAACAGTCTGAAACCTACAACTAAGATCAAGTTTACTGCAAATGGAGGGATATGGGAAAAGTGCGCAAACAAAACGCTGAAGATCGCTTGAGTTGAGCACCTACAAATTAAAGTGCAACATATTTCCCTTTTCTGGATTTTTTAAATAGTATAATAAAATTTATTTTGTCTTCTTATTCCAATTTAAGCACACCAACAAGCATCACCATTGTGACTGCTGACAGGAAAAGCAACACCCCCCTTTCCTAAGCTTGGTAAACCTAGATTCTAGCTTTAACAGAGTCTCCAATTTGACAGATTTGCAATCAAAGTTAAAACAATTGGCTGACCGAGTCTGAAAGCAATCCTCATAGACTCTACTTACATCCCACAGGGACTGACAACAGTGTCATAGAATCCACTGAGATGCTCTGACAAGGCAGGGTGTTTTGGGTGACATAAATTAAAAAAAATCATACCAGCCTGGTGATATATTAAACTGCTTCTTCTACAATTGACAGAATATGAAACATCTTCTAAGGGAAAAAAATATGAAAACATTATAATATGGTAACATAGTGAGTGTGGTGGTGGTTTCTGCAGATTTGGACTGATTAACATTTTTCTGTATTCGTCTACATGAACTTAAAGTCACATAATTTTCCCTTGGAATGATGACTAATGAGTTCTCCCACAAATCAGACATTACATTCCCTTTAATCCCAGCAGGGGTTTATAAATTAGTAAATCAGCTTCTTCTTCCATGTTTATACTGTGATCTGAACTGCATCCGAGGGACCTCCATATCATATGGTACGGTTTCGGAACCACCACAACCTTCTTTGAATGCGTTTCATTGTCAACATGTCTTTAATTGTCTGATCAGATGGCAGAGGCAGATAGAGGGTGGTAGGGATTCGAAGTGACTTCTGTATTTGGCTAACACCAAGTCTGAGGGGATCAGCTGGGGTCCTGCAACAGAATTACAACATTTAACTGCTTTCAAACTTTGATGCCATTTGAATGCCTTCAATAACAAAGCTGAAACTGTACAAAGCATGGCATCCCACTTCTTTATAAAGTAAGCTTGATCAGAAACGACCTGCACTAGTGAGAATGAGTGGCTGTGTCTCTTTGAACAGGTTGCAACAGAATCCTCATTGTCAGCACTTTATAATATCTGATAGCTGTTACTGTGCTTCCAGCTCTTACATGAGCTTTTGCATTCCAAGTGAGTGATCGGGCTTATCTTTAAAAGGCCTCCCGACATGTTTTAATATTAAACAACTGAATGCAGGATTCATACTTTAAACAAATGGACGGCCAAATCAGTCAGGCCCAAATCCGAAGGCTAATACAACATCTTCTAGGGGTATCAGACTTGACTGCACGACAATAATTAATCTTCTTAATGAGCTGAAAGTAAAGTGGAGCCCAGAGGAGCCACCGCAGCCTTATCAATGACAAACGGCTGGGCTTTCTAATTGCACCGCAAGATCTGACAGGATAAATTTACACCAGAAACGTGACTGATATGACATGCGGATGGGAATGGCTGCAAAGACGGAAACAAGCTGGAGAGCGAAATCAAAAATTGATTTCAGCACTGTATAGATCCAGAAATATAACACAGTCCAGTTCATATGAAGAGTCTCGGGGTCAAATGTGGTCATTTTGGGTGAGAATTATTAGAATTTGAACAGAGCTTCTGAAAATATGACTATGATCTACATCTATATATTTATCTGGAAAAAAACAACAACACACATTTGGAAAGTTGGATTTAAACTCAACAGATGTGCAGTGATGGGAAAAAGTTTTTGCCCCCTTACAGATTTCTTTTTTATTTTACACTTCAATGTTTCATCAGAAAAAGAAAGACAGCATAAATACAAACTGCCGTTTTCAGATGATGATGTGAATTTTAGGGTTAAAAACTATAGAAAACCAACCTCGCCATGTATGGAATCATCAAATCATCAAACCCCACTCTGAGAAATGCTGCATTAGCTGCAACTGCTCTTTTAAATTGAATTCAATTCCACTTGCCAGACCCAGGTCTGATAACAGCAAACCTGCAGATTAAGGAAACCACATGTCTTTCTGACAACATAAAGTAGGATCTCAAAAAAACATAATGTCCTGACTTAAATAAATTCAGGAACAGATGAGAAACAAAGTTATTGACACATATCTGTCTGGAAAGGGTTATGAAGCCATTTTTTAGGTTTGGGACTCCAGCAAATGTCAGTGTCATCCACAAATGGAGGAAACAGTGAGCAGGGGTGAACCTTCAGAGATGGGACCAGCCTATCCAAAACTGCTCCTTGGGGACATTGGCGATTCAACTAAGAGGCCACAAACATAACCCAGAACAGTATCTAATGCATTGCAGACCTCACTTTCCTCAGTTAGGTCAGTGTTCATGATTAAACAACAAGAAAGAGGCTGGGCAAAAAACAAACAAACAAACAAACAAACAAAACGGCCTGGAAGGAAGAGTCAAAGGCCAAAACTGCTGCTGACCAACAAAAGCACAAAGGCCAGTCCCTTATTTTCCAAAAAGCACCTGATTATACTCCAAACATTTGGGGAAAATATTCTAGGACTGATGAGACAAATGTTGAGCCTGGACAACTGCTCTCTGAAATGTGGAACAAAGTTCCAGAAAACGGCAAAACTGCTGAAACACTGAGTTCCTTTGAATCAAGGCTAAAAACCCATTTCGTTTTAGAGCTCCCTTGGATCAATAATCACTGGAACATCGTTGATTCTAGTCTGGATTGCGGCTTTTCATTACTTTTATTTTGTCACTGTAATGTCCTTTTTTGTTTGCTCATTGTTTTATGGTTTTATCATGTTAAGCCATTTGAACAGCCTTGTTGCTGAAATTGTCATTTAATCCTTTACAATCCTTTTACAAGAATCTGGGCGTGATTTTTGACTCTGAGCTGACTTTTATCCCTCTCATTAAAAACATTATTAAAATAGGTTTTTATCAGCTAAAGAACACCGCCAGACTCCGCCCCATTCTCTCTCGGGCCAACACGGAGACACTGATGCATGCTTTTATCCCCAGTAGAATTGATTACTCCAATGCCATGCTTTCTAGTCTTCCCAAAAAGAGTATGTCAGGTTTAAAATTCAGCAGTCCTCCTGACGAAGACCTGTCTTAAAATCACTGCATTGGCTCCCCGTATGTTTTAGGATCGATTTTAAGGTTCTTTTAATGGTTTTTAAGTGTCTCATTGGTCTTGGGCCTTCTTATCTCTCTGAACTGTTTTTACCATATGAACCTTTGCGGTCTCTGCGCTCCTCTGGCAGCCGTCTTTTTGTCACCCCAAAATTCAGGACACACACTTATGGTGAGGCGTCTTTCCAGTTATATGGCCCTCATCTCTGGAACAGGCTGCCGGAGGACCTCAGGGCCAAAGAGAACGTTCTTGTTTTTAACAGCAGGCTCCAGACTCACCTCTTTAGCCTAGCTTTTAACTTTTTATTATTTATTATACTCTGTTTAATTGCTCTGCATGTTTTACTTTCTTATGTTCTATCAGTGTTTTACTACTTAGTCTTATATTTATCCGCTGTTTATTTTCATATTTTAACTTGCTATTTTAATCTTCCTTCCAGTGTTTCCTCTGTGGGAGCCCCTCTGCCTCAGGAACGGTGGTCGGCTGTAGCTGCCTGGGTGCTCTCCAGGTAGCGCTTGGGTGGAGGTGGGGCTCTCTGCCTTGCCTCCTCTGGGCGCCCTGGGTCTGTGCCTCGGGTGCTGCTGTTGATGTGCTGCTGCCGGTGCAGATGGCTCCTTTGATGGAGTTTCCTTACCTTATCTAACTCATCTGCACTCGGCCAGATGTCCTTATTAATGTTGCTCTTGAGTGTGAGCGCGCATGGGGGTTGGGTTGGGGGGTGTAAATGTGACCATGCTTTTCAATATGTGGGGGAGGGGTGAGAATGTGGTTTATGTGGGGTCATTTTAATCTGTAAAGCGCTTTGAGTTGCAATGTTTGTATGAAAAACACTTTATGAATAAAGTTCGATTGATTGAGTAGAATGTTCCACAATCAGTTAATGGGCTAAAGCTCAAGGGTACTTGGGTTATGCAGTACAACAACGATCCAATTCACACAAGCAAGTCCACCTTTTAAATGGATGAAAATGTTAGAAAAACAAAGGTAAAGCTTTAGAGTGGCCCAGTTAAAGTCCAGATTTAAATCGCATTCTGTGGCTTGGGCTTAAACAGGCCCTGAAAACCCTCAAGTGAGGCAGAATAAAAACAATTCTGCAAAGAAGCATGGGCCAAAGATTCCTCCAAAGCGACGATAGACTCATTGCCAGTCATTGAATACTCTTGATGTTAGTTGTTACTACCAAGGCTTGTGGGTAATTTATTTTTTCACACAGGGTCAGGTGGATTTGGATAGATTGTATCCCCTAATAAATTAAATCATAATTTAAAAACTTCATTTTGTATTTACTGCAAAAAAAAATTGCATCAACGATTTCGCAGAGGAAAACATTGAGTCGCAGGTTTTCAATAAAAAGCAATGCGTTTCCTCACAGGAAAAAAGCAACCAGTATGCACTGACACCTGCAGATTAATTCTGACTTACTGATTTTTGAAGTGCATTCATAATGCAACGACAAAACACAGCTCCCCACACAGAGGTATTGTGAAGGAGTGTAATATCTGTGTCGAAGTTGATAATATGATAACAGGATTAGGAGGGAATTACCTCTTCTTTGTGTAAGAGCGCATGTTCAGTGGCAGCATACAGCAAGATTAAACTGACAGATATGAGGAGGGGAAACAAGCACCATAAAAATCACAAACATTAGACATTCCCTGCATAAGGAGGACCCATCTGTACATCACATACATGCAGTTGCCTACAGGGATTATCTGAGGGTGTCCCGGCATTTTAAAAAGGCCAGACAGTTTGGGACAGATCCCGTTATAGCAGCATCTGCTTGTTATACCATGCTAAGATGCAGCCAGCATGTCAACCACCAAGGTGAGAGCAAAAGAAGGGGGATCAGTCATCTTTGATTGTAATGTCAGGGAGGGAAAGAGGGCACATAATGATTTAACCTCATTCAGGAAAGAGTGATGCTGTTGCTAGGATTTCTGAATCTGCCAACATGAGAAACTGAGCAATTAAGACCCTCGAGACAGCGGGAAAAGTCATGTTAATCCCTCATTTTATGCGAGGATTTTTCTGAACTCCTGCTGGTGTTACCACCTCCCACACAGCCCACCCTTCCCTCTTTGCCTGTGGAGACTTATCAGGATGCGGTGAGCATCTCCTACAGGATTTCTGTCACTGGCAGCCAGCTCTCCTGTATCTTGACCCTCCTCACAATTTTCCGAGCTGCGGGCTGTCGCGTAGACAAAGACACAAATGCCAGCAGGAAATGAACACCTTCGCTCTTTATTTCCTAATTAATTTGTCTTCTCGGCAGGTACAGCACAAAATAATAAAACCATCAGTGGGAAAAGTCATGTTTCACACATTAAACACAGTAAAGTCTTCATCAGACATTCTTTATGTGAAGTTTTCAGCTTGTATATTCATCTGTGGCTACCAGCAGAGGCTTCTCCTGCGAACTAATAAAAAATGAATGTTCTCTCACTTCTGATGAGCAACACCGAATGTGTGTCTCCTCCACTAAAAGAAATCATGAAAGAATTATAAGGCAAAACGACCATTCTCCTCCCCGGACGACCCTCGACGCCTCACGGATACGGACCGATGCGCCTCAGACTGAGCAGCAAATACAATTTTCATTTCCAATATTCACAAAGTCATGCATCACAAAAACTGCTACATGTGCACCAGTAGGCAGCACCAGATGTACAGTAAAAAACCAAAGGAGGTCACCCAGAATGTTTGGCTGCTGCTTGATTGACAATCTTGATTAAACTTAAGCGTTTCAACTACAGCACAAACGAATGGTTGACAGAGATAAGAAATATCTTGCTTAGTACCACACTCCTGTCCCCAAACCCCTAATTTCGACTTAATTCAAAAGAAAGTGGTGTGTAAGGCAACACTCCAGATTACATGCTCAGAGGTAGCCCCCCGATGACGCTTAATCAGATTTCCCAAGAGCTCCTTGTGATTAAAAAAGAATGTTCATACTCTATTTGGTGATGAAAAACACATAATTTTGCCTATGTTTGCTCAACCATATAAATGCTCCTGAAAGTAAATTTGCTACAGAGAAGAAATCCTCACAAGACAATCTTCCAAAAAATTATTGTTACATTTTATTTATGCTTCCATAACTGAATAGACAGGCCTCTAAACCTGAATGGATTGAGGCAGTCAGATGAAACTAAATAAGTTTGATATAAAAAAAAAACTCACCCCCCCAAAAAAGCAAATAAGAAAGTGGGAGTAAGACAATATTAATATGACAATATATAAAGAAGAATAGTATGTTTTCTTTTATATCACCTCTACATACTTGCAATATTGTGCTTCAGTAAGACTTTTGCAACACAGATACAGAATATTCCTAACAGCCCTACAGAACTGCAAGTAATTAATGAATAAACAGTTAAGAAAAGAACCGAAAACGATCATTAAAATGAAAAGAATCACCTCTCATCGAGGTCAATATGAGCATAAATGAAGATGAGAGAAGATTCTTCCACTCATCTGGCACATGTGAAAAAGTTAAACACAAAAACTCAAAACTGTACGGTTAACAAACACTCGTCTGGTTGGGCATTATGGACGACACCCTACACACGCACGCACACACACGTAACATAACACAGAAATATAACGCATCATTTTCCTTCACCTGCTTATCACTGAGGCAGACTTGGTAATTACAATGTAAATGTATATTTATATATTTCTGTTTATAATATAAAGACATAAAAATCAACCAGAAAGTAGAAATTAAAATGAAAAAAAAAAAAAAAAAAAAAAAAAAACATGCACTGGACAAATACAAGCATGCATTACCATGAGGATGAGACCTGAAATTTTCACCAGTACATTTTCAAATGGTAGATGTTGCATCTGTGCTGCCGTCGCATCTTCCACCGACTCCCCCACCCGTCTCATAAAAATGTCTCCCATCAGGCACGGACAGAGGAACATTCTCAAATCTACTTCAACAGCTGATCCTTTCCTTGTGTTGCTACATGTACAGTAGAGTAAGCTTTATGAGTATTGTCATAGAAGCAGGCATGGGGGTGGGGGGGTGGGGGGGGGGGTCATATGGATGCATCATGTTGTTGCTGTGTCACATAAGGGGATGGAGGCTCTTTTTCTGTTTGTGGTGAAATAACTGTACATCTTCCAGTAACCATGTCAGCTTTCTCTTTTCTTTTTTTTCTTTTTTTTCTGTAAGAGAGTTCGTTGTTGGCAAACCTTATCCGCCAGTATCCGTTGTGGCAGTATTCCAAAGAAAAACACAAAACGTTTGGAGCGCTGCATGAAATGTTTGTCTAAAAATCAAAATACACTTTTTTAATATTCAGGGCTTTCTCTTTACTTGGCCTTTGGATGAAAATCATGTTTGAATTATTTTTTTCTTTGTTTCTAGGTAAAAAATGCCTCTTATATTCATCAACATCAGCTCTTCACTGTCTGTGTGTCACATAGTTCGTTGCTGTACGGTCGGCTTTGGTTGCATAACACGCATGGTGATGCTTTTACTGAGGTCTGCTCAGCAAGTGAAGTCTTCAAAGTTGCCCTGGCCCGGATGGTGAGGTAGCATGTTCCCAGGATATGTAGACGGTGTACGCAGGTTGTCACAGGGAGCCTGAGAAACATGAGAAGACAGAGTATTTGAAATGGCAGCAGGAAACGAAGCAGAAGGACGGAAAGATGATTGGCTTTGAAAGAAAGAGAACATAAATGTGCAGACGGGGGTGAAAGTGTTGAAAGCCTCTCCTACTTGCACCCAGAAAAAAATTAAATGAAAAGAGCAACAGGTTAGTGTTTGGAGCGGAGAGATAATAGATTCCTGAGCAATACTTGGAAAAATAATGAAGGCGGATGGAAAGGGAAGACTACTAAGTAAGGCAGGAGCAGAGGAGGAGCGCCTTTCCGTTTTTCTCTGCCTGCGTTCTGACTAACAATTAAAGTGAGCTGGTTTCATTTACACTTGGATGTAAGTAAGCTGTCACACCGTCTGAGGCTTTAATTCTGGTCTGTCCCTGCTGGTACTGTCCTGCCGCTTTGATTAAATCCAAGCCTCCTCTCCCATAACTCCCTCTCAGTCTTCCACCCCTCTCATCCCAATTGCTTTTCTTTTCTTTGCTCCGCTTTCTTTTAGCCTCTTTCAATCCCCTTTCTCCTCCATCTCGGTCTCCTCTCTCTCTCTCTCACACCACCCTGCCGCCAATCGAGGCCAGTAGAGACAAAGAAGAAAGGAGCTAGCTCCTGTCAAAGCGATGCGGTCTGACACAGTCAAAGTACTCGGCAGCAAGCCTATACTGACATGGTGCTTCACATCATCCAGGCTCAGCACAGCTCCCCGATCATTGTTGCTGCGGCCTTTGTGTTTCTTCTTCATGCATCTGCACAGCTTGTACTTGATCACCTAAAAAACAAGAAAAGCAAAAGAAAAATTTATTGTTACTTTTTTCTCATAGTGCTTCTGGAAATCATCCAAATACTTTCCTGTTTTCATAACTGAAGCCCACGTTTGAATCAGGTGAGCTCGAATGACTGCATGCATCTATAAATAAGCTTTACCGTCATCCTTGCGGTAAAAACCAGCTTTCACTGTTTATCTCAAACTCTCAGATGACTAATTGACAGAGCACACACTTTGCATTTTAGCAGATGGCAGGTGATATTTTACCTCGTACAGATAGTCAAAGAGCTCAAGAACGGTGAGGATACTGGCTCCTATGAACAGACCCATCTGACCTCCAATATCGCCTGTAGAGAAAAGCGAAAAAGCATGTAAACGAGATGGAAATCCGCTCTCTGCTTTCATGAGCTCATCTTTTAAACACGCTTTTAATCTTCAAGGCCGAAGGATGAGAAATACAACAGAAAACACAGATGTTTGCAAGTCTGCAGTGGGAAAGCAGCAATAGATAAAAAAGGCAGTTTTTACATCTCTAGGGACCTGAACACCTATTATAAAAATGCATACACTGGCTCTGCCTTCATGTTGGATAAAAAGCGTCTGTCAGGCTGCACACTGCATGTTATCTGTTCCCAAGAAAAACACTTGACAGCCATTTCCTTACCCAGAAGGCCTGCCAGTTCGTAGGCTTTCTTTTGTTCAATGGTTTCATAGTTCAGCGCCTCAAAGTAGATATCCAAAACCAGAATGTTATCACTGCAAACAGAAAGGGAAGAATACAAGTGTGAAGGGAGGCATTCAGACGTCAACGTGTTATACATGCTTGTCTCGGAGTGCCAACAAAGATGATGCTAGACGGCAGTTTCTGCAGAGACCAAAGCAGATGTGTCGTGCTGAGCGGACGACCTGACACAGCTGACTACTTTTCCCTCGGTGGGCCTGATCATCGTGGTATACAGAGGAAATTATTACAGTTGTTTGATTTCAGCGGAAAGAAAATCAAATGGGATTAGTTTAAGGGCCCATGGCAAAACAGAGAAATATTTTCTTTTTCTTTTTTTTTTGATTTCCCTCTCCATGGGGGAAGCCAGACCGCACAGACTTTACATCAAAACCGCTTCTCAGATTTTAATAAAAAAAATATTTGGTAGCTATTTGACTCTCAACTCGATCTGAGCAAAGAAAAAACAACTTTCTTTCAGGAGATCTGGTGAAGCCAGGGGCTGACTTTAAATTACAAAATGCAAACTACAGGTGGTAATGTAAATGAATGAAACCAAACATATTTATACTGAAGCACATTCCCGAACTGCACAGATTTTACTCAAAGTAGAAGCTCTATGCAAAGCACTGACAACCTGCATGCAGTTAAGACTAGATATTGATATACAATTTATAAAAAGACACTTTTTCTAACTGTTTGACATTACATCTCAGTAAAGTGTTTTAGGTCAGTTAGGATTACCAAAATTTGTCAAGTTCCAAAAAAATGAGAAATATATTTTTTTAGGTATTTCATTTTATTATTCTCTTTAAAATGAGAAGCCATAATGCTCCACTTGTGAAAGTAAATCTGTTGGGGTTCTACTTGTTACTCAGACACCAATTCTGAGCGCCACACTGCCAAACAGGACAGCTAAAAAAAGAGAAGTTCACACACTAAGATTACAAGGTTTTTGACAACTTGGAAACGTCTAGATTATGTTATGATGTTCTAAGTGTGCGATAGGTTAATTCCTCATTGTTGAGTTAAATGGAGGAAAACACTTTGCATTATCTTACGGCATATCCCAAACACACTGCTTCCTTGAGTGATATCATGCACAAAAAAAAACAGAAGTCACCAAGGAAATGTTCAGCCATAATGTTCAGGGAGGAGACGGGTTCTGCGTGCTAGTGGTGATTTTGGTGGGAAATGTGCCCCGAAAAAAAAAAGAAGATTTTGTGAAGATGCTGGTTGACGGTGGTAAGAGAGTATTATTATCTACTAGGGGTGTAACGGTAACACAAATCATGGTTCGGTAAGTATTTGTGGTTTTAAAGTTACAGTTCAATACATTTTTGGTACAATTTAATCAAGAAAAATAAATACAAATGTGCATTTTACTTTTTTTTAAAACTTTGATTAGCAGTAAACAATTTTTCTCCCTGAATTCCTTCCTTTTAATTAATTTGATTTAATTATATTCTTCAACTTAAAAAAGTTGAACGTATAGAACTGACTGGTGATTTGATAGGATAAAAACAAAAAAAGTACAAGCAGACATAGCAAGAGTAGAAAACAATATAACCAATTTAAAACGGTCAGTGTTCATGTTTAGAAATGTTTAAATAATACTCTGTCCATATTTGAGAGTAAAAAAAGCTTAAGTCCTTTTGAAGTTGTTTTGATATTTTGACAATCTAGTCTCCGAGCTGTACATGAATGCAGCATGGGCAGCTGTTGAGAAAATCCCTTCTCATCAAAAGGGATTCGGCAACTTGCATTTTATACACAATAAGGAGTTTGGGCTGATTGCTACTGGTAGTCATGTGGATGTCAGCTGGGTTTTCTCTTTTATCAGTTGATGTTCACAATTAGGGGTCTCATTTATAAAACTTTGTGGAAGTTTCAGACCTGTAAAGCTTTGAGTACGCACAGCTGCACGCAATTTCCACTTTATTAATCCCACTCTTCCAAGAAATGTGCTCAGGTGATTTTGGATCACATCCAGGCATCTACACACCCACTTTCTCCTATAAACAGTCAATGCAAAGTGCCTAGTGAATAATCAACATAGACTTAAGCTGGCTGATATGGAAAAAACGTTTTATTTCAATCAATGAATCAATCAATCAATGTTTATCTATACAGAGCTTTACTCAGCCAAAAGGCAAACAAATGCTTCACAATAAAAGACAAAAATGTAGTTAGTGATAAGAAAATATGTAAGAAGACAGCAAGAGCAAAGACATTTAAATAAAAGCAACAGCACAAGCAATAAAACAAATAAGAACAATAAACATAATCTTTTAATTATATGATTACTTCTTGTAGTAACAAAGAGATTAAAATAAAAGCAAATAGAACAAAAATACAGCAGAACATAATAAGTTTCAGCACTCCACGGTATATGAAGTCTGATTGCCGCGTTTTAAGTCTACTTTTAAAAAGTACTATAGGCGCAAAATATTATTTGGGCGTCACAAATAAATGGAAGTGCTGCGAGTGACACAGCATTGTTGCAGTGGCGTGCCTGACCTAAGAAAGAAGGTGGAGCCAAAGAGGAAAATGGCATGTCATAATGTCTTTAACACCGGGCCCAGGTCAGCACATAGATCTAATAGGACTGCTTTAGGCAATCTACATCGTCTGATCAGCCGATCATCATCATAGACCAGGATATCTCTAAAAACTCCCCCCATCCAGATGTTGAGAATGGCGTGATCTTCAAAGAGCACCAGCACATCCATTGTGCAGCATTATACAGGAGTGTCACTGCAGAATTTATAGTTTTACGCATCACAATTAATGAACTAAGTGCAATTGCTATACAATCTGAAGACATACATATGAACATACTGTGATATAATTCTTAAATGCAACATATTTTCATTCAGATTCGTTTTAATTCTCAGTTCAGAGACGGGGAATTGGGCTGACTGTTGGTTGTGTGTTTGCGCGAGAGTCTACAAGTCTGAAAATGTGGCTTAAATTCACCATTTTGCTATCTCACCGGCTGCGCTGCCAGTGTCCTCCATGTCCAAAATGTGCGTAAGCAAGGTCCTTAGTGTGCTTAAAGTTGGACACATTGTGTTTTTCTAGAAATCACACACTTTGCCTAGAAAGTGACTTGCGCAATTTTCAGACCCCATTTTGTGCATAAGCAAGCTTTATAAATGAGACCCCAGGTGAGTAATTCAGTTCAGTTCATGTACCTTATTGCTGTTGAAAGATCTGTTCACTGACAAAGTTCTGGTTCGGTCAATCTTTCTTTTTCTACTGTAGCTGCATCAAACCATTAATGTTCCAAAATAGCAGAGTTCAGTGATAGCTGGGAGTCCTTTCTGTTTTGTATTAGTGTCACTTTTTAAAGCCCCTCAAAGAGGAAGAAGCCATTACTCCAAAAGCAATAGAAAAAGTCAGATTACAGTTTGCAAATGCACTCAGGGACAAAGACCCTAATCTTTGGAGACACCGTATGGTCAGATAAAGCTAAAATTAAAGTCACTGCTCATAATGATCATCATTATATTGCAAAGAAAGAAGGGGGAAGCTTTCTAGCTTAAGAACATCATCCAAATTATGATGTACAGGAGTGGCAGCATCATCAATCAGTCAATCAACTTTATTTATTAAGGACTTTTCATGCAATGAAATGCAGTTCAAAGTGCTATACAAAATTAAAAATGTACCCTACATATATCCCGCCTCCCCACCCCCACCTCCTATAGACACACACAAGTTAAACATTTATACCCCCCTCCCCCCAATCATATCCCCATGTATGTTCCGGAGCAACATGAAAATGACATTAAAATATACAATTAAAATGGATTCTTGAACGGACAATAAAATGGACACTGGGCTGAGTACAGATGTGCCAGGTTAGAACAGGAAACGCCATCGAGGGACCCATCTGCACTGGCAGCAGCAGATCAATAGCCTCAGCCGAGGCTCCAACCCGGGGCACTCAAAGGAGGCGGGACCGGGACCCCACCTCCATCCAAGCACCACCTAGAAAATGCCAAGACAGCCACAGCTAACCACCGCCCCCGATGCAGAGGACTCCCACAGAGGAAACACTGGAACAATATGACTATTAATTTGTGTAAAATATAAGGTAAACATGTTAATATAAATAAATAGGCAAATAAAATAAGTAGAGACCGCGAAGGTTCATATGGTAAAAGCATCTCAGAAAGATATGAAGGCCCAAGACCATTAAGACACTTAAAAACCATTTAAAGAACCTTAAAGTCGATCCTAAAACATACGGGGAGCCAATGCAGTGATTTTAAGACCGGTGTAATGTGCTCCCGCCTCCTGGTATTCATCAGGACACGTTCTGCTGAATTTAGTAGAAGCTGTAAGCCTGAGATAGTCTTTTTGGGGAGACCAGAAAGCAGGGCATTACAATAATCGATTCTGCTGGTGATAAAAGCATGCATTAGTGTCCGTGTTGGCCCGAGACAGAATGCGGCGGACTGTGGCAATGTTCTTAAGGTGATAAAAGCCTATTTTGGTGATATTTTTAATGTGGGGGATAAAAGTCAGCTCGCAGTCAAAAATCACGCCCAGGTTCTTCACTAGTATGGATGGACTAAAAGACAGTGATTGTATTTTTAGTAAAAGTTTCTCTCTCTGAGCTTCAGGACCGATGACTAAAACTTCAGTTTTGTCCTAGAGCTAGAGAAAGTTTTCTGTCATCCAGGATTTAATGTCTGAAATGCAGTTAAAAATTGTCTCCATTGGCCATGTGTCATCAGGAAACACGGATATATACAACTGTGTATCATCAGCATAACTGTGAAAGTTAACTCCATGTCTTCTGATGACGCTGCCAAGAGGGAGCACATACAGGTTAAAAAGCACTGGGCCTAAAATTGAACCCTGGGGCACACCACATGTAATCTTGTGTACCTTAGAGGAGCAAGTATCTAAACTTACCATAAAAGTCCTGTCTGTGAGATAGGATGTGAACCATTTATGAACAGCACCAGAGAGGCTGATCTGTTTTAAACGAGTTAAAAGAATAGTGGGGTCTACTGTATCGAAGGCAGCGCTAAGATCCAGTAGAACCAACACTATCAACCATTGTTCATCATAGTTTAATCTAAAATCATTTAAAATCTTCAGAAGGGCCGTCTCTGTGCTGTGGTTCACCCTAAAACCAGACTGAAATTTCTCAAGGACATTATTAGCGTTAATGAAATCATTAAGCTGGATTAAAACAATGCTTTCTTTACTTAAAAATGGTAAGTGAGATACCGGTCGGAAGTTGTTTAAATCATTAAAATCTAAATTGTTCTTCTTCAGCAGGGGCCTCACTACTGCCCTTTTAAAGGCGGCAGGAAAAACCCCCGTCTGAAGGGAGCAATTCATCATAGTTAAGATCTCATCTCTAAAAGATTCATAAAATGGCTTAAAAAGTGAAGTGGGGATTGGGTCCAAAAGACATGTGTTGGGCCTCACTGAGAAGAAAACTTTATCAAGAGTCCCAGCTTCTACCAGGATAAAACTGTCCAGTGTTTCCCCTGGTAGGGACACACACTCAGATTTGTCTAAAACCATGTTACTTTGAGAAGATAAAATCTTACATCTGATGGTGTCTACCTTCCCTCTGAAGTGCCGTGTTTGTTTGCAGCAGCAGAAACTGGTGCATGTCACAGAGTAGATGGCATCATGTGATAAAAACATTAGTTGGAAATATTGAAGAAGCATCTTAAAACATCGGCCAGGAAGTTGAAGATTAGGCACAGATAGATCTTACAAATGGACAATTACCCGAACCATAGCACCAAATTAGTTCCAACTTACTAAGGACAACTAAGTCCATGTTTTGGTAAGGCCATCAGAAAGCTCTGACCTCAATTCCATAGAAGATTTGTGGGCAGAGATGAGCAGGTGCGTGAGCAAAGTAACCTGAAAACCTGACTCAGTTAAACCAGTTTTTTCAGGAGGAATGGACCACAATTCAAGCAGGTTATTGTGAGAAGCTTGAGGAAGAATACTTAAAATGTTTTGCCCAAATCATACAGTTCCAACAAATTCCATCAAATGTGTAAAAAAAACGTCCTAATTTTAAAAAAACGTTTTGAAAAAACACCTCTCATCACTCTGCCAATAAGGAAAAAGAAACATTTTGGTAATTGTGCAACTAAGCTGCTGCAATGTAATAATACAAAACAATCAGCAGTAGAATAAAACATAGTTGTACATATTGTATGTACAACAGACAGGCTAAACATAGTAAAAGTCTCTTACTAATGTCTTGGAAATATTTTTATTAGAGCAATAGGTTAGGTTTTGTCTCTCCTACACCCAGGTTGAAAGGAATCCCAGAATTTGCTTGAATGGAACAGGGAATTTGTAGATTTTAGTTGTTGCAAAATGTCTGTTTTACTATGTGAGGAATTCACCATATGTACATGAAAAATCACAGCACATTATGTGACGTTTGGGTTGCTTTTGCTCCCCTTCCAATCGGATTAGGAATGAGCCCATTGTCTCTAGGATCTTTAAATCCAGTCAAAAGTCACTGGTTTGTGGCAAATTTGAAAAACCTTATTTCAGAGTGAAGGCAAGCATAGCCGTGCTTCACTCTATGGTATTTGGCAGGTTTGTTTTTTTCAGTAGTGGTTTTCAAAGACATCCTATTACAATGGCACTGCCACAGTTATCATATCTGTACCAGATTGTTTCCTGAAAATCTGAGGGATGTTCCATTGAGTATGATATGGTTCTGTATGGGATGCAGCACATCTTCAAAGAATGGTATTTTGTGCAGAAATTTAAAGTTGTGAAGTGGTTTGTCTGCTTATGTTGGCACTTGAAGTCAAAAGAACGTTTGCACACGAAATCTAAAGTATGTTTTTTTAACACATTGAATGGATCACACCAAGGCTCACAAGTCTGAAGCTGTTTTCTATTAACTGTGCTGAAACTGTTGCATATTTCTATTACATACCCCATCAACAGCTGCTTGCACTTATCCTTTCTAATCCCCTTCACTAAAAACAAACCCAAAGCTCCTCTTTAACAGCATATTTTAAATTTAACCTGGAGTCTGGACAACTTATTCGGTCTTCCAGCAACCTGCCCATATGCGCAGTCGGAAAGCATTGTTCCACAGGTACATAACTTTACCAATCGCAGTGTACAAAGTCTATAAGCATGATGCATGTTATTTATCAGTTTTATTTTAGTTTTTGCATAGCTCAATTGTTCTATTCAGCTGCTTGGGGAGACGTTTTAGTTGCAACAAGAGGACGCCATGTGGAGTTCCCCTGCTGGCCAGGAGTGGGGATGATGAGGTTGTAGTGTTGACATGAAGCCAGAGTGGTCAGTCCTCCTTTAAATTCTCTGACAGCTAAACTACAGAGCTTAGTCACACATCGTGGATGACCTACCACTGCTACTACCTAGCTCATTCATGCCACACCCAGGACCCAGGTATGCAACCACAAAAAAACAAAACAAAAAAAATATATATTTTTAAATTATGATGTATATATTTGCAGGGTTTTGCAGTTAGGCATACAATGCATAATCTCCAGTGGGTTTTATTTCTGCAAAGTTCGGGCACATCTTTACAGCACGATGCCTAATGGATCTCGTTAAACTACTTGACCTGCAAAATAAACTGCAATTCGAGTCTCTCTGAATAGACGGACCTCTTTGGGACTGCTTATGTAATGAGATTAGAATGCAGTATTGTAGCTGTTTAAATTATCCACATTTAAGCTAATCCTGATGGTTTAAATTCAACTGAAACCTTTTAGTTTCTTTGTAGTCTGGGTCAGAATGCACTTGTTATCCCCAGGGGTTGGGTTGCACTGGTTCTTTTTAAACTATGTAATTTTTTTAAAAGAAAATGCAACCCTGTTGAAGAGTTAGAACCAACTGCTGTGCTATTATTTTACACACAAAACATGTTTTTTTCCCTCCATTAATTCATTAAATTCACTTTAATTCTAAATCCATAATTTAAAGTAATTTGGATTCAACATCTGGTAATTGTTAAAACTTTTGTAAATGTGAGACTTTCACAAGCTCTAAAACCCTCTGGAGTACAAGCAGCCTCTCCCTAGCGGAAGCTCATTGTGGTTTTTGTTTTATTTCTGACGGTTTTTCTGGTATTTTCTGTCTGTTTCCCTCTGGTCTGTAGGTCTCCAGCGTGAGGTGTCACTCAGATGTAAAAGCGATGCATCCTCACTGACAGCGAGTAACCTGAACCACGTCTGATCAGAGCTGCTGTCAAACAGCAGACCAAAGCTTTCACCTAGCTGAGCCTCCTTCTCTGTGAGGTTCCCGACAGTCAAACTTCACACTCTTCGGTTTCACACCACCAAGCACAGTGCTGCCTGGATATCAAAACATTTCCACAAATGTTCATTTCTTGGGAATGTGGCCACTTGTTAAATGAACTACATAGAACCACATCTATCCTATGGGAATAGAGAAACTTTCTCTTTTTTGTAGCACTCTGGCTACATGTGGTATAATAATTAACTTATCCTCAACAGCCTGGAGTGATGAATAAAAGATTCAGCTATAACTGTACCCACTTATTTCCTTGAAATACTATAATAATGATAATCTTTTTGATATTTTCTGTGTGAGAATAAAACGCTTTACTTGACGGACTAATCATCATAAACTCTCACTTGGAGCTCTTTATCATACTTTTACACTTCAAAGAAAAATTTGGAGTTTTAAAAAGTTAGTAAGTTATTTAAAGGGATCATTAACATGGAAAGAAACATTCTGTAATACAGAATAAGAAAATTACAGTTTTGTTGACTGATTGTGCAAAAATATGTTAAATAATGAAAACAAATTAGAGATCGTGTTCCCCTAATATTCAATGCTGTATTTTTCTTTCTCCAAACACAAGTTTGCATTATTTTGCTCTGATGAATCCCCAAAACAATTTTCTGATGGCGCTTATTCTGTGTGATCTTTATTAAACTGCAGATAGCAGCTCTTCTGGGACAGAAGCAGTTTGCTGCTTCTAGATATGCAATATACACCTTTGTTGCTCAATAATGTCCCGATGCTGGACTCACGAATGTTATCACTGTTACACTGGAGATCTCCCTCGAGTTGCAAGTAATTGTTGTGATATTTCTAGATCCAGGCTAACAAACAGTTCACTGAAAATTTGAAGTGGCGGCTCAAACATTATTTTGTTGATTAGTTAACTTTTGGAGGATCACAGCATCCTTCTTTGCCTTTCATTTGTTCATAATTTGTTTTAAGGTGGATCAGGGAGGTCAAATCTCTTTAGAGAAAATTAAGTAGAATAATCCAGCTCAACCAGCATCCAAACCTAGGTTTTATGTCTTCATATTGTTGAGTGGAAAACAAAGCTTTTATTGTCAGAATAACAGCGAATCCTAACCATAGGGTTACTTCTGAAGGATGTCAGTTAGTATATCAGCTTTTCAGAATGAAGCTTTTTGTCATTCATGACTGTGGAAGTAGGCTGGATTTTTTTTAGCCATTTATCTGTGTGGGCTTCATTAGGATGGGGCCAAACATGCATTCCAGGATTGTCTCCTTGGCCAATGCAGATTCCGGACCCTTCCCTGAATCTTACTTTCACACAGCCCTCCACAGTCTAGAACTGTTTCTCTTTGAACCGCTGGAGTATTGTCAACTTCTGTGTTAACAATGGTTAAAATGTGACTTTTATGTACATAAATCCAAATTTCCTTAACCAGATTTCTTACACGTTAGCATCAGAAAGTCATTTTAAGGCATATTGCATTGAGCTTTTTCTCCTGATGATTTGTTTTGGTCAATGTTTATGCTTCCCTTATAAAGCTTTCACTGTACGTGGCCAAATTTCACACCCAGCTCAAAGGACACAACCAGTGTATTCTGTTGATTTACCTTCTTGAAAGACATTTGCTGTTGTTGGTTTCCACGGTTTCAGGTGACTGCTCTCGTCAAAGTATTCAATGACATCCGCATAAATACAGACTGTGGTAGAACCACAGTGCTGGTTCTGTTGGACCTCAGTGCAGCATTTGACACTGTTGATCATGATATTTTATTGGAATGACTGGAGAGCTGGGTCGGACTTTCTGGTACACTACTTGGCTGGTTTGAGTCCTACCTAAAGAACAGGGACTTCTATGTTTCAATAGGAAACTTTTCATCAGAACGAACAGAAAACACATATGGGGTGCCCCAGGGCTCCATCATGGGGCCCCTCTTATTTAATATCTACATGCTTCCACTAGGCAAGATTATAGCAACCAATAACATTAGCTACCATAACTATGCGGATCACACTCAGCTTTACATTACAATGTCACCAGGTGACTCTGAACCCATTCAAACCCTAAATCAATGCATTGACCAAATAAATGGATGGATGTGCCAAAACTTTCTCCAGCTGAATAGAAACAAAACTGAAGTAATTATTTTTGGACCCAAAGAGGAACGATCAAGAGTCAGCACACAGCTTCAATTAATACAGCTAGAAACTACAGATCAGGTTCGTAACCTAGGTGTAGTAATGGACTCAGACCTGAACCTCCAGGGTCACATAAAGGAAATAACAAGGTCAGCGTTCTATCACCTGAAGAATATGTCTAGGATTAAACGACTGATGTTGAAACAGGACCTAGAAAAACTCATCCATGAGTTTATCTTTAGTCGGATTGATTACTGCAACAGCATCTTCACAGGTCTCCCTAAAAAGTCAATCAGACAGCTGCAGCTGATCCAGAACGCTTCTGCTCGTGTTCCTCACTAGAACCAGGAAAGTAGAGCACATCACCCCAGTTCTAAAGTCCTTACACTGGCTCCCTGTAGCTCAGAGAATAGACTTCAAAATACCCCTCCTAGTTTATTAATCATTACATGGCTTAGCACCAAAATATGTTGAAGACCTTTTGTCACGGTACCAACCACCAAGACCACACAGGTCCTCCAACTCCAGCCTACTAAACATCCGTGACTCAAAACTAAATATTGAGAAGCAGCTTTGAGTTTCTATGCTCCCCTTATCTGGAACAGACTTCCTGACGAGTGTAGAGCTCCTGAAACTCTGAACTGCTTTAAATCGAGACTTAAAACCTATTTGTTTAGAATTGCCTTCGAGTAAATGATTGATGTCATAAGTATGAAATGTGTTCATGCTCTCTTGCTTTATTGATCTTTATCTTTCTTTATTGTGTTATGTTTATGTGTGTTTCTTTTACTTTTAATTTCCATTGTTTTTTGCTTTTTAAATCACCAAATCATGTAAAGCACCTTGAATTACCCTGCTGTTAAAAGTGTGCTATACATATAAAATTGCCTTGCCTTGACTTGCCTTGCCTCTGTTGTTAGGGTCATGATCTCTCTAATGTCACTAATCCAGCTAAAATATCTGAAGTTTTGTAAGAGACCTAATTTAACTGTGGACTAATTTGGGGGGGGGGTTGCGAAAACGCAGCTTTTCGAAAAGCGCTTCCAGAGTGGAGAGTTCTAAAAAACGCTGGGTTATTCGTTGTCATGTAAACGCAAGCCAGAGACATTTGAAAACGATGGCATCACTGCCATGTTGGACTTGCGCACTCCGCCTTTCTACAGAAAAAACAACAACAATGGCAGATCCAGGTAGTAGTACAGTCCCGTGTTCAATTAAGCAGTAATTCCACTTCTTCATCAGTCCACACCACAGTTGCATGCGCAGAGAGCGCCATTGTTAGTTATCATGAAATGTTTCTTTTCCGGGTTTTGAGGGGGAAACCTTGGAACACTGCATACACTGCCATCTAAAGGTCGGGCATATGTACTACATCGTTTTCAATCGCGCGCCCTGTCGTGTAAACGCAGTGCGTTTTCACCCACGTATTCAAACAAAAACGGTAACGTTGTGTAAACAGCCTCTAAGTTCCACACAAACATTCTGCATGCGTTCAGGTAAAAAAACAAACAGATTTATTTGTTCAGTACACGTGCGCACTGAACCGGCAGGGCCGTACCGAAAAATACGAATACATGTAATGTTGCATCCCTACTACACACCCTGGAAAATTGAGCCAAATGAGCATTCTAGCTCTTATGCGTCATACGTACCATTGTTACAGACCTGGTAAGATAGTAACAGTGTGGCAGTGGCTTAAGGAACCTTCACAGTATTTATACTGAGGTTAAATTTTACAGGTAGACGGTTTACTAATTTGGTTACTTCTGAAGGTAATTGTTTGCACTGGATATTATTAATGGGTATTAAAAGGGACTAAATATGAACATTATTCTTTTTATTCAATTTCACACCTTATGTTGGTGGAACTAAAAAAATCTAAAGTAATGCAAAGAAATGCAACACATTTTATGAAACTAGACACAGTGTCATAACTTCTCAAAGAGTCATTAAATTGTGATATTGAATACTCCAGAAAAGTTAAATGCATTTTAAAACTCATCTAAGTTCAATTTTTTGCTGCTTGAAGCGAAATAGCCTCTCAACCAGCAGGATAAAATTGCCCTGAACATAATCAATATGATAATGAGGCACACCACAGAACAAACAGCACAGGGAGTCAGAAAAAAAGTTTAAACACAACTTACGCAATGTACTGTTCCGTCTTGTTGAATTTCTTGGCGAGGTACTTGGCCGACGCCTTGCTTGGTATCTTCACAAAAGACAGCTCTTTGCCGTATCGAGTCATGTTGCACGGGGTCTCACACACACAGTAATCATTGTCTCTCTCAACAAGAAAGTCTAAAAACACCCAGAAGGAGACAGATGGAGAGAAAAGAGGAAGGCGAAAGAGACAGGGATCCAAAGAGAGAGGATGGAGACGGATTAATTTATCGTCATCCCGGTGTGACAAACAAAATGACAGCTGAGCAAGAGGCGTCAGAAGACACGACCTCCGAGACCTTTTAAAAGAAATTTAAAAAAAATACGACAGACGCATGCTGACAGAGCGAGAGGGACAGCAGCAACCAGAGGGCAACATGCGAGGTGGCGCCATGAAAGAGTGAGAGATTGCAAGTCGGTAAGAAAACAAGCAGCAGACATGAAAGGCCTGAGAGGTTTTAGCTGGTGGCGAGGCAAAAAAGGAAAGCCTCAGTGGTACCATCATGCTGAAGGAACACTATTATCTGTTATCAGCTTGGATCAAGAGCTCTGAACAGTGGGATACATATACACCATCAGTTTACACACATTGTGCAGTTTATCTTCTTACCCAAGGCAGGATCTGCACACTCCTTGTACTGCTCCGGGGTGCAGTATGGGGCATCTCCTAAGGACAGGCAGGCGGGAAAAAAAAACCAGCATCAGTGTGAAGGAAAAAATAAGAGAATTTAGAAATGAACAGAGAAGACAACAAGCTCTGGGTTAAACATTTGTTTTGAGTCTTCACTCTCCTTTCCACAACTGGATATTGTCATAAAATGGATTTGGTCTCCTAACTGATTTCATTTATCACAGCTTAAAGTTTCTGTCAACATTGTTCCAATCTATCTCATTCTAGAAGTCCAGCCGTTCATTTCAATCAATCAACACAACACTGAATAAAGACCTGCAGTGGTCGAACAGGAAATTGCTTCCCTGCTACTGGCAATAATTCAAGGAATTTGCCCTAGAAATTACTCAGTTGACAGAGAGATTGAAGGACAATCAGGAGCAGGGCACAAACCAGACGGTAGAGGATCTTTGTTTCATTCTCTGGTGACTCAGGATATTCAAACGCGCAACAAGGTAGCATATGATCCTGATGTTCAGACAGCAAGATTGCTGGGCTGCTCTGTGACTGACAACAGAGATGTTAGAGGGGAGGCAGGTGAGTGAGAGTTAACAGAGTCCCAATCCAAATGTTTCCTCTGTGCCAAAGCCCCTTTTCAATTTGCCATCTGAGATCTCACACTGTGATTAAATGTAAGAGGTAGACAGCAAACGCCAGCTTTAATCACTGCACAAACAGAAAGAGAAAGTGGTTGAGTTTTCCGATCCACTGGAGTGTGAAAGTATGTGATTTCCTAAGGCCGCTGCCAAAAATGTGTTGGTTCCTCGAGTAAAACTGTCACCACCGCCACTTCACACGCACACTCTTACAAGAAGCTTACAACGACGGCAGCTAAAGCATTTTTCTGCTTTATAAATGCAGACGTGTGTGTCTCAGAGAGATACCGGGCATGTGGACCATCCTGCAGTTGCAGTTCTCCACCAGGTATCGCGTCTCGCAGTCAATTCTGCAGGCAGTGATGCTGTAGCTGCTGAAGAAGTCTGAGTCCATCGCTGTGGACTTGCAGTCCCCCCACGGTGGGGGCAGGTAAGTCAGCTGAAAGAGGAGAGGGGAAAGAAAACTCTTTAGTCCCAAGGTGTTAGAAATCCTTCCTTTGCACATGTGCTGATAATGCAGTCATTTGACCTTGTACTTCCTGTCAGGAAGATGAGAAACTTGTTACTCAGTCTATAAGAGAGGCCATTTCCCAACAGACAATGCACATTACACAGGTCATTTGCTGCATTAGACTCAGAGAATGAATCCCATTCTTACTTCATGGTGAATACATCTGTACAGTGATGGTTATTGTTGGAGCTGGTCTCCTACGCTCTCCTATTTCTAGTCTCCCTCTGGGCTTTCATCGTACTGCCCACTCTTCATAAGAAGCCCAACAGCCCCAGCTGTGCAGTAGAAAAGGGTTCAGCTGTAAGAGTTTCGGTCTCCACAGATTTTTAGTGGAACAAAACCTCACCCTGACTTCTAACCAACCAAGGGTTTATGCAATTCTAATGCAACATCAGTAAATTACCCCCTCAGACGTCTGGCCATGTTTAGCCGTAATCTTGCACACAAGTCTTCTGTCAGTAATTTCATATCGCCGTGTATTTTTTTTAATGCTTGACCTTAAAGTGTAATTATCACAAGTGCATTCAACAGATCCATTTAATTTAGCTGAAACCTCAGTACAAAAGCTAAACTCTTTGTGGAGATGGTGAATGAGGGTAGTGAGAGAATGTGATCATCCACTATGAAACAAGTCCTGTAACAACAGCGGCTGAAAGGCCACTGAAACATGAATTAATCCAAAAACATGGAAAGACACAATTTCCGAATACACTCAGGGAAAAATATCTGTCTGTCATCATAAAAAAACAAGCAAACGTGTCCTTTGGTTTGATAAAAGCAAAATGTAAATGTTTGGTTGGAGGAAAAAACAGAAGGTCTAACACTATTCCAACTGAGAAGTACGGGGGTGGCAGCATCATGCTGTGTGAGTGCATTGCTGTGGGAGGGACAGGTGTACTTTGTGAAATACTTTTTTTCATCATGCGGAAAGAATATTATATGGACATCATTGAAGCAGCTTCACCATCCACAAATAGTTCTTCGACATGCACATTGACCATAAGTATACTGCCAAATTAGTTCAAAAGTGACTTAAGGATGACAAAGTCAATGTTTTGAAGAGGGCATCACAAAACCATGATCCCAGTCCTACTGTAAATGCAGTTCGTGGGCAAAGTTAAGAAGCTGTTTGTGACCTAGGCAGTTTACAAGCCTGGGTAAGTTACACTAGTTCTGTCAGGATGAATGGGCCCAAATTATTGCAAACTATTGTGAAAAAAGTTGTGGAAGATCTATGACCCAAGTCATACAGTTCATAAGGCAATTCTACCAAATATTGAAGTACTGAATGCAAAACTTTGAATTTGTTCTGGTAGCCCTAACTTACCTAAAACATAGATTTTAACAGTATACTACATATTATATAATGTATTGTACATATTACATAGTATGTAGGAATGTAAGAGCACAAAATAACTCAGTTGCAGTTACTACTGAGTTAGAAACCTTGTTATCACTGAAACCAAACCACTGAGTATTGTATGATTTTGAATTGCCACAGTTTGCGTTCATAACATGACTTGTAAACATAGTTATGATATTTTAGCCTTATATCAAAATGAAACATTAAAGTTCTTCAGATTTAAAACAAACAAGCTGCTGATACTGATCTGACCTTTTTATGACCGCTCGGATAACATAAAGTGCACTGATCCTTTCAATCAGATGATTCAGCTGGAAGAGATAGTAAGCAGAGTCTAATGGTGAATGAATGTTTCTCATTAATACCCAGAGCAGAAAGGACATTTTTCCTTTCTGCACCAAAAATTAACTCAAAAGGAAAATTTTCAGCTGTTCTGGCAGGATTTTCCTAAAACTTGCTTATTTGCATCTTTTAGCTAAAGCTACAGTTTGCAAGGAGGTTAGAAATCATCAGACGGAGCTAATTGTTCAAAGTATTGGTTGGAGAAAGTTTCACCCTTTTAACAGGATTACAAACACATCATTGTTCAGTGAGGACAGTCATCAATGGTTACAGAGTCATTTCAAAAACTGAATAACAGAGACTGATAAAAAAGACCAGACTGAAACTGATTAGAGAGACGGCAACACTGAACAGGCTGCAGCAATTTCTGTATGTGAAATGCATGTGAACAATCTCTTGTATTCTCTATAAGTCTGGACCAAGATTAGAGTTGAAATCCAAAATCCTTTTATTTCAAAGAAAACATCAACGCCTGGTTAATATCTCCAAAAACCTTGTGGGAGAAACAATGCTTTTTACATTTGTGCCACAACTCCAAAAGATAAACTTGG
Organism: Valencia hispanica; assembly: GCA_963556495.2. NCBI lineage: Eukaryota > Metazoa > Chordata > Actinopteri > Cyprinodontiformes > Valenciidae > Valencia > Valencia hispanica. The sequence goes on along the minus strand of OY747708.1, from coordinate 8,492,373 downwards.
CACAAAAACAACACCGTAAAAACACAAAAGAAGTCTATACCTACAGTTAGGTATGGTAATGGCGGCATCATGATAAGTTTTTTTTTTTGATTGAGTGAGGGTTTTAATGAAGATTGACAACATTAAAAACAGTCATAAAAGCCAGATAGTTTGACCCCAAACCTTCAAGTATCCAGAAAGGTTTTTATGAAGATACATTTTTTTTTACACCAGAGTGACTTCAAGAATACATGCAAATTAATAGAATTATGGCTTAACCAGAAGAAAACAAACATTTCAGAATGACCCATCCAGAGACCAGAGATAGTTCAGAGTAGAGAAATGGAAAGAAAATTTTAATCTCATAAATGTGAAGCAGTTTTGGATGACAGAGTGGGTAAATATCACCAAGTCAAGATGTAGCATGCTAACAGACTGCTACCACAGAAGAGTGACGACTGTAATTAATTCAAAAGTACAAAAAAAGGTACAAAAGGTACAAATTCTTGACAAACTATTAGTTTAAGAGTGTGCACACTTATGTAGTTCAAATGATACTTTTTATTTGGTAAATATAGTTTGAACCAATTAGATCACATTCCTTTTCATTAGAAAATTATGAATGTTGATTTTTTTTATGTCACAAAAACATTTCAACAAGTCTGTCATCTTAATTAAAAACAAACAAACAAAGCTCTTAAGATAATCAGGTAAAGTTCAGATTGTAAAATTTCTAAATCAAACTTATATTTTAATTTATTAGCTTCTCTATCTCTAAGTTAAATATTATAAAGAGAAATTTATGGCACTGACATACTGCATATTTATTTTCAACCTTGAATTTTATTTCTATTTTTTTATATCTATAATTCACTCATTTTTACATACTCATGAAGAAATGCGTGGTTTAAAAGAAGAGCAAAACATTGTAATATAATTGAAACATGTAATCTATGAAAAGCAAAGAAATTATTACCCATAAGAGAAGTAAAAAAAAAAAAGAGCACGACAACAACAACAAAATCCCCAGTCGTGAACAAACCAGCAAACTACAAACAAACAGTTATGAATAAACATAAGATCACATTATTGACCACTGCAGAGATCAGCACCCCAAGCAGTTAAATGTGCAGTCTTTGTATTACTGTGTAATAACAGAGTTCAGGAAAGCAAAACACATAAATTAAGATATTACAGTTGAGTAAAATAGCCGTAGCATTTATTATGCTATGCTTAAATATAAACACATATACCTCCTTCTCCAAACCAAAGCTCAGTGAACTACTTGTATATTCAAGTTAACATCACATTGCAGATATAATCAAAGTAAGCACCCTAAATAGGGCTGTATTTTTTTCTGATTTGCGTCTAACGTAAGAACATCAGCGGCATTAATTTGCATTTAATCCAACAAAAAAAAATAAAGAAAGGAAAAACTCGATGCAATAAATACAGGAGGGCGCTGTAAAAAAAAAAATAGGGACCCTTGTGTGTGTCTCCGTTTCATTGGCTCAAACTGTGCATCACTGAGTGCTCACACAGCAATAAATTAAAGGCCACCATTGTGATTTAGGAACCTGTATTTTACAATTTGTACCACAGTGCAGGAGGAAGCCACGGGTGCAGCGAACTGGATTTGGTTATTAATAACCCAAGGCGATGTTCAGCATTCACATAAAGTATTCACACACAGACACACGCATTATGATGCACTTTAAAAACCACAGGTAGGCACAGCTAAAGCTCTAAGAGAAGGAGCTTTCCCAGCACAAAACCCAGGAAAACACTTTCACCACGAAACCCGATGATTGAGAAAATGATTCAAGTTCACATGGACGAGATACATCACGAAGAAAATCTATGGTTTAGTAACAGTAGGTCTGTCATTTTAAGTTTTTTACATATTTAAATGTTAAATATATAAACAAAATATTTATTCTGTAATCTAAATATGTAGCTTGCTAATTCAATATTTAGGTATAAACTAAGACATTTAGAAATGAATGAATAACATGGTGAAAATATGACTTAGAGAAATTAACTCCCATTATCTTTCTCTTAATTTTTGAGTGAGTAACTTTACAAACGGCACCCCAAACCCCAACACTTCCACACATGACAAACATCAACCGGTGTCCACAGCAGTGAGTGTGGCGTAGGAGATTTAAAGACATTTTAAAGTGCGGTTAGCCGTTTTACAACCAGAAGGAAGGAAACAAATCACGATAAGACGTTGACCTCAATTCTCCCTTCATTAACCGAGCAAGAGAGCAAATAAAAGGTAGAGAGGAGGAAGTCTGCAAGAACCAACTGACAGGGAAAAGGGGAGGATGGAGATATGCTGGCGGAGGAGACGTTTGCAGGATTTTGCTTTTTATGTTAAAAGGTGGGGGGGGGGGGGGGGGGGATGGATATTGGATTTTTTTTTTTAAATTCTTTTTATGGGATCATAGTGAGTGACAGTTTGGCCAGATGAAAAGTCAGTGGCAGCTTTTACACTACAGGACTGCAATAGTACAGAGTAGAATGAGTGTAGGGCAAACTGCATTAGATTAATGAAGAGTGAGCCTGCCAGGGAATAAATAAACAGAGGCAGACTGAAGGGAAGCAGAATCTAGAGAATGATATTAAAGAGAGAAATTGTATTAGCGGAATTGTAATGAATGTTGGAGAGAAAAAGGAGTAATGGAGCCAATGAGAGATAAAAAGAGATGCATACTTTCCTGCAGAAGCGACATTGGCAGCATGCAAAATAATGCTGCAGCTTGCCGACACAGGAACGCACTGACTAGTTGTGTGGACGTGGACGGACTGAGATTACCACCAAAATCCCCCTTTTCTCAGCTACATTCATTATGCATGAATCTGTTGCATATTAGGGATCAGAGCTTACGATTTGTCTGGCTGCAAACTAGCCATCGCACCCATAAAATCATTCACAGCTGAGAGGAATAACCCAGATTTACTTCACTTCAACAAACAAGACCAATTGTGACAAGTTGACTGGGCAGTCTGGGTTCTTTATTTATGCTAAAGCCCCATGTGGGTCTCTGTGAGAGGGTTGCATAAGGACCCAAGGTCTCTAAGGTGCACGCAAACATGAGCATTCCCGTCAACCTCATTATGGCATTGTTGGCTTGGAGGTTAAAGCATTTTCAGCAGACAAACAGGCTTCTATTATCCCATCTCATGTCAAAGGAAAATAAAAGGACACTGTCATTTGCAGGTAAGTTTGTAACAAATATTTTGTTCTTCTGTCAGATACTCAGGACTGTTTTTCAGAAAACGTACACCCTGTCTTGCATGAAAGGAAAAACAGCTCTGGTGCTTGAAAACATGTAAAAAGTCCGTTTTTCAGTGTCGACCTATTAATCCAACTCCCAGGTATCTAAAAAAAACAAAAAATTGAATGATAAATTTAATTACCATGACAATCAATATGATGATTTCCAGGCTTTTTAGATTGAATAGGAAATTATGTGTTTTGTTGTCAAACAACTAAAGCATGTTTTCCAGCCCAAGAAACACTAAAACATTTATTAAACTGCAGAGCAAACAGACCAGCTACCAGGGCAGCAGAGAGCTGAGCAAATGCTGATGTCACGGGGTCTTTACGCTAGACGTGGCTGCATCTGTGAGGTTGGCGGATACGAAGGAACAGCACTGGGGGAAGGGGGTCACAGCTTTGAAAACAAATATGTGGTGGAGATTTTTCACAGTGTTGGAAAACAAACACTGTTTTAGCTTTGGCTCGATCTTTGACCACGCTGCTACACATCATTCCCTTCCAGCTTGCGTTTCTAAAGTCACTTTCAGAGCTCCTCTTTTTGAGGAAAGTGAAACAAAAATGGAAAAAGTAACTGGCTATAAAATTTCGGTCCTATTACTCGCCACCCTTTTGTCTTTTCGGTGAAACCATAGTGCTGTTCACATTTATCAGCCCCCCTAGTAAGCATGTGTTAGGAGAATTATGAAAAAAAAAATCCTCTTTTACTACAGCAGCACACTGAACATGGAGAAAAACTCAACCTTTAATTCAAATACATTTATTCATGAGAAAAGAAAACGTACATTACAGGACACTAGATATTTCCCGCTCATGGTGAAACCATGTTGAGATCTGTTACGTTAGTCCTGATTTATTCCTTTTGTAGACATTTGTTCATTTTTTGGGGGGATGATTCATTGCCTTTTTTGGGACGGATATTCTATCTGGTTTTGCAGCTGGAAGGATTTTTGCTATCTTTAAATTTCAGTTGTTATGATGTGTTTTTTTACACAATCGGGAGTAGCTGATTAGCTTCTCAAAAGCTCAAAAATACCTGAACTATGACCCCAAATACCAGAGGAGTTGAAAAGAAGGCTTCATGGAGGCAGAGCAGGACCAAAGAGCAGAGAGAGAAGGAGGAAGTTCAAACCATCTCTTTCACTGATCACAACGGGCAGGGATCATATTCCTGACCCCGATGTCCCTCTACCAGGCTTTCCAACCATATGGCCAGACAGAGATCTGAAGAGGAGCAGCAAAAGCAAATGAGGTGGATTAGCAGTGCTTGCCAACAACCAGATGTCACTTTACGCACGGAGTACAGGTAACTAAATCAATGGAAAAAAAAAACGTTTTCCCATGAGAGCATCTGAGCATCATCTCAGACCTGGACAACTTACTCAATCCATCTCGGTAACCGGGAGCTGACAGCATTAAAGAGTTACGGAGGCTTTGGAGCGTTTCGCTCCCAAGAGCCCGAAGCATGAAGCAGGATTTCCTGCCGCTGAAGCGATAGCTTACAAGTCAGGAAACGGCTCGTCTTTTAGACTTCTGTTCACCTTAATTGGAGAATTGTTCCCTTATTTCAAGACTTTTGCTCAAGTGAGGCTTAATTCCAGTCTCCAGTGTGGCAGTGGAGTGCAGATTCAGCCTCTAGAACAACATCTAAACCCCCATGAGAAGTCATCTGTCCGAGGTAAAAACGCAAAACCTCATGATAAAAAAACATCCGCTGAAATCCCACAATTTGATTACGCACAAACAGGTGCGCATTTCAGTTCCATGCGGAGAAGGAGGAACTTGTGAGACTGTGCGTTCAGACCACAGGAGGTGAACTGTTCATATTTTAAGCGCAATCGTTTCATTTTTTATATGTAATTCTCTGTTCCGTTTGTTTGGATTAAATATTATTTAAAATGAATAAAAACGTACATATTATTAAATATTTTATAACTTGAAAAATGTATGGGTAAAAATAGATTATGACCGGATTTTTTTTTCACCCCGTCGACGGACAACAAAAATATCTAGCGCTACCTCTGGCCAGGACGTGTTACTTTGGAGGGAGCTGTTAGCATGCCATGTCATACAGCAGGAGTCTCTTCAGTCAGAGACTTCTTCAGATCAGTTGCAAGACTGACCGCTACCAGAGATTCCTCCTACCCACAGCATCACCATCCACAACGTCTCTTTGGAGATTCTTGGAAGATGTAAGGAAACATTTAATTTATCTTTGGGATACATTAAATATTTCAGAACTGAATTGAATTAATACGTATTGTTTTACTTTTTTATACTTTTTTAGAATTAAAAGCACATTTATTGGTACCCCTGCTGTCAATAATTTGTACAACCTATTGTTTTCATTGGGACAGCATTGAGTCTTCTATAACATTTTACAAAGCATTACTGTATCCAGAAATAGGGAATCTTTGACCATTCATCTTTTAACATCTATCTCTTGATCTTTCAGAATTCTGGGTTCACTTTTATGAACTTCAGCCCACCCCACATGTTTTCTATAGGATTTAAAGAACCAGTCCCAAGAAACACTGATCCTCCACCATACTTAACACTAGACATGAGGTGATTTCCCAAAAATCAATTCTTCGTCTCACTCAAATCACACCTGAAGTGTTTGTTGCTTAAAATCTAAATCTCTATTACCATAGTGAAAAACACACCAGATAGTTTGAATGTAAATTAAGACCGTGAACAGGTAAACATTTCCATTGTGATTGTAGCACCGAAAACACTTCCTGCTCACATACCTCCCACACACCAAATTGGCAGCTTCTAATGAGAACTATCAAATGGTTGCTATGAAGAATGGGTGAACCACAAGATGGGCTTCTTTGTTGGAGTTTGATAACAGTTAACTTTAGATTTTTTTCTTCTCCCTTAGCATCTTGTTTTCTGTGTGTGGCGGCAAGATAAATATGGGTCCTCATCTAGTTTCTACAAGACGTCTCTGTCACACCTCAGGAAAACAAGAAGTCATGCATTAGGAGAAACTCTGATCAACATAAAAGTGAGGCAGAAGTAAAAAAAAAAAGTTTTGGTTATATTTGTTTTATTACACTCAACAAAAATATAAACGCAACACCTTTGTTTCTGCTCACATTTTTCATGAGATGGACTTAAAGATCTAAAATTCATTCCAGATACACAATATTACCATTTCTCTCAAACATTGTTCACAAATCAGTCTAAATGTGTGATAGTGAGCACTTCTGCTTTGCTGAGATAATCCATCCCACCTCACAGGTGTGCCACATCAAGATGCTGATCTGACATCATGATTAGTGCACAGGTGTACCTTATACTGCCCACAATAAAAGGCCACCCTGGAATGTGCATTTTTTTTTGCTTTTTTGGGGGTCTGGGGACTCAGAACCGGTCAGTATCTGGTGTGACCACCATTTGCCTCATGCAGTGCAACACATCTTCTTCGCATAGAGTTTATCAGATTGTCAATTGTGGCCTGTGGAATGTTGGTCCACTCCTCTTCAATGGCTGTGCGAAGTTGTTGGATATTAGTGGGAACTGGTACACGCTGTCGTATACGCCGGTCAAGCACAACTCAAACATGCTCAATGGGTGACATGTCTGGTGAGTATGCTGGCCATGCAAGAAGTGGGACATTTTCAGCTTCCAAGAATTGTGTACAGATCCTTGCAACAAGGGGCCGTGCATTATCTTGCTGAAACATGAGGTGATGTTCATGGATGTATGGCACAACAATGGGCCTCAGGATCTCATCACGGTATCTCTGTGCATTCAAAATGCCATCAATAAAATGCTCCTGTGTCTTCGTCCATAACAGATGCCTGCCCATACCATAACCCCACCACCACCATGGGCCACTCGATCCACAACACTGACATCAGCAAAGCGCTCACCCACACGACGCCACACACGCTGTCTGCCATCTGCCCTGAACAATGTAAACCGAGATTCATCCGTGAAGAGAACATCTCTCCAACGTGCCAGACGCCATCGAATGTGAGCATTTGCCCACTCAAGTCTGTTACGGCGACGAGCTGGAGTCAGGTCAAGACCCAGATGAGGACGACGAGCATGCAGTTGAGCTTCCCTGAGACGGTTTCTGACAGTTTGTGCAGAAATTGTTTGGTTATGCAAACCAATTGTTTCAGCAGCTGTCTGAGTGGCTGGTCTCAGACGATCTTGGAGGTGAACCGGCTGGATGTGGAGGTCCTGGGCTGGTGTGGTTACACGTGGTCTGCGGTTGTGAGGCCGGTTGGATGTACTGCCATATTCTCTGAAACGCCTTTGGAGACGGCTTATGGTGGAGAAATGAACATTCAATGCACGAGCAACAGATCTGGTTGACATTCCTGCTGTCAGCATGCCAATTGCACGCTCCCTCAATGCTTGTGGCATCTGTGGCATTTTGCTGTGAGACAAAACTGCACATTCCAGGGTGGCCTTTTATTGTGTGCAGTATAAGGTACACCTGTGCACTAATCATGATGTCAGATCAGCATCTTGATGTGGCACACCTGTGAGGTGGGATGGATTATCTCAGCAAAGCAGAAGTGCTCACTATCACACATTTAGACTGATTTGTGAACAATGTTTGAGAGAAATGGTAATATTGTGTATCTGGAATGAATTTTAGATCTTTAAGTCCATCTCATGAAAAATGAGAGCAGAAACAAAGGTGTTGCGTTTATATTTTTGTTGAGTGTATTTTCCAAAATGTTTAAAAGTAGGCAAATCAATGGTTGGATGTTTTTCTTAAAAATTAAATGTGACAATATGTTACTCTAAGAAAATATTACATTTATTTCACATATTCACCAATGTGCCAGTAAATGTGCACTTTTTGGTTCAAAATTACTATAAATTATCTGAACTGCTGCTGCTGCTACTTTAAAAGTGAGACACAGTAAAGTTTATCTTATTTCTGACAAGCTGTACAGAATAATCAGATGTACAATGTTACTGAATATAAATCACAGGTGTATCTAAATCTTTCCACTTCCTGCTTTTAACTAAATTAGCTGCAGAACCTAGTCTCTAGTTAAGCCCAGTTTATGCTTCTCCGTCTGTGGAGGTGCATAGACACGCAGTGCCTTTATCCGTCGACGCAAGGGCTCTCCGTCACTCACACGAGGAATGCACGGAGTAGAGCCCAATTTAATCTGTCGAACGCAATGGAGAGTGCACGTCTGTAATTGGTCAGCCCAACATCAGCCCCAGATCATTTCACCAGAACGGTGCTCTATAGTCAATGTAATTAGTAGTCAATGCAGCTTTTGGGCACTAGATGCTTTATATTGCAAGGGCATCTTATCTAATATGGTCTTTTGGTGATTTTGAACACTAGGAGGTGTAGAGAACAACAAAACAGAGTGCTGTGTCTGTTTGTTTACATGTGTTTTTAGGGTATTATATGAGCTACAATTCTGGTAAAAAGCTTTCCAGCTCAATCAAAACTCACTCTCTGTCGGCCATTGCTCCTTGAGTGGATGTGTGTTTACAAGCTGAAGTAAATAAACTGTAGTCAACCAGAGACATCACTGCAATGGTAGGCAGACCCGCCATAAAAGGTCTACACCCCCTGCTGTCCTGTGAAAGAATTGCTTCGCAACAGAGAAATATAAAAGGAAAACGTCTCTGTCAACACGTGCGTGTGAGTACAAACTTGCTGACAGAGAACTAGGCTTTAGTGTCTTTACAGCAAAAAGATGATACAGTCTTATACAGCCTTATGGAGTTTTGTGTGCCTTTGGTGGTGAAGTAAGATTATGCCCTGTGGTGAGGTTTCTTTTTCTCCAGCCAATAGGAAATGTGTTATTTGACCCTCAGCTTTGATTGAAAAGTGAAAAGCTACTTTCATTTAGCCATAAACGTTTCATATTCTGTCCCTAAAAAGAGTGTTAGAATCGCCCAATTTTCTGTGACCTCAACCTTAGAAGAGGAGATGGAGATGAAATGCTCTTTTCATGTCTTCTGAAGTGTGCAATGATCTTCGTCATCTTAGGTGTGAAAGGGAAGTTTAACAACTCACCGCCTGATGTTGCCTCTATATTCCCTATAACATGTTTCTGTGCTGTGTGAACTCAATTAGGGATGCACATCGGTATCGGCCGAGGCTAGGCAATTTTTAACATATCGGCATCGGTCTGATAAGTAACAGAGGGCCGATATTAACAACCAAGGTTTATTTATTTCCATCTTTTTGACGTTTCTGTCTGTGTTTTAGGGGGAGTGTTATCCATGTGGTGTTTGTTTGGTCATGTGACAGCGATAGTGATGAGGCAAAGGAATGTAGGGGTGTTTAACTCAAGCAGAGAAGCGATGTAGATGGTGTGGTTGATTTCCACGGTGTCGAAAGTGTAGGGAAATATACCGTATACCATATCGGTGCGTATCGGTTATCGGCCATAACAGCGGGATTAATATCGGACATCGGTATCGGCCCAAATTTTCATATCGGTGCATCCCTAAAGTCAACCTAATGATATGGGTGTTGTTGCAAAAAGTGATAATGGAATTTACTGGATGAAAGTGCATAAAAAACAAAAACAAGAACAGAATATAGTTGTGTGCATCACCGTCTGGGAGCTTGACAACCAGTTTATATGATGCTATGGTACTAGCAGAGGAGATAAAGTAAAAAAAAAACCCACACCTTATCATATGTGTTTGCAACAGAAAAGCTGCATGTTTTCTCTTAGAACCCCAGTAGGGGTTATATAAGCACTTTGAAGATTAATAAAGTCATTAGTTTTGCAATTATTGCCTGGCTTTGTAAAGCATCAGCTCCCCTCTGTTTAGTTTTAATTTTTACACTTTTCTTTAAAAATAAACTTAAACGGCAAACTGTAGTTTTTAAGTATAAAGACCTACAAGAGCTGCAACTGTGAGTAATAAAGTAGGTTAAATGTTTATGGGGAAAAATATTAAGATATTTCTGACTTTAAATATCAACTTCAGGTGAAAAACTGCTGGAAGAAGCTAAAGCTCTACTGGAGGTGACTGGACAAAATAAAAAACAAAGATTCAAAAGAGAGTTGGAGGGAGACAGACAACAAACTGATCAACCCTGCCAGAGTTACCTGAGCTGTGAAGGAATGTCACAACCGAAAGACACAAGCGCCCTCAACAATGAAAGGATGGATCAAGGGCAGATGCATTATGTATAATACTCACTGGTGTACAGGATCTTATGATCTTGCATGCAGAGATTTATACATAATATACTATAAGGCAAATAAGAAATTAAAACTGTTCAGAGGGAGATTTTTGTTTTGCACCCCCAAGCTGCTTAAGGTTTTTGAGAAGTACAAGAACACATGTAAGAAAAGTTGCATAGAGCCTTCTGTTTGGCAGAAAAATTATAAATGGATTATGCTATATTGAGTTTAAGGTAGAGCCTGTAGGGACTAGAATTTTAACTTTTTTAAGCTTGAAAAAGAACTGAGCACACACGGCTCTACAATCTTTAATCATCTCTTATCAAAGCTGCACTACTACATAGTGCCTAAAAGTTTGTGAAGCCTGTATGAACTAAGGGATCAATAGATTTTCAAACATTAAAAAAGGGACAAGGGAAACTCTGTGAAGAAAAAACCTTAGACTAGAATAGTTCTCATTTTACTATTATTTCCTAAATCAGTGACTTTATTCTATGTGAAAAGTATCTTTATCATGTTCTCCTTTGTACTAAAAATTTTAAAAACTATATTCAATTAATAGAAATCAGTGAAAGTAATTAGTAGCGATACACTGTTATAAAAAATTGCCAATATCAGATAATAATATTGCAGTTATGGCCAGACTACTGATATTAACCGACACACATATGTGTGTACAGTAATTATACAGTAATCTGTGGAAAACCCTGGACCATACAGGCCATGGTGCACCATCATGGCATGCTTGAAAAGATTTGAGAAATATTGTAGCTTTCTGCAGACACTTATCAACCCTGCAACTCTGGAAACAAACATAAGATTTCGGATAATAAAATACAACATTACCCAACCCTCCTTTTAGAGGAGTAAATGACTAATTATTTTGCAAACATGGCACTTTTGAAATTAGACTGTAACACGAGCCACAACCACTTTTTTCTTCTCTTCTAGGACATACCCGTTGTTCTTGACAGGAAACAAAGGTCTGAAATCCTGGAGCCACTCCGAAGCCCAGCTGGTCAATGAATGGCGGCTCGTCCTGGGTGTGGATCTGAACCTTGATTCCAGCTTCAAATGATGTCTCATCTGTTGATGTGAAAAGGTTAGGACAGTTACAACAGGGATGATGATTTGTATGCACACACTATCCTACACCATCAAACTTAAATCTGTCATTACTAACCAGAAGGTGCTAAAGTGTTGCCGTGTTGGAATATATTTGAGCCAGGGGAGTGAAAAACAGACTGGAAACTAAAAAGTCTTATTTCAGCAGAAGAAAATTTTAGAAGCTATCATTGCCTATTCATCAAAATCTAAATGACACCATACATCATCATTTCTCAGGAATGACAAACACTTTTGGATCTTTTGTGGGTTTAATAGCTTGAATGAGGAGCGAAAGGATAAAGTGAATGGATTTTCCAAACAGATTAGAAGATGACAATGTCTGCATCACTGTAGCCTTGCTTACTGCAGAGGAAATGAAAGTGAATATATAAATTATTAAATAAATGATGATGAGGATAAAACAAAATCAATACAGCTGAGAGCTTCCTTCCCCACAGTCCTCTGCTGTATAGATTTTAAATCAAACGGATGGGCCTCTTTAATTCAGACTTGAGGGAAACACCTCAATGACACATGGACTTAAAAGCTATACTTCAGCAAGCATATTTCTTTCACAGTAACAGTGACCTAAAATGCTAATTATGCAGCAAGCAGGTTGGATTCCGGAGATGCAGCTCCTTAGAGAGCGAGCTTGGCAATAACGTCCAGTGTCTGTTTCCTGCCAACCCACCCCCTCTTTTTCCCTTCTTGGTTGTCACTTGGTATCATCTTCTAAGCGGAAGGCTTTCCACTATTTTCAATTAGGGAGCTCAGAGTTGTGGCAGGAGTTCAGACAGGAAGCGTCAACATAGTGTGACAGATTTGAACTGTTACATATTGGTCCAGTGAGACTGAATACCAAGCCATTCGGTTCTGCTGCCAAGGAAAATACTGGACAGCAACAGATAGCTATACAGAAACAGATCTGCTTTTAAATCAACATGCCATACTTCAGTCATTGGCATCCTTTGTGTGTCTTCTAGAAAAGCGATCTTTTTTCTTCTTCTTCATTTTATTGCAAAAGAATTCCAAGTATTCATCCGTTACTCAAACTTTTTCATTAGGGAAGTCAACATCCACAGAAAGCTTACAAAAAATTACAACGTCTCAGATAAAATGATATACATTTAGACATCTATTTCCATCTGCTATGTTTTGCTGTGATTAGTTGAGTCACACTCACATCATGTTTCACTTTCACTTGTAACTATAATTTTGTTTCCATTCCACAACCAAAAAATGAGTGAAGTGAAAGCTCAAGGTAAATATATATATATATATATATATATATATATATATATATATATATATATATATATATATATATATATATATATATATATATATATATATATAATTAAGACATGATTTATAACATTCAGGACATTTTGTGCAAGTCTAGGGTCAAATCTCTGCAGACCCCCACACATCCTAGCCACAAAGTGTTTAAACTTTTAAAATATAATGACATGAGCTTATGTTTTTATACATATAAGGAAAAAAAGACAAGAATTTGCTTATAGATTAGAGGGTGAACATAAACAAAAGGTTATGTGAATTTAAAAAAAAGATTTGTGAACCAGATTTTAACCAAGTTGATCAGGATCCATCAAATCTGATTGGGTGGAACTTCTTCAATTCCACACAGCTCACTTCTGGTTGGGTTTGTTGTCTCAATTAGTCTGACTCAACAAAAGGAACCCTGTTACGATGTCATCAGATGCTGATAATACATCAACTATTTCTTCAAATCTTTCTGATTACATTTGAGAGAACAGACAGTTCCAAAACACAGAAAATGTGCCCTATCTATCTGCCTATCTATCTGCACTACGAAGCTCTATTCACATAGAGTACAGTCACAAAGGTGTAGCTAATATAATACCAAAAATGTTTGTCAAGCTTCAAGTGATAAAAAAATGAATAGAAGTTATTTTTACCATTAAGAAATCTCCTGTAGCAACACTGCAGAAGGTTTTGTCTGTGTCGGCAAAGAAATCAGAGCTGACATTATTTTCTCTATCAAATCCCAAAGGGGCTCTGTGTGATTTAGGTCATGACTCTGGAGGGTTATTCTAAGACTTTTAGATTCTCCCGAGAAGTATATTTTTCATACAAGCAGCTGATCTTGCTGAGAGATCCACTTCTGTGACTTCAATCATTTTTGGCAGCTCTTGAGTTCATCAGTAAACATCGATCCAAGAAATAACATCCCCACCTCTGTGGTCCACCGAACCTTCAGCTTACTCTTAATTACGCAGTTTAATCGCCATTGGACTGTGCACTTTTTCCTGAACTTTTTCTGATTAGATCAGATCTAATTTGCTGTGCTTGTGTTTCGGATGGAGAATTCAGTTTTTTGCTGATCTGGTGGCAGTTTTTCTGTCCACATCACCCTTCTGTTTACAAAGGACATGGCCATTAAACTATGCTGCATCAGAATGAGTCCCTTTTCTAATGTTTTATTGCTGCTGTTGAGAGATAACTAATTGGAGTTGTGGTAGATGATTCATTTCTAAGAATACTGAAAATTTTAAGCAAAAGGTTACAATGCTATTTAAAGCAGCTTCAGTTTTTTTTTTTGAATTACTGCAAGAGGTCAAAGCATAATAAGCATGAATCTTGAATAATTTATGTGTTTAGAAACCAGAACATGGCTAAGATATTTTCTTTAGCAACTAGACTTTAGAAAAGCATTTTTAATCAATATATTTGCTACCCTCTCTTTAAAAAAACCCGAAGATAGTAAATCAGTCCAAGGCTTTCCTCCAATTTATTCAAGAAATAATTACATTTACTGGATTAGTTGAGACCTTAATTCAAAAATTGTAATAAAACACCCAATAGATTTATCAATTTATGCAATTTAAGTTTTCTCAATAAACATTCAACCACAAACAAAGACCTGTGGTTATATCTCAGCAGCTCTCACATTTATGCTCCATTCTTGCAAGTTTTTCGTCGGTTTGTACTCAAGTGAATTTTGAGGATGTTTTAATTGTCTGCACCTTTTAATTAGGTATTTTTTATATATATATTATACAAACAAATTTATTCTCAGGAGACTTTCAGGTAAAATAAATGCTAAACAAAAGAAAAATGCAAATGTGTATAAAATGTGTATTAGGAGAATTTCGTCCACAGCATAAAAATATTTGGTTGATCTTTGGGTCTGAACTCTCATGCAGGCTGTCCAACTGTATTCAGTGCAAAATCGTAGTGCTATACCTTAAGAACAATACAAATTGCATTAGATTCTGCTGATTAGATTTTCTACTTTACAGACATGCTCTGACCCCATCTTCTAGTAGAGGAAATTCAAATTTTAAGGGGACGCTGTGATTGGTTGAGTGTGGTGATGTGAGCAGAAAATGCACTGCTCTAAAAAAGGTCAAAGGCAACTGTTTGTCATTGTTGCGATGTTTGCAGACAATGAGTCGTCTATGCAACCTGTAACCGGTTATAGCATAATTGGAAATAACAATGAGAGACACAAAGACATATCTCTTGGTAGATCCATCTTTATCTGACTTCTCTCTGACAACCTTTAAAAAATCTGCTACTATTTTACCTTTACATATCATGGTCATTACTGCTGTGCGGCTACCTCCCAATATGGATTAGACTGACCTTCTGCTGTATGTTGACAGCATTCAGCTGATTGCGAGGCATGAAGAACAGACTCATTTGAAGAGCAGAAATGTTTTTCATGAGCAAAGCTATTTTTTAGCCTTTTCCCACATGACATTATGGTTTCATTAGCTGCATCCAATTCTTCAGATTATATCAAGGGTGGCATTATGTTCATTGACAATATTCAGTGGCAGTTCTTGAATGAATGCGGCGCTGGATGAGCATCTCTTTCTGTGACCAGCATGCACATTACAGAGAAAGAGACTAGAGGACAATTCACTGTATCTTTAGGTTAACTAAGAATCCCCGATTGCTTATGTTTTCACAAACGGCTTCCACAAATCAAAATCAAAACAATTACAACAATTAAGTGCAGGGTTGACTCACCTGGACATTGTCTTAATTTACCGTTGTCCCATTGTCAAACAAGTATCCAAAACTTTCTTTTTTGTATTTTGACCGAGTCGCAAACCTTGCCGGCAAAATTTGATGCCAATGCGGAAGTGACAAAAACTACAGTTCTCCTATCATCCACTAGGGGCTGGCTCCATAAAGGAGCAAGTTCCCATTGACTCCCGTGTTAAAAATGGCAACTTCACAGCAGAAAAAAGTATGTTTAAAACCCTTTTAGGTTTTAATAGGTCAAGTTTACTGTCATGACAACTCTGAGGGGGGTAAACCTTTTTATAACTCATCCGTTTAGATGTCATTTAAGTTTGAAATGATGAATAATACGGGGTGTGTGCCTTTGATTGACATGTCTCAGATGAGCCGTCAGCGCTAGCGCTGGTGGTCAGCGGCTTGTCCCCCTCTGCTTGCTCCAGGAAAGGCCTTCAGCCTCGGACTCACGTTAACAGTCTGGGCTACGTTGTTTCTCTGAACTTGACCATCAGTTTCATCTGCAACGTTTATTCGTGTTCAGATGTTAATCATGCACTTATTGGACAAATATGGGTTGCTGTGGTATTGATTGCATCAGTGGCGTCATTAGCCGATTTTGCCGAGGCTTCAGCCCTGAAAGTTTTCAGTCCACGGATGTTTTTAGTCTGTTGTTTCACTCACCAGCCACAGGCTCACCGCTCCCTCAGTCACACACAACGGGCCGGCTGTGCTCTACTCTGCTGCTGACTTGACTCAGTGACAGGTCACTGTCAGCAGGGCCGGATTATGTTAGCAGAGGCCCCTGGGCACAAAATGTTCAAAGGGCCCCCTCGCCGCCAAAAAAATATCATTTAAATAGCATTTTCACGACAGTCTTGTAAAACTACATTGCTCATCTGAGGGCAACAATATCAAGACACAACACAGCGGTGTAACTCCCTTGCCTATGTAAACACATCCTGCTTGATCTCACCTCCACCAGGCCAGGACTATCAATTCAGATTGTTCCATAACTTAATCACAAAAACTCACTCATACTCGTAAATTTTTCTTTCCTGTCTCTCCTCTCCTCTCTCAAAGCGCTCCTTCAGTTCTTTTGCTTCTCAGCTCTTCAATGCTGCACTTCTGTGTCTTTGTCTGTCTTCTCACTATTTTTCTTTCTCTTTTATTGATTAAAAATTAGTGTGATTAGTTTAAGTAAACTTGACTCATACTTTAAAGCATTTGATCATAAATGGTAAATGAATGCAAAGTAAAAACAAATGCTTTTCCTTTTATATAATAATGTGTTTAATAAACCTGTATCTGTATCTCTAAACTCCTGTTTCTCCATCCTCCTCTACTGTCTCTTTCCTCCTCCTCTCCTGTTTTTCATAAGTAAAACCATGAGAACAGGGCTCTTGTCTAGGAATGCACAATGTATTGACACCAACATCGGTATCTGCCGATGTTAGTCATTTTTTAACATATTGTATTGGTCCGATAAGTAAAACTGAGCCAATATAAAAAAATCACTATTTATTTCCATCTTTGTAAGAGATTAATGTAATATTTATAACAATGTAAATAATAGTTATTGGCCATAAGAGCAATAATAAATGTTTTGATCGGTGCATCCTTACTGTTGACTCTGCCCTCCATGATGTGCTGCCCCAGCCTTTCTGTCCACCTCTTTATGAGTTCACTAAGAAAATGACCAAACTGACAGATAAGTGCCAACAAAGTGAACACTATGTGCTGATCCAAGTAATTCATCATCACCACAGAAACGTCTTTCCCCGAAAAACTGACTGACAGCAACGACCCGCCTGAGCAGAACCTCCCCCAGTACCTCGTCTCTCCCTCCAGCTGATCCAGTTTAGCTTTCTGTCCTGCTACCAGTGGCTGATGCTAGCAGCACTGATGCAATGATCAGAGCTTTCCTCATGGTCACACATGCATTCCGAGTGTTTCCAGTCAGAGAAACCACTAATGTATTGGTTTGATTTGCTCCAAATAAGATGCAGGGAAAACAAAAGATACTAGCCTACCTGTGGTGGGTGAACCTGTGATCCAGTCTGAAGAAACTTTTTCTCCACTTGGGAAGTGACAGCAGATCATTAGGTCTGGGTCACTTTACCGCCCAAACCTCGATCACGGGATGAAGCTGGACATCTTGTCGCCCAATTATTAAAAGCAGCAGCTCCACCATCGATAACAACAGCGTAAGCATTTACGTTAACTGTCCACCACAATGCTGCGTCCCACACAGGATAAACCCAGTCTGAGCTGCTGCTGCTACAGCTAGCCTCAGGTTGTGTAGTGTAGCTAACGCAGTCCCCTCCGAACAGGTTCATTGAATCACCATCATTCACGATGTCTTCTTTTTCCTGATTTTCCTCCTTAGGTTTTTACACAGAACGTGTCAGTAGATGACAGACTTCTTAATAAACACGTCTTCTTCTCATCTTTCTCTCTTTCATTTACAGAAACCGCCTTTTTTCGCTCATTTTAGATTCTCTTAGGACTAAGCTACTCCTACTGTCCGGTTACGGTCAGCGGAGCGCTACTTGCTGGGGCAGGGGCGTGGTATGTTACCATGGTTTCCACAACTGCGCCTTAGGGACTATGTAACTTTGTTAGGGTAAAAAAAAATGGTCTGGATCTTATTGGTTATTTCCGCCAGCACCGTTCTCTGCCATTTGAAATATGCTCATGTGGGCCCTCAGTGGGCGTGGGCTCCTGGGCCTGTGCCCATAATGCCCATTGGATAATCCGGCCTTGACTGTCAGTTATGGGAAGCCATTAGTATCAAAAATAAGGCGTGTATTAACGTCTTATTAAGGTATTAACGTCCAAGGTGTAAGTTAACACCTTGCCATACCATGGCTTGCCGTAGTCAGCATGTCGCTACTGTGGGCACACAGCTCCTCCCCCCATCTAACATGCTGCTTTGTACAAGCAATAAACTGCACAGCGCCAAACCAGAACATATACAGACCCTTTCCAAAAAATGTTAATATCATGGAAAAGTTTATTCATTTCCATAATCCCATTTAAAACATTAAACTTCCACAGATTATAGATTCAGTGCCCACAACCTAAATGATTTCAAGTATTTAGTTGTTTATTTGTACATAATTAGGGCTTCCAGCTCATAAAACCCAGGAAAACAGGAATTAAAAAATTTGAATACTGTGAAGAAATCACCATTTACTTCTCAGTTTTTGCAGAAAGAAATTAGGATCACATCAAATCAATCACAATATGGCTTCACTTTGGTTCAATTGTCTCAG
Organism: Valencia hispanica; assembly: GCA_963556495.2. NCBI lineage: Eukaryota > Metazoa > Chordata > Actinopteri > Cyprinodontiformes > Valenciidae > Valencia > Valencia hispanica. The sequence goes on along the minus strand of OY747708.1, from coordinate 8,473,564 downwards.
TTAGGATCCATATGAGGAAGACTGCAGACTTGACAACCGATCAGAAGACCATCATTGATACCCTCCATAGGATGGGCAAGACACAAAAGTTCATAGCTAAGGAGGCTGGCTGTTCCCAGAGTGCTGTATCCAAGCATATCAATGGAAAGTCTAGTGGAAGGGCAAAATGTGGCAGGAGAAGATCCACCAGCAGAAGAGCTGACCGTGGGCTTCAGCGGATTATCAAACAGAGAAGATCCATGAATCTGGCAGAGATCCAGAAAGAGTGGATGGGCTACAACTGTCGGATTGTCAAACCACTTCTGAGCCTGAGTCAACGTAGGAAGCGTCTCAACTGGGCCAAGGAGAAGAAAGACTGGACTTCGTCCAAGGTCCTCTTTTCCAATGAAAGTAAAGTGTGCCTTTCATTCGGGAATCATGGTCCAAGGGTTTGGAGGAAGACGGGTGAGGAACAGAACCCAAGCTTGAGGTCCAGTGTGAAATATCCACAGTCATGATTTGCGGTGCAATGTCCGGTGCAGGTGTTGGTAAACTCTGCTTTCGAAAATCCAAGGTACCACATCGGTCTACCAGAATGTTTTAGAGGACTTCATGATTCCTTCTGCTGAGGATTTGCATGGAGATGCAGATTTCATCTTTCAGCAGGACCTGGCCCCTCCCCAGACCCAGGGCAATTTAGCTGGGGGGGGGGCGCAGCTTTTTTAAAAAGTTTTTATTTAACCCCTTAACGTTTTTACCTCCCGTTGGCAGTGTGTGAAATATTTCCGGGTCAAAATGGCCCTCTTTGACATTACACATAATTTAAAAAGGGACTGGCTGAGGTAGGTTCTGGAGTTTTTCAGAACGATAGCTCTGTTCTGGATCGATAGTCAGAACGTTTGTTTTTGTTCTCCAAAAGGAGCCGCGGTTTAGACACTATCACGATAATGCTGTGTATCTGCTTGTGTATCTGAGTGAGCCATCTTCCTTTACAGAAGATCCTTGTCGCTCAGCGGGAGCTGTGGTTAAGTCGCGCTGATTCAGAGGGAAATGAGCAGACGTCACCAAACAACCGGCTTTGTAAAAATAAGAAGAGTTACTGGCAAACCAGCCACAGCAACAAGCCCTGCTTCTTCCATGTCAATTCTCTTGTTATTTTTCTGCTGCTTTGATCAGTGACGCTACTCGCTGCTGAAACTGTCCTGATACACTCAGAAAGAAAAATAATGCAATGTCCAACTCACCGTTCTTAGCTGCGCCCGCACACCCACAGAGCCATCATCTTGAACAAAAACAATCATTTTACATCTAATTAATATATTCCAATAAAGTAATTAGTCCGTAAGCCTTGCTCAATCCAACTCTGCTGCTAAAAACCTTTGTAAACTCCTTTCTTGCGTGTATTTCTCCAAATGTTTACATCATTTTACATCTAATTAATATATTCCAATAAAGTAATTAGTCCGTAAGTCTTGCTCAATCCAACTCTGCTGCTAAAAACCTTTGTAAACTCCTTTCTTGCGTGTATTTCTCCAAATGTTTACATCATGACTAGCAGCTAGCATGCTCTTGCTCTTAGCATGCTCTAGCGCGCTTCTTCTTCTTGATAATTATTCACGGCTGGCAAACAACAAATTTGTGCGTTACTGCCACCAACTGATAAGAAATGTGGACCAGAATGTCATTTAATGGTCATATTCAGGCATTCAACTGTGTGATAATTATTCCTTTCGGCAAGGTGGCAAAAAACACTTCCTAAACAAAATACAACATAGAGGAAGCCATGGAGCTTCGCACCCTCTGTTGGTTGTCTTGGGCCAATACATTTGCATGAGGCAATGTAATCTGTCATGGGCGGGCCCGATACGTGAATGGGTGGGCACAGCCCACCCATGGCGCCGGGCCTGCCCCTGCCCATCCCGCCAGAAGCACCAAAACCTGGTTTGATGCCCATGCCGTCACAGTGCTTGACTGGCCAGCCAACTCGCCGGACCTAAACCCCATTGAGAATCTATGGGATATTATCGAGAGGAAAATGAGAGGCACCAGACCCAAAAACAAAGAAGAGCTGACAGGAGGCCTCAAGGACATCTGGGCTTCTATAACTCCCAGGCGATGCCACAGGCTGATTGACAAATACCACAAGGCAGTGATTAAGGCAAAAGGATTCCCTACCAAGTATTGAAGAGTTACGTATCGTTTTGAAAGTACCTTATTTTGATTGATTTGAATTAATCCTAATTTCGTTCTTTTTTTCTGCACAAACTGAGAAGTAAATGGTAATTTCTTCACAGTATTCAAATTTTTTGAATTCCTGATTTCGTGGGTTTTGTGAGCTGGAAGCCCAAATTATGTAAAAATCAACAACTAAATACTTGAAATTGTTTAAGTTCTGAATCTATAATCTATGGAAGTTTAATGTTTTGAATGGAATTATGGAAATAAACTTTGTCATGATATTCAAATTTTTTGGAAAGGGTCTGTATTAAAATTAGCAACATTTCAAAAGAAATCAATGGATCATAGAAAAATTATGAAAGAAAACGGTTGCAACTCCTTAACTTTTTCTAGAGAGAGGCCAAGGGTAAGAATTGATCTTTGTAAATTGAAGTGATTCACAAAGGCAAACACTGGCTTATGCATAATTTTCTTTAGCTGTCCTGTTGGTAGCAAACTAGTTATCCTTAGTAAGCACACTGACTAAGGAAATTCATGAAAAATTACTGATACAAAAGCACAAATAACTTTTTAAATACAGAGCATAGTCCAAAAAAAGAAAAATATATAATTGGAAACTTGATGTGGGAAACACTAATATAGCATTGTTGACTTTCAAATTGGATTTCTTTTGTTCTTTTCTGTTGATTTAAAAATATATATATTATAGCTCTAATCATTTCTTTAACTCACGTTCCTCCTGCAGACAGTTTTCCCCCATTTGAGAACTGGCGCTTTAGACAGGAAGGCTGAACGCTTCCATTGTTGTTCAACTTGTTGTCTGATTGTCCGCTTGTTAGTATTACATTATTGTATTATTGTATGTGAGACTAGTTTTCTGTTGGTTTGTTGAACACTTTGATTTAATAATTTTGTAGAAGAAAGCAAAGATGAGCTACAGGCAGAGAAGGAGGCAGCAGCAGCAGAGCTGTTCCAAACATGGAAATTGGTCACAGTTATTTAAGTAGAATTTTTTTGTGCTAAATTGCTAACCAAGTAAACACTTTTGTAACCCTCTTGATGCATCATGACTTGATGTAGCACAGTTGCTTGCATACGGATATTTAGTTTGAGTTTTGTATTAGTTCACAATAATCCTTTGCACACTTAATTCTGATGCCATGGTTTTGTAGAGGGTAGGAGAGATGACCTAAAGACAGAGAAGCTGTAGCTGTAGCTGCAGCTGCAGCAGAAGCACCACCATCATCATTAGGCATATGAACTGGAAACAATTAAATATTCTAACATTGTGTTATAGATAATTAATAAGAAAAGGTCCTTTAATTCCAACTATGATAATACCTATTAAAATATAGATAGAAGCAAATTCAAAATGGGTCAATTAATGTGCATCATTGAAATCGTAGGCAAAGCTTTGCTTTACCTTATTTGCTCATTTACCATTTTGGCATTTTTGACAGAGCCAAGCAGACTATTCAAGACAGTTCCAACGAGAGAAGACCAAGTGATGAGAGGAAGAAGAGGAGAGACAACAGTTAGAGATAAAGACAGAGAGAGACAGCAATGGGTGAATAGTGTATGAATGATAGTATGTGCACTGTGTTTGTGAACAATCTAATTCTAAAAATAAATAAGTTGGTAGTTCACTGGGGGAAGGAGAGAAATGGAAAAAGCAAAGACAAATGGGAAAAGAGAAGGGATATTCAAGTAAAGAAGAGAAAAGGGAGACCAACAGAAGCAAGTGAAGAAACATTGATCAAACTAAATTATTGTTTGGTTTTCAGATGTAATTTTCCAAGACACAAAACATTGAACATTAAACATTAAATTGAACATTATATGTGAAATTATAAGCCATTTTATATTAGATGACACATTATACTGTTTTGAAATGCATGCATTGAAAATAAATTATAATTTAGGCACCTTGCTATGTATGCTATAGTCCAGATACTCCTTAAAGGCTGGAGACGCCCTTAGATTGCACTAACAGATCGTCCAAGAAGCCTCTGCTCCATTTTTCTTCGGTTGGCTAGATAAAAAATTATATTTTTGTTTTGCATTTAAGATAACGCTGCTTGGTCAAGATGGCTTGAAATGATTACATTTCTTCTGTACATACTGATTATTAAAACTTGTTTCAATTGAAATTCACAAAGTTTTAGTGAAAGTTATGGACCAACAAGGCTTCATGCTTTTGTTTGACAAAATTACTGAATCTGCCTTGAATGCGGAGGGGTAGCAGAGTCGCTCAACCGCGGTTTTCTTAATTAATGGATTAATCCAGTTGAGTGGGAGTAATTGGCTGCAGATTATAACCATATGTTCTTACATTGCTTACATTATGAACAACACTGTGGTGTGCTCCCTTCCCACTGACAACAAGCAATGGAAAACTCATTCAGGACATTATTGACTTTTTGTTTTCCATCAGCTCTCAAGCCACAATGTGACAGAACGGCGCCCTAGGCACGAAACCATATTGCACATATTGCTACAAACAACATTAACACAATGCCTTTAGAATGCATTTTTTCTTTTTCTGTCAGATTTTAACTGGCAGCTCCACTGCCTAATGACAGTGGGTGGCGTTGAGGTGGCTACATACATTTCCTATGGTCTGGTTTTTCCGCTGTATTGGTGTTTGAGTGGTCGAACAAGAAGCAAATACTGTATTTATACGTAGTTATTTATTCACTAAGGTGAAAAAGGATTTCATGAATATAACCTATTTTGGAAATGTTTGCCACTGAAAAAGCACCGCAGCTTTCTGATATGCAGAATGTTAAGCAGCAAAACAATTAAAAAGGGATTTAAAGTAAATTAATAATTGATGAATTGCTTTGATATGTTGAGGTTTTATTTTTGTATTATGCAATGCATTAATCTACCACCATAAACTGTCTTATTTATCCTTGTTTGGCTTTGAACAACCCAGAAAAGGAGTAGTGGAAAAAGAACGTATATTAAATGTTTTATTTATAACTATGATGTTCTTTGGATCTCAGCACTCTTTACAAAACCAGATGAGACTTTTCTTGGTGAAATGTTGCATACTGAAAGATCTTTGACAAAGTTTGCATCCTATATAACTGAAACTGCTTATGTCGTTAAAATTTGCCATTTGCAGCATGAAAGTATAATTGTAGAAATGTAACAAATCAAAAAATATTTGCCTTCAGATGCATTTGTAAGTTTTTAATAAATGCCAGAAACTTTACAGCCTTATCCTCTTATATCTCTTGCTTTGGGATTTCATCAACAAGTAATCGCACACCAGGATTACCAGAACCTTCACAAGAAGTGTTTGTGACATTCCTGAGCTCTTCAGGATATGTTTTCTAAGTGTTTGGTAAATTATTTATTGCTTACAGTTTTGTTTTCTCTCTGGTTTAAAAACCCATGCATCTTTCTCACCTCTCCCTTTGTTTGCCTTCCAGTCAGAATATTTAATTTTGGCCCGATTAACATTATTTTTGTCTGTCACTAGGGCGTAACAGTACACACAAATCACAGTTCGGTGCATTTACGGCACACTTTAATCAAGAAAAATAAATACAAATGTGTATTTCTTTTTTTCTTTTTTTACTTTGATCAGCATTAAACAAATAATTTTTCCTGAATTCCTTCCTTTCAATTCCTAAGTAGATTAATTAGATTTCATTATGTTCTATAACTTAACAAAAGTAGAAAGTATAGACCTGACTGGAGATTTGATTGCATTTATTTTAAATAAATGAAAGTACAAGCATACACAGACAGAGTGGAAAACAATATAACCACTTGAAACTAGTTCATGTTTAGAAGTGTTTGAATAATACTTATATTTGAGTGTAAAACATGCTTAAAGAGGAACTCTCCTCCCTTCCAGATTCTTACTCCAGCTACATTTCTGGTTTGAAAAATGTCGCAAAAGGAGGCGTTGCCTGGCGGACCAAGGGACGCGCGGAAGGGAGGGCTGGGCGCCATCAACACTTCCTTGCTATTATAACTCCAACTCGCTACAGAGGCGTGACCGAGACAGGGCTTGTTTTATACTCCACAGCAGCAGGAAGGCTGAGATCAGTTTTAACTCCTGACATCAGTAATCCAAGCTGAGCTAGTAGCGATGCCCAATTCAAATTGAGGTGCAGATTAAAGTTTTAACCTGAAGAGGGCACTCCACTAACGGGGTTTTGGTAAAAAAAAAAATCATTTTTACAGAATGTACTAAAATACAAAAAATAATGACCAGACATGTAGAAAGCACTATTAGACACTCATTTGTACTGTTTATCAGCAAAAAATGTTGATTTGGGGGTGACTTACATTTTAAATCACTTTGGAGTGGTTTTGAAATTTTGACAGCCTAGTTTACCAGCTGTACTTGAATGCAGCATGGGCAGCTGTTGGGAAAAGCGCTTCTCATCAACGGGGATTCCACCGACTTGCATTTTACACAAAATAACGAGTTTGTGCTGATTGGATGCTACTGGTAGCCATGTGCACGTAGACTGTTTTTTCTCTAGTATCAGTGATGTTTACATTCATTGACATTGTTTCAGGTAAGTAATTAAGTTCAGTGCAGAGCGTGTTATGGACCTTATTGCTGTTAAAAGATACTGTTACTGAAAGTTCTGGTTTGGGTCATCTTTCCTTTTCTACTGTACCTGCATGAGAAACTGTTCCCAAATAGCAGAGTTTAGTGATAGCTAGGAGTCCTTTCTGTTTTGTATTGGTGTCACTTTTTTAAAGTTGCTCTGCGGAACATTGGACTGCGCTTTGAGTTCTGCATATAAACATTCTGCATGTGTTCAGGTAGGAAACAGAGGTATCCGTTTGGTAGGGCAGTACTGAAAAATCAGAATACATATACCTTTACACCCCTACATATCACTATCCTTTTTTTTGTAATCCCAATCATTTTTTTGTAATCCCAAGAAATGTTTTCATTCCATACAAGTGAAAGAAACAGCAATGTCAGATTTTAATGTATTTATTTTTAAATTTCATCACTTTGTTAGGAAATTGGAGGTCCGTGCTCTGTGTTGATCAACCCATGACCTGTAGTGTTACATTGTGTGCTTTTCTATCCAGGTATGCTATTATTGGACTGGAGGTTTATTTGGGCACTCAGAAAAATGAACGGTTTTACAGATTATTACAGAAATTTGCTGCTTTGTTTTGACATATTTTCAATTGGGCAATGCTCTTTTTTAATATCATACTGAACAAAATGCTGAGTCATGTCAAATTTTATTCTAATAGATACAAAAACCTTATTGCACATCTGTCAAATCTGTTTTCTTGAACATGTTTTGCATATTCAGTCAAACAAATTAATGGAAACTGCTGCAACAAATTATGTTGGCTTATGTAAGTTGTCTGTTATGTGAAGAGAGATTCTTGTCCCCACGAGTTGCTCCCTTATTTATCCTTATATGAATCAAACCATTGCTCAGTGCATTAATATAGTATATATTAACAGTCAGTAAAAAAAAATGGATTAAAATTGTGAAAAAATATAACACATGTCAAAAGACAGGTTGTCATGAAATATTGTCTGAGACTAATTACCATAAAATATTGCTCCGTTTAGAGCTGTGGAATAAAAAAAATTAACTGGCTCGACCTTTTTGCTAATGATTTTTTAACTATCAAAACAGCAAGACATATCTCCTATGTGAAATTAAAAATACACCTTCAAACTTATTTTTTAAAGTTTAACGGTGTCATGGTTCCTGGGTGTTTGTGTTTTGTTAGTTGTTTTCCTTATTTAGTTCTATTATCGTGTTTAGTTATTCTTTATTTCTGCACTTTCTGTTTGCATATTTCTCCTTGTTCTTAGATGTTTATCACCCCTTGCTCCTTTCTATTTTTCCTCTTTAGTATTATCCTCTGTCTAGTCCTTATGTTTTGCTCCTGGTCTTCCTCCCAGTCTCCCAGCCTTTTTACCTCCTATCCCAGTTGATTACTTCAACCTGCTCTCTCCCTCTCACCTGCATCTGCTCCCACTAATTGATCATTGGTCTTTTCAGTCACTTCCTCATTTCCTCCCCAGTATAAATTCACCTCTCCTTCAGTCACTACTCGCTGGTTCGTTGTCTTTCTTCCCCGTCTGGTTCCTGCCTTCCCTATTGCCTGTCTTTCCTCCCTTCCTGGTTCCTGCGTTCCCTGGTCTCTATGTTCCCTGGCTTCCTCGTAATTATTGTAAGTTTTGGAATTTATTATTCATTAAATTCGAGTTCTTAGACGTTCTGCATTTGGGTCCTCTTTGAAACCACAACCTGACAAACGGTATAAATAATTTCCTCTATCCATTAACAGAAATGTATGTGGTGGTTTCACATCTTTCATGTGTTTTCTCGTCAGAGCAAATTTACCTTTGCACTCACTGACAGGCCTCCCAGCTTTCTCCTTGTCAGATACTATTTGCCCAAATCACTAACTGGCTCCCTGTGTGCTAAACCTGTATAAGTAAATATTGTTTTCAGCCTTGATTCTGCATCTGAGTTGTGCAATAGAGATTTGCTGCCAGTTTCTAACCCAACCATTACCGCGGATGAAAGAATTTTGCTTTCATCAAGTGGTTGGGTAAATGACATTCTTCAGCATTGCACAAAAATGTGCAAGTATTTGTTTGATAATAGATAACAGTTTTTTTTGTTGCAAGGAGAAAATCTTGGTGGTTAAAATGGCACATTATGTAATCCGGAGGACAGAGCCAGATTGATGAATGGTGTCTTTATAGAGCTAATCACTGGCCAGTTGACTATATTTGGTATCAAAAAAGCAACTAAAAAATTCAATAAGAAACTTCTTTATATTTTTTTTCAAAATGGAAAAATAACAGGTTGATACGCTACTGATTTTGTATATTTTCTATGTTTGCTCACTTTGAAACAAAGAAAAAGTCTTTTTATGGTAATTTCATTTGAACTGAATAAGACGGAACATCAACCATACATTAAAACACTTATTAACAACAAAATGTTATGTCACTGAGTAAAATAAATGTTTCATCCCTCATGTAAACAATCTGAAATTAATTCTGCCGAAAGCCATGCTTACTAAACATAGGGCCTGATTTATCAAAATTCCAAATCAAGAGCGCAAAATTGCGTCCGCCGCAAAAAAATTGCGCGACGGGTGTTATGTCATTTTTTTATCCCTTTTTTTTGTTGCCAAAGACGCGTCATGAATCCACTGCACCTATTTCTCCTCTCTCTGGCAGAAAAAGGCGGGCACACACAGCAGCGGATGCAAAGTCCTCATTTGAATACTGCTCTTTCCGCCTGTTATCATTTGCACAGACAATCTTAGTAGATCACCCGCAAATCAGGAACCCTGTCAAGTCTATGGCTGTTAGAGGGTTAAATACTATTAGGCTAAAATGTCTGTGAATGATATTTTTCATTTGTCATTACTAAACTTAATGTGTGCAGTGTACATGCGCTGCTATCTGCTCCATGAAGGCGCCATATTCCAGAGACAGCAGGTGCAGACAAGAGTTGGGGAAAAAAAGGGGGAAAAAAAATTAACATGACTGTCACGTTTATGGCCATTAGAGTGTTAATTACTATTAGGTTAGAATGTCTGTAAATTATATATTTTTTAGTTTGTCAGTAATAAACTTGTGTTGAATTGTGGTTTCATATATGCCTTTCAGAAATGCTAAAAAAGCAGTTTCATGTTTGAGAAATCACACTGCGCGTGGAACGTCTACTTATTTGGATGTTCTCCAAATATTTTGCGCCTTCTGACAGAAACGTCTACATTGCACATTCATCAAGGGCAAAAGCACTAAATGGATTGCGCACATGTTGCATTGGTTTTAACAGGCGCAGTCCTCGCTACTCCTGCTTAGTAAACCACCTGCTGCATGTTTTTGCACTCTCTGTGAGGTTTGCAAACGTTTTAAGAAGCATAAAACTTTAATAAATCAGGCCCATAATGTGTTAAAGTCAGTAGTATCTTTGATCGGTTGATTGTAATCTGTATGACACATTTGGGGATGCAACTAACCTGTTGGAAACAGAAATCTTCTTTGGTTTTAGAAGATCACATACTGTTTTCTGTCGATAAGATACAAACCCATTTAAAATGTTAGTGTAAAGCATTTTTTTGCTGGGTTTCTTTTAAAAACTACTATAAAATTAGAGGATGTTAATTTCTTTGTACGTGGGCGAATCAGCAGACGATAAAACATTATTCATCCAATTTATCTTAATTTAAAACTTTTCCGTGTGTGTGTGTGTGTACATGTATAGCTATGCTTGTGAGGACCAACCTTTGACAGCCCACCACCCTTGTGTGGACATTTGTAGTTGTGAGGACATTTTGCCTGGTCCCCACAATGTTTAACTAGCTATTAAACTCTACTAGTCAGGTTTAGAGGTATGGTGTGAATTAGGTTTAGGTTAAGGTTAGGGTTAGGCATGTATCAGTAATGGTTAGGTTTAGGGAAAGTGTCTGGGTTAGGCATAGTAAAATCAATGGAAGTCAATACAATGTCAACACAAGGATAGCAAGATGTGTGTGTGTGTGTGTGTGTGTGTGTGTGTGTGTGTGTGTGTGTGTGTGTGTGTGTGTGTGTGTGTGTGTGTGTGTGTGTGTGTGTGTGTGTGTGTGTGTATTTTTAACACTGAAAGCCATGTTTTCAATTCTGGGCAACATGCAACACAAATTTGATTGTGTAACGAGAGTATTCAAAAAACTAATGTATTTATTAAAACTTGTATGATAATTTTTATCTCTTCTCTTGCAAAAGCAATTAGTTATTCAATCATTTTATATACAGAACAATAAATAGGCCTACTATACGGTAATTCAGTCATTGAGGCATGAGATAGTTGGGGCTCATATTTTAATATTGCAGGTTTTTGTGTTGAGTGTCTTGTTTAATGATGACCACCAGTGCAGTCTTTTTGCATTATTTTCATAGTGCCTATAAAACACTGAAATAAAACACACAGCAGTATTTACAGCTGCATTAAAATCAGAGAGTCAAAGCCCCATGAAGCCTCTCTGCAGATGAGAGGTTAAACCTGAATAGATGAGCAAACAAATGTCTTAGATTCTGTTTCTAGGAAACAGTTTTGTGCTTTTCTTGAATCGTGTTGGTTTACAGTTCAAGTGTCTTGCAAAAAGACTCCCATTTTTAGTATTTTGCCACGTTACAATCACACACTTTAATGCAATTTAATTGGATTTGATATGATAGACCATGGGTCTCCAATTCCGGGCCTCAAGGGCCGGTCTCCAGCCAGTTTTAGATGCGTCTCTGGTCCAACACAGCTGATTCAAATCATCCAACTACATCCTCAGCATGTCAAAGTTCTGCAGAGGCCTGCTAATGAGCCATCATTTGATTCAGGTGTGCTGAACCAGGGAAAGAACTAAAACATGCAGGAGACCGGCCCTTGAGGACTGGAATTGGGCACCCCTGTGATAGACCAACACAAATAAGCAAATAATTGTGAAGTGAAAGTTAATGCAATTTTAAGATTGCAATTGCAATCTTAAAAAGTGGTCTGCGTATTGCTATTGAGCCCTAGGTATCCTGATATCCCTAAATGAAATGTAGTGCAACAAAATGCCTTCAAAAGTCAACCATTAAGGAAATTAAAAGACAGATAAAAAAAAAAGTAAAGTTGGAGAATTTGTCAACAGGACAACCGTTGTCCTATCATGCACGCTGCAAATATTGGCTTTATTGGCTTTAATATTGGCATTAAGAAATGCATGCATTTTCTCGCTGTCTGCTGAAGGAGGAGCAGCTGCTCTCTGTCTCTCTCCAGATCCGTTCACTTTATTTTCTTTTCTGTTTTCTTTTCTTGTTTTCTTTCTTAACCTTTTCTTAGTTACTTTATTTTCCCAGCCCCTGGAGTTACTGTATTGGACCAGATCTCTTCTTGGATTACTTTTCTATGGACTTATCAACATGGCTTTTTGCTCAGCTGAGGATTTTGAAAAACTGCTCCACAGAATTGAGGGCATTGAAACGAAGCTACGTCGTCTGGAAATTAATTTTGATCTCCACGCTGATTATGGACAAAATGACACAACTTTACCTTTACCTTTGAATACAAACAGCCCTGGGTTACATCGGTCTAACCGTGCCACAGAGACTCCCTACAGGCGTCTGAGCGGCAGAACTCTGCATTATAATGAAAACTGTCCAGCTTTAAAACGAATGAAATCAACCCCAGCCCGTTCTCCGAGGAAGAAAAAACAAAAGAAACTCCGACACAGAGAAACCTCTGAACCCAGAACTGCCGCTTCTGCTAAAAGTGAACAAAAGAGGTTTCAGCCAAAAACAAGAGATATTTCTCCACCTGGAATCCCGCTGAAAAACAGATTCGCAGCCTTGAGTTCCCCGAAAGATGACGCAGCCCCCAGAACCAGTCAAAGCCACCAGGAGAAACCCAGCCGCATTAAACAGACACATAACAAAGTAAGAGTGCCAACAGCAAAGACTGTTATCATACAAGACGGATCAATTAATGGAATTGAGGCTTTTTGTAGCAAGAATACCAAAGTTTATAGCTGCTACAAAAATACAGTGAGAGAAATATCAGAAAAAATCCCTAAAATCTTGGACCAACATCCTGCTTTGGAAAAGCTCGTCATTCACGCTGGATCAGCAGATATCGCGATGAGACAATCAGAGATTCTGAAGAGAGACTTTTCTGATCTTCTACAGAGACTTGATGGACTTAACGTAAACATCCTCATCAGCGGACCAGTCCCTGAAGGGAATGATGAAAGATTTAGCAGACTCCGCAAGCTCCATAAATGGTTGAAGAAACAATCAGCTGAGAAGTCGTTCACATTTATTAATAATTTCAAAGTATTTGGAAGTGCGAATCATCTGTTCAAAGCAGGAATGCGCTATTTGAACAGTTCCGGAGTAAGGCTGTTAGCAGCCAACATTTTTTCTTATCAACATCAGAAAGCAAAACACTTGCTCCCAAAAGCTGACCTTGAGGCGCCCATGGATATCAGAGAACAAAAACAGCAAGTCATGATGACACCACAGGACCGAACAGATAAACAACCATCAGAGATTAAGTCTTCATCTTCCTGTGACTCAGCCACATCAAATGAGTCTCCATTTAGAAACTTTACAGACAGACTGAACGAGCAAATCAAATTTGGGACACAATTAACACCTAAACTTAGACTACACCAAACACCTGGGACTAGTGTCCATAAGTCTGGGAGCTTCCCCCCACTGATTATTACAGATATCTGATATTTGAGGGAACCGGGCAATAAATCCACCCCTACCGTCTCTCAGAATTCACCCGGTACCCCTGAGGCTATATCAGTGATTATCAGCAGCAGGAAACATAAACCGTTAACCACACGCTCTCATATTAAACAAAATCTCAAATTGATAACCTGTCAGAAGGTTCAGCTGCCCGTCATCACAATACTTAAGTTAGCTTTATTAAACATTAGATCTCTATCCGGGAAGTCTTTTCTTATCAATGACTTCATCACTGAGCATAATTTACACGCCCTTTTTTAATCAGAAACTTGGCTAGATGAAAATAACGAAACAACTTCATTAATAGAATCCAGTCCTCCAAATTATAATTTCTTAAGCGAGAACAGAAAACACAAACGAGGCGGAGGTGTAGCCACCATCTTTCACAACTCAATGAACTTTAAAAAGGTAACTCTGGGCACGTTTGATTCTTTTGAATACCTAGCCACCCAGATAAATGAGCCTAACAAAGTGTTATTTCTAAGTTTATATAAACCACCAAAACTTAACTCTAACTTCTTTAATGATTTCAATGACCTTCTTTCTGTAATATGTATCGACTATGACCAACTAATCATCGTGGGGGACTTTAACATCCATTCCGACAACCCCCAAGATAGACAAGCAAAAACGTTAGATGATACTCTCCACAACTTCGGACTGATCCAGCATGTCAAACAACCAACACACAATAAAGGACACACTCTGGACTTAATTATCAGCAAAGGTTTAAATATTTCTGACATCTCTGTAATTAATATTGCATTATCTGACCATTTCTGTATTTTCTTTCAAAGTACCATCTCTGCTAAATTATCCAGCCACAGTAAGACCACTATAAAAAAGCGTTTTCTAGGGGACAGTTCAGTAGAAACCTTTAAACGTATTTATCCTTCCACCACATCCCCCTCATCTCCCAACTCAAACTCAGTAAATAAGTTGGTAGATAATTTCCTTGCGAAAATCTCAGACATCATGGATTCCATTGCTCCAACTAAAGTGAAAGTAGTCTCAGGTAGAAAGAAGTCTCCGTGGACAAGTAATCCACTGGTACGTAGTGAAAAAAGAGAGTGTCGACGAGCCGAGAGAAAATGGCGGAAAACTCGACTCCAGGTTCACTGTGAGATCTAAAAAGAGAGACTGAATAGATATCAGCTAACTATAAAAGATGCTAGGGAATTGTTCTTTTCTGAAATCATCAACAGAAACATTAATAACGCACGGACTCTATTTGCAACAGTGGAAAGACTAACTAATCCTTTAGTGACAGTAGCCCCTGAACTAAACTCTACCAGGGCCTGCAATGAATTTGCCAGCTGTTTCACTGAAAAGATTCTAACAATTAGACGGTCAATCTGTACCCCAATATCGAACCCACAACCAGTGCCATCACCAATCGACAACAATGTAGAGAAAATGTCTGAATTCCACGAATTAAACCAGAACAGCCTTGAAAAAATCATTATCCAATTAAGCTCCTCCTCCTGCTGTCTTGATATCCTACCCACAGCTTTTCTAAAGACCTGTTGTCATGGTACCAACCACCAAGACCACTCAGGTCCTCCAACTCTAGCCTACTAAACATCCCTAGACTCAGAACTAAACATGGAGAAGCAGCTTTCAGTTTCTATGCTCCCCTTATCTGGAACGGACTTCCTGACGAGTGTAGAGCTGCTGAAACTCTGAACTGCTTTAAATTGAGACTAAAAACCCATCTGTTTAGAATTGCCCTTGAGTAAATGCTTGATGTTATATGTATGAAATGTGTTCATGCTCTCTTGCTTTTTTTAATTTTTCTCTTGCTTTATTGTGTATCATGTGTAATGTGTGTTTCTTTTATGTGTTTCTTTTAAATCACCAAATCATGTAAAGCACCTTGAATTACCCTGCTGTTGAAAGTGTGCTATACAAATAAAATTGCCTTGCCTTGCCTTGCCTAGAAGTCTTGTTTGCCATAAGCCATGAAGGGGGCACTGAAGTGGAAGGAGGTTTTCAGACAAGACCAAAATTAAGACGTTTTCCTCAGTTTGTGGCAGAAAACACATCTCCCCAATAGTAAAACACGGTAGTAACATTATAATGTGGGAATTGTTTTTCTCCCAACAGGCATTGCTCAGAGTGGATGGAGCCCAATACGGGGCAATTTTGGAGGAGAACCCCTCAGAAGTTGCTAAAGACATGAGACTGGGTTGGTGGTTCGCCTTCCTGCATTATAACAGTCATAAACATACATCCAGAACTAGAATGTAAAGGTTTAGATTTAGAAAACAAAATATTTATGGTTAGAAAGGCCTAATCAAAGTCGTGACCTAAATCCAACTGAAAATCTTTGTCAAGTTGAAAATTGTTCACGAATGCTTTCTCTCTGCTTTCTGTAAATTAATTTGCAAAAAGTATATAACAGTTTTTTTCTTCCACTTTGCAATCATTCACTACCTTATCTTGTTCTATCATACAAAATCCAAATTAAATACTTTGAGTTTTGTGGTTGTGACATATGACATAGTAGTACTTTTGCAAGGCATTGTTGTGCATTTCAATAAAAGCTTCTTTATATCAGACTGTTTTCCTGCTGTTAATAAAGGAATCAATAAAATTAAAGAATGAGACGGTAAACTCTGTAAAATCCTCTTTAAGAGGAACATTTCAGATTGACAGATACAATCTGTGGCTCATATGATCTCTGGAGATAAAACAAATTTAAAGGATGTTACATTTCACTGTAATAAATGGATTTAAAGCTAAAAAGTTACATATAAAGAGCTCACAGTGCGTGCAGTCAAGTCTCATCAAGCTCAGTCTCATGGATTAGACAGGAATCCCAAGGAAAGCTTTTTTCCCCACTGATATTAAATAACTTAGCATTTCTGAAATGATCTGACTCCTCTTGCGACTTATTTTTAAAATATAATGCCACTCTATTAAGCTCTGTTTAAGCCCTCAGCGGGCAGAAGACAGAAATATAAAGTGGGTTTCAAATTTAGATAATCAAAAGTGGAGACAACATAAATGTGATCTGCCCCTCCAGTTGATCATACCGGTCTCTCCCCATACAGGCAGGTATTCATCCTGCTGGATGTCCAACATCAGCTCCAGGCCATTGCCGGTTCCGCCCTTCGTTGTCACCAGTAGGGGTCGCCCGTCTTGGCCTGAATTAAATGTGTAGCATTTCCCATAGCGTGTAAATATCTGAAACACACATAGAAAGACAAGATTTTAATGAGAGAACAAAGGGTCTGGAGATTCTATTTCCTGCAGGGGATTACACTTTTTATTTTTATTTTTTAAACAGCCTCTGTTCAGGTTGTGCTACCAGACACTGATTTTAGCAGCCTTTATGTAGAGAGCCTGTTCACAAGCTGAACCCTGTCTGCTCTCAATACTGCATGATATAGTTTGTGCTTGAGAAAACAGGACATGATTTTTATTTCAGAGCTGGACCACCTAAGCCTGACAAACTTCACACAAGGGAAGCCTGATAAAATAAGAATATCTTGTTTTAGAAGAGGCAGTTGAAACCGTTTTGCTGTTTTTACCAACCAAATGTGTACATTCTGTGCATGGTGAAAAAGGAGAAAAAGTGAAGGAAACCGTAAGGAAAGAAACAAATGGATTTATTCTCCTTTCTAACATTTCTCGTTTAGGGTAGCGAGGGTGCTTTGACCACCCGTTAATATATATGTCGCTAAACTGTGGGAGGAAACAACAGTGTCTGTACAAAAAAGTCGTGCATGCATGTGGAAAACATGCAGAACTTTTAAACAATGGCCTCCAACAGCTTAAAATTAAATGTGGGCTTACGTTTTAAAAAAGCTCAAGGTGAAACCCCCATGGAGTAATAATACACTGAGAGACTTTATTTTCTCTGCAATTATGTAAAGAAATAAGCTTGACAAGAGAGCCTTTAAAATAAAAAAGTCCAATCTCCTGCAAGACAAGCTTGCATATATAGAAGTTTTGGTCTGACTTCCAAAACAATTGAAAGCCTTATCATTTGGGAGCACTCGAGTTGACAATGACCAATCTTCACCATCACTATTCACTATCACTAGGGAAGAACGTTTATCTTGCCTCCAATGCTCTACAATGACATTTTTAGAGTTTGTTCAGGATGAGGATATCCTTCAATGTTTTATGTAAGTGGTCATTGAGGAGAAGCTACATGACCAACTGTTAAGGTAGCAGAGCTGTCAATCAAATATGGCTGACCTGCTAATGTTCACTACTTGGATAACAAGTTGGATTATTTACAGCTGGAGGATGCCTCAACATGTACACCCACAAGTAACCACTGTGTTCTTGGTTTTGAGCAGACAGTTACATCTCTGAGCCCAACTTACAAGCAGTACTGACAGCAAACATCTGATAGCATGGTTAGGTATCATGGTGGGGCCTTCTGCATCGGCCAGAACAGCAGTAGGTTACCATAGATACTCTGGATGGAGGGAAATTTTTGATGAAAGAATCACACTTGCTTGAGCGAGTTCTCCTGCTGCTCCTTTGCGAGTGCTGTTTGATCTCTTAATATCTGTAGGAAGAAACAACTCCACTGAAAACACCCAGACAGCAAGAAACAAAGTTTCTTTTCATTACATATTTCTAATTTCCAGGGAAATGTAAGTGTAATTTAGTCTACGTGTTTTGTTATTTAGTTTTCTGTATTTTTCTTGTGTTTCAACATGTCCATGTTAATCAGTTATTTCCCCTGTGCTCCCCTGGTAACTCTTTTGTAAATGTATGTGTTTATACCAAGTTAGCCTCCACCATTTATCCAAGTTCTCCATGAACTGCAGCACATTGAATTCCTTATACCCACTGGTAAAATGCACCAGTTTGCACTTTGGCACAGTTGAAGGTACTTTTGCCATGCAGGAAGACCGTCCTGGTTTCACATCCTGACCGGGGAATTCTGCATGAAATTAGCATATTAATGCTGCCCTGTGGTGGACTGGTGATCAGTCTTGGCCAGAGGTTCCCAAATTTTCTAGTTTCTGACTCACAACCTAAAAAGTGTCCGAGGCTCTTGGTTGAGCACACAAGCATTTTTATCGAGTCTGTTAAAAATGGTACAGAGACAACACAATAAGCATCAACAGCCAAAATATGGGCCTACATGTTGCTTTTTTATTTTGAAGTCCTGTTTCTTTAATCTTTTACAACATTTCTAAAATGCATATGGTTTCTCCTTGTCATTTTTTGTATTTATGTTAATTTCTGAAGAGGACCTCAAAACCTCAGTTACATATTCATGACCCTAAGTGGTGTCCTGATCCCAACTTGCACCTTGCCTCTTGCCACCTACTACTAGAGGGCAAGATTCCACTAATAATGCCTCTAAATAATGGTGAAACTTGAGAAATTAGAATATCATGCAAAAGTTAATTTATTTCAGTAATTCAAATTAAAAGGTGAAACTAATGTATATTGATAGACTCATTACATGCAAAGCGAGATATTTCAAGCCTCTATTTGTTATAATTTTGTTGATTATGGCTTACAGGTGATGAAACCCCCCAATACAAAATTAGAATATTGGGAAAAGGTTCAATATTTTAGGCTCAAAGTGTCCCCCTCCAATCAGCTAATTAATCCAAAACACCTACAAAGGGTTTCTGAGCCTTTAAATGGTCTCTGTCTGGTTCAGTAGGAATCACAATCATGCGGAAGACTGCTGACAGAAAACCATCATTGACACCCTCCATAAGGAGGGAAAGCCTCAAAAGGTCATTGCAAAAGAGGTTGGATGTTCCCAAAGTGATGTATCGAAGCACATTAATAAAAAGTTATGTGGAAGGGAAAAGTATGGAAGAAAAAGGTGCACAAGCAGCAGGGATGACGGCAGCCTGGAGAGGATTGTCAGGAAAAGGCAATTCGAAAGTGTTGGGGACGTTCATAAGGAGTGGACTGAGGCTGGAGTTAGTGCATCAAGAGCCACCACACACAGACGGATCCTGGACATGGGCTTCAAATGTCCTATTCCTCTTGTCAAACCGGTCTTGAACAACAAACATCAGAACCTGCGTCTTATCTGGGGTAAAGAAAAAAAGAACTGCAAATGTTGCCTCTCATTTGGAAACAGAGTCTGGAGGAAGAATGGAGAGACACACAATCCAAGATGCTTGTGGTCCAGTGTGAAGTTTCCACAGTCTGTGTTGATTTGGGAGCCATGTTATCTGCTGGTGTTGGTCCACTGAGCTTTATTAAGTCCAGAGTCAACGCAGCCATCTACTAGGGCATTTTGGAGCACTTCATACTTCTTTCTGCAGACGAACTGTATGGAGATGCTGACTTCATTTTCCAGCAGAACTTGGCACCTGCCCACACTGCCAAAAGTACCAAAACCTGGTTCAATGACTATAGGATTGCTGTGCTTGATTGGCCAGCAAACTCGCCTGACCTGAACCCCATAGAGAATCTATGGAGCATTGCCAAGAGAAAAATGAGAGACATGAGACCAAACAATGCAGAAGAGCTGAAGGCAGCTATTGAAGCATCCTGGTCTTCCATAACACATCAGCAGAGCCACAGGGTGATAGCATTCATGCCACGCTGCATTGAGGCAGTAATTGATGCAAAAGGAGCCTAAACTAAGTACTGAGTACATATGCATGATTTTACTTTTAAGAGGTCATACATTTCTCTATTTAAAATCCTTGTTTTAATGATTTCATGTATCCATCCATCCATCCGTCCGTCCGTCCGTCCGTACCCGTCCATCCTCTGCAGGGTTGCATGGAGCTGGTGCCTATCTCTAGCATTCATCAGGCGAGAGGCAGGGTACACCCTGGACAGGTTGCCAGTCCATCGCAGTGATTTCATATAATATTCTAATTTTCTGAGATTTAGAATTTGTACACCTGTATGTTCCCTCCTTAATTCACTCATTACTGGACTCTTGTGTTGTTTCCATCATGCTTCCTGTTACTTCCAGGTCTTCTTGTGCTTATGGTTTTATGTCACATTTTGGGATTCAGTGCTGCCTTCATTCATCACTACTGTCAATTTTGGACATAGTATTTTTTTCTTTTTTACCTTCATCTTTTTTATGATTCTGCTTTTCTCCTGCCTGCTTTTAGGTTCAATCCAACAACAAAGTCTGGTTTTTAAGAAGCTGAAAACAGATTTTTATTTTTTACTTTACAAAACAAATAAATAAGTCATTAACCAATCAAATTGTTACATTAGTTTCTTGTATGACCAAGGTAGATAAAAAACCAAAATGCTTTAGTTCCATTTTTATCGAAACAACACATTTGTGGTTTAAAAAAAATGTAAATTGGGGACCTGATGATGTTGAGAGTATGTTAAGCCATAGATCCTGATGGTTGGCTACTGTACAATTTAAAACTGTGTTCCACTGGCAACGACACAATTGCCGGTGAACAAATGGATGTGTAATCTAATCAGAAACATCAGAAAATGAAAAAGCATGCCTAGGGCCCAGAATTAGATTTTTTTTCTTACTTTGTTTGTTAAGTCACATGACCGAGACCCCTGTATTAAAGCATCCTAGCTCCTAATTAACTTAGAATTAACCTTCAACATCTTGACATTCATGTTTGGAGTGGTAACAGGAAGCAGGGTTTGGAGAGAAGATATAACAAAGATAGCAAATAAATGAGTGAATTTCTCATTAGCATTTCACCACATACAGTCAAGATAGAATGTATCTTGACTGTATAAGCTGGATGTATAAATAACATTGTCGCCACACAGCTCTACTTTTGTCTTCTGCAATCGCTCAGAAAGCCCTCTTTCGTCTGAATGTTCTGCAAGGACTTTGATAAAAGATACGAAGGCGTTTATTACATAGTTGACATATGAGTCAGACGTTATTGCTTCATGACTCAAATGCCACAAACACCAGATGCACAGAGTAGAAAAAAAATTAAACACAGCCATCCCTCACCAAAAGAAAAGTTTGAATAATGTGAATCCTGCTCAGTGAGGTGTGTGGAATAGAGCGAAACCTGAATCAAATAGAGGCACGGTTATTCATAGGAGCCTGTAAAACACAAAGCAGTGAAATGTAATGAAAAGCCCTCTGATAAGGCCAACACAATATGAGATGTGACCTTCAAAAGTATAGGTGGCAAAACTGAGCCAAGAGCAGAGCCTATACTATCAGCCTATGTGCGGAATATAAATATCAATAAAATGCCTCAGAAATCCATCTTCTGTCCCAGAGCTCCCTCTCAATGTAATCAGATCACTATTTGTCATTTCTCTTTGGAATATAAAGGCAGAAGATTTTTACAATATCACAAAGCTGCCTCCTTTCATCCAACAAAGTACCTGACAATTGCAAATGGACCAAACCTGAAAAAAAAAGCCTTGCTGTCAGTTTCTGAACCTAACTAAGCAAAACACCTTAGGTGAAATCCAAACTATTTCTTACTCTAATTTCTTTCAGTTTCTTGTTATCTAAATGTACAAACCATTTTCCGCCTGTTTTTAAAAGACAAATGAGAACAAATGAAAAGGTGTTTGCTATTCATAATCAAAGAAAACATTCGGCAGATACACATAAAAGAAACAGTGATGATTGTTGCAAATGTGCAAAAGCGTGTACGTCTGTTTCTTATTGCACATGCCGGTTTGTACGACAACTTGAATGATGATGTTTGCACAGGAGAGGGTGCGTTTGTGAGCATGCATGCAGCCCCCCTGCTTGCCATCTGCGTGTATGTGTTTGTAATGTGGTGATTGACTACAGCGGGCCCGTAGTCAGAGTTGCTGTGGTAACCAGGAAATTGTGCTGGCTGCATTGAGTGACGAGCAGCAACAGTGGGTGCTGCTGCTGACCTTGGGGGAGTCAGGATCCTCATTGTGTGTGAGAGACTCAGAGACTTGCTTTGTCTCATGCATCTTTACGTCTGTCTGTCAACTAGCCTGTCGGTCTAATTCAGCTGTCGAGCTTGTTGGCGGCGCCCATGCACTGTGACATTTTCTAAATAATTTAGCATGAGATGTTTGCTATTTTGTCAAGATGCAACCTTTGTTGTGAGTGAAATCAAACGCTTAGTAAAATAAAATAAAAAAACATGTAGATTAAATAATATTTTATTATTTTTAATTATAAGGCCTATACACAACAGTTGAATAAATTATTTAAAATATGTTAAACCTTCTGCTCTTAGTGTGATTTTTTTTATGTTTATGTATGATTATATTATTATTAAGCATGTTAGAAAGCAGAATTTTGGGACTGACTGTGAAACACTACCTCAAAAAGCTGACATGTCATCAGTTCTATCCCTTTCACTGCAGCACCAGTGTCCAGTGGCAGACTCTTGAGGTCTGTTGCCCTGAATGTTTGTGTCAGTATGTGTCCCTGCTTTAAACCACCTGATTTTAAATCATCAACAGTCTTCTAAACAACACACTGAGGATGTACAGGGGCTTGCAAAAGTATTCGGCCCCCTTGAACTTTTCCACATTTTGTCACATTACAGCCACAAACATGAATCAATTTTATTGGAATTCCGCGTGAAAGACCAATACAAAGTGGTGTACACGTGAGAAGTGGAAGGAAAATCAAACATGATTCCAAACATTTTTTACAAATGAATCACTGAAAAGTGGGGTGTGCGGAATAATTCAGCCCCCTTTGGTCTGAGTGCAGTCAGCTGCCCATAGACATTGCCTGATGAGTGCTAATGACTAAAAAGAGTGCACGTGTGTGTAATCTAATGTCAGTACAAATACAGCTGCCCTGTGACGGCCTCAGAGGTTGTCTAAGAGAATGTTGGGAGCAACAACACCATGAAGTCCAAAGAACACACCAGACAGGTCAGGGATAAAGTTATTGAGAAATTTAAAGCAGGCTTAGGCTACAAAAAAGATTTCCCAAGCCTTGAACATCCCACGGAGCACTGTTCAAGCGATCATTCAGAAATGGAAGGAGTATGGCACAACTGTAAACCTACCAAGACAAGGCCGTCCACCTAAACTCACAGGCCGAACAAGGAGAGCGCTGATCAGAAATGCAGCCAAGAGGCCCATGGTGACTCTGGATGAGCTGCAGAGATCTACAGCTCAGGTGGGGGAATCTGTCCATAGGACAACTATTATTCGTGCACTGCACAAAGTTGGCCTTTATGGAAGAGTGGCAAGAAGAAAGCCATTGTTAAAAGAAAACCATCAGAAGTCCCGTTTGCAGTTTGCCACAAGTCATGTGGGGGACACAGCACACATGTGGAAGAAGGTGCTCTGGTCAGATGAGACCAAAATTGAACTTTTTGGCCAAAATGCAAAACGCTATGTGTGGCGGAAAACTAACACTGCACATCGCTCTGAACACACCATCCCCACTGTCAAATATGGTGGTGGCAGCATCATGCTCTGGGGGTGCTTCTCTTCAGCAGGGACAGGGAAGCCGGTCAGAGTTGATGGGAAGATGGATGGAGCCATATACAGGGCAATCTTGGAAGAAAACCTCTTGGAGTCTGCAAAAGACTTGAGACTGGGGCGGAGGTTCACCTTCCAGCAGGACAACGACCCTAAACATAAAGCTAGGGCAACAATGGAATGGTTTAAAACAAAACATATCCATGTGTTAGAATGGCCCAGTCAAAGTCCAGATTTAAATCCAATCGAGAATCTGTGGCAAGATCTGAAAACTGCTGTTCAGAAACGCTGTCCATCTAATCTGACTGAGCTGGAGCTGTTTTGCAAAGAAGAATGGGCAAGAATGTCAGTCTCTAGATGTGCAAAGCTGGTAGAGATATACCCTAAAAGACTGGCAGCTGTAATTGCAGCAGACGGTGGTTCTACAAAGTATTGACTCAGGGGGCTGAATAATTACACACACCCCACTTTTCAGTTGTTTATTTGCAAAAAATGTTTGGAATCATTTATGATTTTTGTTCCACTTCTCACGTGTACACCACTTTGTATTGGTCTTTCACGTGGAATTCCATTAAAATTGATTCATGTTTGTGGCTGTAATGTGACAAAATGTGGAAAAGTTCAAGGGGGCCGAATACTTTTGCAAGCCACTGTAAGGACGTCATTAATTACGAGTAAAAACTATACAAATCAACCTGGTACAATATTTAAAAAAAACGAATTGCCCCCTAAACCTAAAAAGAGGCTTGCCCATCCTTGGCATCTGCCATCCAGTATTTGCATCAACATGCAGTCTGTTTTTTTACATAACTGTGGACGAATCTTGCCACTCTCCTCTTTCCGTAATTGTTTTCATTCAGCTACAGTGGGTGATTTCCAAGAATGAGAACCCAATTTAAGCTTCGGCACAGACTTTCAATAGGAGTTAAGTCTAGACTTTGACTAGAGTCCATAATAATATTAATCTTCTAGCTGTTCAAGTCAAGTTTATTTGTATAGCACATTTCAGCAACAAGGCAGTTCAAAGTGCTTTTCATGATAATTGGCAGAATTAATGCAATCATTTTTTTAAAGCATTGACACATGCACAGAATGACCAGCCCTGTTTATCCGACAATTCAACATATGCTGCGTCCAGTCCACATCACGTAAACAGCATCCGATTCCATCCAAGGTTCCATGTGAATGTCTCTTATGAGTCGCAGGCCACATAGAGCGATTATCTACGTCACTCCCTGCTCCACTGCACGTGTCGTCTGCAGAAAGAGATGCGATCATGTCTTTTTGTCCCGTTTGTTGCACAAATTGCTTTGCTAAAAACAACTGAACGTGCAAGTTCTATCGAATTACATCGATTCACACCCCTTTCAAGGCAAACAAAAGACATCTTTGGTTGCAAGCTATCAGAAGAAGCTATTGAAACGAGCAGTTGATTAAAAATGCAACAATCTGCAGCAAACACTTCATATCAGGTAAGCCTTGGCGAACAAACAAGCTAACATTGCTAACCAGCACTGCAACTGTAAGATAGCCGCAAATAACAACAATGGGACCCAGAGCTACGAAAAGGGCCGGTGTCATACCATTTACACGCAAATCCGCTGTGTTAATAAACAAATAATCTGTCTGTTGTTTAGAAAAGTGGTCAGCTTTACGTTCCGACATTTTTAGCCAGTTAGTTTGCCTTAGCAACTGGCTAAAAGATGAATAGGTTAAAAGTGCCACGTGTAAATGTGATAGTGGAGTTCAAAACAAAAATGTCCATGCATCTCTCCTGTTTTCCCGAAAAAAAAGAGAGACACGGCATCCGGTTTTGTCCTTCATTTACACTCAAAATTGTAAAGGGGAGGTTTTCCTCTCCCCTGTCGCTACATGCTTGCTTAGTATGAGGGTTTCTGTGGTTGGAGTCTGCATGAACGGGGTACAACTGCAAGTCAATGACTCGATGCAATCTGCTGGGATGCCTTAAATAGAAAACTTTGAAACTGACTGGAATGTATGTGTGATTGAATTGAAATGACTTTTCTTGTAAAGTGCCTTGAGATGACATCTGTTATGAATCAGCGCTATATAAATAAACTGAACTGAAATTGAATTGAATTAAAGTCCATATTAGTCAGGATTTCTGCACACCACTCTACTAAACACTTCACACGTTAATACAAACAACAGAGACATTTACACCAGGGAAAGAATATTTAAATAAAGGCCACCTATGAGGTGAAGAAAACTGTAAGAGAGACATCACCCCTCCTTGTTCTTCCATAGTGTAAAAAATGTTACCGCCTTTTCCTAGGATAAATAATTCACAGAGAGACAGGCTGAGAGAATTCAGATGGCTCTCGGCTATCCTTCAAATGACAATCTGACAAGGCTGAACAAGCTGTTCCTTAAAAGTTGCCAGGGAACCACTTTCCCTATTCTCTATTGATTTTAAGATCAGCGCGGAGCTCAAACAAGCAGCAAACTAAGACAGTTACAAAGACATCATTTCATCATTCTTGTGTTTAGCCTTTGTTTGTAAAAAAAACAACAACAACAAAACAAAGACAGCTAAACAGAGGGTAAGAGCCACAAAACAAGATGAATAAGATAACATAAATGATCTGGATACACACTTTATGACTAAAGATTAATATTTCAATATGTCCCCTCTACTTCAGGTCTAATTAGTTTATGGCAGTTCTAATTATCAAACTAGAAAAAAAAGCATATCATCATGGCAGATCTACAGCTGCTGAGGATAATGACAGCCCTCAGTAACATCAGGTTCCATGGCAACCGATCAAACTCGATCAATTTATGAGGACCTTGCCATATGAAAGCTCCTGAGGAGTCACCAAATTGATCTTTATGTGATATTATTTTATTCGTTTTATACCGTTATTCTATCTACCATTTCCAAAAGGCCTCTGCAGAGAGCAGTTCTGACATAAATGTATAAATAGGAAGACTTGGTCTTATACTGGCAAGTTAAATTAGGTTTTGCAGAAAAAAACTAAATGATTCACATTTATCAGATGAAAATGGCTCTTGATGCTACACAGACTGACTTGACAAAGTATTTGTATTTGTTGTATTTTAGAACCCTAAACCTCTCTGTATTTGTTGGTATTTTATCTGACAGACCAACACAATGTATTTCATAACTATTGGGAGGAAAATTATAAATGATTTTTAAATTCCTAAACAAATGAAAATGTAAAAAACGCGGCATACATTCGTATACCGTACCTCTAAAGTTCTGTCCACACTGGAATTTTTTTTTTTCTAAAACGTGTTTTTTCAAAAACACCCGAGTCCAAATGAATCCACTTCCAGAAATATTTTCATCCACACAGAAACTAAGAGAATGACCCAAAACGCGGTTTTTACTCCTCCAGATCTGTAAGTCGCTCTAAAGTGTAGAGCTGCTGAAACTCTGAACTGCTTTAAATCGAGACTAAAAACCCATTTGTTTAGAATTGCCTTCGAGTAAATGCTTGATGTCATATGTATGAAATGTGTTCATGCTCTCTTGCTTTTTTTTTTATCTTTCTCTTGCTTTATTGTGTATCATGTGTAATGTGTGTTTCTTTTATGTGTTTTTTTTTTTAATCACCAAATCATGTAAAGCACCTTGAATTACCCTGCTGTTGAAAGTGTGCTATTCAAATAAAATTGCCTTGCCTTGCCTTGCCTAAACGGAGTGTGGGACTTGCGCATAAAGCTTCCACATAAGGTTACGTGTAAACACAACAAGAAGACAGGAATGGCGAACAACAAAGCACGAGGGGAGTCTTTTGTAGAACTTTTTGCAGCTGCTGCAGAACCTTTAATGCTGCTAAACAAACTAGGAAAGTAGAGCGCATCACCTCAGCACTGAAGTCACTACACTGGCTCCCTGTAGCTCAGAGATAAGACTTTAAAATACTTATATTAGCTTTTAAGTTACTGAATGGCTTAGCACCAAAATACATTAAAGATCTGTTGTCGCGTAAACTTTCCAGACCAATCGGGTCTTCTGGTTTAAGTCTACTCTGCATCTCCAGAGTCAGAAACAAACATGGAGAAGCAGAATTCAGTTTTTATGCTTATTCTCTAATCTGGAACAAACCTCCAGAAAACTGCAAAAATGCTGAAACGCTGAGTTCCTTTAAATCAAGGCTAAAAACCCATCTGTTTAGAGCTGCCTTTGATCAACAATCACTGGAACATTAGCTGCGTTTCCACTATCTGAACTTCAGGGTAATTTGACCGGACCTTCCCGATACGCGCGACTCCACTTCATCGGGCTGGGCCGACAGGGCCGTTTTCGGGGCCATTTCAGTAACCAATGGAGTACCTGTATGGGGGTATGTACTCGGAATAGCCCGATCGAGTCGCTCAGCGGTTAAGTCGCACTGCTTGGTTGTAATTCAGAGGGAAATGAGCAGACGTCGCCAAACAGCCGGCTTTGTAAAAATAAGAAGAGTTGCTAGCAAGCAGTAGTATAGTATAACAGCAGCAACCAGAAATGCACCAGCAAGCCCTGCTTCTTCCATGTCGATCTCTCTTTATTTTTGCTGCTGTGGGTGCCTTTTCGCGTTTCGGCTTCTCACTGCTGAAACAGTCCCGATACGCGGATGTCTTTAGCTGATTTCTTAAAGGGCCGATTGTGTATGGAGACACGGCGGCTGAGAGGAGCGATCTGACAGATTACCCCATCAGAAAAAGATCTGGATAAATTACCCTGAAGTTCCGATAGTGGAAACGCACCTTTTAATTCTAGTCTGGACTGCAGTTTAAAAAAAAAACCTGTCTTTATTTTGTCACTGTAATGTCCTTTTGTTTGCTTATTGTGTTATGTTTTTAGCATGTAAAGCACTTTGAACTGCCTTGTTGCTGAAACATGCTTTACAAATAGACGACTTGACCTTAATGAGGTTCTGCAACAGCTGCAGCATAGTCACGGACATTTAATCCACCATTGTTGTTGTTATGTACACAGTGTATGAAGCATTTGGGGTATATAGGTAAGAGGTTGAGGCAATAGCACGTCAACACTTCACAAAAAAGCTGTTTTCCAAACAACTACGCCAGGGCAAAATGTCCACTCTTTAACCCTGCTGTAAGCCTTTTGGGGTATGTCTCTACCACCTTTGCACATCAAGCGACTGATATTCTTCCTTACAAAATAACTATTTCTCAGTTATATTGAATGAAAAGTGTTTGTAGGGAGCCATTTCAAGTCTTGCCACAAATTCTCAATTGGATCAATCTAAACGACTTTATTGTATCATTGACTGTTTGCTTAGGGTTGTTAACCTGCTGGAAATTAAACCTCTGCTCCAGCCACAAGTATTTTTCAACCTTGGATAGGGTTGTTTCCAAAATAGTCCTGTCTTCATTCATCTTCCCACTGACTCTGACCACCTTCGCTGTCCCTGCTGAAGAAAAGCTTGCCCACAGCACGATCCTGCCATCACCATACTTCACTGTGGAGATTGTGTTTTTGGGCTGATGTCTAGTGTTAGTTTTATGCCACACCTAGGATTTTGAATCTATGCCAAAAAACTCCCCCAGCGGTACCATGATTCTTTTGGTCTCTTCTCTGACTAATGTCCTCCTTACTTAGCCCGTCAAGTAGGTGGCTCTATCATGGCAAGTGTGCAGTTGTACGATACTTCATTTCAATTTTTGGATGATGAATTGAACAGGATATTATTTTGTAGCCTATCATTTGTTTTCCTTTTGGCATTGTCTCCATGGCGTTGCCACAGCACAGCATTTGGTTGAATTGATTTTTATTTGAATGGGACAGTGCATAATATGAATGTAAAATACTGCCGTAAATACACCAGTTTCCCATCCGTAGACCCATAAAACAAACATACACAACACACAAAAATAACAATGACATTAAAACAATACCATAAAATAAATAAAAAATACAAGAATGCAGTAAAAACACAAGCACAAAGAATATATGGTTGATTAAACCTGTTTTAAAATACCCACATCAAAGTGCTAGTATCTTAAAATGTTTATATGACAATAACTGTCAAAAGAAAAATGAAATAGGAAGTCCCTAAAAGATGCCCAAGCTTCAATGACCACAGTGCTGATTACTGACCAACCATGCTTTAAGCTGACTCTTAAGGACAAATAGGTGGAGCTATCTCTAATGGTGACAAGCAATGTATTCCTGCTCCTACATCCTTTAATAGATAAAACATTCTGGATAAAAGAGGATTTTCTGAATTACCTTTTTTTACCCTTTTTTTTACCTCACAGAGCAGTTGTATTTATGAAAAGAATAAATTACAAACAGGTCTGGAATCCATTTATTAATGACGTGCCATCTGCTGGATGTAATTCAAGGGTGTCAGTTTAAATAGTTTTGAATGAAAAGTGCGATCACACTTTCCAGATTACTATTTGTATAAAGAAATGAAAACAACGCATCAGTTTCCTTCCACCTTAAAAGGTGCTGGAAATAAAGTAATCCCGATAAACAACTTTATTAGCCTCCTTCTTTCTATGCTATTTAGCAGTATTTACCATACTTTTGTGAGATACTAAAATGATGGCTTTTTTGCTGGAAAGTATCACAACCCTTCATCCAACGTGCTGAACTTACCAATCACAATAGACAATACATACCACAATACTATGATGTTTCTAATACTGCAGGTTAGGGTATAAAAGTAGCAAAGCTATTCCCTTTAATACTGTCATTGTCTTAAATTGCATGGTTGCCATGCACAGCTAAATTTAATCCCATTAGTTACTCTTATGTAAAAAATTATTTTATCTGTAGCAACGCTGACTGGGACTGCACTGTAGTGTATTTTAAACACAAGTATAAACACTTTACTGCTCCCTGCTGTCCTGGTCCCACATAACCTTAACTATGATTAATATCCAATATTATATTCTGACATAAAAAGCTAACGTTGGACTGTGTCTTGTACTAAAATAAAACTGGCTGAAGTGGATGTGGTAGATCACACCACAGAGGAATAAGCAGAAGTGGAGCTGACTGGGTATTATAGTGAGCCAGTGATTTCCTAACATAATGATGGAGGAAATATAACCACACTTACTGTATCTCTGTAAGCACATCTACAGGCTGGTTTCACAGCTGTAAATACAGCCCCAACTAGTTAGAAAATTGGATAAAATATAGAAACAGATAAAAATATTAAGAAGGATGAGACAACAACAACGACAACCACTGCTTCACACTACAAATATTGGTTGACTGCAGTGACTATAGTATGTAACAGAAGTAAGTGTGGTTTGGTTTGGTTTGATTACATTTTAATTAGGGCTGTCAAAATTAACGTGTTAATTTTGACAGCCCTAATTAAAACGTAACGCAGGTCGAGTAATTTGTAGAATTAACACGATAATTTTTTTTTTAAAGCAATTAACGCATGCACAGAATGACCCGCTCTGTTTATCCCAAAATTCAACCCGCGCTGCTTTCAGTGTTTGCCCGTCACGTAAACAGCATGGCAGACCCGACCTGCATCCGTGTTTCCATGTGAATGACTCTTTTCAGTCGCGGATCATAGGGATAATCGGTCTAGGTCCCTCCTTCCTCTGCTGCACACGTGGTCTGCAGAAAGAGACGCGATTATGTCTTGTGCTGTGGATTGCACAAATTGGTTTGATAATTGCTTTGATGCGGCTTTCAAGCCATAAAAAAGATGTCTTTGGTTGCAAGCTATCTGATTAAAGCTAGATGATTAAAAATGCAATAATCTGCAGCAATCACTTCACATCAGGTAAGCCTTGGCTAACAAACAAGCTAACATAGCTAACCAACACTGCAGCTGCAAGATAACAGCAAATAATAACAGTGGGATCCAGAGAGTAATGTAAAGGTTCGGTATCACACCGTTTGCACAAGCATTGCGGTGTTGATAAACAAATAATCCCTCTATTGTTCAAAAAAATTCTATTCAAAAATACTTTGTGGATCCCAGTGAGAAATTAAGTGTTGTTTATACTAGGTCATACTCATGCTATTTAATTGTTCTAGGAATTGTCGATCCTGATGGCAGGAAGGATCTCCTGTAGCAGTTTGAATTGCAGTGAAACTGAAGAAGCCTCTGACTGAAGACACTCCGTTGTAGTATTGGTTGTCCAATATTAAAAAGAAACTGTCAGCTTTACATTCAGAAAATGTTAACCAGTTAGTTTGCCTTAGCAACTGGCTAAAAGATAAATAGGTGAAATAGGAAATGTGTAAATGTGATAGTTGAATTTAAAACTAAAGTTTTAAATCTCTCCTGTATTTCCTTAAAAAAAGAGCAACAGCTTCTGTTTTTTTCCTTTATTTACACCAAAAAAGTTACGTTTTCTGCCATATTTAGGAATGTTAATTAATTGTGATAAATCACGATTATTTCACTGCTACCCTGTGATTAATTTGATTAAGATTTTTAATCATTTGACAGCCCTAATTTTAATATTAACATTGATTCAATTCAATTCAATTCAGTTTATTTATATAGCGCCAATTCACAACAGATGTCATCTCAAGGCACTTAACAAGAAGTCATTTCAATACAATTATACAAACATTCCAATCAGTTAAAAAGTTTCCTATTTAAGGAATCCCAGCAGATTGCGTCAGTCATTGGCGTGAGGTTGGGCAGATTTCCAACCACAGCAATCCTTCAGCAATCCCTCATACTGAGCAAGCATGTAGCGACAGTGGAGAGGAAAAACTCCCCTTTAACAGGAAGAAACCTCCAACAGAACCAGGCTCAGTAGGAGCGGCCATCTGCCACGACCGTCTGGGGGTTTGAGAAGACAGAGCAGAACACAGAAGGAACAGAAGATCCGATATAAGAGAACTTTCTATGTTACAGAAAGTAAAAAGTTGATAACAGGACACAGTGGATGTT
The DNA here is from genome assembly GCA_963556495.2 of Valencia hispanica. Lineage (NCBI taxonomy): Eukaryota > Metazoa > Chordata > Actinopteri > Cyprinodontiformes > Valenciidae > Valencia > Valencia hispanica. The sequence goes on along the minus strand of OY747708.1, from coordinate 8,440,921 downwards.
CAGTTACTGAGAGGATCATCCCAGTCGATGACCCCCGTCCAACAGGGCATTGCAGCCAAGCAGGATACCAGACCAGGTGTATCTTCGATGGGGAGAAAAACACTGAGAGAAAACAAAGTTAACAGTCGAAATAACAGAATGTACTGTAATACAACTGGAGAGTCGTAGGAGAAAAGGAAGTAGCAGAGTGAAGAAAATTGGTAAGTCTGTCCTCCAGCAGTCTAAGCCTATAGCAGCATAACTACAGAGATAGCTCAGGATGACCTAAGCCACTCTAACTATAAGCTTTATCAAAAAGGAAAGTTTTAAGCCTGGCCTTAAAAGTAAACAGAGTGTCTGCCTCACGGACTAAAGCTGGGAGCTGGTTCCACAGGAGAGGAGCCTGATAACTAAAAGATCTGCCTCCCATTCTACTTTTAGAGATCCTAGGAACTACAAGTAAACCTGCAGTCTGAGAGCGAAGTGCTCTTTTAGGAACATATGGAACAATTAGATCTCTGATGTATGATGGAGCTTGATTATTAAGGGCTTTGTATGTAAAAAGAAGGATCTTAAATTCTATTCTGGATTTAACAGGGAGCCAATGAAGGGAAGCTAAAACAGGAGAAATGTGATCTCTCTTTTTAATATTCATCAGAACTCTTGCTGCCGCATTTTGGATCAACTGAAGGCTTTTAATGGCATTTTGTGGACTTCCTGATAGTAAAGAATTACAGTAGTCCAGCCTTGAGGTAACAAATGCATGGACTAGTTTCTCAGCATCACTCCTGGACAGGATGTTTCTAATTTTAGCAATATTCCGGAGGTGAAAGAAAGAAATCCTAGAAACCTGTTTAATATGGGATTTAAATGTCAAGTCTTGGTCAAAAATAACGCCGAGGTTCTTTACGTTATTACTGGGGGACAATTTAATGCCATCCAGATGAAGTGATTGACTAATCAGTTTCTGTTTAAGAACTTCTGGTCCAAAGACAGCAACTTCTGTCTTGTCAGAATTTAAAAGCAAAAAGTTTAGGGTCATCCATGCTTTTATGTCTTCCAGACATGCCTGTAATCTACCTAACTGACTGGGTTCATCAGGATTTATGGATAAATATAGTTGTGTATCATCGGCATAGCTGTGGAAATTTATCCCATGCTGTCTAATGATTCTACCAATTGGAAGCATATATATGGTGAAAAGAATTGGTCCAAGGACAGAACCCTGTGGAACTCCACAAGTAACCCTTGAGAGTGAAGATGATTTATCATTTAGATGAACAAACTGGAATCTATCAGACAAATATGATTTAAACCAGCCTAGTGCTGTTCCTTTGATCCCTGCAACATGTTCAAGCCTTTCTAGGAGAATATTATGATCGACTGTGTCAAAAGCAGCACTGAGATCTAACAAAACCAGAACAGACACCAGTCCATTATCTGAGGCCATGAGAATATCATTAGTAACCTTCACCAGTGCTGTTTCAGTGCTATGATGAGCTCTAAAACCTGACTGAAACTCTTCAAACAGCTCGTTACTATTTAGATGTTCACAGACTTGATTAGCAACTATTTTCTCAAGGACTTTGGATAAGAAAGGAAGGTTAGATATAGGTCTGTAATTCACTAAGTCATCTTGATCAAGGGAAGGTTTCTTGAGTAAAGGTTTAATTACAGCTATTTTAAATTCCTGTGGTACGTATCCGTTTACTAAGGATAGATTCATCATATCCAAAATGGGGCCAGGAACCAAATGGAACACTTCTTTAAATAATTTGGTTGAGATTGGGTCCAAAATACAAGTTGAAGATTTAGATGAGGCTAATATTTTTGATAATTCTGAAAGCTCGACTGAATCAAAACAGCCTAAGCAATACTGAGGTTCTACAGTTCTTTCCGATACTGACTCATTTACTGAGGAAGAAGTACTCATGTTTGGGAGGGTGCCAATGATTTTATTTTTGATAAAATTTGGGCTCCAATACATTGCCTTTTCTGTTGACATCGGCAGGGGCATAAACTCAAATTAGTTATTATATATTTTTCCATGTTTTATATAAAAAAATTATATGAAAAATTAAAAAAATTTGAAATCATAAGTTTACATAGAATAATGTTTCAAATAAAAGTTCAAAATAAGTTTGGAAGGATACCATTTTGCTACACAATAACAATTCACTCTCCAGTTACATGAAATTCCCCATTATTGGTCAAAACAGCTTTACATACAATAGACAGTGGTCCACCAATCAGCTGTCTGACTCCAGCTTTACGGTTTCCTTTAATGTTAGATCTGGCTATTCTGATTAAAAAGTTTGATATACAAAATATATTTGAGCTATAAAAACGAGTCCCTTCTCCTAACCCCATCCACTGATTTTTTTCTGTCTACCACCCATTCACGACTATGCAAGGTTGAAGTGGTGGTGGGTGGTGTGGTTGCAGGGGTTAGGGCTTGTACCCATGCCTATCACCAGTGGTCAATGGGTGATGCTAGCCATGCACAGTGTAAACACTGAACAGATTTCCAGCCAATCACCAGTGCAAGACAGAGAAACAGCATACATGCAAATAAACATTCATGTTTTTGTGAAGCATGAGGAAGCTGGAGCATCTGGAGAGAACCCATGCTTGGATGCAGTGAAACTCCATACTGAAGCCCCAAGCTGAGATTCAAGCCTCGGACCTTCTTCCTGCAAGGCAACAGAGCTAACAATTGCACCACGCACTCCCCTCTCCCATCCTACTGAAGAAACAAACAGGGCATTACACCAGAAAGCTGATGCATCTCTTTTCCCTACTTCCTAGTACATGAGTATGAATGATGTAATATCCCCATATGTGTCATGTAAATATTAATTATGCCTGCATCACACATCAAAAGACATCTGATGCAGGAATAATGCTTGTTAAGGAAAAACAATAAAATATACAGTAATGCCAAATACAAAAAATAGGCATTTATGCGCGAAGGAAAAAATACTTAGACAGAAATTAAAGTCTGTGGAGATTTTGCTTTCTTGTCTTTGTCATGACGAAGTTAATTAATTTAGAATCAGAAATATTTTATTAATCCCAGAGGGGAAATTCAGGTAATGAGGTGTTAATCCGCAAGAAAATGTTTAGTTAGTAGATAAGTAGATAAACGAGATAAACAACTTCTCAATTAACAGGAACAGGAATTGCTTTTATTTAGATTTTTTTCAGCCAGAAGTGTCCTTGTAATGCCGCAGCTAGCTTATCGGAGTGAGAAAATTATGGAATTTAAGCTAAGTTTGAGCTAAAGTAATTTAATGCAGTGTTCATTTCGATAGACCATCATGTGATCACTTTTATGAAACCATAGCTAACATGAACAGATTGATATGACATACATCCAGTAGTCGAGTTGAGGGGGAGCGGAGGGGGACGCCGCTCCCCTAAGAAAGAAATCCGACACATAACGTCCCACCAGTAAAAGTCCCATCCTCCATCTCCATACCTTCCATTTTACAGTAAATATTGTATGGAAATATAAATCATAAATAGGCTTAGCCTATATGAAATAATTTCATCATCAGAAAATGTTAGGTCTCCGCATGTTGAGCAAAAATAAACAGTCTAATAAAATCCGGGGGACAGGGGCACGAAACGCAATGATGCAACATTGTTTTGGTTAATGCCTGAGAGTAGGCCAGGTGAACCCAGTTTTAGTTTCATCTCGTTCCGACCTCTGGCATCTACAAAAACTGTTTACTTCATAAAATAAATACCTTCCTACTGAGTTCAAAAGTAAAAGTTCTCTTCCTGTAATAGCGCAGTTTTTTTATGATCGACGTTATAATTCGGGACTAGTTCGTTTTCACCGTAGTGAGAAAGGAGTGACACGGCTGCTAGTACCCGTTTTAGACCAAGAGATGGATTTAACATGAAATCCATGTCTTGTTCATGTTTCATGGAAGTTAAATGCATGTAACACATTTTACATACATGTTTTTACTCGGTTTTGTAAAAGTTTTAAAGAAGTTTTCATCATGACCTTAGCTGTCTCCATATCCGCATACGTCATCACGTCGGTTAAACTCTGCCACTGCATTGGTCTAAAACGGGCACGTAGCAGCCATATCACTCCTTTCTCACTACGGCGAAAGCAAACTAGTCCCGAATTAAAACATCGATCAAAAAAAACTGCGGCATTACAGACGGAGAATTTTTACTTTTGAACTAAGTGCGAACTTATTTATTTTATGAAGTAAACAGTTTGTAGATGCCAGAGGTCGGAATGAGATTCATTTTATACAGACATATACAGAGCGGCAAAAGCAGCATTACAGAAGTGCAAACATGCCCAAACGAGCGGCTGGTCAGCGGGATGTCCGGGATTTTTTTTTAAAGAAAAAAATTACAGGTGAGCTATTAATCTCAATAATTAACCTAGCCTGCTTTTTGTTTTCTAAAGACCACCCGACTTGCCACAGGTGTACAAATCCCAGGATGCTACCCTCCAAACTAGCTAAGATGAACGGGCGACCCCCCACATCTCTCTTGTTAATTAGCTTGTTAAAATACATGACTTGTCATTCAGTAAAGACACGCATGCGGCTTGCTGAATCTGAACTAGATGTCGACTCTTTTTACAGATCCAGCCAAAATCGGCCTAGGAAAAATGATCAGGTTTTTAGGCATTTATTAATTTATTTATTTATTAGCTAATTTAGATTAGCGCAATCTGCTTCACACAGCCCATTGATTTAAGGTGGTGCGCCTTGTCAGAGCTAATCTGACAGTGCCGACATTTAGCCATAATCAGGACGAATGTGAACAAGAGCAAGAAAAACTGTAGAAAAAAAACATGATTACGAAAGTGTTTGGAACCTGTTTGGTCTTTTATGTTAAATTAATCCAATACTTTGTTTTGTATAGGCCTAGTTTGCACGAAAAAACTTCTTCTGCACTGCAATTATTTGCTAAGGCTTCTTTGCAAGGTGCTGATATCGGCTTTGCTTCACAGATATATAAAGCCTCCATTTCACCCGATCTTGTTTAATTCTAATGCAGGATATTCAGTTGTAGTCCCCTAACATTCAGCCCAATTCGGCGATACAAAATACTCTATAAATAGGACCTTTTTTAAAATGAAAATCCAGATTTTTTTTAATAGGCGAAAAAAATGACCATCCCCCCTGAAATTTTTTTACAATTCGACTACTGCATACATCCCATAATCCACCAGCGTCACTGGCTGATAGTAAAACATGGCCAGCAGCTGCACTCTGTAGCTCACATACCGGCTTCCTTTCACTCTTCATTACAGGAGATAAAAAACTGTTACTGAGACTCGAGTCTAAAACCACAGATCCAAGTCAAGTCTTTAGGGCACAAGTCAAAGCCAAGTCTGAAGTCTTTTATTTTAGCAACTCAGGTAGGAGTCTCAAACTTAAGTCGCCATCTCTCAGCCTATCCTTAAATGTTTGCTTTCAGTTCATCTATTGTCAATGTTGCTTAACGACGTGTATTTTTGGGTGATATTTAGCTGCTTAAAGTTATTATTGTTGTATTGTGCCCCACATTAGGCGCCAAATATTATGGCAAAATGAACATCTCTTAAATAAAGATGAGACTGATGTCCTTTAGGCGTTTTAAGGATTTAATACAGCATGTTGATCAACATGGAGGAACAGTATGCAGTCAGCAGTTGCACCACTCGAACCTCCCAACCCATTGATTCTAAAACATTATATAGTATAAAGCTAATATCTCTTATCTACACGGGATCCCCAATCCTAAAACCAGTCATCCTCATCTGTCATCCAGGACCACTTCTTACTGGTTTTTTGTCAGATACCGAGAGTGTGGAGAATGTTGTATACTGATAGATAACATGCTGACATCTATTCCACACCACTTATCAGAGACATGATTACCCAGAAGGCTTTGTTTTTTCTAAATCAATCAATCAAACTTTATTTATAAAGCGCTTTTCATACAAAGATTGCAACTCAAAATGACCCCAGATAAACCACATTCCCATCCCTCCCCCACAGATTTAAAAGCATGATCACATTTATACATTTATTCCCCCCAACTCAACCCCAATGTGCAGATACACTCAAGAGCAACATTAAAAAGGACATTGGGCCGAGTATAGATGAGCCAGGTAAGGTAAGGAAGGGACATCAACAGACCTACTGTCCTGGATGTTACTTATACTAAGACAGGAAATAATTAAATAGTTAAATACTAATGAAAAGAAAATATTCTAAACATTTAGCCAACATATTATAAGTAATAAATGAGTAAATTAAACATCTGCAAAGAAAAACTGAGTAGAAGCTCTGCAGTTTATGAAGTTTTCAGAGAAAACAGAACTGTTGCTTACATTTATATAAATAATCTTCAGCCGTAATCAACTTTGAAAGACATATTACTATTTGCATATTATTGTGGTTGTAAATAGTGCTGGAGGTAAAATGAAAAAGTAATTTTCAGTGACAAAGTGTCCATATTTGCTTAACTGCTTGAAACTAAACTGTTTTGGTACAGTGCCATAGCGCACATCAGCATATTTTCTGGCAGCAGACATCTGTCTCCATGCAAAACCATCTAAAACACTGACTGCACAGCACCTGTCCAGAACCAAACAAACAAACACCACAAAGTTATAAAAGAAACCAATGAACAGAGCAGGAAAAAAATGATTCTATGGAGACCTGAGTTCATGCAAAGTTTACTCTACTTGCTCTGTTTGTGTAGAGATTGGTAATACCAAGCTCACAGCTTGCTAACAGCTTTATGGATATTTGTTTATGGTGTTGCTTGCAAAGTTTTATAAGCAACTTCTGGATTGCAGTTTTAAATGACTGAAACACTGATGTCAGCCAAGTTTAGAAAAATTAGTTCTGAATATTTAGGATGTAATATTGTCTCGACGTGTCAATTACCACTGCCCCAAAAACATGCACATATACAGATTTAAAATAAAAAATTTTGTGGGGAGTTATCAATCAATAGGGGTAAGCAGGAGGGACAGAGGCTGTTTGACAGGATGTTCTCAGATGGATTTCTCACCCCCAAATCAATGTCTGAGACCTATGTGAGGGAAGTGAGAACTGCCTGATGAGAATCAGGGATGTGTGCTTGCAAAGTCAGGGTAAGAAATGGCAGAGGCATAAAATACAGGGAAGGATGTATTGATGAGGCCAGTGGAGCATCTATGGAGCTTTTAAAGACACTCTGCAACACGGGGGTGGGGTTGCAACAAAAAAATCAATACATTCTGCCACCCATTGTGCGTATCGAGGCTCGGCATGGACTTCAACTCCTAACCTCCTAAAATGTGACTCGGGTCCTCTGGTTTGACTCCTGACAACAGATTCACTAGCTTCCCTCGAAGCCATGAGGGGAATCATTGATTATTCATGCAGCAGCACACCACCAACATCCCAGACTTTGGCACTGTGTTTATCTCTGAAACAGGTTGCCATGGCTTGAAGGAGCATTCCTAAATATTTAGTCAAGGAGAAATGTGTTGCATTTTGATAGCTTGCTTTGTGTCTCTAAACGGTGCTTTAACAACTTCCTGATCCAGCTTTGGGGCTCAGTCTGAAGACAAAAAGACGGAAAAGAGAAGCAGCTTCAATCTAGACACGCCCCCCCCCCACACACAACAACAACAAAAACAACAACCTGCCAATTACAAAAAAAAAACACCACACGATTTTCAAAACATAAACCCACGCTGCAAATTATCACAAGAAAAAAATAAGTGTTTGTTGTAATGAGGTGGGTGAGATGGGGGAACACTGGCTTTACATTGTTTTCACAGTAATGGAATCAATGAGGCTGCACTCTGACTAACTGCACTCTATCAGGCTGTCAGTGACTGTTGCAGTGCATTGCTAAATGAATCAAAAAGTCTTCATTATATGCAGATTGGTCTCTTTTGAGCACCGGCTTGTACGCAGCTTGATCCAGACAGAGCAGGGACCCTTTAAATCTGACACAAACCACACATGTTGTGGTCCCCTTCAACATTTTTTCCCCCAATTAAAACATCACCACCGCTCATCAACATAAAGAAACCCGAAAAATTACAGAGAAAATAAAAAAGATATGTGTACATATGAAAAGCATTCAATCCAAATTATTACAAGTCTTTAATTATTATAATATATAGCTAACTAATATTATAAACTCAGCATCAATCTGTACAGGTGCATGTAAATAAATAAAGTTTAATCAAATTAAATAACGGATGTGCATTACAAAAACAACAGGGCAGAGGAATGCGTTTCGCTCTGCTGATTGTATTTTCAAATCAAACTCAAGAAGCAAAATATATTCTTCAGACATGTCAAATGTTCTGACAAGTAATTACTAGAACCCGGTCTTAAGGAGCAAAATGAAGGAAATGTGCCAGTCTCCAAAACCCGTATCAACCTGTTGGGAAGGTGAGGAAGTTAAAACAAAAACAAAAAAGGACTTAGGGAACACACTCACGATGCTGAAATTACGCGGCCCACAGGGCTCTCCCTGATACCGACAGTACAGCAGCATCTCCTCTAGCTGATGTCCCAATCGGTCCAACAGCTCCCTCATGCTCGGCTGGGACTCTAAAGGAGGAGGAAGGAAGTTTTTGAAGTCCAAAATCCGTGACAGCCAGGGCGGCTCGCTCCCAGCGCTCTCGCCGCCGTCACCCAGCAGAGTCAGAAGCGCCTCTTTCGCAGCGGTGGGGACCTGCAAGTTGGGTGAGTCGGGTTCCTTCTCCAACAGCCCCAGCCACCTCCCCGAGGTGAATATGTCTGTCTTCTTCATGCGTCGAGGCAGCAGCAGGTTCTGATTGCAGATGGTGACGGCGGGGAACACCAGTCGCTTGGCGTACACCATGTGCGCCTTGGTGTACATGGGCGAAGAGAGCAGATACCGCACTCTGTTGGAGGACCAGGTGAAGAACAGAGCCACGGCCGCCAGGAACGCCAGAAGCCACGCAACTCTCCGCGGGTACGAGCCGCTGATAAAGATGTGCCTTAATCCGTGCAGGGTTGTGTGTTTCAGGAAGAGTTTCCCGGCTTCGGTGAGAGAACCCGGACTCGGCTTGGATCCAGAGGACGGGCACATTTTCGGGAAACGCCGGTGCGCACATTCAACATCGGTCAGGTTGAAGGAGCCAAGACTCGTCTTTGCGCACTCAGAAGGACAGAGGTTTTTTAAAAAAAGAGGAGAGGCTGAAGCGCACGCAGCTCCTCTCGGTCCTCTCATGCACTGAGCAGCAGCTTGAGGCGGTGATGGGGGAGTATTTTGTCAGGCGCGCAGCGCTCCCCGAGCGTGTCCGGGAGGGGGAAGTGAAGTTAGTCAGAATGATTTAGTGCGCTAATGTGCAGCAACAGGAGTCAAGGGGATTATTTCATCTAAATTACAAGCAGTTAAACTCCAAGAATAAATTCCAAACAGACGGAAGATTTGGTTAAAAATCACACGATGGTTCATCCAAGTCTGCTTCCCCGAATTATAATTTTTCTCATTTGTCACGTCTCCCCCCCCCCCCCAACCACAGTCTAAACACACTTCTACGCACACAAACGCACACGTAGGCAGACGTGTATCTTAATAAATCTAAATATAATCGAAACGTTTATTCAGTAAAACATCACAATCAGATTTATTACACACTAATATTTTTCATACGTTTATTTTTGTTGATTGTATATTATGGCTTACAGCTTATGTTGACACAATATTAAGATTCTAAGAGACTTTAATTGTTTAATAAGTCCAATAAAAAGGCGTTTTTAACACAGATATGTTATGTACAACAGCTGGCTTGATAGTTGTCTAGGAGACAGCAGTCCCTCCACAAGTCCCAAAAGGTCATCACAGATGAAGCTATCAGATTAAAGAATATCTGAGCATATTCTTGGGAAGTTGACTGGAAGGAAAAAGTGTGATAGAAAAGCGTAAAGATGCAATGAATACAAGACGCTTCAGGTCCAGTGTGAAGTTTGAAGAGTTAGTGATGATTTCAGGAGCCGTGTCACCCGTGACTGCGTTTTTGCAAGTGCAAAGTCAACACAGCCTCCCGGGATATTTTTTAATTTCACTGCATTTTCCAGGAATCACCTGCCCATACTGCCAAAACCATCAATGCTTAGCTTAATGAGCATGCATCACTGTGTTTGATTGGCCTGCAGAATCCTTGCAGATGCTTTCTTTAACATCTCAGCTTAGCCACAGGCTGATCGCCTTTATGTCATGTTTCACTTTTCCTTTTTCTTTTGTCTTGTGTAATATTCACAGGTGGGTAGTAACTAGTTAATTTTGCTCAGTTACATTTACTTGAGAGTAACGTTTTGGAAAAGAAATGTACTTTTAAGAGTAGTTTTACTGCACTGTATGTTTTACTTTTACTTGAGGAATATTATTATGAAGTTTCTCTACTCTTACTGGAGAAAATTTCTGGATCTTCAACCCGTTGTAAGTCCGAGTAAGTTCAGTTAACCAAAAAAATGTACCAGACACAAACAGCTTATGTTGAAGTGAGACCTCTTGTTTGTACACAAGCTTTGTAGTTCTGTTCATTTCTGTCTGCTGCATAAAGTATTTTCTGTATCAAGGAGATGCAGTAAACACAATATGTTGTCACTGGAAGTACTTTACCCTGTCCTAACATGGCCTATATAAACATATTACCTACTGTAAGGGTTTGTTTCATAAGTTTAGTTTATATTGAAAACAAATTTAATTGGAAAAGTTTTGCCTGAATTTGGTATTTTGTAATTATGTTATTTATCTGCATTAATCTTTTCATTTTAGTCTTTAAAATATCAGAATTCGCGCGTGAAATGATATATTTCTCCATTGGATGACATCATCAGTTACTCAGTACTTCGCCTTTTTAGTAAAAACTTTTTTACTCTTACTTGTGACATTTCTTGTACGACACCTTTTTACTTTCACTTGAGTAAAAATGTATTGAAGTTCTGCTACTCTTACCCGAGTACAGTTTTTCTGGGTACTCTGTACTTCTGGTAATATTCAAATTTTCTTTATTAGGCAGAGGCTGCAATTATCAGAATTAACAGAAAAACACCTGAATGACTTAAAATAACTCAGTCTGTGTGCAATAGATCTATGTGCAATTTTTAAATTGAATGACTATTTATTGAGATGCACCCATAGACTTCTGTTGAATATGATTGCTGCAGACTGAAATCTCTTGGCTCAGTAACTGCAGATCGTTTGTCTTCCTTTTCAACTCCATCACACATATAAATAGCTTTGGGGACACATGCACCTTAACTCCTGCAGGACTTCACAGTTTCTGATCTCACTCTGTGTTTAACACTTACATTACAAAGGTTAATAATGGAGGGGATGTAGTCTGCAGCATGAGAGTGCCACCAGTTACATTACTCACAAGAAGAGTAAATGAAGCTGACATTCCAGAACCGACTGATGTGTCTCAGTCAAACATGTAATGTCAGAGGGAAAACAGAAAGGTCGAGATGCTGCTTGGAAATTAATGAAAGTTCTGTGATGCATCTTTAAAGGATGGAATCTGAATACACAAAGCTCCCCATTATTTATTGTACGGTGGGAGTTTTTGACTCTGCTACGCTCAGGGTTGGTTGTGTTAGGGGTGGAGCTTTCGTCAGGACTTATGCACCATTGACAAAGTGTCTGCAAAAACAACCTCACTCCTGGGGTTTTTGGTCAAGCTGTAGCTCACGCTCGGTTGGTCATCAACACACAGAGAGTTTCAAGAGTTGGAGATGCCACTCAGGGTTATTGCAAAGTGTCTGCTCCACTGTTGAAACCAAGAGTGCGGGTTTATTGCTTCGTGGATGACGAAAGAAAGAATTGAGAGGGGAACCAGCATGAATGAGAGGAGGAAGAGAGCATGGATAAGGAGCACTCAGAAAATCAATGTTTCACATCTATACTGAAATGTGAAGAATTGCTAAGATGCGTGAAAAAGATGTCAGAAATAACATTCAAAACGTATTAAGCAAATAAAGTGGAAGGCTGAATATTTGCTAATTTACTTTATACATGTATTTCGTGAATAAATTAAAGTCAAACAAACAAACAAATAACTGTCATCAAGTTCAAGTAGGACTGCAAAAGTAATATCACATTCATGCTGTGAGATAATTATAATTTTGCACAATTATCATAACTTAGGTGTCTTAACCTTGCAGGCTGAAATTTTTTTTTTCCCATATGCTCTACCCCCGATACAGTTAATGAACAGATCAAGCCGACACACAATAATTAATTCTCTGACACAAACACATCATGTCGGTCATGTTCAAAGTTTTTCTTCCCTCAAAATGAAAATATGCGGGGCGTCGCGTGGCGCAGTGGTTTGGGACGGGCGCCCCCATGTTCAGAAGCCTTAGTCCTCCATGCGGTTGTCCCGGGTTCGATTCCGGCCTGGGGACATTTGCCGAGTGTCTCTCCCCTTTCTTTAAGCCTGTCCACTTTCAATAAAGGCCACTGTGGCCACAAAACCTTTAAAAATGAAAATGTGCACACAAAAAAAGAAATCCAAACCATTTTTCCACAAGTAAGATCGGACTAAAATAGTGCAATGCAAATAAAGACAATTCTATTATTAATTCCAGTTGTCTGAATGTCTTTAACCTTTTTTTTTCTTCCCAGAAATAAAACGGAACCCAATGGTAGACATGTAATCAAGATCACTATTTAGAATAAATAAAATAAGTTGTCTTTACATCGTGCTTAGGTGTTAGTGTGAGCATGTGTGTCTGTCCTTTGTCTCTCTATGTTGTTCTGTGATGGACTGGCGACCTGTCCAGGGTGTAACCCGCCTCTCGCCCAATGACCGTTGGAGACAGGCACCAGCCCCTTTGTGACCCCGCAAGAAAAAGGGGGTTTAGGAAAGGCATGCTTGGATAATAGGTTGTCCTTCCAGACTTTGGCTGTATTGTGTAGTAGTTGTTAGCTCTGCTGTCTTACAGCCAAAAGATCCTGGGTTCAAATCCCAAGCTGGGCTTTCCCTTGTCCAGTTTTTGTGGATTTTCTTTAGCTTTCTTTAACATTCTAAAAACATGCTTGTTAGGATAACTGACCACTCCAAATAGTCTTTATGTGTGGGTGGGCGTGTATAATTGTTTGTCCTGTAATGGACTGGGAACCTTTCTATGACGTACCCCCACCTCTTGGTCTTTGACTGCTACTCCCATTTTCTACAAAATGGGTTGATGTAAAATTCTCTAAGTGACCCAATGTGGAGGATGAAAATAAAAATAAAAGGTAAAATAGTAACCGATTCTAAAATAATAAAATGCTTTACTAAATAGAAATGTTTTTAGTCCATTTTTAAAGCCGTCTGCGGATTGTGTTAGCCTAAAAGTGTCAGGGAGGGTATTCCACAAATGAGGAGCTGCACCGCAGAAAGCTTTATCCCCCCCACAGTGCTCAATTTGGTTCTGAGTATTTGAAGCACGTTTGAGTGAGTGGAGCGGAGGGAGCATGTTGTGGTTTGTGGGGTGAGGAGTTCTTTGAGGTAAGGGGAGGCATTTGCATACCTGCATTAATGAATGAGTGTTCATATTTTTGCACTCTTATCAGGATGCTAGATGCAGAGTTTTGAACAAATTGAAGCCTTTGAAGACTCTTTCTAGAGATCCTAAGGAGCAGTGCATTACAATAGTTAAGTCTAGATGAGACAAAGGCATGGATAAGTTTTTCGGCATCTAGTCGGGTGAGAGTGAAGCAAAGTTTGGCTTCTGTCTTGGTGTTTAATTGACCTGTTGCTCAGTCCCGCTAAGCCTCCTTAGTTACTGTTGCTAACTTGGACAAACTGAAATTAGAGTCACGGATCTTTAGATCTCGAAGCAAGAGAAGAAATCTCATCTAGTATTAATCGTCTTTGATAGAAGAAATATAATTGAAGACCAGCATTGCATATGCATAGCAGGGTAATGTGTTAAATTCGATTACCATCTGTTAGCTTAACAATAGCATGCTAGGTGGCTAGCTTAAGAAAGCTTATTACCGCTAGGCTTTGTGTGATTGATGTTTACTTATTGGACCTGGTTGCTAAGATTGTACAAGACCATTGTCTGACCAAGAACATCCGCAAATGTAGCTGTCGCTGAGTTGACTGTGTGGTCTGCCACACAGCTTTATCCAAAAGAGACATTTGTCCATGTTTTGTTTTCGGTTTGGGAAATGGGATAAAATAAACTCTGTTGCTTATCCTCTCAGGTTACCGTGTTTCACTTTTTCATGTGCCCCATACACATAGTTTACCCATTTTTGTGTCTTAAAACCCAAATAAAGCCAAAAAAACCACAAACGTGTTGCTGGCCCTCATGCTTCTCTATGGAGCGAGACGGAAAGAATGTCAGAGTCTGTTTAATTTCGGAAAACTGGTAGTTGAATACTTTTGGTTCGCTTGCGTTCGGGGGGGTGGGGCTGAGCCACAGGTCAATTGGACAAAGTTGTGGCACATCCACACCTTTATTTACGCCACGTTGTGATAAAGGTGATTTGATTTCCAATCACCACAGGAGAATTAGCCATCTTAGTAAATGTGTATTTCAGAACCTAGATAAATTTTTTACTGCCACATGTTACATGTTGTAGCTACTGCATATTTGTAAAGTTGTCAAAATTGCAGGAATAAAAAGTTTTTTGCACCTCTAACCGTTAAACCTCATCAGTCGAGGGGCACACATAATACCGTACAGAACATTTCTGAACACCCTCTTGAGGTGGCTGAATGCATAGAATGGAGAGGGCTGATATAAGCTTGTATTGCTAATAATGGATCAATACGTTTATACATGCTAGCTATGTAACAAGACCAGATTTGTTGTCTGAGTGTTCCGTCCCTTAGAAAAACTAAGCTCAACTGACCATAGGGGATGAGATCAGTCAACTAAAAGAAGTTAGATTTCTTTCAATGTTTCAACATGAAGCAGGCTGCTGTTCTACTGATGCCAGCATGTCTCTGAACCCATCATAATGTCCCCTAAGAGAATAATAAAGTCTTCGTTTGAGGTTATTACTTACATTATAATAAGATAATCTGTCACAGAGAATGGGTGTTCAACTACTGGCCCTTGATTGCATCTCAGTGAGACGCCACTATCACATGCATGGCTTCCAGATTACTACCTGGCAATAAAGAAAAGATTGACTGAATTCAGTAAGAAATTGAGACGAAGTTCTAGTTTTTTATAGTTCAATCAGTACTACTTTGATTATGGATGTAACATACCAAGTAAGGTGATGAGTGGTGTATCTGAATCCACTGGAGACAGATCCTGACTTTCGTGGCATTTAACAGCATTTGTTCAGCCCCGTTTCCCCAGCCACCTCATCAAGAGAGAGACATATCGGAGGAGAGGCACTGTGCAACAAGCTAATCTGTCTGGGTGAAGGGATAATGATGTACTTGCCTGACAGACAAGCACAATCCCACAACAAGTGTAACAACAACAACGGAATAACAAATGAATGCTGCTCTAAAAACCGCGGTTAAAGAGTTGCACTAATGAACCTATTATGAAAGCAAGCACGGATATTCGTTAGGGGACCTTAGGCACATATCTTTAGTTTATTAATACCAAGGCAGCTGTGGCAGTAATGAACAACATGTTCTATTGTTTCCTTTCTGAAAGAGACACTGAATTTCCCACTGGATAAAAGAAGGACAGCATTTTTCAGATATCCTTCCGCTTTGATTAGAAATCAAGTAAACATGGAGATACAGAGTGCAGATTACATTTATTAGCACTGGGCATTAAAATGCAGAGCTTTTTAGAGGTTTTGAGAATCAAAGATCTTGCTTTATGGAATTATGCAAAGAATTTTGGTAAGCCATGCTAAGGTAGTTGATTTTAAGGGAAACAAAACTTTTTACTTCATTAAAGTTGTTCATATTTCCTGTAAGAAGGCAAATATGTCTGTTTAGTCATTTCACTGTTCAAACTTGGGAAGAAATCCTTGCTATTGAACATTTTTACTATTGTTAGGACACATCAAGTCAATTTTACAAACTTGTCTGCAGCCTTACAATAGAACAAAACAGGGTGTAATTACATCATCATTTTCTGTCCACAAATGTCAGTATCCATTGCAAAGCTATGTCATGAGTATCCATCGCAGGCCATAAAACATCACAGAGTATTAGCTGCTTGATCACTGGGAGCTAATGTGAGGGAGAGTGATCAGCACATAGCTGTGTTAGGGCTGGATTTCTGCCCTGACAGTTAATCTAAATGAGAAAAAAAGACGTCACTTTCAATCAGCGGGGTCAGCGTAGCAGGGAATGTTTAAAAAGCAGAGTGGAGATAAATGAAAAGACCCCGACGAGCAGAGTTATTTAAACGCTTCCACTTGGAGTCAAATCTTATCAGTCATTTTGGGGACTACACCTTTAAGCATCCAGTATGTACTTTCTTCAAGGCTGACATGCCTCCTTCATACTCTAGACTAGGCACAAAAAAGCTTAAAAAACATTCATATCACAATCTTTTTTAAATTATGGTGATAGCACATATTTTTTTATATGTAGGAAACTGATGGGTTTTGAGAAAAAAAACAGCTGCATTATTTAATACAATGCATCCTGTATAGCTACATTTGCATTATTTGCAACAATATAAAATTTTTCTGCAGTAAAAATTGATCACACATTCATGGTGATGTATTTTAAACTTACCCTAATATAAGCAACTATCATTTTAACGAGATACATTTGAAGGAACATGTTTATTTATTAGTTTTATTCAACAATGATGCCTGTTACGTTTCAGTATTATATCTTTATTGTGATCCACTGCTAGAAATAGAAAACACCATTAGGATGTAATAAGAAGTGTTGTTTTTAACTCGGTGAAAGCATAAATAACCATCAGTAGACAATGCATATTTTCCCTAATGTATATTAGTTTGCACTGTGGCCTAGCACAAACTAATTACAATTTTTCTGAATTGCTAAAACACTAAACTTAATTCTCGAAACTAAATCCTCATTGGCCTAAACAAATTTTTTGAATCAAAGAATATGGCCAGACCCTTAAACACTGTTCAGGTACTTAGACACAATTAACAAAACTCTTTTTCTCAAAATCTTATACGCATTCTCAGTCACTAAATACATTTCACACGTCTATAATAAAACTGTCAGCAACATGTAAACACAACTAAAATACAACTGTCATCATTTACACACAGCAACTCACAATTCAACACATGTATCTAGTGATTTGATCAGAACAGTTGGGCAGGATAAAAGTTAGTTCAGAGGTGGAACACCATCTAAAATGGATAGACTCATACAATGAGGAAGAGGAGGAAGAATCAGTGTGAGAGATTGTGAACGAGGAGGAAGAGGACAAAGAGGACCAAGAACAGTCATTAACATAAACAGACTGTAAATACAGCCAGCTATTGTATAACATTGTGATTCTGAGAATTACAGTAGATTGTTTTCATTCTGGTGGGTTTTTGTTTTTTGTTATCTACATTCAGCACTTCATATTGCTCTAATCACTGTAGTCTTTAACTATTTCCTGTTAACTACATGCCCTGGATCCTGTGTCTTCAATTATTTGATGCAGTGATGAATGTTCTGTGGTGAACATACATTATTTTAACTACTGTGTGCATGAGGTGAACACATTGTTTGGTTTTGAACACATGATGACTGGTTTTGAGGTGAAAGTTGGATTTCAATAGAAAAGTCTGGGCTTTGGTGAATGTAGTTAAACGTTTTGGATTTGTGTTTAAGGTTTTGAGAAAGTGGGTGGAGGTTTCAAGAAATGCGTTTTAGCAATTCAGAAAAACTGTAATCTTGGTTCAAAATAAGCATTTTCAGGAGAAAAATCAAAGTTTGACTTGAGCAAGAGTATTAAATGTTTTCGCTTAAGTAGTGCTGCTTCAACAAGGTCACTCTCAGGCATTTCCTGTCAGTTTTAAAGTTCTCCCTGGATTCTTATATACACTAAAGCTTCTTGGGGAAAGTTCAGAAAATACCAACTGAAAATACCAACCCTGTATTATAAAATAACGTCTGTGGTGCATTGAACGGTGCCACAGTGTCTTGAAAAAGTGCTCAAACCTTTGTACTTTTTCACATTTTAACAACCCCAAACTTCATTTTATGCAATGACCAAGACAATGCATAATGCTGAAATGAAAGGAAACTCATATAAGGCCTTAATTTCTTTTTAGGATAAAATGATGAAAAGTGGAGCTTACATTTGTATTTCGACGCCCCATCTCAATAATACGTTGACGAACCTTTCACTGCAATTACAGCTGCAAGCCTCCTTGTCTGTCCACCAGTTTGCATATCTTGAGCACATTTTGCTCATTCTCTGTTGGAAACCAGTTCAGGTACAGTCAGATTGGTTGGAGAACATATTTTATAAATGATTTTCAACTCTTAAAACATATTCTCAATTGGATTCGAGTTTGGGCTTTTACTAGGCCATTGTAACACATCAGAATCAATCAGAATCAGAAATAGTTTATAAATCCTCACAGGGAAATTCTAGATATTACAAACCAAGCCCCTGATAAAAAGTTAGCAAAAATAAGACGGTAAGAAAAAAAACCTCCTCATAGATATGCTTTTATCTAAACCTTTCCACCGTCGCTCTGGCTGTTTGTTTAGGGCTGTTGCCCTGCTGGAAGGTGAATCTATGTCTCAAGGCTTTTGGAGGACCTAGCAGCACAATCTGTCTTCCCACCAACTCAGACTAGCAGCCCTAAACCTGCTGAAGAAAAGCATCCCTATAGTATGAACAGAGAAAAAAAAAGCCTATTTAAAAATAAATCTAATTTGACAAAAAAAATCAACTTCCACATACTTCCTACATGACTTGTGGTAAATTGCTAAAATGATTTCTTATGACTTTCTTTCAACAATGACTTTCCTCTTGCCACTCTTTAATTAGAGTGGACTAAAGGGGAGCATGATTAATAACTATCCTGTCAACTGTCTTCCACCTGAGCTTTGGATCAGTGCAGCTCCTCCAGTGTTATCAATGGCCTCATGGCTGCTTGTCAGATTAATGCTCCTCCTGCCATGCCTGTTGGGTTAGGTGAGGTGGTAGTTTTAAGATTGTGCCATTCTCCTTCCCTTCTTGGCTGGTGGACTGAACAATGTAAGATGTTCAAAGCTTGAAACACGTTTTATGAACTTCGGCTGTTTTCAGCTTCCCCCAACTTAATCCCTAACCTGTCTGGTATGTTCTGCATGATCTGTTCACTAAGATTCTCAAAAAAGCAAACAAACTCTGCAGCCTTTAAAAAAACAGCTGGATTCATACAGATGGACTAATTCCCTGACTTATTAAGACATTTGGTTGCTTGGATTTTATTCATGGGTATCAGAGTAAATGGGGGGCAGTCAGTTTTATGAAAATATTTTAGTCCATGTATTTTACATCTGAGAATGGAATAAGAGAAGAAATGCGAAAATAAGAATAATGGGTATGATAAATATGGCTGTGATGAGGGGGTTAGTAAGGTTCTTCTCTATGAGCGGCCTGATATCAAAAGGCTTGTTTGTGAAGCACTAGGGTGTTCAGACACCATAAGCAATTATTCAAACTGTCATTTAAAGTCTGAATTGAATAAAGGTGACTAGCCCAAACATAGTTATGTAGTACTATGCTCCATATGATGGACATTTCTCCAATTCTTCTCCTGATCTTCCTCCTAACACCAGTCTCTGTAGTTTCAGCTCCACATCTATCATTACCTCACATCCTTTTATTATTCCTGAGATTTCATCACAACTCCCTGTGTGCATGGGAATAAACATAATGCACTTCCCTTTATCTTTCCATTATCCTTCATGTGTTCTTTCATTAAAAGTAGACTCCTTTGTTCTTTCCTCTAACCTGCCTCCTTCATTTTCTTGTTCTGTGATCTTTGCATTCCCTCTGCTTCTCTTGACTGCTGCTGTCTCTTCTATCTCCCTCTGGGAATGTTTGGCGCCAAGGCGTCCAGAAAAAAGGAAAAAAAGGGGGAGAGGAGGAGGCTGAGCAGAGTGCAAAGGAAGGAGAAAGAGGCTGGAGGCAGAGGCAGCAGCACCAGTCAGGGTCCAGTGGCTGCGAGGGGCTGACAGAAGCAGCTAGTGATTTACAGAGACAATTTTGAGGATAATTGTGTACATAATCTGCTGTTAGGGACATATGTCACAAAGGCCATTCCTACGACAGCTTCTCAAACTGCCAAGCTATGAGGCTAAATTTAATACTGCGTCAGCTAAGAGCCAAACAACTGTAGAAAGAATGTAGAGTTGATGCTGAGGCGCTCAGCTAAAAGAGGAAGAGATGGATAAGAATGAAAAAAAAGCTAGTTTAGGTTGACTTTTGTCAGTAAGACTGCTGCATTTCTACAAGTATTTGAACAAATTATGAAATTATACATCACAATACACTTTCTATACTCTTTAGTACAGTTCTGATCATAATCATGATGACAGTGATTATATACATTTTTTAATAATATCACATTCATGTTAACTTCAGTCAGCTCTTTTTAAAGAGGCTGGAGATACGTATTAACAATAAACTAAAGTTGAGCATAGTTGTGCTTTTAAGTAAAATGCAAGGTTAGAGTTAAACAAAAATGTAATTTGTCATTAAAACTTCTGTCCGGAGTTTCTGAGGGAGAGAGAGATTTTTTGAATCCCACTACCAAGGCCCCTCCCAAAAAAATCTCTTCTCCCCTCCCTCCCATTCCCTTTAGCCCCATTTTGACAACTGTGCACACTCATCACCTGTGGCGTCCCAGCGGGTCAAAGAGGAAAGCAGCTAGCGCTATTGAGCATCACCCGATTGTATTTTGTTATGGACCTTTCAGAGGTGAGCGACTTTTTGAGTGACGCCAATATGGCGACTGTAAATAGGAGCGGCCTGTGTCCGCGGCCCCGTCTTCACAGGTTTGCACGATGCACAAGTAAGTTGACTTGACAGCTGACAAGGTGGAAACTCGAATTCTATTGGCTAAGAAAATTCGGCGCTCAGTGTGAAATGCATAGTGGTCTGTGGGAGGAAGGGGGACTTAGGAAGAATAACAAATGTTGTGGAGCACTAGCCTTTTATCATAGTAGTGAACCCCACTATCATTTTAAAGATTTATAAAACTTTAATGCATAGCTACATTCTCCGGCCTGCAGCTTTAAGCATCCATGAAACATTTTTCTCCCCAATACTTTTGATTCATTGCAGTAAAGTCAACCCTCAAGGTCTGGTGTCCTGCATGGTTTAGACATTGCCCCAATTCAACACACCAGAGTTAAATGGATGGTTCATTAGCAGGTCTCTGCAGAGGTCGTGACTTGCTGAAGAGGTCATTCAACCATCTTCAACAGCTTTGTTGGACCAAGGACACATCTAAAACCTTCGGGGAAACAGTGCTTGAGGACTGGAGTTGGTCACCCCTGATCTGTTGTGTCTGCTCATCGTCAGTTTAAGAACCATTTGTGAGTTTGGTTCTGTCCTCTCAACCCCCACTCAGCCTCAGCAGATGGCTGCTCATACGGTTCCTTCCTGTTGAAAGTGACTCATTCCTTTCCAGTGTCGCTACACGCTTCCTCAGGAAGAGAGATTGCTGCAAAGTCAATGCCTTAATGCAAGGATGGGTAGAACTCCATGTGATTACATTTGAATCTGTCTATCAGACTGGGTTGTACTGGATTGGTTTGATCACATAGTTCTTTATAAATGGATATGAAGTGGATGTTTTTCTTGTAAAGTGCCCTCGGATGAAATGTAATATCGATTGTGGCTATATAAATAAAAATACATGCAAAAATCATTTGCATGTCGGTGAAATTACTATTTCTTTTCCACTTTAACCTTATTCATTAAGAATAAATGTGTTGAATACTAAACTGCCTAAGATGTCCACTTTTAAGAATAAAAATATTATCAGCTCTGATCACAGATTTTCATCAATAGAAATAAAAGGAATCGAGGTTAATTTCCAAGAATGAGTAATGATTTTTTTTCATAATAATACGTGTTTCAGCAAAGTTCCGAGTTTGTTTCAGTATTATTGACTGATATTGCCCAATAATGCTATAAATAGTCCACTTTACTGTGATTTATGTTTCATGTCTGAAATTAAACTGAAAAGACCTAAAGGCACCCATTCATTTTTTGGGGGCATTCAAAGTAAATAAATTGTCCCCTAATTAAATTTTTTTTGGTAGTTTTCTTGGTCTTTTGTTTGTGTTATTGTTTATGATGAACAGCAATTATTCACTGGGACAAATTGCATGCTAGCTTCATAGTGCTCAGGACAGTTTGACCTTTTGTTGAGAGTGTAGCCGGACCACCAAGTGACGTTTTGAGCTGCGATGCATCCATGCATAAGCCTGCAAAGAAGATTCCGGGCTCATCCTGTATAAATATCGTTGCTGAATGCGTCAGATTTATGTTTACCACCCGTGGGACAATAAGAGTATCCCTGCCTGCACTAGAAAAGCACAGGGTGACACAGCTAATTCATCTCGGCAGCATCATGACAGCTGGGCTGGGGAGAGTTTGGGAGCGGGGGAAACGGTCCTGATGAATGACTTTTAGAGAATGGCTGGTAGCTACAGCAAACAGTCTCCCAGTCCCGAAGGGCCCCGTGGCTCCTATTTGACGCTCAGGGGAGAAATGAATGAAAGTCGCTTTGCGAAATAAATGGTCTCTCACTGTCTGACATTTACAAATGATTACTTCTTGTAAAACTAAATCCCTCCTCTTGTTTTATTGCACGTGGAGGTGACTGTCCCGAGGGGGAACTCAAATTTTTTTTAGCTGCCATTACCGTGATGATTTCAGGAATGTTTTATTGGAATGGCCACGGAATTATCAAAATATTCCCAAACAGGCCACAAAGCTGCGTCAGGGAAAAACCTGAGATGTTTGTTTTTTAGAGAAGAAATTAAAACGTTTATGTTAAAATAATCTTTAAGAACTTTATGAGCTGGAGTTATAAATCGACTAAATAGCTACTTGTGCTGGCCACAAATCAGATGACCTAGGATGATCAGATGATAAATTATGGTTTTCAAAAATTGCAAATACTAAACAGGATCAATTAAGTGCTTTTTTTAAATTAAAAAGTAACCTTAAAACACAATGACACAATCTAGACCTAACAAGCAGCTGGATGAGATTGTCTGAGCAAAAAAAAAAAAAAGAGCTTAATGCTCTAAATTAAAGTTGATTATTCTCATCCTCAAGTGACCACATAATGTCCACTCCTTGCCTGCCCTTTCTTCTCAAACGCCATGAACAGAATTCATACAAATTCACAAACCTGCTTGCACCAAACCTAGCGGTAAACTGGAACCAGTGGCCAGGGCTGGACACATGCATTCTGCAAGCTGGCTTTGAAACTTAATTGATCTTCCATTAGAATGTTTTCCCCCATACTATTTGCAGTGTCTCTGGTCTGTTTTCTCAGAGCTGAGTGAATGTATGTTCAGAAAATTGGAGCGTTGGACTAATTACCGAAATGATTTATTTACTTTCCCCCCTCCTAATAACTCCTGGTCTAAGCTGGTTGTACAATTATGGCCTGATAAAAACCTATGAAAAAGGAGCTGGAGGATGTTGAACGAACAGGGCTCATTTTCGAGCTCGTTTCAGTAATTCTCTTCCCATATGCAGTTTAATAAGACCTTATTGGTGTTCAGATTTGCATCAGCAGTGGGATTGGGTTGTTGAGCTGAATCTTCTAATCCCTCCTTCCTTTTGTGTTGCCCTGAGCGAGACGCTTTAGAGCCACGGACACAGCAGCAGAAGCAAAAACACCTTCTCAATCAAAGCCCTGTCTCCTAACGTTAGCTCAGTGTGGTTTGTTTGGAGCTTTGAGCTTGTTCTCATGTAAAGCAGCTCGCCGCCGTTCCTGTTCAAATGCTGCACGATGTCAGATCAGATGTATTATCCGACTAATGCTCACAGAGGGCACTGTTTGCCGACAGTGATTAAATATTATGTTTGTATTGCCAATTTTCCGTTATGGTGGGTCTTCATCATAAAAGGCAATTATATGAACCAATTATATGAAGAGCAAAAAGAGCAGAGCTTATGTCGCCTCAGACTAAGTCTAAGCAATCGAATCTTTTCTTATTTTCTGACTGAAGCTCAGCTTTTACCCGTTTCAACAGTTTCTTCCACAAGTATTCAGACGCGTTGGACTTTTCACACTGTGTCACGTTGCAACCACAATCATTTGGTTTTCTGTGACGGGACAAAGTGGAAGAAAAAGTCATTTAAAGGTAAATCTGATCATTGTAGCTTGCATTTGCATTCACCTCCTTTTATTTTGATAACCCTAAATAACATACAGTGCAATCAATTGCCTTCAGAAGGCACCTAGTTAGGAAATACCAGTCCACCTGTAATTTCCTCTCAGTGTAAGTACAGCTTTTCTGTTAAAGTCTCATAGATTTATCAGAGGACTTTATAGAACAAACAACCTCATGAAGGGGATTAAGCTGTGGAAAAGTTTATGAAAATAGGTTGTAAAAATTATATCCCAAGCTTTAAATATTTCTTGGACCTCTGCTCAATTCAATGGAAAAAGTATGGAACAATTGCAAACCTACCTAAATGCCCCGCCATCTAAAAGGCAGAGCAAGGAAAGCATCAATCAGAGAAGCAGCAAGGAGGCCTATGGTAACTCTGGAGAAGCTACAGAGGATCACGACTCAGGTGGAAAAAACCAGAAATATGAAAGCTGATCACAGCTAATAAAAAGATGAATGCAGCTTAAAACATGGAAATTCTTGAAGAAGGACTGTAAGTGGCTGCAAAAGACATGAGTCTGGGTCAGAGGTTCACCTTCTGGCACCACAAGAGCCTTAAACACACCGTAGAGCCCGAGCTTCACAAACTAAACATTTAGTTTGCAAATTAAATATTTAGGTCTGACCTAAATATTAATTTTTCAAAAAAAATATGTATTTTCCCAAGCTAAATATTTTTGATTGAAACTAAATATTTAGTTTACAAACTAAATATTTAGCTCCAAAACTAAATATATGTTTTCCAAGCTAAATATTTAAGGTGCTAACTAAATATTTAGCTTGGACATTTTTAGCTTGCTAGAAACTACATATCTAGATAGCAAGTTAACTCAAGAGCTAAATATTTTTGTTTGGAGCTAAGTATTTAGTGCACAAATCAAATATTTTAAAAATATTTAAATTAAGTGTTCAGCTTGCTAACTAAATATTTAGTTAGGAATGTGACATTTATAAATAAATGAAAGAAAAGGTGAAAATATGACTTTCTAAAATGAAGTTCCATTTTTCTCTCTTATGACAGGCAAAATAACCCAACATATTGTTGGTAATTTAAGTCTGTAACTTTACAAATGGCACCCCATACTGGACTTTAACTTGTGTTGCAGATGGAGCTGCGCCATAAAGTCAAAGAGAGAACTGCTGATGCTAAACCATGCAACAAATTCTATTCAATTCAATTTATTTATATAGAGCCAATTCACAATATATGTCATCTCAATGCAATCTACAAATTTCAATTCAGTCGTACATAGATTCCAATCAGATTAGAAGTTTTCTATCTAAGGAAACCAAGCAGATTGCATCTAGTCATTGACTTGCGGCATTCACTCCTCCTGGACGAACGTGTAACAACCAAGCACTCTCCAGCTTCAAATGTTCTTCCTGCAGACCTCAACAGATGGAGTCATCCAAGAAACCCTGCAGAAGTAAAGCTCAGAAAACGACTTTAGCTTTAACATACAATCATGGACAGCATGTTTTGGAGACAGAGAGAAAGAACATCCGAAGCCCAACGGTGTTAAAGAACGTAACCTTTTTCCTAACAGTTCTGATGACATCCTTTCCGTCATCTGCAGCGAAACAACTTATGTCAGCTGTGGCATTAAGAGCAGTGAAGAATCCTGCTGGAAACCATTAAGGTCCCCTCATCAACCTAATTATCTCCTCCTAAGTGGGCTGTTGGCCCCACATGGGACAATTGTCATATGTCTTTTTCATATATAATTTGCTCCAACGAGTCTGCAGTTACTCTCATTTTAACATCGTTAGCTGTCATTTATCTTAGTCTGAAAGTAGTATGAAAGTTTCCATCCTTTCATTTCTGTCACTTTAATGAATAATTAGCCATTTGTTTTAAGGAGTGATGCTGAAGAGAGCTAATGGTGTATCTGTCTAATTTAAAAGGCCGCGGGTTTAGAACCCATTGTGCTCGTCAAAGCAAAGAGCTGTTGCACCTTTCCGAACTGCTTTTCCAAGAAGAGGAAAAATATATTCAATTATAATGTGAAAATACAGATCGAGCACCTTGATTAAGAGAGATGGATCTGAATGCCAGTGTCTCTTGAACAGGAATGTAATACTTCATCTACATAAGCTTTGTGAGATCAGAGGAGAGTAAAAGAAAGTGACAGACAATACCTAAATGAGGCAATGTGCTCTGCCAAGGAAGTTAAAACTGATCAAATGTCAGATCATGTCAGATTTCATGTATTTATTTCTTTTTAATCCCCCTCAAAAGCCACAAATAAAATGTAATCTCTCATGATAGCTGCGCTTTCCCAAATAAATAGCCACCGTGTTCTTCTGGCAGCAGGCCTGCCTCTACATAAAGCTTTGAATGGAGAGCGGTCACTGGAGCCCGGCGTCTTCGATGTAGTGGGAATCAATGAGTTTTTTAAAGACAGGATTAAGACCATTTCCAAGGGATTACTAGTAAACAACAACAAGGATGAAAAGAAAAGCATCCAGCCTCTTACTGCCAGGAACTCCACCAGAGGCAGTTCAGGTTCTAAAAGCATTGTATAACACTGCCCCCTTGTGATTATTGGTAATATTGTGCATGTTTTAAAAGAGGTGCGTAATGGAGTACGAACAGCAGTGAAATGATCCTAAATTACAATCATTATTAAAGGTCGATCTCCGAGCACAAACAAGGTCATCTGTTAACTCCTGATGTGCTGAAAGGTAATAATGATCCAGAACAGGAGAAGGAAAAAAAATCACAGTCATCTGAATCTGAGTGACAGCATGAATAATTAATATATCTGTGCTGTCACCTCATACAGAGGAGGAAACATTTCTACAGAGCACGCTTTAATGACCTCCTCCAGACGGAACCTACTCCTGGGTTTATCAGCCTATTAGCTCCTCCAGAATCAGCAGCAGCTGGAGAAAAGAGACTTTTCGAAGCTGCAGATATTTGTCTGGTGAAGATTATTGTTCTGGAGATAGATGTATGTTTCACAAGTGCCTGTAAACTGAGGTGCTAGTTTCCCTTGATGCATTTTTCCAGTTAATGAAAGAGCATGGCGTGAAAATAGCTAAATGACTTGTATTTAAGAGGTGGATTGGAGGATAAATATATACAACAATTGCTGCACATTATGACCAGACCCAGAAAAATCAATTTCCAATTTAACAAGCAACGTTTGGATTTACGTAGCTGCTTTAAGGGTGAGGAAAGATTGCTCAGCAGCAGAATGAGTTGTTCTATGATATCTGCACTAATCGGTGCTGTTGTGCTTTTTCTAGGCATTTTACTAAATTTTAGTGCACCATAAGTGTTTTACTTTCACTGAAATGTGTTGCTTTTAAAGAGTTTCTGAACAACAGATACTTCCAGCTCAGAGCCAGAAGGCGTGTCCAGCTCTGTTTCTACATTTTCTATTCTTGGAAACGATCCCCTTCATTTTTTTACCCTGCTTATCTGTCAATCTGTTAGAGACTGCGCTCCTGGCATGCAGACTGATGCTCCCGAGAAGACAAGGGAAGGGCGTAATCAGAGCCCCTGGCTGATTCCGTTGACAGTGCTGAGCTTGTGAGAAAGTCAAGCTGTGTCTAAGGGGCTGGGGCAGGGGCAGGAAGAAGGGATTTAGATCTGTTCTCTGAGGGGGGCTCACATTCTGCTCTGGGTCAGAACTGCTGCAATCTGAACCGAACTTCCCTATTGACCCAGCTTATTGCAGCATGCAGAGACACACTGATGAATGCTTTCAAGTGCATAAACACCAGACAGAGAGTGGACAGATAGAGAGAGGGGTGAAGGATGAACAGAAAGCCCCAGAGACTGCGAGGGACAGAAAGGAATCAATCTGTTCCCCTCCCCTGCTCCTTACACCAGAAGCAGAGTCCGTGGAGCCATTAGTGGCTCTTTGGGAGATATAATAAACAGGCAGCAGCAGTCCAGAAACCACTGGTGTTGCCAATTGCCACATTATGCAAAATGAACACACTTTATTGATTTGCTGTCCAGGGAGAAAAATAAAACAGGAATTGAATAATACAGACTAACTGTATTATCCTGCTTTTTAGCCATAACTAAGGACAAATGTGCAGTAATTAGGCTAATCTCTCATTCTGAACATGTGGTTTACAGCAGTTCAATTTCTTTTTTATTTAGTGTCACTTCTCCTACATTTCCCCCACTAATTACAAAAATCTGTTCTTCCTTCAGTTTATTAAAAATCTTTGAATATTTGGCTAAAATTTGTCAAGTCTGTGTTTTCACCCAGTGATTGGCAACTTAATGTTTTAAGCAGGCTATATTGCTATACATGCATGGTTACAACAATTAAAGCACAATACACAGTTCAGTTCAGGTGTCACTGAATTAAAGCCTAATCCGTATGCACACAGGGAGGGGCAGGGGGTGGGGGGCAATGACCACCCTAATTTTGTTGCCCTCTCTGATCCCGACATGCAGAGAATATTTTATTATAATCTTTTATTTAATCATATTATTTTTTATAAATACACATGTAAGAGACAAATCAATGTGTATTAATAAAATGAATATAAAATATAAACTTTATTTATTTAAAATATTCTTGTTCACCGTAATGTTCCATTGTTAAATGCCCATCACTGAATCCTGGGCCCAATCTTCTCCACCTGCTTGTAATAAAATTACATTTTATTACATTTTCCTAAGGCTTTTTGTTAAAGGGGGGCACTCAGTGATTGTCCCCTCCAAGAACTCCTTCTCATCCCCGATAATGACACTGACTATATCTAAATTTACATTCAGAACATGATTTTAATATAAAGATGTAAATTACGCTAACATCTGCAGATCTGTCGAAGTTAATGAAAGAAACAAAAAATATCCAGATATGTGAAACCAAAAGAAAACAATTCCATAAGGTTTTCATGATAAAATGTAAAAAACAAAGAAATGCAATAATCGTTTTTTTATTTTAAACCGTTTTTCTATGTTCTACTTACATGTGTAGTTTTATTTTCAAATAATTTTATTTATTTATTTTTTTGTGTGCTTTCATATGTGGATACTCTTTGTAGCAGGTCTTTATTTTTATTATTATGGCAGTTTATACATTTCATGATTGCAACATGGTAATTAGAATCCCTGGGCATCACCTGCTGGAGCCAAATGTTTGGAGGGATACAAAAGAAAAACACTTCACTTCATAAAACAATATTTTGAGACATTCTACTAAGGAAATACTCAGACAAGATAATACCAAGTTTTTGAAACATAATATAAACATTTATAGGTGTGGCCTACTTGACCAACATGCATCCCTTCTTAGAGAGGCTGATGATGGAAAAAGTTGTAAAAAAAATAAAAAAATCCAACTTGGTCCAACTTGACAGAAAAAAAAATCAAATTTTGAATCAAAGTTGCCATGCACTTATTTTAATTGTGAAAACAATTAATTTCCATTTATTGCCCAAAGTTATAGCTTAAAACTTTACTTTCAGTTTCGACGGCAGTGTGAAGTGCCAAAATTACTCCTCACTGATTTAAGTTTCAACAATTCAATTCAATATTTAGAGCTACCAAAACTCAGAAATAATCAGTTTCATTAATGAAATCAGATTGAAAACATCAATGTCCAACATTAACTCATATTACAATCTTGATAAAAACGGAGAGATATAAATGACCAAAAGTCAAAGTTTGAGCTTGAAAAGTGGATTCCACAATGATTCTATCCACATGCATCCCACACCTGAGGGCATTTTTAAGTTCCTTTTTTTGGTGTATCATTTGCATCTACTAATTATTGACAGCATAACCAAAACTATTCTGCAAACCTCTTCACACTTAAAACTAGATTTGAAATAATATTAACATTTTATTGAAACTATATGTCCCTGAGAGGACCAGAACATTTTAAGTTATCAACA
Organism: Valencia hispanica; assembly: GCA_963556495.2. Taxonomy (NCBI): domain Eukaryota; kingdom Metazoa; phylum Chordata; class Actinopteri; order Cyprinodontiformes; family Valenciidae; genus Valencia; species Valencia hispanica. The sequence goes on along the minus strand of OY747708.1, from coordinate 8,410,788 downwards.
CTTTACATAAACTCTGTCAAAAGAGAGATAAAGCATGTGAAAATTTTAAAGAATCTGTTTTAAAAGCGGAGAAACAAACCTCTGACAATGTGGCGGCTTCTGACTGTGAAGGAACGTGAGCTAAAGCAACAATCAACGATTATTTTAGCGGGAGGCTGTAATCTAGACGTAATCATGTAGAACTGATAAAAGCCATAATTAGTCCCATTAGAGCTGACAGAGAAATGATTACCTGTCATTTGTGCTGGTCAGATCTCTAACGCACCGATCCAAGCACGCTCACGCTTCAATCATCCATAACAAACAAATATCAGTCACAGTATGAAACCTTTAGTCGACACAGAGCGCCGTTCTCAGAGGAACATAAGGGACAGTTTAAAGTGTAAAAAAACACACACACACACACACACACACATATATATATATATATATATATATATATATATATATATACACATACATATACACATACTGATTTGTCATCAGTAAAACTGGTTTTATAAGAACATATGCTGCTGACTATGTAAGATAAAATAATATTGAAGGAAGGCAATCAAATTCAAGGTGAAACAGTAAATGCAGAGATGAGTTGTGCACTAAACCACTGCAGTAAAATCTGTCATTGAATGAAGCCTTGTCAGGACCTCCTTCCTTATGATAATGAAATGGCCCACTGCTCTGCATTCACCGTACTTTGTTTTGTTTAAAAAGCACATCAACGTAGGCTGACAGCTGGCTCTCTTTCACCACAAGGACACTGACCATATCTATCTTTTTTTCCCCTATTACTTTCTCCTGACCTGGAAACTTGAAAAAAGTTTTTCTTGGATCGGGGCACCGGATCAGCGCAGCGGTAGAGCGGGTGTCCCATGTATGGAGGCGGCAGTCCTCAGCGTGGCTGTCCTGGGTTCGACTTCCGACCTCAGAACCTTTCCCACATGTATCCCCCCCCTTCTCTCTCCCACAGGTCCTGTCTATCAACCGTCCAATAAAGGCCAATAGAGCCACAAAATCTTTTTAAAAAATAAAACGTTTTTCTTAGATCAGAAACTGAATCTGCTGAGATTCTGTTCAAAGATGAAAAGACATGTCAGCAAAAGGTGCACAGATGATATGTTTACTGTTAGTCTTTAAAGAAGTTAAATTAAGATTAAAAAAAAGATCTGTCAAAATGCAATAAAAACGTCTTAATGAGGATGATCTCCGACATGCTTACAACTTTAAATTTTACATCTTCATCCTCAGTGACCCTCCTCATACAAGAATCAAGCTTTGAAACTTTAAAGCTCACAGATTTGCTGAGTCAGAGTAGCTTTTTGCCATGACATAAAATGCCAAATAGATAAATAAATCAAATGAATCACTGAAATTACAGGAAAAACTTTGGGGTTTAATTTCATACTCGTCTTTTCTACCTGCACTTGTCAACAATACAAACACACATGGGTTGGAAGATTAGATCTTCAGTTATATTATAATGATACTGTTGAAACTAACAATTTTTCACAGTCAACCCTTTGGATTTGTTCTTTTTTTTCAGTGATATTCATATTTTACTTTGTAGATTAGTACTATTGGTACTAAATAGGCTTCAAATGTACAAAATGTGATATAATACATTCCCTTTTCCACTGTGTAAAGTTTAAAATCCCAAAATACACATAATGAAATTAAAGGAGCAAGTGAATTTGCCTCCACTTTGCTTAAACACGACTTGAAAAATCAATCTAAGTCTGATGAAGGTATAATGTATTTATGTGATTATTTGCAGAGGTAAAGATGTGTGAACTGATTCAATTGCAGCTCAAGAGGTTTGTCGTAGATCCATTAGCAGTCTGCACATACGTATTCATAAAACTGTGAAAAGGGCAGACAGATCGACAGACCTATAGATGGATGTCGTCAACGCTGCTCTGCGGTTCAGTATTGCACTGGTGTGCTGTCTGATGAGCTCAGTCAAAGCACCACAAAGGGCAACGGTCTCACACACACAGACACACACACACACACACACACACACACACACACACGCACACACACACACACACACACAAACACACATTCAGATAAATTGTGAAGCAGCAAGTTGCATCTCGAGTCTCTTCCTGATTTCTGAACACAGAGATTTTCTCAACACCGGTTTAATTCAATAACTGCTTGCCAAAAATTCCTGTATGAGTTATGCTTATGTCGGCTGTTTTTATTATTTACAATGAAGTTTCATTTGTGCAAACACGCTGACTCAGAGAAACATTTTTATTTACAGCATTGGCTTGGAAATGTGAGTGGATGGCCCCACAGGAATAAACACTTTAATCTGCATTAGTACGACATGTTTCTAAAGAGGGAATACACTATGGCTTGTTTTACTGGTAGATCTAACTGAATGAGATTCTTTTTCTGAATTTCTTGGATTGAATTCCAGTTTAGGATCATCATATTTAATGTAAATGATAAACATGAGAAGAGGCTTTAAAGTTTGGAGATTTGTTCTTCCCAAAAAGATCAGACTAAACTAAAGTGTTCAAAAATCTAGTTTATGCCATGATTTACCTCTCTGAAGTTCTCTGTGCCACACTCCATCCCCCTGAAGGTACACTCCAGCAGCATATCGTCAATGCGATGTCGGGTGCGGTTGTAGAACTCATCAAGACTGAAGCGTGACCCAAGCGAACGGTCCGGCTCCGGAGCCAGCGGAAATCCCGGCGCCATGCCTTCCTCAAACCCCAGCAAGGGGCCCATAAATATCAGGTCACTGTAGCTCATCTGAGACTTCCGAACAAAGTTGTAATTGCATATGGAGATAGCAGGGAAGGTCATGTTTTTGGCCGACCTCTCATCCAGCATGGTGATGTGGTCATACTGGCGGTAGTATATAATCCTGTCCGCCACCTGGTATAGGAAAGCGGACAGCGCCATGGTGAAGACTGCAGCCCACAAACCCTGACGGAACCCGAACTTCTTCTCTTCAACAAATATGTGGTTGGCTCCATGGAGTGAGCAGCCACCGAAGAAAGTGGCCAGGTCATCCACGTCGCTGGCATCATCCTCGTCTTCGGCGTAGTCATCCACTTGATTAGATCTGTCCAGGTAGTCCTGAGAGCCCCCATCACTGTAGTCCTGCTTCATACGCTTGTAGTAGTCATCGAAACCGTCATTGCCATATCCTCTTCTGGGCTCATCATCGGTGGAAAAAGAGATGGTGCACATGATCCGGACCGGCATGGTGGCAGGAGTTAGCAAAATCAGATACACGCAGAAATAAGAAACCAATCAAAGATGGGGGTTACAATCCTCAAAAAGTCCAAAAATGTTAGGGATCTTCTTCAACTGTTCCTTGAAATGGGTAAAGAGCAGCTACTTTGCCAAGTGAGATGATAATCAGTTACGGAACCATTCAAAGTCAAACATCATCTGCAAATGAGCTATGAGGTAAACCGAAGACTCTTCCCAACATCATTTGTACACCGGGGTTTGTCCTTGTGATCAGGGGGCAGACCCATTCCTTAGAGCGATTTCCAAAGAGGAAGAAGAAAAACAGAAGAAAAAGGAGGGGGAGAAGGAGGAAGACGGGAAAGAAAGGGAGACAGTGGTGCTGCGTATGACACAGAATATTCCCATAAGGCCCAACTACAGGTCATTGAGCTGGGGCAGAGTTTCACCATTTACAAGGAAAAAAAAGGCTTGACGCAGTGGTATGAGCCTGAATTTAGAGCTGCAAAAGCACTAAAGAGCCTTCTAAATTTCTGCTGATTTTAATGTTCGGACTGTCCGCATTCATCCTTTGAAATGAAAAACCATCTCAGCACAGTTGTGTAATCAGATCCAAGTGATACTCTGGCATTACTGAACAAATCTTTCAGATTTGAATGTAGAAAGAAGAACGAACGCAAACGTGTTTACTGTAAGAGCTAATCTTGTAATATACTTTAAGACAATCCAGGAAATGGGAGCATTAAGTTCAAGCATATGGCCAGCCATGAGCAAAGCTATTATGGAGCAAACAGCATGCAAGAAAAGCCAAAGAATTTAATCAGCAGTTTCATTTGGTCGATGTTATTTGAATCTAATGGCTCATTTTACCATCAGATCCAGCTGAAATTACATAACCCCAACATCGCTGCGAGCACTTCTGTGCAAAACAGATTAACTGAAAGCAAACATGTACAAGCATTGGAGAAGAAAACATCTTAAATGGATCCTCCCATGATTGAATATGGTGATAAATGCAGATTCCCAGAGGTGCTAGTGCTGGGTGGGTTATGAAAAGGAAACGTATGAGACCGATCCATCTGTATTGATCCGGCTCCATTAGACAAGGTACAAATTATGTTCAGAAACTTGATGGTGGTAGAATATGAAACTCTAGACGCATTTGAACGGGAGGCCACACCCTGTACAATAAAAACCTAATGATGGCATATGATATCCCAAAGAATCCGCAATATTAAACCTGTAGGTCCAATACAATACACATTACTTAGACCAAAGCATTTTGTTAATCTGTTATACCACGGTCTGTCTGGGGGGACTTTAATGACATCATGTAAGAGGGTGAGAAAGGCTACAGCTTTAGTCAATATGTGTTTAGCTGCAGCTGTGAAGGCTGTTTATCACAGCGCAAACACAACAGTCGGAGATTGGCCCTAATCATGTCATATCTTGAAGCTCGCTCACCAGCCTGGTGGCCTGTTTATGTATTAGTGATCAGTAGATAGCCTTCAGCATCTGTCCGGACCTAACAAGAAGGTCACAGGGCTCCCTCAGCTACAGCCTTGAGGCCTTTGGCTGCATGAATATTAACACATGCTTCCACATCCAGGATTTTTCACAAGGCAGAGAGTTGTAAAACTGCTTTGGAGAAAAATCTGCAGATCAGTGACCCTCTGAGTTCATCCGTTTCCTCCTACCAATAAAGTCTTACTTGCAATGTCAGTACAGATTGATTGATGCACACAGGGCTATTACAAACCCTTTTTTTTAAAACCTCTCACATTATGTATGTTTATATAACCACTTTCTCGTTTGTTCCTTTCCTGTCCCTCTTAACTTTCGCTCTCACTCTTCTGATATTTGCAGATTGATATCCACAAGGGGGCAACAGCGGGCCATCTAATCCTGCAGCTTTCCCTCAGGGTGGAAAACCTCTCATGATCTCACATTTGAAAGTTTTCACTGAAATTAAACAATTGATTTCAAATTAACTCAAATTAAACCTTATTAAACAGTAAAACTCATGAGCTAAAGAAAAAGAAGTTATAATTGCAATAATAACAATATTAAATCATTCTTTGATTATTCGGGACACAGCAATTACAGCTGTGAGGTTTCTAAGCAAAAAACTAATTATCCAAACTTTTCTAACAGAAGATGCATGTCCCAAAAATTCATGTGAACTGATTTAATAGCTTTAACACTAAATGTCTTTATGAAACTTCATAAAATTGAGAACCATAGGCTAAAGACTTATGTAGTTGACTATCACTATTTAAAATCAAAATTCTTCTTCTCCTGATTAAACACCCTTCCAATGTAAAGTGCACACTAAAAACAGTAAAGAAAAAGTCTTGCATTGCTTGGGTTTAGCTTTCTTCAATGAGAATACCAGATAAACCCTTCCAAACACTTTTGCATCGGGTCAAAAGGTGGCAGTGCTGCATCAGACTGCAAAAGCCATTGGTCACAGCCACGGCCCATTCTCCTGAGGCCAAGATTTCAACACGGCCGCTTGCATTTCGCCATGGTCAGGGAGGAGCGCGGGGCAGATGAGAGGAGAGGTTTAACGCTCCCTTTCAAGTCCTTCTCACCAGCTCCGTTTACAGCCCGGATCGACCTGGCGTTGCCATGGATACATCCAGGCCGTCAGCAAGAGAGGATGCACAAGGCCCATTACTCAGAACATGCGTGCAGTCACACACGCACATGCACACACAAAACCCAGAGGAAAACAAAACAACAACAACAAAAAAGAGAGTATCCATGCACAAAAACACATAAACAGACTCGATGGATGTGGGATGCTTTCTGGGGAATTCTGCTTTTTCCCTGTAAATCTGATGAGCTTCAATTGGAACTCGGGAAAAAGGAAAAATAAAGAAGTCACCAAAAAGGGAGCTCACAGACCAGGCATTGATATTAGTTACTTGGAGATGGTGTTCAGTCAATACTCCAGCATTCATATCCTTGGGTCAGTTAGGAATTTTCTGTGGATGTGGTGGAAAAACCAAGAGCGAGGGGATCTGAGTCATCCCATTCCCTAAAGATGGGAAGGTAGGTTGAGGAAGAGGCCAACGGAAATTAAACTCACAAACAGTATTTCATGTTCACCTTTGAAGAGAAGCTGCTGCTTTCTGAGTGTCATTCTCAGAAAACATGTCCCGCTGAGAGGAAGCAATGTGAACTGAAAAATGACCTGATTATTTAGCTGAGATGTTGTTGCCTAACAACACTGCAGAGCTGATCTACAACTTCATGACCTGGAGCGCGATATGGATGACATAACAAGATGGAATTGGCCTTATGACAGGGAGCAATAAAGCGGAGTCATGCTTTGACAAGTCTCAGAGGACGTAGAGGTAGTAGAAAACATAAACAGACACATTTGTTGGTACCCTTCCACTGCAAAAAACATCCTTTTTTTATTGGTTCTATATTTGTTTTAAAGAATCAGACAGAAGTTGCAGAAATCATTGCCAAAAAGCAGTTTATGTTCTTCACAATAATACTTCTGCATTTGTCCAACAGGTAGTTTTGGTTCATTCTTCCTGTGGAAACTGCTCAAACTGTCTCAGGTTTGAAGACCGACACATCTTTAGGTTCATTAATCATTTAAGAATTGTCAGGTGAATTACTTTCAGACATTCTTATGTGCTTTTAGTCATGTCATCATGTTGGGAGATCAATGACCTGCAAATAAGACTCAGCTTTCTGACACTGGGAGGTAGGTTTCGCTCTAGGAAGCCTTTATAGTCTTGAGACTCAAGGTTCCTAGTACCAGACGCAACAGAAAGCTCCAGTTTTGTCTCATTAGCGCAAAGGATATTTTCCTCCAGAAGCATTGGAGCTTGACAACATGCATTTTGGTGAATTTCAGCCTCCTTTTTTGTTATTCTGTCAGTAGTGGAGGTGGTTTGGATGGTTTCCTTGGCTGTTTTACTACCACACACACAGTCCATATGATCAGCCTACTTTTTAAAACTACTCCTGCATTCAGATCCTGGAAAGTTTGTTACAGTCAAAGGAACTGTTTTTATTTTATGGCAATGGTAGCTGTAGTCACAGGCAGGCCTGGTGCCAATGGGCGAGCTGGGGGGCTAGGCCAGCCCATTCAAGTGTCGGGACAGCCCAAGTTAGATTACAACACTTGTGTAAATTAATTTGCAACCATGGAATGTATTGACCCAAAACAACCAGCAGAGAGTGTTTAGGCTATTATTTGGGACTTATGGAGGCAGTAAGGAAGATACTTTGATGTAGGTGCATGCCAAAATGGACATTAGAGCTTGGCTTAATGAAAACAAGAGCAAAGCTAGCACAAGCAGGAATGACACTAATACATCTCCAGCCTTAGAGAGGCAAGGGCAATCTTTAGGGGCATTCTGGTCCACACTCCATACCAGCCATTGGCAGTAATGCACCAATTTGTTGTTTGTCAGCCGCCAATAAACATCACAAAGAAGAAAAAGAACAAGGGCATTGCTGTGCTATTTTTAGGCTAATATGAACATGCTGTACTGTACTGTAGTTATGATTAAAACGACGTAAGAAATACACTTAAGGGGGCGTCGCGTAGCACAGTGGTTAAGGCGGGCAACCCATGTTCAGAGGTCTCAGTCCTCGATGCGGTTGTCTGGTGGTTCGCTTCCCCCTTTGCGGACATTTGCCGATGTCGCTTCCCCACTTCTCGCTCCCTTTCTGTACTGTCTACTTTACAATAAAGACCACTGTGGCCACAAAAAAACCCCAAAAAACAAAGAAGTACACATAAGGAAGAAGTTTTCGGCTGCAGAACATGTTGGATTGTGGATGTAAGACTTTTTGTTGACTAGGTATTATACAGGTGTACATTCGTTGGAGCGTTGTGAATGTAAAAATATATTTTTTAATCGAGATGGCTCTGTTCTGCCAATGATATGTGGCTTCGAACTATGAGTTGCACCCTACCTTGCTTTCTGAGTGGTTTAACAAAAGCGTTTACTGTGTCAACAGTTAAGATCGTATACTTGATTGGCATACATCATTGGAATCTCAAGAGTCTTAGCTCCCCAGAGATGTCCAACATGTAAATGTAGATAAAAAGGGTGTCACCGAAAAATTCAGATTTGACCCAGAAGTATGCATACATGTTTACTGAGCCCCCCCAACAATAAGCCACAGATCCCCCCCCCTAAATTCCCCTGGTGCTGGGTCTGATCACAGGAACAAGAAGCTCCTAGGATATCGTCTTGTAGACTTCAACATGGATTTCTATAATCTCCATTCTGAGCTCCTTAGACAGTGTAGTGCTCACAGTGTTACTATTAGGGGTATAACAGTACATGTATCCATAGCAGACAACCCTGTCAGTTCGATACACCTATGTACTGAACAAATACAGCACTGTTTAATACCTTCACACATGCAGAATGTTTATGTGTAAAACTACATGCATGAAGCAATATTTTGTGGCAAAACAGAGAGGCCTCCCAGCGATCACGAAACTCTTTGGGAACATCAAGGTAGCATCATACAGTTATAGTAGAGAAAGAAAGGTGGACTGAACCAAATCTTTCTGTCAGTGATTTTCAACAGCAATAAGGTACATACAGTAGCTCGCTCTACACTGAGCTTACTTACTTAATCATCTGAAACATCATCAAGTTGAATGTAAACATCACAGATACTGAAGAAAAATCAGTCACTCCAAATAGCTGCCTGTAACATCCAACCAGCCCAAACTCCATACATCATATGAAGTGCAAGTGGGAGGAATCCCTGTGTATGAAGGGGATTTTCCCAACAGCTGTTCATGTTGCATTCAGGTACAGCTGATACACCACAGGTTGTTGAAATATCAAAACAGCTGCAACGTGATTCAAACACGTTCTATTCTCATATATGGGCACAGTCTTAAATAAAGCAACATTACCAATGAGTGTTTTAAAGTGGTTATATTGGTGTATAAACAAGGCAATGGCAATGCCTGCTTTTACTACTTTTATTCATTAAAGAAAATCCAACCAACACTCCAGTCAGTTCTATGCTTTCCACTTTTCTTAAGTTTTACAACAAGTTACTTTCAGAAATGGGAAAATATTCTTTGTTACTGCTGACCAAAGTAAAAAAAATCCTATATTTGTATTTAATTTTCTATATTGAAGCACACTGAAACGACAGTCCTACAAACTACCCTGTAGCCTGTGTTTTCCTTGTAAATAGCCTAAATGGCTGATGACAAGCTCAAAGAAGCTGAACAGGTTCAGAAAAACCTGGATTAAAACATGACTTTAATGTATGTATTGGTCCCAACAAATCTGTCCATATTATTTTAACATATGTTTCTAAAATAACAAATTATTTCTTCTCAGTGTTCTATTTTTTTATCACACACTGTACTGAAGGCACACTGGACAACAGTGTTCAACTGAAATCTTTGTAGAAGAAATAAATTGTTTCAATGAGATGTACGGATACCAAAATACGGATCCAGAATCCAACTGGTGAATGGGAGATCCTTTTCTGGTCTGCAGGAAATGTTTTAGAGGGTTTTAATTGTGATGCAAATCAAAGTCAAAGACGGCTTCAAATATTTGTTCACATGCAGGCGAGCTGCAGGAGGTGATGGATGCTGAATCTCAAGTGGTGCTGATATTTATGACACTTGAAATTCACACCATGTGGTCGAAGGTATTTGATGAGAACAAACAGTTCCCAGCCTGACAAGTGGATCTCGTGTTTTAAAAAAAGTAAACAGACTGAATGACACACAAATACATCAATGTTTTTTAAGGTCAGCGCAATTAGTGGTGCATGGATGTTCGGGTTGGCGTTCCAACAGTGATAGGCAGCAGGAATCAGTGGAAACATGATACGCCTGGTTTTGAGATCAATAAAATCCATAAAAGCGAAGGCCTGCTCTGAACGGAGTCAAGAGCAGGAGGACCTCCTCTTCCTGCCGGGTATGATTGACATGTCAAATGTAAACAGCGCTGGGTCAGAGGCAAGAATAGAAGCTCTCTGATTGGTTCTGCCCTGCTGCATTACACAGTGGTGTCAGCAGCCTTTTGAATGTGTTTATCATTTGGACTAACCCACTACACCCACAGTGAAGTCCCCATCCATCGCCTGACTTTCTTTTCCACTTATCAGAGACCACCATCAGTTGAACTGTATTTGATTCCATCCGAGTTCAGCTCCCATAAGTTCTCTCCTTTATCAATACACTGATCCACTGAGTCACTCAATGGTTAAGTGTCAAGAGGGAACCTGAATATCGAGCATAACTGCTAAAATATGTAATTTTCAAAAAGCCATTTCATCAGCAGAGTCTCAAAATCGCACAAGCAATCCTAAAACCAGTATCAATGGATCTAAGCTTCCATTCAAGACCTCCATCGGCATCAGTTCATAAATTCCAGTACATACTCAGCAATCTCTCTACAGACGCTGACACTTAATCAATCTGCTCTAAGCCCTTTTAATAGTCTGTAGTGCACATACTTTTGGGGGTTTTCACCATCATCTTGCATTTAGATTCATAATAGGAGACCTGGTGAGGCTGTCAGTTTAAAGTCAAGGATATTTTCTTCTGCTCAGACATATTGTGTCTCTGTCTGTCACGTCATTTATTATGTCTGACCCAGATGCAAATACCTAGCTGAATGAAGTGACGACTGTGGCATTGATCGCATAACTCCTTTTATAATTAAAGTATGTAGTAGGAAGTAGTGACTCTTCTCAGTAATTTTCATTATAGTTGCAGAAGAAATATCACACTGATACTGACATTATCGTTCCATTATTGCATGTTTGCCTTGCAATTAACTTGCTTACAACCCATAATAACCGTAGTTTGCTCATAACTGTTTTAATTACTATTTTGTTTGTTTTTGAACCTTTTTGCTCTGTATTTTTGCAAAGTGTCCTTGAGTGCTTTGAAAGGTGCTTGAAATAAAATTGATTATTACCATTATTATAACACTCCATAATAACTAGATCCATTTGACAGTCTGGAATATGTAATTTAATCTCCAGTCAAGCATTTTTAACACAAAAAAAAAAAGTTCAGATGATCCGATAACACCTAGGTATGCTTATGTGGGCAGTGATTCCAACACAAAGCAGATCAACCTATTTTAAGATTTATCCATCTAATGATTAGTTGATCACTTGGGGGCACTGATAGACTGACTGTATATAAAGTACTGAACTTTCATCCCTACAGGGTTGGACAATCCTTAAGTATAGGAAAAGAAAAACAAGACAAAACTGAGATCAAAGCTACAGTATTTCTTGTTGCCTTCTCACAGTGGCACACTGCAAATTTTACACCCTTCATCCCAACTAACAAGCGCTATAAAAGTTGAGACTTGGTTCACTTTATTTATACCCTTTGCTAAATGTGTTCTGCAGGAATACAGCACATAAAGTCAGTAAGTAAGTTAAACTTTATTTATATATAAATGCTTCACAAGAGTTAACAATGCAGAAAAACACAAGAGATAATAATAAAATGGAGATATGTTTTCAACTGACTTTTAAAAGACACCACGGAGACATCTCAAGTCCAAAGGTAGAGAGTTCCAGAGTCCTGGGGCCCCTAAACAGAATGCTCTGGGCCTGATTTATCAACGTTTGCCCTTGTTAAAACGAATGCAAACCTCACAACGGAAGCAAAAACATGTAGAAGGTGATTTACTGATCAGATGCAGGGAGGACTGCGCGTGTTAAACCCGCAGCAAGATGCACGCAGTCCATTTAGCGCTTAGCCCTTCATGAATATTTAATATGAGAGTTTCTGTCAGAAGGCACAAAATATTGGGAGGAGAACATCCAAATAAGTAGGCGTTTCACGGACAGTGTGATTTCTCAAACATGAACTGTTTGCGCACCTTTTTTGCACCTATTTTAACCCCCTCTGAAAGGCATGTCTTAACTTTGCGCCACCACGATTGAACTTAGGTTTATTACTGACAAACGAAAAATATAACTCACACACATTCTAACCTAATCGTAATTAACACTCTAATGGCCAAAAACCTGACAGTTATGTCGATTTTTTTTCTAAAGACGCATCATACCTCTGCGCTCAATTTGTCTGCACCTGCTGTCTCTGGAATACGGCATGTATGCCGCACTCATTAACAGTGTTGGGTGTAACGCGTTACAAAGTAACTAGTTACTGTTATGACATTACTATTTTTGTAACGTGTTACTGCGGCAGACAATGTAATGACATTACAATTACTTTCGAAAATATGATGTCGTTACATAACCTGTTCCACTCCACAGCCCCGGCGCGGAGTCACTGTGGGGGAAGGGCGGAGAGAATGTCCGAATTTAGTTGACCTGTGGTCACTGATTGCTAAGCATGTCCAATCATTATAAACCTCAGAATCTCAGCTAAAGACTCATATAAATGTTTTTGTGACCTCCAAAACCAGAAGAAATAACAAGCAATTAAAAGAGCAGTTGTGCTATTTTGCGATTTTTACATTAACACATTCAACCGAACCTGTCGGTCACCCTGCTGAACAGAACCGAGCAAACTTTGCCTTCCATGAAAGCCAGCATCTCACAGATTCTAAAGCTGCATGTTTCATCACGCTACGTGCAAATTTCAGCAAATGAGCAGCAAAATTATGGAGCTAGAATTGGGACTTTAGTTTTGTACCTGTAACTTATGATTTGTACTTGTAACTTATGATTTGTACTTGTAACTTACGATTTGTACTTGTAACTTACGTTTTGTAACTTGTACACATTTTGAAAATGCAGGTTTCAAGTTTCAAGTTACAAGTTTCAAGTTACAGATCATTTTTACCATATTTGGCTTGCCTAGAAGAACCAATGAGTGGCTTGCTGATTTTGACCAACAAACATGTTTCTCCAATTTCTATCCAGTCATGGTGAGAGGAAGGTAGGGCTCTGCAGTGCTTACAACCAAACATGATTACATTCACACTCTATCTGCAGCCACCACAGCCGCTACAAACCACGTCCCCACAAACCACGCCCCCAGGTGACTCAGCCACAACTGAAGCAACATGGCTGCTGCCGGCTGGTCTCTCCAAGCAGGAGAAATCCGTCATGGCAGCGTCATCTCCTGGAATGATGGTAAGTTAAGCGTGTTTCCTTATGTATTTAGTTGTATACTTTTGGAAGTGCTAAAACATTATAATAAAGTTATTTTAGGTGTGTTAACACATGTATTGCAAAGGCTGCAAATTCAGATAGGAGGTGGTGCTGTACTCAAATTTAAAATGTAGTTAATCCTTTACTCATAAAAATAGTTATAAGCATGGCCAGAAAGTATAACTGACTTTTGTCCACTGTGGTATAAGTTTTGAGATTGATAACTTTGCCTGAATTAAAGGTAAGCTAGGAATAGCAAGGGAAATGTTACCATAACAATGTTTAGGCACACTTGACCTGTTAAATCTCTGTTACGGAGTAACGTGAGGTTACAGACTTAAGTACATTCTTTATGTTTTGTTAGAAATCAAATTTGGTAAACATGAGCTCTGCTAATGTTAAAACATGCAGATGCTGTGGTGGCGAGAAGGACCTGGCTGCTGAATGCTGAAAGAGGCGGGGCCGGGTCAGCTGTCAGACTCATACCATATTTGGAAATGACACTGCACTGCACGCGGAAACCGAATGGGGCGATATTTTCCATATTAGTTGCACTGTCCCAGGTTTTTTCCCCTTTGAAATCGTTATGGATTTGGGTCAATGTTAAAACATTAAACTCATGAAACACAATATATTTACAACTAAACTATTTAAGTTTATTTTACCTTTACACATTTACCATTACCAATATACATACACATTCTGTAAATATTTATAAATTGTCCAGCTCGGCTGCACATTCCTCAGATCTGAGTATCCCATTTTTACTTTTAATAACTGCACAGTACTTTAGTTTTGTCATTTTTCTCCTATGTGTATATTATTCTTAGTTCTGTTTTAATATTCTTTCTTATGTGAATCTAGATGCTTCAATTAGGCTACCTGTTACTTTGCTGCCATTACAGCAGAACTTGACCTCTGTGGGACAGTAAAGAATGATTCTGTTGTATTTATTCTTCATTGTTTTTGAACACCATATTTTTTGAACATTGTTAAACAAGACATAATTAGGAAACAATATATTTACAAATATATTCATTGATTTTAGTCTTTTAATGGTTTTCTTTTGTTAAAGCTGGAGGGAACTCTTACTTCATCAATTGCTAAGAAGTGTGGAACCACTGCTGTTTGTAGCAAAACTTTGATAAATAATACTGCTGCACAGGCCTATATGTTGGGAAGCAGGACAACGGAGCCAAATCAAGGGGGGAGTAAAATTAGACATTGATGTGAACTGTAGTTTCTAAAATATTCACACAGAATCTGCTGTTCATGTATTTTGGCTTTGTCCTTAGGGTAAAAACTTGTAGCAAAATCTATATGTGTTTATTGCAGAAAACATTGTTAAAGGATTTGTTTCTTTGTTTGTTCTGTTTTGGAAAAATGTGTTATTTAGTCTTCAAAACGATTTTTTAAATACCGTATATGTATTTAACCTTTCTATCTTATGGGCAAAATTTCCACAAATGCAGGTTTAAAGAACACATCCATCTTTTTTTGGATACAATCATGAATTTATGAAGCACATTGATTCGGTTAAACACCAAGAATCCTAAAACTATTCAAACTCTTTGTGATTGTGATGAAGTGAAAACCAGAATAACTCTTTGGTTGAATTAGTTTTTATCTTTTTCTCCACCCTTTGGTGCTTTAAGTTTATTAAAAGAGGAAAATATGCTTTTTTACCAATAAAATTGCTTTTTTAAATATACTTGTTTTTTAACAACTTTTTTCTATACTAAAGATTCACTCTAAAGTACAAATGTTATAATGCAATGTTCAGTCAATAAAGATATATTTTAAAAAGGTTACCTAATAGCACCCTCCTCCTTTCCAGAGTTCAATAGTGATAGTAAGATTTTAAAATAAAACTCTTTTAATTTGATTAACAATAGAAATAGAACAGAGAATGCACTCAAAATAAAACATAGTCTACATAATAAATAATACTTACACATTTCCACCAATTACTGGTGAGATTAAAGAAAAAAGAAGTGATAAAAAGTAACATTTAAAAACCGGCACTTATAACGTACACAAAATAAAATACTGTTGATATGCAGTGAATTGATAATGTAATGATAAAGATAAGCAGCAGGGGCCAGTATATTTTTGGAGAAGCTCATTGAGGGCAGCAGGTTAGCACATAAAGAAGACTGGTCTGTGGCGTTGAACAATAAAAAGTTGGAAGCAGTAGCTTCCAAGTCATGATGCTAAGATATTTTTAACAAGCTCTACAAAAACACCACAAATATAAATGAGTCCAAACATAAGACTGTATGTATTATGGTGGCATTAATGACCGGAATCAATAAAGATTTCAAAAGAAAGAAAATGTGAGACCGCGGGTAATATTACAAACATCGCCCCCTTCAGTTCCGATATGTAACAGTGCCATTGCCAAATATGGTATGGCTCTGACAACTGACCAGGCCCGCCCCTTTCAGGGTTCTGCAGCCAGGCCTACTTGGTGGTGGCTGCAGATAAGGTGTGAATGTAATCATGTTTGGTTGTAAGCAGTGCAGAGCCCTACCTTCCACTCGCCATGACTGGATAGAAATGGCAGAAACATGATTTGTTGGTCAAAATCAGCAAGCCACTCATTGGTTCTTCTAGGCAAGCCAAATATGGTAAAAAACGATCTGTAACTTGTAACTTGCATTTTTAAAATGTGTACAAGTAAAAAAATGTAAGTTACAAGTTCTAAACACAAGTTACAAGTACAAAACGTAAGTTACAAGTACAAATCATAAGTTACAGGTACAAATCAAAAGTTACAGGTAAAAAACTAAAGGTTACAGGTACAAAACTAAAGTCCCAATTCTAGCTCCATACAAAATAAGCCCAAAAATACGTACAACATTTAAAAAACGAGCATAAATTCTTTCTTACCTTTGTTTTTTCCTTGCTGAAAAGAATAATCCACCGTGATATGACTGTATTTCCAGAATAACTCAAATACCCAGTGTGCATTTAGAAAAGAAAAAGTGAAAAAAACGTAATCCTTTGCCATTATTTTTTACATATGATTCGAGGAGGCTCAACCTTGTCTGTCATGCACACTGTGAACTTTCCCTATGAAAACATTTGCTTTGTCCAATCTGCTTCAAAGTTCTGATGTTAGCTTGATTCTATAGGATCTTATGATTCTAACCATATATCAATCATCCAAATCGGTCAATTGACCCTTTGCATGTGACGTAGTGCTTTTTGGCCCGCGCCATGACGGACGGCGGAAGTACAGTACATAAACAGCTAGTTTGTGGCAAACGGCATGTTGGAGAACATTTTCTTGTTATTTGCATGGTTGTCATGATAAAAAAATGCTCATATCTTGCTGTGCGGTGGGTTGCACTAATAGGCAAGGGTATAAAGCTAATGTAGCATTTTACCGTATGCCTGGAGATGAAAATAGAAGACGGCTATGTGTAGCAGCTATCAATCGGAATTTGCAGTGAACATTCTTGTTTTCTTGGTTATTTATTTGATTTTTTAGAACATCTACAGTCATTTATGACACCCTGACTAAGCTGACATTACTAACGGTTTAGTCAGTTAGGGTTGCCAACCGTCCCGTAAAAAACGAAATCATCCCGTATTCAAAAATCACGTTAAAACAGAGTATTCTATGTAAATGTAACACACATGTAAAACTATTACTTATACAACATTATAAAAAATATTAATGTCTTACCTTTGCCATTATAAGGTACCTTTCCCCCTCGTGAGCGTAGCATCGCGTCCCAGCCAGCAACAAAAATCTGGTAAGCATCTAGACTTTTGTACGCCTTAAGATCAGCACCGGTGTATGGGGATACTCCGTTGATAACATAGTGGTACAGGTCGTGTGAAGTGAAGTCAGGCAGGCGTGACGATTTATTTAAGTCCGTGAATACGCCAGGAGGAAAAAGGTATGAGTCAGTATGTAACCCCGCTATCTTCAGCTTCTCCAAATACCGCTCCTTGTGTATACCTACAAGGTGACTAACTTCAACCGACAACTGCATAACCTCTTTATGACAAGTAGTAGTCATAACAGAAGTTAGAAAAACAAAAACTAACCACAGTCTGTCTTCTTTTTCCATTTTACCGCTTGTTTACTTATATATTGTCGCTAGATATTTGTGTAGATATGTGTACATAGATGTGTCTAAAATATATTTGTGGGTTGTTTTTGTAGTTTCTAAATGTATATATTTTTTCTAACTCTTTTTCTGTCATAATATTCTTTTAGTCACCTTATAGTCTTTTAGTAACCTCGGCATTCATTTCAGGTATGATGTTTTAGAACGACGCACGAGTAGTGTAACTAGTAATGTAACTAAGTTACTTTCCAAAAAAAGTAATGTAAGGGATTTACTTTTTTGAGTAATATGTAATGGATTACTTTTTTTGAGTAACTAGTGTAGCCCGGTCTAAAATATCTATTTTAGATTACACAGGCTAAAATGTAAATATTGTCTTTGAATCATAATGGTAAATATGTGATAAATGTTTTAAAAATGAGTTAAAATGTATATATAAAAAAAACCTGGTTAAAATCACAATAAATACAGGTTCAGTTATAGTTTAAAAAATATTCATAGTTAAAAAAGTTATAATCCAACCAAAGGTTTTCGTTTTATTTAATGAAACACCTTATATTCGCCGCAGTTTGTTGTGAATTTCTAACAAGCGTGCTCAATCTAAGTTGTTGTGTTGTCAATCTTGTATTTTCTTTTATTACAATGGTTGAAGTAAACCGATTGTCCAATCAGAAATAGCGAGGGTGGGATCTAAGTGAGGCGGGGAAAAAACAACAACATCTAAGCTTGTGACGCTCGTTTGCTGCATTTTACCCGAGGAGGCTGTTTATCAGAGCTACAGGGAGAATGGTCAAAAAACATTCGTGGATGCAGAGTCTACGTTCTTGTTGTGGACTGTTTTACCTTGTGATGAGTGAGTACTCAATGTGTGATGACTGTTGTACTTGAACGGAATGTATAAGTGCAAAATTGTATGATGCTAATCGAGAGTTAGCTTGTTAGCATTATAAACGGAGCTAATAGCAGCTATGTATGTGGAGTATATAAGCTACAGCTAAATTTATGAAACTAAATAGCCATTTCTAATGCACAGTGGACCGAGAGAAATTCTCTGGACTCTTCTGCTGTCGATAGAGCGGTCAGTTTCGTGCCAGTGTACTTCAGACAGCCCGGGTTTTGAAGCTACTTCCACCCACGTCGAGTGGAGCCAGCCTGGTCCCAGACGAGGTGTCAACCTCACCCAGCCCTCACACATTATTCAAAGGACTTGTGAGTAGACTAAAGCAGGTGCATTTTATTTCCTGCTTGTTTAACAAGTGAAGCGGCCATTTATGTGTTTTCTGGTCACAACGAACCCGAGCAAAGTTCAGGCCTGCAACATATCAGTTAACTGAGCTCAATTAGGTCACCAATCTGAACTGAACTTTAAAAGAGGCATATATTATTGAATTTAATGTACTGATTTTTTTTTCTTCTTTCTGAAGTCATAAATACCACTTGAGTGTACTGAGACACTACAAACTGAGAATTGTTTTTTGTTTAATCTTCAAACCATATTTTATCTTTACTAAATTCTACACTTTGAATTTAAAGCGCTGGTATTGTGTCATTATTATATACAGGGATTACAAGTCATAAATGTTACATTGACAATTTCTTTAAGAAGGAAAAATAAAGTTTAGAAAGATAAATTCATTATTCTTAGTTGGAAAAAGAAAACGGATTACTACTATTCCTGCTAAGTGGAGGCACCGCCATTATTAAAATTCATAAATAAGTGTAAAAGGTTAATATGGTTTCTCCTGTTTACCAATATTAGTAAGTAATTAACCCAGGGCCCCGCTCATAGTACTATCACCGATATTAACAAAGGGTAAATCAGTAGCTACTTGGGTCGGGCGCTACACTACTATTAATGACAAACAAAATAGAACATTCACAGACATTCTAGCCTAATAGTAATGAACTATTTAACAGCCATACACGTGACAGGCATGTCATTCCCCCCCCCTTATTTTGCCAAAGACGCACCACTGTGCCTATTCCTTCTCTCTCTGGCTGTGGGGCAGTGCATGGGGCAGAAAGGCTGGCACACACACCAGCGGATGCAAAGTCCTTATTTAAATACTGCTCTTTGAGCCTGTTATGAATTGTGCAATCAAATCTTAGTAGATCACCCGCAAATGAAGGACAACACACTGGCACGATTGTTTAGCTTCACACGGAATTTTGCACTCTTTATTTGGAATGTTTATAAATCCTGTCTTCATCTTATTATGGAGAACCATCAGCAAACCCTGATCATAGGTCAGGTCCTCAGGAACCTGCTATGGACATATGGGTGCATAAAACCCTCTCCTATAGTCAGGTGCCTGTCCATGAAGAGCTTGCCAAGTCAATAAAATGCAAAATTATAAATGCTGTGAAAAATTTATTAATTAAAGTAATTAAAATGATTAAAGACGTGACATAAAACTGAGCTCTATTTTTCACCAATTTGGTTTAGTGTCGTCCCAGTTGATGGGCGACAGGCCACGAAAAATGTTAATCTGCGTTGCGTTAAGCCTAATTTATACCTTTTCTTCAGTGGGGGTGTGGAGACGCGCCGCGCCACCATCCGTCGATGCAAGCACTTTGCGGCAGGCCCATAGAGGGTGACAGAGACTTGCCCGATTTTCTAAATGTCGAAACATATGGAGACGACACACCAATTCCTTTGAACTGTCAACAGCACCGCCATTTCCAAAAAAAGAGCGCTGAAGATATCTTGCTGTAGACATGGCACAAATTGAAGGACGTCTTGCATATGACAACTTATTAGTATTCAGCGTCTGTTACAGTAGTGAGGAGCTTTTTTATCATATTTGTGCACAAAAACCTCTTTTGAGTATTGCAAGAGGCAGAAGTTGTTCAAGTGAGGAGTTTTGATTTACAAATAAAAAAGTAAAAACACTTGTTAATCAGAGACATGCCAGGGGGCACAATGCCCCCTGTTGTCCTGGTGGTGAATTGCTTTGCATGATTCCCCCAGGAAATGGAGAGGTCTGAAGGGAAAACGTCTCCATCGATACAAGTACTGGCCTGTGAAAGCTTGCTGACAGTGAAGTATAAACTAGGCTTAAGACCTCTTCTTTTAATCGCTGACAAGCTTTTTGCACATTTCCACTGATGTTTTGATGATTTATCTTTGGTGATGAGATTAAGCTCTTTGAGGTTGGAAGCCCCCACTGTCATCACCCTGATCTTTAGCTCTCTCCACAAATTCTCTTCTGGATTTAAGTCAGGACTCTGAGTGGGCCACTCCAAAAAGTTGATATTAGTTCCAGTCTGAAGAAACATGTTGTTCAAAGTAAAAGATTATCTTAAATCTAAATCGGCTGGGGGAATGAAAATTGTTGGACTAAACAATATTCTGACTTGCTCATTAAGTGTTGTAAACTTTTTGACAACTGAAACATAAATTTTTCCAGATATACAATTCCTACTGATTCACTTTTATTTTGTGGCACACAAGTGTCCTCAGCTTTATTTCTTGTCAACACAATGGTAAATCTAACTAAAGGGCAATGGACACTGGAGACGTCAGAAATGCATCAAAAACTGAGAAGCCAAAAAATATATTCAAGAAAGAATAGCACTACTTCATAATAAGATTACACAAGCAGAAGTACAGATCAGGAAAAAAATACACTCAGGAGTACTTTTTATTTTTCAAAAAGTTACTAAAGTAAAACAATCTGTTACTACGCACTTCTGAATATCTTTATTACCCTTCAACATATCTTTTTTTAGAATCTAAACACTTTTATTGGTTCAGATTGGTAAAAGAGTTGTCTGCCAATTAGAAGACAAATCATTTAATCATTGCGATATGTTAAAATGCTTGTTGTTAGGTCATCTAACCTTCCTTAACTGCTCCAGTATGGCCAGTAGAAGGACTGAGTATCAAAAAGATGAATTTTTACTTTTTACAAAGTAAAAGCTTCAGTTCAAGCTTTCTGCATTTGTAATGAAGAGCGATTAATATATTTGAGTACATTTCATGGGGATGTTTGTTCTGTCATGCAGCCCATCTGGAAGCTTCTTAGCTGCAGTGCATCTGTTGACACTAAATCTGAGAGCTTGTGTGTTTCTGCGGAACAACTTTAGTAAAATGCCTCCCTTTTATTCAAATGAGAATTGTGCTGACCTAAAGCACATCACAAATTTTCCATAGACTTTATAGACGTATTTGACAATTTTAAGCAACCCTTAATTCATTTACACTTTGCTTTTAAAGGGGCATATTTTGTTGTAATCTTTTTAAGAACTCTAAATTTTTCCTCAGGTTTCTAGAGGTCTTTCTGAGGACCATGGCTGTGTTTACACTCATTTTCTGTCCCGTTCTTGGTCCTGACCTTGCCCACATATTGTGCAGTGTGTGTGCCTAAGTATGAGGAAAGTGGAGTAGTGTTTTAAATGCACCATTTTAGTCTCAAACTCACGAAAGGGAAACATGTCTACAATTAGGAAAGGGCAGGGTGGGCATATCTCACTGGTGGTGCTGGAGTGGGTTGGTGGGATAGGTTATTATTATTATTATTATTATTATTATTATCCCAATGTTCATCTGCTGTGGAACCTCTGAAGATTATTGTGCAAAGAACGAGTCTTCATAAAATGAAGAACATTAAAGAGTGTCTTCCGTCAGGGCCTTCTTCAGCTTTATGCCCAGCACCAATGGGTGGACCAAGGGGGCCTGGTCCGCCCATTCAAGTATCGGGCTCACCCAAGATAGATTACGATGCCTGTGTAAATTCAGCTGCAACTATGCAATGTACTGACCCAAAACAACCAGCAGAGGGAGCTGTAGGCTATTAATTGGGACTTTAAGAGCAAAGAGCAAAGCTAGCACAAGCAGGGATGATGCTACATCAATAGTCTTAGGCCTGGTTCACACAGCGCAGCGCGGAACAGAGACCGCTTCCATTTGGCGCCCTTTTTACACTATGGTGTAGTTCACACCAGATGCGGTCCTCCGTGGGCGGCTTGCGCCGTGAAGCAATGGTTTAGGCTTCTGGTCTATTTTTTACGCGAGCTGTGAGCGACCCACGTCCATTCTGGCAGGAGGTCACACAAAGAAACACCCGACAATCCGGTCAATTTTCAAAACGAAAGCAATTTTTAAAAATAAAATACAGCGATTGACAAACGTGATCCTATTTGTGTATCTAAATAGACTAGACACATTTTTCTTTCTGAGATTACCGTTTCCAGGCTTCTTCAGCTTCACTGTAATACTGACCGCTGCAAAAGATGCTTTCTACCCAAAGCCATCAGTACCAACAACAACTCTTTGAGAAAAATTGTAGGAGTTGCAACATTTAATTTCCACCTGGGAATAATAAGGTAGTTCTAAATTTGAACTGAATTTAAATGTCTGATTATCTTTATGTTATAAATTGTCTTCATTCATCACCCAAACTAAAAAAAGGTTGAAAAATAATCCCCTTTGTCATATTGCAGTATGCAGCCGCCACTTCACACCAGTACTGCTAAGCTGAAACTCACATTTTTGCTTTTATAAAGGCTGGTGGGCAAAAAAACAACACAAAACAGATAATGAGGAATAGGTATAATAATAATATTTGGATATAAACAATCAGCACTTCGTTAGATGTGAGCACACATACATTATGAAAGCAGTCAATGTTTCAGTGAAGCATTTTCACTCACTGCCAAAACATTTGTTCCTACATGTGTAAAAGCTACTTTATCACAAAAAAAAAAAAAACACGGTAAACTTTTTTTCTACATCAAACGTTTTCTCTTGTTCTGTCGCCATTCTTCAGTGGATAATGGACTACCAGCTGGGGTTATATCCACCTGCTGTCTCCTTACAGAAAGCCATACAAACTCATGAGCGGAAAACCCTTCTTCATTTCACTTCAGAATTCAGCAAGGAAAGGGCGGAGCTGAATAAGGGATGGTCAAATAAAAAGAAAACATGGACAGAGCTGAATCAGAGGAAAAGGCAGAGAGGTTGGGAGCTGGATGCCTGAGCTTGAATCTATTTGTCATGTCAGATAAGATGACAAATGCTCCAAGGGAGAGTTTATAACTACATTATTTAGAGTACCTCGATTTATTTGCAGGACCTAGGAGAGTCAGCTCTCACAGGGACCTACTTATCACTGTTTGAAACAAGATTGGATTTTGTTCATTTCCTAGCCTGATTATATTGAATCTTTGACAAGAAGCAAAAATCTGTTGGAAACCTGTATAGTTTGTGGCATCCATCCATCCATCCATCCATCCATCCATCCATCCATCCATCCATCCATCCATCCATCCATCCATCCATCCATCCATCCATCCATCCATCCATCCATCCATCCAATCTTTCTTGCAAAGAGTAAACAAATTGCCTACTGTTCATGGAGTCAAAAGTATTTGTTATGGCACATTTCAGTCAGAAAAACCTCTTCCTTGATGAAGTCATCCCTGTGACTCTTCACTTCTTAAAATGTCACCACAAGCCAGTACTAGACTGAAGATAAATTCATGCAAAATAGCAGTGCTGGCATAATGACAATGAGGTACCACTCTGCATTCACATTCAGAGTAAAAGCACCAGGAATATTGCAAAATCCAAGGCAAGGGAACAATTATATGATAATAGTAGACAAAAAAAAACGAGGATTAAGCTTTCTTTTTCACAGAAATCACGACAATGGTATTACAATGGTGCCTTACTACAGTGACAGTAATATGATTCACCAAAGTCCTACCAATTCAGGAAAAAGAAGAAGAAAAAAATATAAATAAAATGGAGAGGCTCAAAGATCTGGGCTTATCAGCTCCTTTTGTGAAATCACTTCTATTAGTCCTTTCTCCTCTGCAAGTTTTGTTTTCGTCTTATTTATGGAGCCATTTAATAAAACATATTTCATTTTCCTTATCACTATCCTGAGTGTCTGAATTTCATAGCTGGTAAAAGTCTGAATTTGTTTGCTGTTGTATTCATTGGAATGTCCATTATTTATTCTACAAACTGTTATTTTACTAGATGAACTCACAGAAAAAGAAAACAGAACCCCTGAACACCTAGAAATCTGCAGATGACTTTTACCAGGAATGTATTGAGGAGGTTATAGACTTCTGGGGAAAAGCAAATTTTGGATCCCTACAGGCAACAATGTATTTTATGCACACAGATTACTAGATTTACAGTAAGGCGTTAAGTAACTTGTCTATGTGACAAGGCCTAAAACAGCTTGCATTTGTTCGTTTGTTTTTTTCTAAAAAGTGAGTGTTGAATGCTGCATAATTTCTAGTTATATCTTTATCTTTAAAAACAAATGTGTCAAAACATTATAGTAATTATGCAATGCCTGTATATGATACATTCACTAAAATACAACTAAATCAAAGAAGGAGTTGGAAACCCTGCAATGGACTGGTGACCTTTCCAGGGTGTACCTCCCCCCATGACTGCTGGAGATAGGCACCAGCCCCCCGCAACCCTGCATAGGATGGACGGATACAGATAATGGGATAATGGATGGATGGATGGATAGATGGATGGATGGATGGAGTTGTAAAGCATGAACGTTAAACTTGGCAGCATGTCTGAAAACCTTAGGGTTGATGGTTAGGTTATAAGTGAGGTAAAGACATCATTGTTATCAAACAGTTACATCATAGAAACTTTTACGAGAAAGTCCATTGATTTAAGCATCCACTGCTTTGGAAATGTATGAGATATGGCATTTTCAAAACAAGTATTCACAAACAAAAAGTTCCATCCATTCACCCATCCATTTTCTTCCACTAATCTGGGGTCGGGCATCTTAAGCAGAGAGACCCAGGCTTGCCTCTCCCCAGCCACTTGGACAAACTTTTCCAAGGGAATCCCAAGGCGTTCCCAGGCCAGCTGAGAAACGTCGTCCCTCCAGTGTGTCCTGTGTTCTTCTGGGTCTCCTCCTGGTGGGATGTGGCAGTAAAACCTCACCAGGGAGGTGTCCAGGAGGCATCCTTACTAGAAACCCAAGCTACAATGTTTGGGCCCCTAAAACCTAAGAAGCGCTGGAGTACTGCTCCAGCAAGCTGGTGCTGAAACCAGGCTTGTCTGTTACTTCAAAATTCAGGGCGGATGATGGACTGAAAAGTTTCATAATTCAGATAAAAATTAGCTGAACCTGAGTATTAATTAACCAGTATTAATTGGTAAAAATGTAATACTTGTCCGGACTACTCCAGTATTTGTAATCAAAAAATCCTTTAAAGGGTCGCCTTCAATTGATAGAATGTTTGTCTTTATTCCTACTGGTCTTATGAAATGAACAGTGCTGATTTTTATATTACAAAACAACAATCAGATGACAGAAGGCTCAAAATGTCCAATAATTCACCCAACTGACCGGGCTATAAGACAGAACCTAAAGTTATGGTCTTCACCTGATGAATAACCTTAAAAGTTAGGCGTCAATGTCACGTTTTCAAACTATCTCCTTTCCAAGCTTTTTAGTCTTGTTTCATATACAGCAATGACAAAAGCCTTTCAGTCTCAAGAGCTTAAAAAGCAGCGTCGAAATCTATTTCAAGATACAGTTTCAGCATATTACAGATATCTCTGCTTAAAGCCTCACAAAGAAAATGAACCCCTCTTCAGTGTAGATTGCCTCAAGGTCTTTTCTTCATAAAGAGGAGACTTACAGGAGATGATTAAGGCAAGTTTTTAATAAACAGGTTTCAAATATATAGGATCCAAGGATGAAAATAAAGCAAATAAAAATCACATTTATCCTTTACTCTAACCTCCACTTGAGTCTTTATTGTAAAAGAAATACAAGTGAAACCAACTGTTTTAAACTTTGGGAATGTTAACAGATTTTTGTTGGAGGTATAAAAGTTATATTAAGTACATTTAAGAAAATGACAAGTAGGGGATGGTGGGTGTCATTGTCGCCAAACAGTGATCAAAACCTTCATTAAACATTCCTGAGAATATTCAATGAATTAAAGTGATGCTTTATTCTTTGCATTTACTTTCTCAGTCTTTAAATGACGTGCAGTTGGTGAATAGATTAGAGAGCCATCAACGAGTAAAGATTAGGATCAGCAAAGGTCCTGACAGGAGCTCACTGTATGAGATTTACCATTTTCACATCCCAAATAAGGGCCTGCCGGCTGATTAGTGGAGGGCAAAATCAATACACCCTCTTCGTTCCCATGCTCAAATGGAGCACAAGGCACTAAAAGAGGGTCAATGATTTAGCACATCTCTTGCTGAAATAAATTAATAAACATGAGAGAGCCGGGCTGTGCTGTGGCATCTATGGCGTTTACATCAGAGAGGCGAGAATGATGGGGAAAGTTAATTCGACCTGCACTGAGAGATGGAAGGTCACTTCTATTTCGCTCCGCTAGAGTAATCCTCTCCTCACTTTCGGTTTTGTTCTCCTGCCATCTCATTTTGAAGCTTTCCTGGGAAAAATATTTGCAAATATAATCTTTAATTCAGACGAGGGACGTTTTTGTTGCATTTTATCCATACCAAGCATCTGATTACAACTCCAGTAAACCCAACTTTCCAGTTTCTGCATCCACTAACTTTCAGCTTCTTGAGAAACAGATAAAAAAAAAATATGTGGGGCTTTATATAAGAATAAGTGGAAAATGGGGGGGTGGGGGAATGAAATCTAAGAATTATAAACAGCAGTAGATGCAAAAAAAACCAACACCAACAAGAGGGAGTCATTAAACAATGTCCCGAGGAGGTTCAGTGGCAGCTTTAAGTAGTTTGGTATTAAACCACCATGCCCAATTTACAAACCAGATGATATTTGCATCAGAGGCAGAGAAGTTCCAGAGTGAAAACACAGCTTAGGGAGGGAAAATATCTTCTGCTATCAGACTGATAAGGACAGCACTACTTGCAACTTTAATTCGGCTGGCTTTTCATTCGCCTGTTTGGTAAGCTCCTTATACAGTGTTTGTCTTCCGCTGAATAACGGATCTATGAGGCTAAAACTGGTCATATATTTACACTTCGTCAGTGATTTTATTTATCCTGAGCTCACACAGATTGGTGTTAACTGCACCAAGCACTGCATCTGTGTTCTTTGCTATTCAGTTTACATCAGGAAATGATTGCAGTCATCTAAATCTTTCCCTAAAAGTATGGCGCCCCAGTCCTCTTTGATAAATGCTCTGGATCCCTACCTGACTAGATTATATCAATTCATGGGGGGGAAAAACATGGACATTCTGCACAGAGTCTCAGTTCATTAGGAGTCAGTGCTGAGAAAGCAGAATATTATAGAGTGAAGCTGGCTAGAGTTAACTAAAATATAAACCCAACCAAGCGAAACCAAATCGTGCTTTCTATCAGAACGTGTAAAGCTTTCACGAAAATGATCTGGAATGTTGTTTTGATCTAGTTGACAAGG
The DNA here is from genome assembly GCA_963556495.2 of Valencia hispanica. NCBI lineage: Eukaryota > Metazoa > Chordata > Actinopteri > Cyprinodontiformes > Valenciidae > Valencia > Valencia hispanica. The sequence goes on along the minus strand of OY747708.1, from coordinate 8,382,998 downwards.
GGTTCTGTAATGAGAAGGCTAAGTTTGCATCCAGTCCAGCTGCCCCATTTTGCCCAAACCTATCTACCCTCTCTGAATCAAATGACTGTAATTCAGCACAGTGATAGTGCAAGCCTCTGCATTTTTAGCTGCATCTCATTTCTCCTGCTGAACATTAAAGTCCACTGTTTAAATGTTAAATGGTGCCGTTATACCTCCAGCTTACGAGTGACTCTCTGACGTTTATTTGGTTGAAAATATATCTAAATGACATCTAAATTGTTCGTATTTGTCTAGAAAAAAATCAAGCTACATTTGCTCTAAATGTGAACTTTTAGTTAATCAAGTTTTAGACGTCAAATCAAATCAGTCAGCTAAACAGCTCCACGGCTAACAAGGCTACAGTAACAACATCAGCATATATACACACGAGCACTTGTATGAGTCAGTAGTGGCTGGAAATTATGATTTATACGGAAATACTGTTTTTTCTATGACAAATCTAAATCCATGGTATCCTGAAGGCATCTCTTTGTCAGGGCTTTGTCATCTTTGGGTTGCAAGCGCTGCTTTTATCTCAGTAAGCAAGCAAGCTGGAAAAGCATGCTGGCTGTGATATGCTAAAAGTCCACAAGCATTTACATGTGCCAGCTATAGCTCATGCTGACCAATTGTTATTTTTCTTTTACAAATACGGCTCTCCCTGTATACCACATGATCCACAGCATCTGGGCGTGCTCTTTGGATGTTGTAGAAACTTTCATTTCATCCATCAGTGCAATACAAATATGTCAAATATCTCCCTTCGACTCTGACGTATTATCCTGTTTTGTACTAAATAAAGTTGTATTTTTCTAACTCCTGCTTACTGGTGGTTATTTAAAAGTTATGTCTGGAAGAGCAAGAAGTTCTGCTCTGGACCTGGAAACATTGGGGGCTGAGCCCACACCTTCGTAGAAGAGTCTGGGGGAACTTACGCAGTAAGATAGGCTTTTTATTAAAGCTTTTTTAAGCATTGTGGCACCTTTTTTAAAGGCAAATACTGTAATATGCACTTCAAAATGTACTTAATCTTAAACTTAAACATGACCATGTGAACAAGATCTCTAAAATCAGTGTCGATATTAAGCAAGACAGGACGATGAAATTAGTAAATAGGTAACAATTATTTTCATTTTTCTTTCCATGACAAGCACAAAACTTAGTTCAGTGTCGGGTTGTGTCTCCTGGTCTCTTTTCATCATTCTCTGTCCTGTCCAGGTAATCTGTAAACAGAGTATAACATCAGATTTCTTTTATCATAATAGATGTCCTCAAAAGGTGATCATACAAAGGGAACTGACCTTTGCAACATGATTAGCATTCAAGTGTTATTTATTGGGGGAAATTGGCTCAATTATATAGTTTTAACTATGAAATATAATCGATGCTACTCAAAGGTTGAAATGTATTAAAATTCTCCTATCTGGATATTTTGATTTTATACCTGCAAACAAGTATGCTGATTACCGGACCACAACACAGACCTCCTGCCGGTAGGAGTGCTAAATCGCACATTACTCTAGTTCAACAGGAAAAGGAGAGGTTGTGAACTCCAAATAAACTAGGGGCTCGCAGGAACTCTGCCTCTTTTTAGCTGTGAGTCCGCTGGGCTCGAACCGGGAGAGAAATCGGTACTTTGGGGTTCCATCCTCGCTGGCGAGGGGAGGGAAGCGATTCAAAAGACTTTTACAGCCTGTTGATCAATCAGGTAAGCTGTGTGCGGCCGTGGAATAAGTCCTAAAACTGACTTGTTGAAAACCCTGCAGAAAGAATAATTGAATTACATGCCTCAGAGAGGGCGAGAGAGCCTCGACGGCACGCTGCTGCAGCTCCAAGAGCTAAGAGCTGCTAACCCAGAGCTGCTCACCCGACGCAGCTGAGCTGAAGGCTGCCCGTGTAAGGAACTGGTGCATGGGAGAAGAGAGCTTTATCCAGCTGGACGAACCGGAGGATCCAGAGTTTCTGGCTAACGGTGGCTAGCCCCTGCACCCTGACGCCTCACTGCTAGCGCCCCACACAGCTACTGCTAACTGACCATCTAAGTGCTGGTTTCTCTGCTTTATTGCCGGTCATTTCAGACAACGAAGCCACCCTTCAATGGAGATCTAAGAAACGTTCAAGTAAGGTTGTGTCTGGGCAGAGATAAATTAGCTTAAGATAAACAAATTAAGGTTTGTTTTGATTGTCTATTTCACTGTAGTTTTGCTGCATTTGTAAGAATTAATTATTTAAATATTTGGGTATGAACAGTGTTTTCAAAAGTTTCTGACTGATGATGTCATTTTAAATCATGCAACATGTTATTTGGTGCCAAGCTAAACAGAGCGGCTCTGAGCTCCGCACGTTTTTTTCTGATTAGTGCGGCCTGCTTTTGCTTTGAAAACCACCAACGCTCATAGAGATTGTTACAATATTCAAAATACAGATCAGCTTTAAAATAGATAGTTTAAACGCAGAAACCTGATTGTAAAAGTCGTTTTTGAAACCGCCTTCTTAGCATGTCAAAAAACTACATCAGAACAATCACTGCAGTGACCAATCCATAAAATCGAATCAATTCCCTAAACGTTATTGATTTCTGATTCAGCAAATGATTTAATGAACCATTACTTCCTCCAAAGAATGTTTTTGGACCCCACATCTGGTTTGCATTGTGAATTGATTGTTTGAACACAAATAAGGAGCTAATTAGTCTCAAACTAATTACAATTAGTTTAAACTAACTTGGCTTCACTTCCAAAACTCTTTAATACACGCCTTGGTCTTTAAGCATACATATTCATACTAAACTGGGACATCATGATCAATTTATTGGTTATTGTTTCTACTTCTTTGCATATTTGTCCATTTTACTGTTTTACTCTTGGTAGTTTATTATTCATTCTTCTTTTACTTAGTAGTTTAGTTATGTGTTAATAGCTTAGTGAATTTGTCAATTAAAGTATTTTGACTGAAAGTTAAATTATTTTCGACATAAACTCTTGTATATTGGAAAGTCGGTGTTTGTTATTATTCCATATACATGTGTAGTAACTTGCTGTTCAATGAACGCAACCTATTCCTTCATCTATTGTTTAATTACCTGTCTCAGTGTTTCACCGCGATGTGAACAGCTGAGTAGATTGTGACGCAGATGTCTGAGCAAAGCTGAGCACATATTAAAATACAGGCAAACATGTTTCAGAGCTTTTATCAGAAAGTTCTGGTGCTGCTAAAAGCAAGGTACAGGCTGGGTGAAAGCTTGCAACGAGCATTCCAGGGAATAGGAGCTGTAGCGACACACAATAGGGAGACACAGACCAATTTTTAAGATATTTAAGACAGTACAGTGTGGAATGATCTGCCTAATGGTAATGTAATCCTGAAGACATACAGGATTTAAATTAGTTGTTTGTTTACCTGTTTTATGTGTTGGCCCAGATATTTCGCCACCCACTGCCAGGCACCACAACTGAAGAATTGTTTCTCTTATTTCTGTCAGAAAATCATCTGATGTCCATTTTCTGTCGGGACCGCTTGAAATAATACTTGAGTTTAGATTAAACACCGGGCTGTCGGCTAATTAAACATGGAGGATTCCCCGTTTCAGTACAACTCCTCTCTGATTGGTCATACCGTAGTGCCGCTGTTGCAATCTCAGAAGCCAGAAAATTACAAAACTGCCATCTTCATTAATGTCATAGGGCGGCTAAGTTAATGTAAACTTATCCTTTCTGGGGTGAAAAAACATTCGGGGCTTAATTAGAAATGTTCGGGGCTAGAGCTGGGAATGCCCAGGCCAGGCGACGCCACTGGGGATCCATTAAAGGGCTACATTTTTGTAAGAAAGAAAATTGTAAAGACATTTATTTCAGTAGTTATCATTTTTGTTTGCTATGCTTATAGAGACGTATTGTGTGTAGAATGATATAAAACTGTGAAGATTCATCTTGTGTTCACATGCTTTGGGTGGGGGCCTCTGCACTCTGGTCAGAGGCATGATGACCACATGGCAGGTACATGGCAGCCTCATGGTCAGTGGAAAAAAACAGGAATGTGAGGAGGAGGGACCAGCTCCTCTTGATGTATAAATGGGTGCTGTGAAGGGATGTTTCTTCAATGTAAAACCCTGTACCTAGGTGCTGTTTTCACTCCATACAAGTAAAAATTAATTTAATACAATGCTGGTTTCTGGTAATCCTTGTTGATGTTGAATATTCTTTGTGTTATAGATGTCAGAAAGCAATTTCAACCCTGACAATTTTGTGATATTTTTTTATCAAAATGTGACCATCATGACACCGAACAGAAAAGGCTTTGAACCTCATACCACAATTAAAAATCTTATAACTTTATTTTCTCTCTTTTCATTGTAGGAAAAAAATTCACAATACACTGGATTTCTTTTGGTAAGACTCTCAATTAAGTTCCCCTTAGGTCACACATTAACGTAACCCCCATCAGAATCAGTGATCCGTTACATTTCACGGGAACTTTAGGGGTCAGCAAAAATAAACATGGGTACATTTCCATAAAGTAAATGATTTTTTCACAATGAAGCCACGTTCATTTTAAAAGCTTCAGTGTTTTGGGTCAAATGCATACGTTTCATTTATGTATTTTGCAAGATCAACTGCTGATTCAACCAGTTATTTTGGTACCCTCATAGCTACCACTTTCCCAGAATGCAATGCAGTGTGATGTCTGAGACTAGTATCTATCAACAAATATATAGTCTTTTTTTAAATTAGCCATATTATTACTATTATTATTAGGCACGTTTCCACTATCGGAACCTCAGGTTAATTTAACTAGATATTTTTCTGGCGTGGTAATCTGTTGGCCCGCTCCTCTCAGCTGCTGTCTCCATACAGAATTGGCCCTTTAAGGAATCAGCTAAGACATCCATATATCACGACCATTTCAGCAGCAAGTAGCGTCACCGATCAGAGCCAAAAGGCACCCAGAGCAGCAGAAATAACAAGAGATCGGCATGGAAGAAGCGGGGCTTGTTGCCGTGTTTCTGTTTGCTGTTGTTATAAACTGCTTCACCAGCAACTCTTCTTATTTTTACAAAGCCGGTTGTTTGGCGACGTCAAATGATCAACAATAAACAATTATTATTTTTATTGTTAGTCCAAATTTTGTATTTTTACAGAGACCCTAGTCAGGCATGACAAGTTTGTTGATGTCCAGCAGAGGACACTGTGGAGTGGAAGTTGTGTTTTAATCTGAGGAAAGGTAAAACTTTAATATATTCATAAAGGAGTTAAGTTTTTTCCACCTAGTCAATCAGCCAGTCCAGTTTATAAGGAGTTTTCTGAGCCACTGTGCTTCAAATGGGAGGTCGTCACAACACTCTGTCAAAAATGCATTTCTGTCAAACATAAACACAGCTTATTCATTACAAATAATCTTGAAATTTTAAGACTCAGTTAAGTTCCGCATTTTTCTTAATATGATCAGGTATGGTTTAAATGACATGAAATGCAATAATTTGCTTTCTTTGAGTTCTAATTGTTTGAAAGAGACAAAAAAATATATAACAAAAGATTGCAGAGACAAGGAGCTGGATACATTTTTATCTCATTTCAACTCTTTCTGCTTAACAAAAAAGCTGACTTTAGCTGTATTTAAACTTTCTCCTTTACAGCAGATCCATATAAAAAAGGAGAAATCAAGGCAATTGGATTTTTATTCCAATATGTAGTGCCATATCTTGCAATTATCTTTCTAACAATTTTTTTTCCTTAAAGGTTTACATTGAGAGCCCTACTAGCACTCAAAGTTCACCTAACTGTCTCAAGGTTAGCTAAACTTCTCTCAGTGATCAGTGGGAGATAGAGCTTGGGTGGTGAGGGTAATATGTTCTGATTATTAGGCTGCAAGGTGGTGTAGTTGGTAGCACTGTCACAGCGAGAAAGTCCTGAGTTCACATCCCAGCCTGAGGTGTTTCTGCATGGAGCTTGGAGGTTCTCCCCATTCATACGTGGGTTCTTGCTGGTTTTTGGGGCCATTTCAGGAGACAACAGAGTACCAGTCTTGGGATATGTACTTGGAAATGGCCCGCCAGAGTCGTTGGTTGGAAGCTGTGGTTAAGTCGTGCTGATTGGTTGTAAGTCAGAGGAAAATGAGCAGATGTTGCCAGACAACCGGCTTTGTAAAATTAGAAAAGTTGCTGGCGAAGCAGTTTATAATAACATAGCAAACAGAAACGCAACAGCAATCCCTGCTTCTTCTATGTCTATCTCATCATTTCTGCTGCTGTGGGCGCCTTTTGGCACTCATAAGTGATGCTACTGACGTCTTAGCTAATTCCTTAAAGGGATAGTTCTGAATGGAAACATGATGGCTGAGAGGAGTGGGCTAACAGATAATCGTCAGATAAAATATTCGGTAAAATTACCCTGAAGTTCCGATAGTGGAAATACGCATTTAGTCAGTTTGTGTGATATAAATGTTGTCCTTTTCCTAGCAAACTCTCAACCAATCGTCCAAAAGGAATCATGAACTACAATTGACAATAAAGGTTGAAATATTACATTATGAATGCAGCCCTGTTAATAGCAATAAAGTTTTATCTATTTTAAAACAAAATGCCTACAAAATTCAAAAGAAGAAACAATACTTGCCAATAATGACAAATATTATGAAGATATTTACAATTCAATTTATTTCGTTGGTTAATATGAAAGCAACAACACACCATCACATATTTTAAAACAAAACGTATTTTTCTCTGTCTGGAAGTGGTGCAAAGGAAAGTGAAAGACTGTGATTAAACACAAACAGAGTAATTGATATTCCTCGCAGGACCTCGAGGCTCTGCCAAAAGAGAGATGGGGTAAGATGGAGAAGAGGAGAAAAACGGAAATGTATTACTCAATGTCAGTAATGACCATAAACATATAAATCACAGGGAACTGAGGCTGTTACTGAGAAAATGAATCAGGCACTGCTATAAGGAGGGGGATGGAGCGGTGAGGTGAACACATGAGGAATGAAGGCTGGAACGGATCAACGGGAGAAGTGGAGAAAAGGGGGGAAAACTCATGGGCTCCAAGAAGACAATTCCTAACATGTCTGTGAAGAGGATTTGTTCTTTTACAAATCCTGTTAATATTTTCCTCTTAGAAATAGTTCTTCATAATTATCTTCACCAGTTCACTGAGTGATAATCATGGCAACAGTCCTAACAGCTGCATACCAGAACTCCCACAGATGATCAATTGACCAGTAGCGATTCAATCATGATTAGCTGGCTTTAAAAATAAATCAAAGGCTTGGCTGATCATGGTGACTTTGTCTTTAATCACCTGATGAAACAGCGACACATACAAGTGGTGTGGTAGTCCTACACATCACCTTCCATGTTCTGTCAGATCAGTTTATGCTAACATGTGTTGCCGTCTCTATCCTAACTAAAAGTCTCTTTATAATTGGGAAAAGCTATTATAATATCTAATACTACACTCAACCAATATTTGTCAGTTTATTGTGATTGTTTCCTCTTTACATTCATTCACATTCATTCATTTACACAAAGTCACAATTTATCGTGAAATAAAAGGGGCATAAAAAGGGGTTTACATTTATTTTACAAATAAAAATCATAAAAAGGATTGGTTACACAGTTACTTTATTTAGAAGTATCAGAGTAAGGAGGGTGAAAATATGCATGGCACACTTTTCAGATCTTTGAAAATGATGTATTCTTTTCCTCTCCCTTTACAGTTTTTCAATATTTACTGTTGGTCTGTCATTCAACCCATTAACCTTCCTGTAATTTCCGTCGTAAATGTTTTAAAAACACACACCCAAATTGCAATTACGCCTTTTCTTGAACTATTTGGGGAAAAACATGGCTGGGGGTTTTCTTTGGAAAGAAAACACTGAAGTTTCTTCTAAAACAGTCTTAGTGCTATTTTTACAGAGTAATATGATTTTGAAAACACTGGAAAGGATAAAATTTCATCTCCGCCTATTTATTTTGTAAAAGAATAAAAGGTATAAAAGTTGCTTAAAATGAAATAGTGACCTGAAACACAGTATGGGTCTAAAGAACGAAGTATTACCTTTATCCACTCCAATCTTACAGTAATAAACCAAAAACAATTTGTATTTTGCACTTTCTAACTAAAGGTCAGGTGGTGGCAAATGGGTGCCAGAAAATGATCCCTCCACAGTGAATGCAAAACACAATCACAATCACTGTTACCCTATGATTAAAAGAAAAATTCATCTGAATCGTTACTGTCACTTCTCTAACAAAGCTCCACAGCTTCCTCTATGTTGTATTTTGTTTTAGAAGTGCTTTTTGACATGTTTCCAAAAGCATATCTTACTGGTGCGTAACTGTGCGTAATACTATAACATCTGTCTTTGGAGAAGTCCTTCAACGCTCGCTCGTTACAAGTCCAGTGATAAAGCCCAACCCGTCATGTGTGATATCTGCGTTTACAGCATTCATTCAATCAATCAATCAAGTTTTATTTGTAGAGCCCTTTACATGTTAAAAACAAAAAATATCAACAGATTAAAAAACAAACAAAGCAAGAAACATTTAAAGCAAAATCAATTATACACAACCAGTTAAGCTTTCAGCACACACACACGTCACATACACACCCCGTCCCCCACCCTTCACTGCAAAAACACAGCTCAATCCGTTCCTATCTCTATAAATGAACATATAATAAAAATAAACATCTAGAATGATGCTACTGTTGAGAAACAACATCTTGAGGATCCAGTCACACTGGAAGCCACCCCACAGTCACAGAGGAGTCACAGAGGAGTCACCACAGGTACCGCCAGCCAGGATCATGGGAAGCAGGTATCCAGGCCACAGCCATAAGGCTGCAGTGCAAAGCCCCCACCCACCATGACAAAAGTGATCCCAATGGCAGCGACCCCCATGGCTAAACTGGCAGGGCTCCCATCACTACGGATCCCACGAAGGAAACACTGGAGTTAATCTATATTAAAAATTAAAAGACACTTCAGTAACACAGAACCATACAAATGTCAAGAAAAAATGAATAAAATAAAAAAAGAAATCTAATAAAATAAAGAAATCAACTAAAATAGATCAATTAAAATCCAAGCTAAAAAGGTAGGTATAGACTCTAGAGCATTTTTACAAAACATCAGTAGTTTCTTTAGCCCTGAGATTCTCTGGCAGGTTGTTCTACAGACGAGGGCCTTAGTGGTAGAACGAAGCTTCACCGTACGTCTTACTTTTGACTTTTGGAACAACTAAAAGGCTAGTATCGGAGGACCTCAGGGACCGTGAGGGCAAATAATTTAAAAGAAGGCCGACTAAAAAAGAAGGACCAAGACCATTAAGACATTTATAAACCAATAAAATAACCTTAAAATCAATCCTAAAACCCACAGGGAGCCAATGCAGCGAATTTAAAACTGGTGTAATGTGTTCCCACCCTCTGGTCCTCGTCAGATCACGTGCAGATGAGTTCTGGAGTAGTTGTAGGCTTGAAATACTCTTTTTGGGAAGATCAGAGAGCAGCGCATTACAATAATCTAATCTACTGAAAGTAAAAGCATGCGTCAACACCTCTGTGCTGGCAAGAGAGAGAAATGGGTGGACTCTGGCTATGTTTCTAAGATGATAAAATTTTAGTTCTATTTTTCATATGAGAATACAATTGAGCTCAGAGTAAAAAAGAACAGCCAGATTTCTCAAACAACAAGAAGGTTCAAAGTTTTGCATTTCTGATAAAATAATCTCTCTCTTGTCTTCAGGACCAATGATCAAAACTTCCGTTATGTCCTAGTTGAGTTGTTAGACGTTCTCTGCCATCCATGACTTGATATCTAGAATACAGTTTAAAAGTACATTTACTGGCTCAACATCATCAGGAGACATGGCAATGTAAAGCTGTGTGTCATCAGCATAGCTGTGAAAATCAATGCCTTACCTCCTGATGACATGCCCAAGTGGAAGCATGTACAGATTTAAAAGTATTGGGCCTAAAATCGATGCATGGGGAACCCCACACTGAATACCATGGATTTCAGAGGAGAGAGTATCAATACTTACAAAAAATTGTTGATCTGTGAGATAGGAATAAAACCGTTCTAAAACAGTACCTGAGAGATCCACCAGACTTTTGAGGCTGTGCAATAAAATGTGGTGGTCAACTGTGTCAAAAGCTGCACTTACATCCAGTAGTACCAAAATAGAAAATTACTGTGAATCCAAGTTGCACCTTAGGTCATTTGGTCATCTTTAAAAGAACTGCATCGATACTATTGTTTGTCCTATAACTAGAATGATATTTTTCTAAAATTTTGTGTTTATTTAAAAACTCATTAAGCTGAATAATAAGAACTATTTCAATAATTTTACTTAAAAGGGGTAAGTTGGATACTGGGCTGTAGTTATCAAGAATATTAGGATCTAAATTACTCTTCAGAGGGGGCTTCACCACTGCTACTTTAAAGGAAGTTGCGAAATGAAGTTAATGTGTTAACTTAGGTTCGTGAGCAGGACCACGCCCCTCACTCAGTAATCCACTCAGATTTGATTCACCTGGCATCTCACACCGGAATCTCATCCCTAATTACTATGCGATCTATTTAAACCCTGCCTACCTAGGATCAGGGTCGCTCAGACTGTTGTCTCTGTCTCGTAACTCCCCCTCCCCCGACCCTCTATCTCGTCTCAGCATTACATCCCTACTTTTCTATCCCCTCATCCTTTCATCCCCCCATCCCTTCCTTCACCCCTCATCCCCTCCCTCATCCCCCCTCTCATCCCTTCATCCCCTCCTTCACCCCTCATCCCTTTATCCCCTCCCTCATCCCCCCTTTCATCCCTTCATCCTTACATTCCTCCATTCTCTCTTCCGCTCTTTCAAAGTCCTAGCATTAACACCCGTTCTTTCAGGTTCTTTGTCTGGGGGGTACTGAGCAGGCTCGATAAGAAAAAAGACGGATTTATGAAGACTGCACCCCCAAAGAGAATCTTCAAGCCTCCGTCGGCGTATCCTCCCAGACACTTCATCGCTCCTACCCTTCTTCAATAAACATTATAATCCGATCTCTGTAAGAGTGGTCCTTGCTAATGAAAAACTCCCTAAATTCACAATGTTTGAAATCTCACTTTAAAAGAAACTATAAAAGGTCTTAAAAATTTATGTTGGAATTGGATCTAAAAGGCAGGTAGTGGGTAAACTTGAGTGGGGGAGGGGCCTTTAATTGTGCTTTAACTTTGTCCGTTCCTGAATCCCAAATCCAGCCACAGAAAAGTATCTCTTTCTGGTAGCACTAGATGCATAGATACTGAGAGTATTCTGCTATCAGCAGAATGTTGGGAAATATCAAATGCTCCCAAGATCCTCTTTGGGAGACGTAAAAATAATTATACATATTTCTTCTCACCCGCAACCCTCCTGCATTGAAACTTTTGCCTGGACCGTAAAGTGAAATTTAATTTATGTATTTTCCAAACGTGAAACTTTTACGCAGATCACCCATGGGTAACCGCTTCGTTGCAGGAATCCGGCTCAGAGTTCGGACTTATTTTCCAGATGTGAATATAAACCTTTTTTGCAAAAAATCGTTTAATTTGCTGCTATTCACTTCTTTGGTAACACTTAATGTCTTTAAAAAAATTAAACAATCAAAGTCTGTTAGCTTACAATGCAACTTAATTTCAGGAATTTCAACAGTGTTTGATTCATTTTGCTTTTAATTTGCTCCTGATGAGTTTAATTTCTTATCCTATTACTTGTTTAGAAGGCATACTCTATCCCACAGTGGCCAGGTGCGCCTCCTCATCCTCCTCCCTGATCCGGACATTGCTCTGTGATCGTTCACATTCTGCACCTGAAATGGGCATGGTATTCACAGTTGGAAACAGTTCTTTCAATTCATCATGAATGTCACAGGAATGTCTGATTCCACATACTCTCTGTAGCCACAGACTATTTTGTAATTTTGACAAATTAGTGCAAAGAGTTCCCGGATAGCAAACAGTTAACCGAACGCATCCTTTCAAAATACAACAGTTCCTGGATCCTATTCCGACAGGATCTGGCTCGAATTAAGCCCTGCTAAGTATTTAAAATCCCAATGTAATACATTAAGGGTTGATGGTTGTAAAGGATTATCATAACTATTTTAATTGCACTACTATGTAATGTATTTTTAGACCTTTATGCCACAATTGTTATTTACACATAATTAGCTATCTTGTTAGCTTTAAATTCTCAGTTATTTACAATCTATTTAAGTTGAAATGAATTTTAAAATGTGGAAAAGGCAACATTTCTTTTTTTTTCACTGTCTCATTTTGTCTCACATTGTTATTTTGTCTCTGCGCCCTTGTCCTCACCTTAAATGAGCTCACTCAAAGAAGGCAACTAAGGATTTGCTTTAAGCATCAAAGTGACATTTCAAGCATCCAGCACCAACCAAAGAGAGACCGACTCATGAAGGATGTGCTACCGACACGCAGCACCATATGTAGCGGAGTGAAATGATACAGTGACAGTGGCATCTCAAAGAAGAGAAAGGCTCCAGGGAAAAGCTGCGACCAACTAAAAATACCAGCAAGAAAGATAAGAAAAAACCAAACGGGCTTCCAGCTTGAAGGTCTTTTAAGATGTTGACAGTTGATATGATGAGTGTCGGACAAGAAGATTTCTGCTGCAGCTTCAAAATGCTTAAAGCTAAACGGTGTTCAGCTGAACATGTACAGTGAAGCGCACCCACTTTAAATTCCAGGATTTTCTATTTTTTTTCTATTTCAGGTATTCTAGCTAGTAATAATGACCCGATGGAGTCTGTGATGTAAAAGTTGTGTTCACTTGGGGTGACGTTTAAATTGTTTTACAACCTGGTAAAAAGAAGAAATTTAATAAGGTAAACTCTAGATTTACAAATAGGTGTAGTTTCTTTTTGATACAGCTGTAATAACTTAAGATGTTCCAAACACACCATATAAATTGATGCCCTAAATGGCTTAGGTTTACGGTTTTGAAAAATATCCATTTCAAACTTTCTTTTGAGAAACAAACTGATTTTATTTTGAGTTGTTCTCCACTTGCAGAACTGCAAAAAAAAAATAATAAAATTTTTTTTATTTTGTATAAAACTATTTAAACCAACAAGTAAAAACTGGGAGACTGGGTGCCTCACAAAAGTCTTTACAACCATTGAACTTTTTCCCATTTGTCAAATTACAACCACACATTCTGATGTTTTTACTGTACCTCCAGGCCCAGGATACAGCTGTGATTGGCCAACAGCCCCATGACTGAGGTGAAAATAATGCTGATTAGCCAGACACTATAAAACTCTTAACATTGGTTACCACATTAAATGCCAGCCCAACTGCATTAAAATAATTTTTTTACAGCCACACCAGCCAACTGATCCATCTGCCCAGTACTCCCAAAGGCCAGTCCGCCCTTGCCCACAGCATCATGCTGCCATTACAGGGTTTAACTGTGTTATGTGCAGTATTATTTACTGCCACGCATAGCACTTTGCATGCAGGCACAAAAATTGCATTTTGGTTTCATCTGACCTAAGCACCGTCTTCTACTTGTTCTTGTTCACCTACATTGTCTGAAATTCTGGCTTTCTTTCAATACTTGCTTTCTCCCTGCCACTCCTCCATAAAGGTCAGATCTGTGAAATACAGAACTAATAGTTATCCTGTCAACAGATTCAACCACCTGAGCTATGGATCTCTGCAGCTCAACTACCATGGGTTTCTTAGCCGTTTTTGTGATTAATGCTCTCCTAGCTCAGCATGTCACTTGAGGTGGAAAGTCATGTCTTGGTATGTTTGCAGTTGCGCCATGCTCTTTCCAATTTTGGATGATGGATTGATCAGTCCTCTGTGAGATGTTCAAAACTTGGGAAATTGTTATACAACCTAAACCAGCTACAAACTTTCTCACAGCTTTGTCCCTAACCTGTTTGCTGTAAGCCTCTGTGTTCTTGATTTTGTTTGTTCATTAATGTTCTCAAACCACTGAGGAATTCACAGAACTAATGGATTTACACTCAAATGTGTTTATGTGACATGTAAAAAAGAGAAATGTATTTGAATAATTTTGCAAGACACCAAATCCCAGTGTTAAAACCTGCACATTACAGTAGTTAAAATGGAGTAATCTACCTCCATTTACAACTACAAAGATGTAATCACAATCTAAGAATACACAGCCAAAGCTGAAATTCATAAACTTAGCAAAACTTTCAAAAATCCTTGTCAGTGATGATAAATTTCTTTCTACAGAGTAAAATCACAAAAATTTATATTTGTGGAAACAGTTTATTCTGATTTCAGTTTGATATTATTGAGGAAAAAAAGACAGCAATTTTATTTATTTATTTGTCTATATTTCCGCATTTTATAATTGAGTAGGTTTTTAAATATATAATTGTAAAATATGGTATACAGAGGTAATTAAAAAAATTACAAGACTAAACAAAAAAAAAGCAACATCGACAACAGATTCTGGAACAAATTGAAAAGCGACTGTTTTTTTAACCATAATTCAAGGTCTTCGTCTCAGACATGTAATTTGATTGTCCAGCATGTCAATGGCACATTTTATCTATTAAACCTTCCCCAGAGGCCATTAATATATATTAAGAAACCTTTTTTTATATAGCTAGTGATGACTGAAGTTCACTTTGTTGGACATAATACATTCATTCATACATTCTTATTTAAAATAACAGTTTGACTTTCACAAGCATTTTAATACTTTGTTGCTAATAGAGAATAACAATATAGACATGATAGACTTTAATGAAGTCACACCTGATAAGGCACGTTCACACCGGTCAGTGCGTCCACGCATCAAATCGCTGAAATGGATGAAAGTTGATGCTTTAAAATTAAAACCCAGCTGCTTGCACACTTGGTAGTCCGCGTCGGCGCATCAGCAGTCAAGTCCGGTAGTTGCCCTAACCGAGTTTGGCTAGCGTTAGCTAACATAACAAGAAAGTTAAAAGAAAATATTTAACTGCTTACCTGGCACAATATCTTCCTTCAAATAAATCCAATCTCTTCCTGTCTTTGTAAAAAGACAAAGACGGGTAATATAATTCACGAAAATTAATGACAGCGACGATTAGTTCATCCTCCTTTTTGAATGAATGAGTTGCCGATCCACGTCAGTACAAAGAGTCCCTATGATTGGTTGACGCCCCGCGTTGGCTCTCCCAAAGTTCAGTTTTCCCAACTTCACGCAGCAGCTGCTCCGACGGTTCGTCAAGGCATCCGAGCAGCAGCTGCGTGGATGCACTGATGCCAGCCCGCTGATGGCAGCTGCGCCCATGCGCGCGACTTGCTGTAGGGCAGCTAGACACACGCTTGATGCGTACGTACCATAGACTTGCATGTAATCTAGCTGCTCTGCTGCCTGGACGTGCCGACCGGTGTGAACACACCAATAGGGTTGCTATGTGGATTGGAAGACATTTTCTGTGAACTTACAATGGCTGCCCAACGGGTGGCAGTGTTTGACGTGACAAACTCCATGCTCTGCACAAAAAAGTGGCTTGTATGCCACTGGCAAAATAAAGAAAATAAAAACAATACATTTTTATGTTAGAGTTCCTTACTAAGAAAAAAGTCAGCACTTAAATTTAGCTATGCAAATAGGAAATAGCCTCCTATTATATAAATACTGTATGGACGATTATCTTTCAGGTGGCAACAAGTTATTTAACTTCAGCTGATGCAAATAGTAAGGCAAGGCAAGTCAAGGCAAGGCAATTTTATTTGTATAGCACACTTTCAACAGCAGGGTAATTCAAGGTGCTTTACATGATTTGGTGATTTAAAAAAACCCACATGGAGTATAACACTGGAAATTAAAAGTAGAAGAAACACACATTACACATGATACATACAATTCAAAAAAGCAAGAGAGCATGAACACATTTCATACATATGAAATCAAGCATTTAATCGAAGGCAATTATAAACAGATGGGTTTTTAGTCTCGATTTAAAGCAGTTCAGAGTTTCAGCAGCTCTACACTCGTCAGGAAGTCTGTTCCAGATAAGGGGAGCATAGAAACTGAAAGCTGCTTCTCCATATTTAGCTCTGAGTCTAGGGATGTTTAGTAGGCTAGAGTTGGAGGACCTGAGTGGTCTTGGTGGTTGGTACCGTGACAACAGTTCTTCAACATATTTTGGTGCTAAGCCATGTAATGATTTATAAACTAGTAGGAGTATTTTTAAGTCTATTCTCTGAGCTACAGGGAGCCAGTGTAAGGACTTTAGAACTGGGGTGATGTGCTCTACTTTCCTGGTTCTAGAGAGGACGCGAGCAGCAGCGTTCTGGATCAGCTGCAGCTGTCTGACTTTTTAGGCAGACCTGTGAAGATGCTGTTGCAGTAGTCAATCCGACTAAAGATAAACGCATGGATGAGTTTTTCTAGGTCCTGTTGCGACATCAGTCGTTTAATCCTAGAAATGTTCTTCAGGTGATAGAAGGCTGACATTGTTATTGCCTTTATGTGACCCTGGAGGTTCAGGTCTGAGTCCATTACTACACCTAGGTTTCGAGCCCGATCAGTAGTTTCTAGCTGTATTAACTGAAGCTGTGTGCTGACTCTTGATCTTCCTCCTTGGGTCCAAAAATAATTACTTCAGTTTTGTTTCTATTCAGCTGGAGAAAGTTTTGGCACATCCATCCATTTATTTGGTCAATGCATTGATTTAGGGTTTGAATGGGTTCAGAGTCACCTGGTGACATTGTAATGTAAAGCTGAGTGTCATCCGCGTAGTTATGGTAGCTAATCTTATTGGTTGCTATAATCTTGCCTAGTGGGAGCATGTAAATATTAAATAAGAGGGGCCCCAGGATGGAGCCCTGGGGCACCCCACATGTGATTTCTGTTCGTTCTGATGAAAAGTTTCCTATTGAAACATAGAAGTCCCTGTTCTTTAGGTAAGACTCGAACCTGCCAAGTAGTGTACCAGAGAGTCCGACCCAGCTCTCCAGTCGTTCCAATAAAATATCATGATCAACAGTGTCAAATGCTGCACTGAGGTCCAACAGAACCAGCACTGTGGTTCTTCCACAGTCTGTATTTATACGGATGTCATTGAATACTTTGACGAGGGCAGTCTCGGTGCTGTGGTGAGCACGGAAACCAGACTGAAAAACATCAAAGCGGTTTGTCATTGTTAGGAAGCTATTTAACTGCTTAAAAAAAGCTTTTTCAATAATCTTACTGATGAATGGAAGATTAGAGATTGGCCTGTAGTTCTGCATTAACGTGTTGTCCAGATTTTTCTTCTTTAGTAGTGGTTTAATAACTGCTGTTTTTAAAGCCTGAGGGAAGACACCTGACAGGAGGGATGAGTTCACTATTTGAACAAGATCAGACCCAGTAACAGGAAGAACTTTCTTTAGAAAAGCTGTGGGTAGGATATCAAGACAGCAGGAGGAGGAGTTTAATTGGATAATGATTTTTTTCAAGGCTGTTCTGGTTTAATTTGTGGAATTCAGACATTTTCTCTACATTGTTGTTGATTGTGGATGGCACTGGTCGTGGGTTCGATAATGAGGTACAGATTGATCGTCAAATTGTTAGAATCTTTTCAGTGAAAAAGCTGGCAAATTCATTGCAGGCCCTGGTAGAGTTTAGTTCAGGGGCTACTGTCACTAAAGGATTAGTTAGTCTTTCCACTGTTGCAAATAGAGTCCGTGCATTATTAATGTTTCTGTTGATGATTTCAGAAAAGAACGATTCCCTAGCATCTTTTATAGTTAGCTGATATCTATTTAGTCTCTCTTTGTAGATCTCACAGTGAACTTTGAGTCGAGTTTTCCGCCATTTTCTCTCGGCTCGTCGACACTCTCTTTTTTCACTACGTACCAGTGGATTACTTGTCCACGGAGACTTCTTTCTACCTGAGACTACTTTCACCTTAGTTGGAGCAATGGAATCCATGATGTCTGAGATTTTCGCAAGGAAATTATCTACCAACTTATTTACTGAGTTTGAGTTGGGAGATGAGGGGGATGTGGTGGAAGGATAAATACGTTTAAAGGTTTCTACTGAACTGTCCCCTAGAAAACACTTTTTTATAGTGGTCTTACTGTGGCTGGATAATTTAGCAGAGATGATACTTTGAAAGAAAATACAGAAATGGTCAGATAATGCAATATTAATTACAGAGATGTTGGAAATATTTAAACCTTTGCTGATAATTAAGTCCAGAGTGTGTCCTTTATTGTGTGTTGGTTGTTTGACATGCTGGGTCAGGCCGAAGTTGTGGAGAGTATCATCTAATGTTTTTGCTTGTCTATCTTGGGGGTTGTCGGTATGGATGTTAAAATCCCCCACAATGATTAGTTGGTCATAATGTAAGTTGGCTACTGGACCAAAACACAGAGCTCCCGCCGGTAGGAGTGATAATCAAATCAAACTTTATTTATAAAGCGCTTTTCATACAAGAAATTGCATCACAAAGTGCTTTACAGATTAAAATGACCCCACATAAACCACATTCCCATCCCTCCCCCTCAGATAATCACACAACAATCCTAATTTCAACAGGAAGAGGGGGAGCTGTGAACGGCCAAACCCCAAATAAACTAGGTGCTCACCGGAACTGTCTCTTTTGCCCATTAGTCCGCTGGGCTTACATCGGGAGAGAAATCGACTCTTTGGGCTTCCATCCTCACTGGCGAGGGGAGGGAAGCGATCCAAAATACTTTTACAGCCTGCTGATCGATCAAGTAAACGGCTGGAATAAGTCCTGAGACTGACTTGTTCAAAACCCTGCAGAAAGAATCATTGAATTACACGCCCCATCAGAGAGAGAGCCCCGATGGCACGCTGCTGTTTGCTACAGGAGCAGAGAGCTGCTAACCCAGAGCTGCTCACCCGACCCAGCTGAGCTGAAGGCTGCCCGTGTAAGGAACTGAAAAGATAGCTTTACTGAGCTGGATGAGCCGGAGGACCCAAAGTTCTGGCTAATGGGGGCTATCCCCTGCACCCTGAAGCCTCACTGCTCAAAATATGGAACGGCTGTAAAATAGTTTAAACACTGAAACCTGATTGTATTAATCGTTTTTGAAACCGCCTTCTTAGTATGTCAAAAAACTACATTAGAAGAATTACTGCGGTGACCGATCATTTAAATAGAATCAATTCTCTGAAGGTTATTGATTTCTGATTCAGCAAATGATTTAATGAAACATTACTTCCTCCAAAGAATGTTTTTAGACTCCACGTCTGCTTTAGATTGTGAATTGGTTGTTTGAACACAAATAAGGAACTAATTAGTCTTAAACTAATTACAATTAGTTTAAAACTAACTTAGCTTCACTCTCAAAACTCTTCAATACAAGCCTTGGTCTTTAATGATACATATTCATACTGAACTGTGACATCACGATCAATTTATTGGTAAATGTTTCTCTTACTTTGCATATTAATGTTTTACTTTTGGTCGTTTATTATTCATTCTTCTTTTACTTAGTAGTTTAGTTGTGTGTTAATAGCTTAGTGTGTTTGTTTGAATTATTTTGACTAAAAGTTGAATTCTTTTTGTCATAAACTCTTATATATTGGAAAGTCGTTTGTTATTATTCCATACACATGTGTAGTAACTTGCTGTTCAATGAACGCAACCTATTCCTTCATCTATTGTTTAATTACCTCAGCCTTATCAGGCAGGTAATCATAAACACTAACTGAGACTGAATTATTTGGCTATTATTAATTTCCCAGATCCCAGGATGATGCCCCAAACTTGGTCATTTTGACATAAAATTATTAATGTTATTAATAATTGGCCTCAGCAATTAGTCATAATTATTAATAGCCAAAACATGCATATCTGTGTAACAGCAAGTATCTACTAATTTCTTAAATAACCATTTTGAAAGACACATCTCGTGGTCATGGAAACGATGTTGCTCTGATTAAGAAAGGTCAAATTATTGAGATCCAGCAGAGAAAACATCTAAAGAGAGGCAGAAACTACTAATATTGGATAAAGGATTCTCTAACGCATTATTAAAATGTGGCTGGAAAAAGATCCAGAATGATCATGATTTACAATCACCAAAACCTTTGGTGAAATCAATTTTTTTTAAACAACAACAGTAAAACTCAGGGCTATGTTTAATAGTGAGAGTAAGAGCATTTCTACTTGTGCAATGTGAAGCCAACCCAAGCCATAAGAAAAGCACTGATTAGTGAGGCTAACCGGAGAAAAAGGCTTCAATTTGCAAGGGAGCATAGATATCTGAACTCTGAGAAGGACTCTGAAGAAGGTCATGTGGTCTGATTAGTCCAGATTTACCCTCTTCCAGAGTGATGCACTATCATGCCTAGTGCCTCTTGTGCAAGCCTATGGAGGAAGTGCTAAGGCCTGGGGTTGCTGCGATTGGTCAGGTCTGGGTTCAGCAACATTGTAAGCCCAAAGAATGATGTCAGCTGACTACCTAAAGATACGGAATGATCAGGGTATTCCAACAATGGATATTGTTTTCCCTGAAGGGATGGACATAGTCCAAAATGACAATGTCAGCATTTATAGGGCTCAATTGGTGAACAAGTGGTTCAGGGGGCATGATACATCATTTTAACATATGGATTGGCCACCACAGAGTTACTGGAGAAGACTTGGTACTGTGGTCAGACTCTCCCATCATCAATGCAAAAATATTGCTGAAAAGTCAATGCAAAACTGAATGCAAATAAATCCTGTGAGATTGCAGAGAGTTATCGAAACAATGGACAAATACATGCTGTTATCATTGCTAAAGGCGGTCCAGCAACATATTCTAGTGTGTGACCTTTATTTTGGTGATTTATTTATTTTTAGCCAGGCAGTGTATTGCTGTATTTCATTAAGTTAGCCTATTTCCTCTTCCCTTCTGACCACATCCACACCACCAGCCTTCACTGCTCCCGTATTTCCTCCACCATTTTTGCACACACACACACAAACACACACACACACACACACTTTAATTTGAACTACACCCCAGGGATGCAACTCTCTCATGTGATTGAGAATGGACCATTCGCGGGTGTTTTTTCTTCTCACACAGATTGTGTTAGATCCCTTATTTCCTCCCATCTCTTCCAGTTGTTGTTTTTAATGGAAAGCCCCCTGTGGCCTAACTTCCTCATGAGCAGCCATGTGGAGCAGTGCATCAGAACTATACCTACATCAATATGTCTCCATTTGGCTCATTCAGAACCTATAAACCTCCGAGCCAACCAGTTGCTCTTCTTCACCTTTCTAACGAAAGGCGATTGAAGACTTTTATGTCTCATAACTGTCAGTCCATCTAAATCTAAATCGAGCTACGGTAATAATTGAGCTAATACCTTAACCAGAATGGGAGCCTTTATCCCAGTTTACGTCACTTAGAAAATCTAATTATTGAATAAAGTACGTTTGACTCTGCATCGGCAGATGGTGACATGCATCCCTTTGATGTTGGCATTCTTCAGATTGGTGACAGTGAAGCAAATGGAGAAAAAGCAGGATATGCACAATGAGCAAATAAATGGACGACAACAGCGCTGCAGCACAGTACATTTCATAAGTACTTAAATGTTTGATTGGGTCACACTTTTTGTTGCCGCTGTGTTGTTGTCTACCGGTGTTGTTACTCCCACTTCCGTAGTCTCGTCACTTCCGGAAAGAGGAATGCCCAGGTTGGTAGTAGCTCGACAAAGCTGGGTTGCCGTTTTCATGCAGAGAAATTCAGCTTTCTGACCGCATTATTTGGGTGTGTTAGCTCGATTAGGAGTAGGTTAGTTTGGTTCGTCTTCAGCCAGACTAAGTTGTATACGTGCATTTCAAAAGTCCGAATTCAGTCGGACTAAGACAATAATGCTATCTCTTACTGCATGTAAACACACAGTGATTGCTTGCAAATTTACATGGGAACACGCACTTACAGATAAAGTATTACTTAAAGCAGTTTATCATTTTAATAAGCCTACAGAGTGTATGCTTTACATTCAAGCCATGGCTGAGCAGAAACCTTCCAGTGAGCACTTCCAAACAAATCAACCCACAGATCCTCACTGCACTGCTCCTATAGAGCGACATGAGTGGAAATGTGAGGGGAATGTGAGGATGTACTTTTACAAGATTACCGCCTGTGAAGAAGATAAACCTAATCCATCTTAGCGCTTCAAGAGACATTATCGACAAGTCAAAAACATTTTATTTTGTCTAATCCAAATTACAATAAAAAAAATTGAGAAGTTCAACTTCTGTTTTTAGTTAGACTGCGATTTGAGATTAGAACATCCAATTCCTTATTTCTACTAGTTTCTTTGTCTTGTATACTACCTTGATACGTCATCTGTGATTAATAATAAACTGCACTATTAATAACAACATAGTTTTTTTTATCTCTACTTAAAACAATTCCCCTAATCAAATGGAAGGAATCGTAAAGAACCAGAGTAAACTTATTCAGTGAATCTACTTGCACTGGTGCTTCTTCACTGGAAGAGCAAGAAGGGAAGATAGATTATTTAAATTTGAAGTGTTTGCTTGACCAACAACAGAATCGCTACACTGCGTCAATCCATCATTAATAAAAAAAATAAAGTTCTGTGGCAAGTACAGACACAGATCTTATGTACAGTGTTGACATTGATACAGCACGACACCTCCCGTTGCCATTTTTTCTTTTTTTTCTTTTTGAAAACTAACTGCTGTGGGAAAACAACGGATCCGGTGATGAGGGAAATGTTTTGCAAAACTGGCAAATCGCTATCCTTTTGGGGTCAGCATGTGATGTGGTCTAGAAAAGCAAATTTAAGCTATTAAATTAATCCTTGAATTTGAAGATGTGTGCTTTAAGCTTGACATGCTGGCCCTGCTTTGAAAAAGCACTACTAAGGAAGTAGTTATTAAAGTAAAGAGCTTTTTTTAAATTTTTGAATGAAAGTAAAACTTTCCCAGGTCACAACGTATGTTTTAATACATTTCTGTTCAGTATAGCTTTACTTGAGGTGTTTTGGCAAATGACTTATTGCAATCCATCTTTTACCATTTCACATCGAGACAAAAGGTTCAGATTTCATAATCATGATTTATATTTTGAGCTACCAATGCTAAGTACTGCACCGATAGCTGTGGTGTCTGACAATATTTTTTCACAGTGCTCACACATGTCTTGTTTCTAACTCTAGCAGTTGCAGTTTTTTCTTTCCTCAGAGTACCCAAAAGGTTGCCACTCAAACAATTCAAATGTGGCGCAGCCTGCTGCAATCAAAATTTTGCCAAAAGAAAACATGCTGTCATGCTAATCCTAACCCTCGACCCCCATGCCGTTTGCAACCGCACAGCACTTTGTGACCCACACTTCTTCTGAGAAATATTGTGGCGTTATAATTTTGCACTTTACAAACCTAATAACCAGGGCAATGAATTTTCAACACAATAAAAAATCATGAATGAATAGTATTATTACATGTCATGTACACATGTCTTCTTTGCAGCTCCAGCTGTAACTCGGCAGGGAACAAGTTCTGGATATTAAATGTCTGGGCCCTTTTTGTCTGTATCTTTAAAAAACAAACAAATTTGGACCTTTTGGGAAAAAAAGGAAACATCTCTATTCAGATTTATAATCTCCCTTTAATCACCAATAAAATGGATATTTCTGTATTTTGAGTTTAGGTCAGTGCACCTTCAAAACATAATGCATGCAGAGGGAAAACAGGCAGCCATCCTCAGAAAGACACCAGTGGACATTCAACCTTTTTGCTGTGAGGAATCTGTGACATAACACCATGTGGTGTTCTCTGTCAACAGTCTAGCATGCAGTATTTTCCAACAACTTAAAGCTTAATAGAGATGTAATTAAGAAATTTCACATAGTGGTTTCTTTACTTTTAAAACTGAACACACTTCTAAAGTGATTACCTGTTTGTTTCCCTGCTTTAAAAGGCACTTTCGTGAAAACTATACCCTTCTGAACTTTTCTGAGATGGCAATATGTAGGCAGGGCCATGACCAAAATGTAGTAATTTAAGGCCATCTTACTTAAAATCTACACATGTGAATCGTTATTGATTTTATAGAATTACATAAAACTTAAAAAAATGTGTTATCTTTTTCTCAAACTGTTTAAGTCAGTTAAAAATCTGGGCTTATTTTATAGCGCAAATTTATGAGTCATTTTAAACTAGATGAAGTCAATTAGTCGGTTCGCTTGTAAACTTTGCATCACCTTACACCAAAAAGACATTCCAGAGTTAAAGATAATGTTTTAATAATTCCTAGGAGTTTTTTCTCTCCACATTGAGTACCTTTCCCATTGCACATTTAGATGATTATGCAGCTAAGGTGGAGAAAATCTACTTCTAAATGAAGCTCAGAAGCTCCTCGCTGGAATTAAACATGGTCTCATCCCTACCTTTGCATTGCTGTAATGATGGCAGCTTACATTAGCTAGGGACAGATTCTCCAGATTGCTTTGGAAGGGTATGGAAATGAGGCTCTGTGCTACTTAACTCACTCTTTCTTTGATGTGCGATATCACAAACAGGTCTGCTTGGGCTTTATTACAGCTGGCACAGAGAGAGAGAGCAGGAAGAAGAGAGAGCTGATGGGGTGGAGCGATGAAGAAATATGTCTGACAAACTGCGTTTTTAGGGGAGTTGCAGAGCACACACTAACCTACTTGATAGGCATTATGCTTTTAAGCTTTTCCATTATACATTTTTAAAAGAAATACTTGTGACATAATGTGTGTGATATGGCGGTGTAGCCTTTGGGTGTTAGAACAAACATTAAAAGAGAAAACACATTCATCAATTACAAAAAAAACCCACGGCAAAAACTTTCTTTCCAGCAGAAAACACCAAAAGCCTTAGATCAAGATGATATATGCTATTTCCATAAACAAAAGCTTTCTCACAGATACCAACCCTACCCATTCAATCAGGGGACAGGTGTCTGTGGAAGTACTGTGTGACACTGAAAAGACTAATTTGCTCTTCTGTGAAGGCCAATTAAACAGAAGAGTGATGACCCCCTGCATGCAAGATGTTCTACTCCAATTCTCCTGAAGTGCTTCATGTTGCACGTCTTTATTGGCCAGCAGCTCAGTCACCAGCGACTGCCTCGACATGCTGGAGTGTATTACATATTTTGAGAAAAAAGGGAAAATAACTGCAGCTCCAGCAAATGCCCTTGGTAACAAAACCCTCTGGGTAGATAGCATCAGGGGTGAGAGAAAGAGAGGGTAGGGTATAAAAAAAGCAAAGAGATAAGAGACTGGAGTGGTTGGGGAGGCTACAGATGCTTAACATATGTAAGGGAAAAAAATTTCTTGGTAACACGTTACATTACAGGAGACTATAGTTCACTTTTTGCATATATTTTAACTGTACTAAAGACTTTTATTAGAAAGATAGAATTTTTTGTGTGTATATCTGCAAACAAATATACAACCACAGGAGTATTCCTGTAAGCTGGAGGAAGGCCAACATCCTTTTGCTTGTATAAGCTTCTCTAAGCCCTGAACCCCCTATTTAGGCAGAAGCATTTTATGCGTGAAAATGGCTTAGAGAGCGGTCAGGCTTCTAGGTTATGGAAGCTAACGCTCAGAATTAACTTTGAAGTGAAACTATTCTATAACTTGTTTCAAGAGGACTGCTGTAGAGCAGGTCTAAAAAGGGTTCTAATCGTGTCATTTGGGTTGGCGTGTATAAAAATCCATCTTACCTGGGACTAAGTATAAAGAAATTATGCGCATTTTGTGAAAGATAAAGTCCTGTGTCATGCACTCACGTTTTGAATAAGGCAACAGTATTGGGATGAAGGGTGTAAAATTCACACCCCTGCTCAGTTAGCACAGGGTACTAAACTGTAGCTATGACTACACCATCTTGTTTCATTTTTGATTTTCATATTGATGACCCTAAGTTTGAAATGTGAAATTGTACTTAGCGAAAAGCTTTAAGACCCGTTTCAAATAGCTAATGTACTATGGAATGACAGTCCAAAGAATTTGTTCAGAATGGGGAATTATCTGACCTAACATTCCAGGACTTAACGCAGTTGAAGCAATGAAGACATACAAGACATAGAGGGCTATAACTTTTTCACGTCTCTGGACAAAGTGTGTCTATCCATTCCATATATTTATTAGTGTTCCATTTACACGCTTGTTCTTATGAAATTATTTGAGCTATATTTTAAGCTATATTTTATTTTCACTCAATGAAGTGAACTGAGCATATTGTATCATGAAACTTTGGCTACCAGGATTTGGATGAACCATCCAGTCATACTTATAATGGCTATTAACTATTGCCTTTGCCATAAATAATCGGCTGGAAATCTATTAAATTTCACATTACTGTCTTTCTTTTGTTTATTTGTGCAGCCTGCTGCGTTGCACATTTTATCCGTACTGACTAGATTTTATTTCACCGCTATGTAGCGCAATCTATTGACCACTGATGGCTAATAACATTGGCGGTAAGCATGGATGATCAATCTTTTTGCACTCCAGCCGGAAGCTGGGGGGAGGGAGCTTGGATGTGTGACGTCACATGTCAACATGCATATACACAGTAAATATGTGGGCAAAAGCTGTCAAATAATTTTTAGCAAAATTAATCAGAATTGACATCAGAGCACATCAGATAGAGTTGCTCTGAGAATTCAGCAACTCGAGCTGAGCTGAATGTTCATTGGTGCAGACAGAGCATCTGCGTAGCATAGCATGAGTTAAGGTACTGTTTTCAAGAGGTAGTTGCTGCAACATTTGAGTATCCCTAGCCTAAATTGTCCAGCAGTGGGGCATATGTGTGTCATACATGGCGAGTTAGAAATGTCAAGCTCAGGCAGCAGAATTTTTTGACTTGTCTAAAAAGTAAATGACAGCCTGGTTTAACTAGTGATCAAAATTAACAGTCAAAGGCTTAAGAAGGCAATGCTGAAGCTTTATTTACCTAAAGCAGCCCATCTTTCTATGCTATAGAAAGACATGGTAAATGTGCAATGGTGTGATGGGGGTACAAGATAGTCAGAGGTCATGCTAGATATTTTTCTTGTCTGTCATTTTGACCGATGGGGGGGTCAGAAAATTTTGTCATAATCTATTTTTACCCATTAATTTTATTCATTTTAATAATATTCAATACAATCAAGCTGAACAGAGAACTACATAGGAAAAAATGAAATTAAATGATTGGACTTAAAAGGCAAATAGTTCACCTGCAGTGGCATGAAGGCATAGACTCACTCTAGATGTTGTTCTGGAGGTTGCATCTGCACTCCGCTGCCACACTGGAGACTGGAATTAAGCGTCACTTTAGCCAAAGTTTTGAAATGAGGGAACATTTCTTCAATTGAAGCGATCAGAAGTCGGAAAGACTCTCTTAAGTTGTTTTCTTACCCGCAAAGCTATCACTTTAGAGGGAGGAAATCCTGCAGCATGCATGGATGATTGGCACACACCAGGCTCTTGAGAGTGACATGCTCCAGATCCTCAATAACTCTTCAACGCGCTGACAGCTCCTGGTAAGCGAGATGCATTGAGTACAGTGTCCAGGTCTCAGATGATGCTCTAAGCTCTCATTGGAATCTTTTTCTTTTTTTATTGATTTAGTTACCTGTACTCTGTACAAATCTTTTTGCACATGTATGCACATTTGCACCAAGTGGTCAAAGGTGTGACTATTAATCTTTCAAAATGACGGAAGGCCTTCAGATTTTTCCGTCATATCACGGTCGAATATGGAAACTATTTGGTTAATACCACCCTTGAAGGTAGTTTTGTTTTTTGAATAAGAGCAAGAATAAATATATGTAGAAAATAATGTTTTGTGGCATTTAAGAAAATAGTAGCTAGGGTTTACAGCCCCTCATCACCAACAAACAGACAGTATCTGTATTCATGATCACTAAAGATCCCTCGTAGAAAAAGTTAACCTAATCTTGATAGATACATTCTAAAGACACCAGCCTCATGTTTTAGATTTCAAAAAGTGATGGAATTTGATGTTTTGATAAAAAATAAAATCATAAAATATCTTCATGTCAAAGAAAATCCTCCCATCAACGAAAAACCGTCAGTTCTACCTTGTCCATGGCTTCTCTGTGTTTATCTGTAAAACAAATCTGACAGACCATTTATGTCCCTGTTGACATGTTCCTGTCAAACCACATGAAGAATGTAAGGAGTGGGGGCTGCTGTGACATGGGATCAAAAAGAGCCAGAATATGAAAGGAGGAGCAGCAATGGTTTTTGGTTCTGTGGGTGGGTTGTGTTGCACAGAGATATGGGAAGGGGGACAAATACTCAGCTGAAGCTTACTCCAGCTTACAAACAGGTTTGACACAGTGAGTTACTTCGACTTGTTTTCTCTGCAATGGATCACAGAGTTGTCAGAAGTACTGCAAATTACAGCCTCAAATTGATAAAGCAATTAAGAATTTCATCATTGGTGTAATATTATAATTTTTAATATAATATGTAATAATATAAACAAATATTTAAAATGTGTGACAGTCCAAAAATATTCCTGGATGATGTATTTAATGTCTATCAAGCATAGCTCACTATACAGACAGAGAAAGGATTGAGGATTGGGGTTACCTTAGCGTTTACTTTTTAAAGAGATAAAAAATAAAAATATCTTTAAAGCAAACTTTGACATTTATGCAATATATATATATATATATATATATATATATATATATATATATATATATATATATATATATATATATATATATATATATATATATATATATAAAAATACCTCTAAACCTAACTAGTAGAGTTTAATAGCTAGTTAAACATTGTGGGGACCAGGCAAAATGTCCTCACAACTACAAATGTCCACACAACGGTGGTGGGCTGTCAAAGGTTGGTCCTCACAAGTATAGCTATACATGAACATACACACACACATATATATATATATATATATATATATATATATATATATATATATATATATATATATATATACACACACACATACATCTGTCACAGCTTTTGCATAGGCAAGGGGTGTGGTCTCCAAACACAGGCCACTAGTGTTGCCACTTTTATATAACTAGAAGCGGGCCAGAAAAATCACCACAGACCCCTCACACCCTGGCCACAATCTGTTTAGGCTCCTCCCGTCAGGCCGGCGTTACAGAGCGTTGTACGCCAAAACCACCCGACACAAGAACAGTTTTTTCCCCCAGGCTGTCGCTCTGATGAACACTGTGTAGTCACAGAGTGTGAGTCCATTCACATAACAATAAACTATAACTATGCACTGCTGTACATACTCACTGTGAAATAACCCCGGTTTGGTGTATATATTATCCTTTATTATTTATTTGTATTTATTTTATTTATTTCACTTATTTAAGTTCTGTACTGGAGAGAAAAGTTGCCGGAGTCAAATTCCTTGTATGTGTCATACTTGGCCATTAAAGCTGATTCTGATTCTGATTCTGAAAATGTATAAGATGGAAAAAGCTGAACACGCACCTAAGGTTGACGAAAGGGAGCAGCATGGTGAAAAAGTCCACAGGTTCAGATGTAAACAATATCAGTAGGCTTCAAATGGCTTTACAGCATCAATAATTCAGAATGACATGCAGATTTATAGACAGACAGGAAGTGATAAAGAGAAGGTTTTCACTATCTGACTCAAAGTTCACACATCAGAATTTCAAATGTGGTCATCTTTTTTTATTCTTTTCATTTATATTTGGGCTGAGGTAAATGTTTGGGCTGAGAACACCTTTAAGCAAAAGTATTGAAAAAACACCATTTAAATTCAGTTGTTTCTTTCAAAATACTAATGGTGCAGAAAATTATTGTTTTTGCTGTTCTGCCATTTACAGAAAAATAGTAGGAGCTTGACAAGTTGATAATAGCTGTTGAATTAGTCGGCCTGTCAGCTCTAGCAAACCGTCTGCTGAACAGACATTGTGCTGCTGAAAGCTTGGCAACTGTAAGAGTGATGGTTGGTGGTCAACAGTGAGTTTTTTGTGACCAGAAATATTTCAAAACAGCTAAATCTGTTTTGTCATCTGAGCAAACAAAAAGTGTAGAAGCGACTGTTTTTCAGCCAGCTGACCAGCAGTTCACATCATTGCGTTAATCCAGGGGTTTTGTCAATTTTGTCTGTGTTGAGGTTTTAAGATTACCAAAATTACACTTGTAAATATTTCATTTATAATCTCCAAAAATCAAAAAGAAAATCGTCTATATAGCCTACAGTATAAAACAAGAAGAATAAGTACCTACAAAAACCCACAACTGCAAATAAAAGCCTGTAAATAATCACATTTAATGTGTGTATGTGGTAGGAGTTGGGGGCTCCAGGCTTGTCTTGGGCACATTCAAGGGGTCCTGAATAAATGAATTTTTGGGAACCACTGTGTTAATCTATGCTCAATACAGCCAGAAAAAAACTGCTTCCTCTGCCATCAAGGTCTTTAGAGCATTTGACCTGTGTGAGGAAAGATATTACTAGTTTGGAAATGTAGACTTTTTAAAACCTCAGTATACCTTCATGCCATTAAGATGACCCATGTCTAGCTCTAAGGCGATATGATAGGACAACATAGGTTTCACCACTCTTTAAAGTGTAACCGAACCCCCTGAAAAATCATATACCCGCCCCCGGACAACATTTGAAGTGGGCTGTGCCAGGAAGAACGGAGGGGCATGTCTGTGAGACCATGCCTGTGACACAGTCAATGCCTGTGACGTAAAGATGTACCGCTCTCCACCAATCACAAAATTCAAATGCAGTAGCCACCCTTGTTTTGGGGTTTAGTTACTCTTTAAAAGCTTTTTGGTACATTAATGAGCAGAACTAAGAAGGAAACTTACTTTTCCATGGAAGAGAGAATACACTTACGTTTCCAAGTGGCTCAGTTCAAGGAAAGGTCACACAAATAAAAGTTGGTTGAAGTAGAGTGATGCCTGCTCAGATTACAGATGATGCCGTTTCTTTAATTTGGCAAGCGCTGTAGGAAAGTAGGAAATGAGCGTTTGTTGCATTCAGTCATGCAGCAGCACACCACCTCCAGTTTGGTTGCTGACTGAGTCCTGTCTCCCAGTCATCCATGATTGAAAGCTATCAAGGAGGCTGAGCTGCTAAAGGTCATTGTACTCATCAGCTGCCCACTGCCTTCCAGTCTGACGGAGAGCAGTGTAAAGATCAAATGTCGGCCTGTTGGACAAACTGTTTCAGCCTTCATAGCCTCACACTTTTCATTATGCTGAAAAGATTGGTGGTTTATATTTAGCAAGGCCATAAAAGTACTAATGATTCATGCGCAAGAGCAAATTAGTTAGTAAAACAATTAGTTCTGCTGATGGAAAAGTAGAGTTGGTTTGCAAAAAAGATACAAAGGTGTCTATTCTAAAACTTTCCTTTCAGCTGCTTCTAAAGTGATTGGTGAGTACAAAAGGTTCAAGTTAAAACCTCCAATAGGACGCTTCGGAGGACTGAACACCAAAGCGTCTCCAGCATCATTTAATTTTTAATCTAAATGGAAAAGGAGCTTCACATTGTGAGAGAGAAAAAAGTGAAGAGGAAGAAGAGAGAGAGAAGGGAGAAGACGGATAGAAGCAAATGCCAACAGGTCAGTGGTGGAAAGCCTCAGGCTGAGAGGCACAGACGCAAAGCTCATTAAAAACACACAGATTTTTCTGAGCAGAACCGAGAGATATCCATTGGCACTAGTTCTTTCTGTACGGGAGCAGGACAGCCAAGGAAAAGGACACAATAACAACAACAACAAAGACAAAAGGGAATGGGAAGTAGAAACTTAAAGCCAAGAGGCAACGGTAGCATGGATGATTTTTTCCCCCTGCTCTCAACAAGAAAAAGGAAGAAAAGAAAATCCTCAGGAGGAACCATGCACAAACCATGACCCCTAAAGACATGAATCAGATGGATTAACAGTATTTTTCTGTGTTCAGTCATTCATTTGTCATGCCGAATCTGTTGCTCCTCCTCTAAAACTGGTTAAATAAGTAGTAAAACCGCAACACTGTCAAAAATACTTTCAACATCAACAAATAAAACGGCAGAAATAATTCTGTCACAGTTTGAACATGTCTAACTGGAGCCTAGTTGATTGGACATTAAATGTATACCTTTTAGTTTTAAACATTGTTTAGGGAGTCTGTGTTCAGACTGCCAAGGCCAGCCCACAACATGGCCTCAGCAGCTTGTCAGAGATGCAGGTGAACGTTTCATGTCTTCAGATATGCTGAAGGTTAAGATCCTGATTTGAGCAGGCGGATGAATGCCTGCCCTTTGGTCCTCTGCCTCCTTATTGATTGCAACACACTTTGAGTCACAATTGTTTAAGCGTGCCTCCCTAGTTGAGTTTGAAGACAAAAGCCTGATGTCAACACTTAAACTCTGCACATCCACACCCCAGTGGTCTTCTTATTTTTCTAGTGCCAGGATTCAGGGCGCTGTGCTTAAATGCATTGGATGAAATGAGTGAGTGTTGTTACTTTCCTGGCTGACTATCACTAATAGTGTGTGTTTTTCTGCCAGCCATTCATTACTGGGTGGTGATGCTCAGCTTCTTCTAGCGAGAATGAAGAAGAAAATTGTCATTATTATCCAAACAGGTACATGAGGATATTTCTCTCTTGTAGTTCACGATTGAACAGCTTACATGCTTTAAAAAAAAAAAGAACATATAATACACGTCTGTCCATTTTTGTGCATTTTGAGTTAAATGTAGTTTTTCTGGGTGTCAAGGATTAACATTAACACAAGTCCCTTGATATTCCCTTTTGATGCTTCATTTTAGAGCAACATAAGTAAAATCTAAAATCCATTAATGTTGTGATAAGTAGCTACAACAACAGAGAGTCAGAAGACAAACACATTGACATTATATTTAAAAGCATGGATGTTGGAATCACAAATTTGCCCACAGTTAAATTCACATGAAAATATGATTTATGTTATTGTTGTTAGATTTTTATAAGTGGGTGGTACAAGTGAGCGAGTCTGAGAGTGCCTGTTATCTTTTTTCTTAGTTCTAGTTTTTATAATTTATTTTATTTCTTATACACTCAACAAAAATATAAACGCAACACCTTTGTTTCTGCTCCCATTTTTCATGAGATGGACTTAAAGATCTAAAATTCATTCCAGATACACAATATTACAATTTCTCTCAAACATTGTACACAAATCAGTCTAAATGTGTGATAGTGAGCACTTCTGCTTTGCTGAGATAATCCATCCCACCTCACAGGTGTGCCACATCAAGATGCTGATCTGACATCATGATTAGTGCACAGGTGTACCTTATACTGTCCACAATAAAAGGCCACCCTGGAATGTGCAGTTTTTTGCTTTATTGGGGGTCTGGGGACTCAGAACCGGTCAGTATCTGGTGTGACCACCATTTGCCTCATGCAGTGCAACACATCTTCTTCGCATAGAGTTTATCAGATTGTCAATTGTGGCCTGTGGAATGTTGGTCCACTCCTCTTCAATGGCTGTGCGAAGTTGTTGGATATTAGTGGGAACTGGTACACGCTCGTCAAGGACATCCCAAACATGCTCAATGGGTGACATGTCCGGTGAGTATGCTGGCCATGCAAGAACTGGGACATTTTCAGCTTCCAAGAATTGTGTACAGATCCTTGCAACATGGGGCCGTGCATTATCTTGCTGAAACATGAGGTGATGTTCGTGGATGTATGGCCCAACAATGGGCCTCAGGATCTCATCACGGTATCTCTGTGCATTCAAAATGCCATCAATGAAATGCACCTGTGTTCTTCGTCCATAACAGATGCCTGCCCATACCATAACCCCACCACCACCATGGGCCACTCGATCCACAACATTGACATCAGCAAAGCGCTCACCCACACGACGCCACGCACGCTGTCTGCCATCTGCTATGAACAATGTAAACCGAGATTCATCCGTGAAGAGAACATCTCTCCAACGTGCCAGACGCCATCGAATGTGAGCATTTGCCCACTCAAGTCTGTTACGGCGACGAGCTGGAGTCAGGTCAAGACCCCGATGAGGACGACGAGCATGCAGTTGAGCTTTCCTGAGACGGTTTCTGACAGTTTGTGCAGAAATTGTTTGGTTATGCAAACCAATTGTTTCAGCAGCTGTCTGAGTGGCTGATCTCAGACGAGCTTGGAGGTGAACCTGCTGGATGTGGAGGTCCTGGGCTGGTGTGGTTACACGTGGTCTGCGGTTGTGAGGCCGGTTGGATGTACTGCCATATTCTC
Source organism: Valencia hispanica (assembly GCA_963556495.2). Taxonomy (NCBI): domain Eukaryota; kingdom Metazoa; phylum Chordata; class Actinopteri; order Cyprinodontiformes; family Valenciidae; genus Valencia; species Valencia hispanica. The sequence goes on along the minus strand of OY747708.1, from coordinate 8,348,725 downwards.
TGAAACGCCTTTGGAGGCAGCTTATGGTGGAGAAATGAACATTCAATGCACGAGCAACAGATCTGGTTGACATTCCTGCTGTCAGCATGCCAATTGCACGCTCCCTCAATGCTTGTGGCATCTGTGGCATTTTGCTGTGAGACAAAACTGCACATTCCAGGGTGGCCTTTTATTGTGGGCAGTATAAGGTACACCTGTGCACTAATTCAATTCAATTCAATTCAGTTTATTTATATAGCGCCAATTCACAACAGATGTCATCTCAAGGCACTTAACAAGAAGTCATTTCAATACATTTATACAAACATTCCAATCAGTTAAAAAGTTTCCTATTTAAGGAATCCCAGCAGATTGCATCAGTCATTGGCGTGAGGTTGGGCCCAATTGATGCAGACTTTCCAACCACAGCAATCCTTCAGCAATCCCTCATACTGAGCAAGCATGTAGCGACGGCGGAGAGGAAAAACTCCCCTTTAACAGGAAGAAACCTCCAACAGAACCAGGCTCAGTAGGAGCGGCCATCTGCCACGACCGTCTGGGGGTTTGAGAAGACAGAGCAGAAACACAGAAGGAACAGAAGATCTGATATAAGAGAACTTTCTATGTTACAGAAAGTAAAAAGTTAATAACAGGACACAGTGGATGTTCAGTTACTGGGAGGATCATCCCAGTCGATGCCCCCCGTCCAACAGGGCATTGCAGCCAAGCAGGATACCAGACCAGGTATATCTTCTATGGAGACAAAAACACTGAGAGAAAACAAAGTTAACAGTCGAAATAACAGAATGTACTGTAATACAACTGGAGAGTAGTAGTAGAAAAGGAAGTAGCAGAGTGAAGAAAAGTGGTAAGTCTTTCCTCCAGCAGTCTAAGCCTATAGCAGCATAACTACAGAGATAGCTCAGGATGACCTAAGCCACTCTAACTATAAGCTTTATCAAAAAGGAAAGTTTTAAGCCTGGCCTTAAAAGTAAACAGAGTGTCTGCCTCACGGACTAAAGCTGGGAGCTGGTTCCTCAGGAGAGGAGCCTGATAACTAAAAGATCTGCCTCCCATTCTACTTTTAGAAATCCTAGGAATTACAAGTAAACCTGCAGTCTGAGAGCGAAGGGCTCTGTTAGGAACATAAGGAACAATTAGATCTCTGATGTATGATGGAGCTTGATTATTAAGGGCTTTGTATGTAAGAAGAAGGATCTTAAATTCTATTCTGGATTTAACAGGGAGCCAATGAAGGGAAGCTAAAACAAGAGAAATGTGATCTCTCTTTTTAATATTCATCAAAACTCTTGCTGCCGCATTTTGGATCAACTGAAGGCTTTTAATGGCATTTTGTGGACTACCTGATAGTAAAGAATTACAGTAGTCCAGCCTTGAGGTAACAAATGCAAGGACTAGTTTCTCAGCATCACTCCTGGACAGGATGTTTCTAATTTAGCAATATTCCGGAGGTGAAAGAAAGAAATCCTAGAAACCTGTTTAATATGGGATTTAAATGTCAAGTCTTGGTCAAAAATAACGCCGAGGTTCTTTACGTTATTACTGGGGGACAATTTAATGCCATCCAGATGAAGTGATTGACTAATCAGTTTCTGTTTAAGAACTTCTGGTCCAAAGACAGCAACTTCTGTTTTGTCAGAATTTAAAAGCAAAAAGTTTAGGGTCATCCATGTTTTTATGTCTTCCAGACATGCCTGTAATCTACCTAACTGACTGGGTTCATCAGGATTAATGGATAAATATAGTTGTGTATCATCTGCATAGCTGTGGAAATGTATCCCATGCTGTCTAATGATTCTACCAATTGGGAGCATATATATGGTGAACAGAATTGGTCCAAGCACAGAACCCTGTGGAACTCCACAAGTAACTCTTGAGAGTGAAGAAGATTGATCATTTAGATGAACAAACTGGAATCTATCAGACAAATATGATTTAAACCAGCCTAGTGCTGTTCCTTTGATCCCTGCAACATGTTCAAGCCTTTCTAAGAGAATATTATGATCGACTGTGTCAAAAGCAGCACTGAGATCTAACAAAACCAGAACAGACACAAGTCCATTATCTGAAGCCATGAGAATATCATTAGTAACCTTCACCAGTGCTGTTTCAGTGCTATGATGAGCTCTAAAACCTGACTGAAACTCTTCAAACAGCTCGTTATTGTTTAAATGCTCACAGACTTGATTAGCAACAATTTTCTCAAGGACTTTGGATAAGAACGGAAGGTTAGATATAGGTCTGTAATTCACTAAGTCATCTTGATCAAGGGAAGGTTTCTTGAGTAAAGGTTTAATTACAGCTATTTTAAATTCCTGTGGTACGTATCCGTTTGCTAAGGATAGATTCATCACATCCAAAATGGGGCCAGGAACCAAATGGAACACTTCTTTAAATAATTTGGTTGGAATTGGGTCCAACATACAAGTTGAAGGTTTAGATGAGGCTAATATTTTTGATAATTCTGAAAGCTCGACTGAATCAAAACAGCCTAAGCACAACTGAGGATCTACAGTTCTTTCCGATACTGCCTCATTTACTGAGGAAGAAGTAATCATGTTTGGGAGGATGCCAATGATTTTATTTTTAATAGAATTAATTTTATTTACGAAGAATCCCATAAAATCATCACTGCTAAGAGCTGGGGGAATAGTTGGCTCAACAGAGCTATGACTCTGTGTAAGTTTGGCAACTGTACTAAAAAGAAACCTAGGATTGTTTTTATTCGCCTCTATTAATGATGAAAAATATGCTGTTCTAGCTTGTCGAAGGGTCTTTTTATACACTAATCATGATGTCAGATCAGCATCTTGATGTGGCACACCTGTGAGGTGGAATGGATTATCTCAGCAAAGCAGAAGTGCTCACTATCACACATTTAGACTGGTTTGTGAACAATGTTTGAGAGAAATGGTAATATTGTGTATCTGGAATGAATTTTAGATCTTTAAGTCCATCTCATGAAAAATGGGAGCAGAAACAAAGGTGTTGCGTTTATATTTTTGTTGAGTGTATATGCTTTATTATTCTTTATTATTCTTAGTATTATTCTTATTTTATTATTGAATTATTGTCAAATGAATTGTTGTAAGCACCATCATAATTTTACGGTGATGAGTGTTTTATGTGCTTTGTGGTTTTTTGTTTTTTTTTGGAGATTTTTTTTAAATGTTTAATGTTGCTGGTTCTTCCAGCGAAGGGACTGAAAATGGAAATTAGCTCTGGCTATAATCTGTGTATTTGCATATATTAATAGTATGTTTATTAATGCACATTGTCCCTTTTAAATAAATTCAAATTCAAACATTCAGGGTTTGATGATTTTTACATCATTATGATTTTTATTATTTTTAAATAAATCCTGTCACCATTGTAATCATACTGTCAGGTTCCGTGGATTTTGCTTTGTTTTCCTTCCACCTAATTTCCTTCTCCTCTGTACCCCAAGCTGCTTTCTTGTTTTGTTCCCTCCTGTTTGTGTTTAAACTTAGTCCTTTTCCTTATCTAGTTTTTTCATGTTAAGATTATTCCTTGGCTTTATTAGTTTATTCTGGCACTTTCTTGTTTCTGTTTCTTTTTCTTGCTCTTAGATATTTTCACCTTTTTGTTTGTGTCCTCATTTGTTTCCTTAGTTTATTCCCTCTAGATAGTTTCCTAATTTATTTCTTCCTTCTGCTCTCTAGTGTTTCCTTAGGTCCCTTTCCTAGACTTATTTTAGTTAAGAGTTTTCTGTCTCCCTACCATTCTACCTCTCTTCCCAGCTGATTGTTTCCACCTGCTCTCTCCCTCTCACCTGCATCTGATTCCCCTAACTGGTCATTGGTCTCCTCTCACTTCCTCATTTCCTCCCCAGTATATATACTGCCTTCATTCAGTCACTATTCGCTGGTCCGTCGTCATTCTTCCCTCTGTGGTTTCTACCTTCCCTGTTGCCCATCTGATTCCTAATTGGTTCTCCTGGTTCAGTAAGTTTTACTCCTTGTTTTTTATTCCAAAATAAATCATTTAAGTTTTATTCTTTGCTGCCTTTGGTTCCTTAATATACCAAGCATGACACATACAACATAAGAATGAATGAATGAACCAGCATGTACACACATACTGTAGTTCAGAAAAAAAACAATTTCATAATTTCATCGTACATAAAATGAAAAACAGCAAAATAATCTTAGCTTAAAGTTTAAAGTGTTATCTTTAAGGTCCAATGAGAATTATTATGGATATAAAGATCTTTGATACACTTGTAAATTACAGTGGACCGTCAGTATTCATGGGGGTTGAGGACCAGACGCCCCAGAATAGATAAAATCCGTGAATATTTGAGACCCCCTTTAAAATGCCTATAACTGCATATTTCAATAGTCTAAACACCAAATATATCTCAATATGCATTAATTCGCACAGCAGAAACTGTTTTTGCACTACCGCAGAAGCTAATATCTACACTCTTCCTTATTTCTGTCATTGGGGGTATAGCCAATCAGCGCCCAGAAAAATAAATAGCACCCATGGATCGGCTGCTTTGCAAACACCAGCAAAGAGGATGTCAAGAGTATTGCGGCTAGGTAATTCAGCTTCCCAAGCTGTATTTTCTTTGGAATATTTTAGATATGCTCAACAAATACAACTGCAAATATATAGGAGGGTTTTCTGTGAAGAATTTGAAATTACGTTCCACAGAAAAATATGCAAATGGGTGAATCCCAATACTGAACAACCGTGAGCATTCTCTTCTTCAGACTGTGAGACAAGAACAGAGCATCTTCAGTAAGAAGCTTCTAAGATATGCAGTAATACAGACTGCTACAGGAGATCACTCCCTTTTTTCCCTAAGTGAAACTGTCCAACTGTCACAATTTAATTGTTAAAACTTAGGGAACCTGACATCTTTATCTAGATCATGGCCAGTGAGGGCAGCTTAGTTGAGAGTAGTATGAAAACAGGAAGCAAAAATTATAAAACTAATTAAAAACTAATTCCTTAGAGAAAGCATGCAAGAATCTACCAAGGCTCACATTAAATGAACCTAAACATCTGAGCGTCGAATTTTAAAGCGACAAATAGATGACTAATAGGAGATATAGGTGATTGGCAGCTGCATCCGAACTTATTTCCCACGCCATAGTAAAGTAATCACTGTTAAGGCAGCAGATAATAAACAATAAATACCCCAATTTGTTTGACTGATAGACATCTGATAAGAAAAAAAGATTGTGCAACGCAACAAGTCTGTCATGCACTGATCTGCTGTGGGTCACAGTAAATATCCTTCACCACAAACACTGAAGAGATGCTTTCAGAAGGAAATAAATATGCAATGAAATGAACTTTACCTGTGGTGTCAGATTTAAAGATGATCTAATTTGAAATCTGAGGCTGTCACTGATATTAGATCTCTGTGTAATCTTATAACGTCAAGACATATCCTTAATGTACCCATATTGCAGTCTACCACAGCCCAGACAGTGAGCACATTACTGACAGTCAAGTTAATTTACTGCATCAAATTAGCTAATACACCATCCAAATAGGGGAATTATTAGCCTATTTCATATCAAATGACAAGGATTTCAATGATGTGATGGTGTCATTACAGTACATAATGTACAAGATGGAGAAAATATTCTGATGATCAGATTTTAACATTGGAAATGTATACCCATATCAGGATATAACCTAACATAACATCTTGATCTTATGGGAGTCCTTAAACATAGGTGTGTTAGACTTGGACATGCAGGGCTGTAACTGTGCTGACCTGATGGCCAGTAGTGGTGTACACAAGGAAAATGACTGCAGCTTGTTTCTGGTTGATCCAAAACCAGTCTTTATATAACATTGGTTGAAAACTTGAAAATTATTATCCAAAGAGAAGAAAAGGAATTGCATTAAAAAATCCAACAGATTGATTCTATGTTTGTGTCAAAGTAGCTTGGTGTTTATTCTGAGGACATCGAGTTTGCTTGGGGGAGCGAGATCCTTATGTTTTTGGCTAACATCATCCAAACTGTCAACTGAGGAGAGTTGTCAGGACAAAAGGCAAGGCAAGGCAAGGCAATTTTATTTGTATAGCACACTTTCAACAGCAGGGTAATTCAAGGTGCTTTACATGATTTGGTGATTTAAAAGAAACACATAAAAGAAACACACATTACACATGATACACAATAGAAAAAATAAAAAAAAGCAAGAGAGCATGAACACATTTCATACAAGCATTTACTCAAAGGCAATTCTAAACAGATGGGTTTTTAGTCTCGATTTAAAGCAGTTCAGAGTTTCAGCAGCTCTACACTCGCCAGGAAGTCTGTTCCAGATAAGGGGAGCATAGAAACTGAAAGCTGCTTCTCCATGTTTAGTTCTGAGTCTAGGGATGTTTAGTAGGCTAGAGTTGGAGGACCTGAGTGGTCTTGGTGGTTGGTACCATGACAACAGGTCTTCAACATATTTTGGTGCTAAGCCATGTAATGATTTATAAACTAGTAAAAGTATTTTAAAGTCTATTCTCTGAGCTACAGGGAGCCAGTGTAAGGACTTTAGAACTGGGGTGATGTGCTCTACTTTCCTGGTTCTAGTGAGTACGCGAGCGGCAGCGTTCTGGATCAGCTGCAGCTGTCTGATTGACTTTTTAGGCAGACATGTGAAGATGCTGTTGCAGTAATCAATCCGACTAAAGATAAACGCATGGATGAGTTTTTCTAGGTCGTGTTGCAAAATCAGTCCTTTAATCCTAGAGATGTTCTTCAGGTGATAGAACGCTGACCTTGTTATTGCCTTTATGTGATCCTGGAGGTTCAGGTCTGAGTCCATTACTACACCTAGGTTACGAACCTGATCAGTAGTTTCTAGCTGTATTAATTGAAGCTGTGTGCTGACTCTTGATCGTTCCTCCTTGGGTCCAAAAATAATCACTTCAGTTTTGTTTCTATTCAGCTGGAGAAAGTTATGGCACATCCATCCATTTATTTGGTCAATGCATTGATTTAGGGTTTGAATGGGTTCAGAGTCACCTGGTGACATTGTAATGTAGAGCTGAGTGTCATCTGCGTAGTTATGGTAGCTAATGTTATTGGTCGCTATAATCTTGCCTAGTGGGACCATGTTGATATTAAATAAGAGGGGCCCCAGGATGGAGCCCTGGGGCACCCCACATGTGATTTCTGTTCGTTCTGATGAAAAGTTTCCTATTGAAACATAGAAGTCCCTGTTCTTTAGGTAAGACTCGAACCAGCCAAGTACTGTACCAGAGAGTCCGACCCAGCTCTCCAGTCGTTCCAATAAAATATCATGATCAACAGTGTCAAATGCTGCACTGAGGTCCAACAGAACCAGCACTGTGGTTCTTCCACAGTCTGTATTTATGCGGATGTCATTAAATACTTTGACGAGGACAGTCTCGGTGCTTTGGTGAGCGCGGAAACCAGACTGAAAAGCATCAAAACGGTTTGTCATTGTTATGAAGCCATTTAACTGCTGAAACACAGCTTTTTCAATAATCTTACTGATGAATGGGAGATTAGAGATTGGCCTGTAGTTCTGCATTAACGTGTTGTCCAGATTTTTCTTCTTTAGCAGTGGTTTAATAACTGCTGTTTTTAAAGCCTGAGGGAAGACACCTGATAGCAGTGATGAGTTCACTATTTGAACAAGATCAGAACCAATAACAGGAAGAACCTTCTTTAGAAAAGCTGAGGGTAGGATATCAAGACAGCAGGAGGAGGAGCTTAATTGGATAATGATTTTTTCAAGCTGTTCTGGTTTAATTCGTGGAATTCAGACATTTTCTCTACATTGTTGTTGATTGGGGATGGCACTGGTTGTGGGTTCGATATTGAGGTACAGATTGACTGTCTAATTGTTAGAATCTTTTCAGTGAAAAAGCTGGCAAATTCATTGCAGGCCCTGGTAGAGTTTAGTTCAGGGGCTACTGTCACTAAAGGATTAGTTAGTCTTTCCACTGTTGCAAATAGAGTCCGTGCGTTATTAATGTTTCTGTTGATGATTTCAGAAAAGAACAATTCCCTAGCATCTTTCATAGTTAGCTGATATCTATTCAGTCTCTCTTTTTAGATCTCACAGTGAACCTGGAGTCGAGTTTTCCGCCATTTTCTCTCGGCTCGTCGACACTCTCTTTTTTCACTACGTACCAGTGGATTACTTGTCCACGGAGACTTCTTTCTACCTGAGACTACTTTCACTTTAGTTGGAGCAATGGAATCCATGATGTCTGAGATTTTCGCAAGGAAATTATCTACCAACTTATTTACTGAGTTTGAGTTGGGAGATGAGGGGGATGTGGTGGAAGGATAAATACGTTTAAAGGTTTCTACTGAACTGTCCCCTAGAAAACGCTTTTTTATAGTGGTCTTACTGTGGCTGGATAATTTAGCAGAGATGGTACTTTGAAAGAAAATACAGAAATGGTCAGATAATGCAATATTAATTACAGAGATGTCAGAAATATTTAAACCTTTGCTGATAATTAAGTCCAGAGTGTGTCCTTTATTGTGTGTTGGTTGTTTGACATGCTGGATCAGTCCGAAGTTGTGGAGAGTATCATCTAACGTTTTTGCTTGTCTATCTTGGGGGTTGTCGGAATGGATGTTAAAGTCCCCCACGATGATTAGTTGGTCATAGTCGATACATATTACAGAAAGAAGGTCATTGAAATCATTAAAGAAGTTAGAGTTAAGTTTTGGTGGTTTATATAAACTTAGAAATAACACTTTGTTAGGCTCATTTATCTGGGTGGCTAGGTATTCAAAAGAATCAAACGTGCCCAGAGTTACCTTTTTAAAGTTCATTGAGTTGTGAAAGATGGTGGCTACACCTCCACCTCGTTTGTGTTTTCTGTTCTCGCTTAAGAAATTATAATTTGGAGGACTGGATTCTATTAATGAAGTTGTTTCGTTATTTTCATCTAGCCAAGTTTCTGATTAAAAAAGGGCGTGTAAATTATGCTCAGTGATGAAGTCATTGATAAGAAAAGACTTCCCGGATAGAGATCTAATGTTTAATAAAGCTAACTTAAGTATTGTGATGACGGGCAGCTGAACCTTCTGACAGGTTATCAATTTGAGATTTTGTTTAATATGAGAGCGTGTGGTTAACGGTTTATGTTTCCTGCTGCTGATAATCACTGATATAGCCTCAGGGGTACCGGGTGAATTCTGAGAGACGGTAGGGGTGGATTTATTGCCCGGTTCCCTCAAATATCAGATATCTGTAATAATCAGTGGGGGGAAGCTCCCAGGCTTATGGACATTAGTCCCAGGCGTTTGGTGTAGTCTAAGTTTAGGTGTTAATTGTGTCCCAAATTTGATTTGCTCATTCAGTCTGTCTGTAAAGTTTCTAAATGGAGACTCATTTGATGTGGCTGAGTCACAGGAAGATGAGGACTTAATCTCTGATGGTTGTTTATCTGTTCGGTCCTGTGGTGTCATCATGACTTGCTGTTTTTGTTCTCTGATATCCATGGGCGCCTCAAGGTCAGCTTTTGGGAGCAAGTGTTTTGCTTTGTGATGTTGATAAGAAAAAATGTTGGCAGCTAACAGCCTTACTCCGGACCTGTTCGAATAGCGCATTCCTGCTTTGAACAGATGATTCGCACTTCCAAATACTTTGAAATTATTAATAAATGTGAACGACTTCTCAGCTGATTGTTTCTTCAACCATTTATGGAGCATGCGGAGTCTGCTAAATCTTTCATCATTCCCTTCAGGGACTGGTCCGCTGATGAGGATGTTTACGTTAAGTCCATCAAGTCTCTGTAGGAGATCAGAAAAGTCTCTCTTCAGAATCTCTGATTGTCTCATCGCGATATCTGCTGATCCAGCGTGAATGACGAGCTTTTCCAAAGCAGGATGTTGGTCCAAGATTTTAGGGATTTTTTCTGATATTTCTCTCACTGTATTTTTGTAGCAGCTATAAACTTTGGTATTCTTGCTACAAAAAGCCTCAATTCCATTAATTGATCCGTCTTGTATGATAACAGTCTTTGCTGTTGGCACTCTTACTTTGTTATGTGTCTGTTTAATGCGGCTGGGTTTCTCCTGGTGGCTTTGACTGGTTCTGGGGGCTGCGTCATCTTTCGGGGAACTCAAGGCTGCGAATCTGTTTTTCAGCGGGATTCCAGGTGGAGAAATATCTCTTGTTTTTGGCTGAAACCTCTTTTGTTTACTTTTAGCAGAAGCGGCAGTTCTGGGTTCAGAGGTTTCTCTGTGTCGGAGTTTCTTTTGTTTTTTCTTCCTCGGAGAACGGGCTGGGGTTGATTTCATGCGTTTTAAAGCTGGCCAGTTTTCATTATAGTGCGGAGTTCTGCCGCTCAGACGTTGTTTATATGTTTATATATATATATATATATATATATATATATATATATATATATATATATATATATATATATATATATATATATATATATATATATATGATTTTATGAAAATATGCCAGAGAATGGTGCGAATATATAACAACCAAGCATTGGTCACATTTATTGTGGCCAAAAGCAGTACGCCTTGGCTGTCAGAGGCAAATTTGGTTTTAGCTCAAAAATGTGCCAAATATCTCTATCACACTCATAAAAACAAGCAGATATAAACATTCAGTTCTGTTTATCTCAGACCAAATATTAAGTTGGAGGGGACGTAGGAAGGAGATGATATGGAGCCACATTAATGGGAAACAGCAGAGTTGCCGTTCTGTGCTCGGCCCTCTCCTGGCTAAGGCTTTTTTTATCTAGATAATTGTTCACTTTACTTAGTATTGTTCAGCAACAAAACAACTAAAGAAAATATTCTTTATTACCTCATCCTGAATAAATTGGAAATCATACAGGAGAGAATTTAGGGGCGTGCTAAAAATGCAGCTACAATGATGGATCTTCAGGAAGACACCATGCTGTTTGTTTACATCCACATGCTTTGGTAAACACGAGTGTTCAATCAATACTACAATGTAATCCTAAAACAGAAAGTCACGACAGAAAAATATCTTATCATGCAGTCTCTCATGCAGTGCACCTTAACAAATTAGCAAGCAGGCATGTTATCTTCCCCTTGTCGTGGTTCATACATATACCACTGCACCACCTCATGTATCCAGACAAAAATATCAACTGCCTCTTAAACCCAGCCATTTTTACAGCAGGAACCCAATTATGCTGTCGTGTTTACCTCTGGGATAAATTACCCCCCCCCCCTCCAAAATTTTTTTAAAATGATTTAAATGTAATCTCAAGCCTAAAACTCCCAAAGAAAGCTCAAGCCAAAATAGAAATGTTTTTGAATAACTAAGTACACCCTAAGAAACCATAAAAACATCCCAAATATGTAAGCGTTAAAATTTAACGTGGGTGTTTTCTGTGTTTTACTATGTAAATAATACCAGTGTCAGACGCTGAATTGGGATAATTTTAGGGATTTTAAATGGTGAATTGCTGTGAATTAGATCTGATCACAGGAACTGCTTAATTAGTCTTGTTTAAATACGATGATTATCATGTGGTTGATTATTTATGTCTCATTGGGATTTTAGGTGTTCATAATTATTACTGCATAGAGGCCTCTTGGGTTTGGTACCAAGGGGTTCCTCAGGTCATTAATCGAAGTTATAGGAAACTACAATACCTTTGTTAAAATCCAGAGAGTTAACTTTTCTGTTGATTCTTTGCAATACAAGCCAAATCTGCTTCACCTGAGACAATAGACTGTTCATGCATGGCTTTACTAATTTTGCCCACTGTTAGTATAAAAAACATGCAGCAAACACACTGGGGGGGATAACTGGTGGCATTAATTTGTACCGTAGTTGTGTTGTGAATTTCCTGATATGCGTTTCTAAGGCAAAGAAGTGCAGACGAGGGTGGGGTTGATGGAGCAGAACTTGCCTCCTGTTATGGCTGCAGCAAACTGTCCTTTCCTTATCGACTAAACCGTCTAAGACTTGAAGAAAGTCTTAAAAAATGAAAAATGTGAGAATATCTATGGAAAATGTTAATACATTTTTCAGTGATACAGATCAACAAGAAAAGGTGAATGTTTTAGATAATGCCACAATAAATGATAGACAATGAAAGTAATAACTTAATGCAGTTTATTTTCCATCCATTTTTCTAAGCAGGTCAAAAGAGGCAAAGGTGGAGTAGAGATGAAAAGTTTATCTAACAGTTTGGATATTGTAAGATATGGACAGGGGAAGAGGGAGAGTGTATCAGATAGATAGGACTCAGCCTTATCGTTGCTTGAAACAGCTCAAAGCAACCCTTGTTACAAAACAGGAGCAGAAGCTGAGAGATAAGACGGTAAATCAAAAAAACATATCTCAATGTTAGCAGCATAGACTTTGAAAAAAGTATGACTCATCAGTGTCAGGGCACTAACTTATTCTTTTTCTTCTTCTTTTACTTTAGTGAAAATAAGTTAAATTCAAGCTCTGTTTGTAATACTTTAGAGTATTTTGCTTGTAAAACCATAAAGTACAACAGAATAATTGCCCAATAACCTCATCAAAATTCAAGGCTAAACAATGCACTGAAGCTCTCACAGATTTTAAGCTCTCTCTTTACATTGAGTAATACCTGGACAGTCTTTTATTTTTATTTTGTCTTTTTTGAAGCTTGTAACATTGTATGTTGGCTGATTTTTGGGGTAGATTTTAGAAACACCCAAAATTAATTTATACAAGTAATCATTTAAATGTTGTGGAACTTTGTGTGAGATTTAAACATTATATAAACTGCTTTTTTTAAATCAAGATTTTGGGTTGTGGACAACTTAAGCTCAGTATTTCAAAGTGGGACAAAAACACAAAAGTGCAGGTAAAGCTGCTTTTGTAAAGTGAAACTGGTTATTTAGAAGATTTTACAGCTCCATGAACACCAGGTTGTATCCTGACCAGATGAAAGAACCACCTCCATTAACTCACTTCAAAGCGGAGGAGCAGCAGTTCAAGTCTGAGGAAATCCTGCACCATACACTGGTGCTTGGCATGACATCGGGCTCTTTGTAGCGACACACTCCAAAGCTTCAATAACTCCTCAACACGCTGTCAGCTCCCGGTTAGCAAGATGCATTAAGGACGGTGTCCAGGTCTACGATAATAATCAGATGTTTTCATGGGAATCTTTTTTTTTGGATTGATTTAGTTACTTGTACCTGTACCTGTACGTAAAGTTGAAAATGTCTACGCATCTGCACTAAGTGGTCAGAGGTGTGAATACTAATCTGTGAAAATGACGGACGGCCTTCAGATTTTTCCGTAACCTTTCTATAATACTGGTCAAATACGGAAAAGATTTGGTTAACGCGACCCCTGATGTTAGAATTGAGATGTGTCTTTAATGATTTTAGCATGTTAGCTGTAGCTGCTGCTTCCAGTTTATTGGTTGAAAAGGAAACAGCCTTTTGTAACATTTTGGTCTATTTACCACTCACAAATGCTCTACCTGATGACCCACAACCCTGTTCAGAGATTTGTAACAAGACTTGTTACGGGTAGAAATTAGTCCAATAAGAGTTAATATATTCCTTATTAAGCTAAGCTGTTGTAAATAACTACAACCCAGTATCAAAAAGTAAGTAGTCTAAATTCTGTAAGGTAGATAAATAAACCTTATTGGTTTAGGCAAATCCAATATCTTTTTTTTTTTTTTCTTTACCTGTCCTGTTTGGCAGTGTGCTCAGAATTGGTGTCTGAGTACCAAGTAGAAGCCCAACAGATTTACTTTCACAAGCGGAGCAGTACAGCTTTTGTTATAATACTCCACTTGATATATGTGTGAAAAATCTTTATTATGAATTGTTGGGGTTTTTATTTCCTGATGTTATGGACACGGAGACGGAAAATTAAGGGGAAGAAATAAAGAAGATGAAGAAGAGAGCTAGGAAACAAAAAGTCATGAGAGAGGGTGAGTTGAAAATACAAGAGAGGAAGGGGAACAAAGAAAACACAGGAAAACATTGAAGTCTCCCTCCATACCCACAGGACGGCAGAGAGAGGGGAAAAAAAACATGAAAAAGGAATATCGTCAAAACAAACCTAACATCGTGAATTAAGAACTACACAACCATATCACACAAAAATGGATATGAAAATACAACAACAATGTCACAGAAAAACTCATGGTACCGATTAATCAAGCTCTAGTAATGATAACCTCAGCCCAAGAATATATCTGTAAACACCAGAAACCCCACATCTATGTGTGTGTGTTAGCATGCTGGTGCATATAAGGTTTCTCCATAAGAGTGTTCGATAGCTGGTGTGAGCAGGCATCAATCCGTCTCCCAGGAATCAATGCAGACATGAAGGAGATCGGAGCAAAGACGTCCAAACGACCGAGTCCTGATCCCGCGCAACGCAGAGCGCCGAGACCAGGCATCCAACAGCCAACCCGCCAAAGAACCGACCACGCACGGTGCGCACAGAACAGGTGATCGAACGGGCAGAGACGCTGGATCCGTATCCCGCCGAGCCACCAAGAGGGCACCACCCAACAATCCCAAACCTGGCACCCCTAAAAGAGGTGCCCCAACCAACCAAAGCAAGATAAAGGCCCAGCGCATCGGCCGACCGACACACCGCCCCCCCAGGCCCGGCCAGGCATGCACCAGGTCCGAACCGGATTGACCACCGACGCACCAGTAGGCAGGGGCATCAGTCACCGCCGGGGAGTGACAGAGGGGAAATAGGCCCCCCATTAAATGAAAGGCCTGAGGTGCGCCAGGCGAGAGGGCAGCCCAGGACCCAACCTGACAGGCAGACAAAGATATACAGACACAGTCATACGTTCCCTCCCTCTTAAACACATACATTCTCACTAACTCCCAAGAAATGACGCTGTACCCTCACTCACACAACCCATACACACTTCATGCTCCCAGGTCCAGGTACTGATGCCCCAGCAGAGCCACCAGCCCCCGGACCCGAGAGATGGACCCCCTACCTACTAGGACGGAGACAAGCAGACCGCCAAGGGCCCCACAGTGGCGAGGCAGCCCGACAGCCCAGGACCCCGACCAGACCACCTGTTCCTCCTCCGGACCCCAACCCCTGATGGCCCGTAGCGAACAGGGTTGTGAGAAGACCCCTAGCCTCTGTCCTCCTGCTCGAGTATGGTGTTGATGCGTGTTCTTATAATGTGCATTTAAAACAGAGTGGTGGGATGTGGGGAAGGCAGCCACACATCCCCCAACCCCTACCCCGAGCCCTCAGTGTCTATATGTGGTTTAACAGTGGGCACTGGCACCAGAGGTGAAGCTGATTGAACCGCTCCCCCTCTGGATGCCGAAAAGTGTGCCCACCCCAAAGTCTCTATATGTGTGTTGCATGAAAATGTTATACGTGGGAGTGTCTAAGTTTCATATTAAAATTGGGACCCAGGACGCCACGGGATAGCGAGGAGGGAGAACCCTCCTCGCAGCCCAGTGATGTGCCCATGCCCGAACCCGGGCAAATGCCCGACCCCAGCGCCCCGCAGCGCACAAAGACCAAGACCCAGGAGCTAAGTCCAGTGCAAAAAAGGACTGGTCGGGCCCAGAAACGCCACCCAGCCGCCGCGACCAGCAACCAGGCACCCCAACCAGCAAACAAGGCGAGACGCCATACAGGGGCCGGCGATGACAATCGGCCCAGAGAAAAAGAGAGAGGCGGCCGCACATGCAGGCCGCCTGCCAGCCCCGACCCCCACAGGCAACAGAGACCCTATGCCGGCTGACCCCCGGCCAGGACCACAGCTAGGGGGCGCGGTGCCCCAGAGCCCCGAATCCCCAGGCCCACACCAGCCCCTATACAGGCGCAGCACGGCCACCAGGCCAGTAACCCATGTCCGTCAGTGCAACCCCCCTAAGGCACCCCATGCAGCCATCAGGAGTTACCACCCAAAGCCACCAAAGCCCAACCCCGTCCGCCCAGTGATCCCACCCCCAGGGATCCCCCCCAGACGCCTCCAACTCCAAAAACCCCCACATCAGCAGCAGCATCCCAAACGACAAAACCAAGTGCCACCCAACCCTACTAGGTGATGGAGCCGATCAAAGGAACCCAGAGAGATTGATCAGATATGGAGCCAGAGGCTTTCTCAAGACCAATATGGTCCAACAAGAGATTTCTATACTGATTAATATTAAGAGCCTTTTTATTTTTCCAGTTCAGGGGGATAGTTTTTTTAGCGATGCATAAGGCAATGTGAACCATTAGAACTGACTTTGTGTCCATGGTGACATCATTTAGGAAGAAGCTGGAGAACAAACTAAAGAGGAACAATATCTGAGATGTCTGGTCAGCAATGAGAAAGATCACAGGTTTTAAGGACAGGAAGGATTGGATAGATGGAAGTCTGGACAGAGCCAATGAACTGAACATATTCTTCAACAGGTTCAGTTCAGGAACTAGCTCAGCATCCCCCTCTCCTGTTTTTAGCCAAACAGACATCCCACTCTCCTCTGATCAACAGCTTTCCTGTTACACCTCGGATGTTTTATCCTTCACCTCAGCCATGGACTCTTCTAATTACACAAGTTTGACTTTAACCAAGTCAGGAAATGCTGCTACCCCCTTTGCTTCCCCCTCCCACTTGTCTGTCTCCAAAAGTCAGGTGAAGAGGCAGCTGAAGAAACTGAACCGGAACAAGGCTGCAGGTCCAGATGGTGTCAGCCCCAGAGTCCTGAAGGCCTGTGCAGAGCAGCTCTGTGGGATTCTGCAGCACCTCTTCAACCTCAGCCTAACTCAGGAGAAGGTCCCAGTGTTGTGGAAGACATCCTGCCTTGTTCCAGTACCCAAAAGAACTCACCCATCAGTCATCGATGACTATAGACCTGTTGCCCTGACATCCCACATCATGAAGGTCCTGGAGAGACTCCTGTTGGCACCCCTGAGTAAGCAAACAAGAACGTATCAGGACCCACTGCACTTTGCTTATCGCTGTGGAGTTGGAGCTGAAGATGCCATCATCCACCTACTTCAACCAACCCACTGTCATCTGGACAAAGCAGGCAGCACTGTGAGTATCATGTTCTTTGATTTCTCTAGTGCATTCAACACAATTCAGCCTGATTTGCTTTGTCAGAAACTCCTGAAGACACAGGTGGAGCCCTCAACAATCGCCTGGATCAATGACTACCTGACAAACAGACCACAGTTTGTTAGACTGAAGAATTGTGTGTCAAACCAGGTGGTCAGCAGCACAGGAGCACCACAGGGGACCGTACTCTCACCATTCCTTTTCACTCTGTACACCTCAGACTTCCAGTACAAATCAGAGACCTGTCATCTGCAGAAATACTCAGATGACTCTGCAATTGTTGGGTGTATCAGAGATGGACAAGAAGCTGAACACAGAGAGCTGGTGGACTGCTTTGTGACATGGTGTGGAAACAATCGTCTTATCTTGAATTTGAACAAAACAAAGGAGATGATTGTAGATTTCAGAAGAAACAGGGATAAGTCAAACACTGTTTCCATCATGGGAGAAGAAGTGGAGGTGGTTGAGGAATATAAATACCTCGGAGTTCACCTTGACAACAGATTGGACTGGAGGCGCAACAGTGAGGCCGTCTACAAGAAGGGACAGAGCAGACTGTACTTCTTGAGGAAGCTTAGGTCCTTCAAGGTTTGCAGCAAGATGCTGCAGATCTTCTACAAGTCTGTTGTGGAGAGTGTAATCTCTTCAGCCGTCATCTGTTGGGGTAGCAGCATCAGAGCCAGGGATTTAAAAAGGCTAAACAACCTGATAAAGAAGGCTGGTTCTGTTCTTGGGACAACTGTGGAACATCTGGAGATGATGATGCAAAGAAGGATTCTTCATAAAATCAAAAAAATGATGGACAACCCTGAGCATCCTCTTCATGAGACAGTCATACAACAACAGAGCGTCTTCAGTCGGAGGCTTCTTCAGTTTCGCTGCAATACAGACCGCTACAGGAAATCCTTCCTGCCCACAGCCATCATCATCTACAACAACTCCTTAAAGAATTAATTATATGAGCTATACCGACACTTAATTTCCCTCTGGGATCAATAAAGTATTTTTGAATTTGAATGGAATTTGAATTTAAATCTCCTAACAGGCAAACTGAGGGAGATGGTGGAAAGTTACATTTCAGACACTTTGATAAGTCCTCACATATCTGGCACCAGAATTTCTTAACGGGTGGACAGAACCAAAGCGCATGAATATAAGTATCTGGTGTATTGCTTGTGCATTGTAAGCAGGTATTAGATGACGTAAAACCCATCCTAAACATCCGTTGACCTGTATAGTCTACTCTATGAAGGATTTTGTATTGTATTAATTGCTAATTAGGATTTTTTGTTATTTTAAAGGTTCTTAAACATATCTGAGACCAGATGTTTTGGTCAAAGCTGGCTGATAAATCCACCTCACATTTTGAAATAGGGATGGCTATTGGTTCATCTAATGTAGATAAAGTTTTGTATATTTTAGACAGCAATTTGGGGGGGGGTTGAGATTAAGAAAATCTAAAACTCTTGCTGGAATTTGTATTTCAACTGTATTGAGCCTAAATTTACCTTTAATAATAGATTTAACTTGTTGATATTCTAAGAATTTGCTTTTATCAATTCCATATTGTATAATTAATGTTTTAAATGGGATAAAGTCTGTTCCTTCAAATAAGTGTTCCAGGTATTCAATTCCATTGCACCTCCAGTCTGGAAAACTTATCATACTTTTTTTTTGCAAGATGTCGGGGTTATTCCAGATGGTTGTACGTCTGCATGGGATTATTGTGGACTCTGTCATTTTTAGAAACTCCCATCATCCTGTCAGAGAGGAGCTGATATTTATGCTTTTAAAGCATTCATGTCGTTTTATATTTGAGCTAATAAATTGTAGGTCTGAAAGTTTTAACTAATTGCACAGTGTCTGTTCTACGTCTATCCAGGACTCATCTAGGTAGCTATGTTTTAACCATCTTGAGATGTATTGGAGCCTGTTGGCTAAGAAATAATGATGGAAGTTTGGTAAATCTAGACCTCCTTTTTCTTTGGTCTTCCGCAGTTTTTTTAAGCTGATACGTGGGGGTTTATCTTTCCAAAGAAATTTAGAGACAGAGGAGTCCAGAGATCTAAACCAGTCTAGTGATGGTTTACTTGGGATCATTGAGAATAAGTAGTTGATTCTGTGAAAACCATCATTTTTATTGAAGCAACCCTTCCCATAAGTGATATGGGTAGGAATTTCCATCTAGCAAGATCCTCTTCCACTTTTTAAAAAAGTGGGATGTAGTTTAGCTTTATTAAATCTGCCAGTCTTGGTGAGACATTGATACCTAAATAAGTATTATTCCCTGACTGCAGTTGTGCATTAGTTGGATTCTGGACAGAACAATTGATTGGAAGAACTTTAGATTTTAACCAATTTATAGAATAATCTGAAACGTTTGAGTAAGAGTTTATCAACCCGATTACCTGAGAGAAAGAGGTTTGTGAATGCTTGAAAAAAAGTAATACATCATCTGGATAAAGACTGGTTTTATGTTCTATGTTATTGCATTTTATGCCTTTAATATTGTGAGTTTGCCTGATTGCTGCAGCTAGTGGTTCAATAAAAATAGCAAACAGGGAGGGAGAGAGAGGACATCCCTGCCTGGTACCTCTCTGAAGATAAAACCTAGATGATGTTTGGTTATTAGTCCTGATACATGCTGTTGGTGAACTGTATAATATTTTCAAGTAGTTTATAAAAACATTTCCAAAGCCAAATTTATTTAAGGTTGCAAATAAGAATTTCCTGTTAACTCTATCAAATGCTTTTTCTGCATCTAGAGATATTATATTTGTTTTAATGATTTTACAGTAAGAAAAATCTATTAATCTATGTGAATTTGTGGATGAATGTCTCCCTTTAATAAAACCAGTTTGATCAGGATGTATTATAAGAGGAGTTACTTTCTCTATCCTTTTTGCAAGGGCTTTGCAGATTATATTAAGATCAACATTAATGAGGGATATGGGACGATAGCTGGTAGGAAACAAAGGTTCTTTAACTGATTTTAGTAGAAGACTAATGTAGGCAGAATTCATATTTGGTGGAAGACGGCCATTTTCCTTGGTTTCCTGCAGCATTCTGTGGAATGTTGGTGCCAGAATATTCCAGAATTCTTTATAGAACTCTGCTGGAAATCCATCTGGGCCTGGAACCTTTTTATTGGGCATGCTTTGGAGGGCCTCCTGGAGTTCAGCTGCTGTTAGTGGTGAATCCAGGGCCATCGCTTGACTTTCAGAAAATTTAGGTAGCGTTTGTTTGTTTGTTTGTTTGTTTAAAATTCTTTAAAGGTGTTGTTTATTCTTCCGGGATCATATACTGCTCCCGGTCTGATCTTTAATAGCAGATATAGTTGTTTTTTCTTTATTAATTTTAAGCTGGTTAGCCAAAAATCTACCTGATTTATTACCTTGTTCAAAGTTTTCTATCCTAAGTCTTTGAATTAAGAACTGGGTCTGTTTATTAATAATTTCATTTAATTCTAGCTTTGCTTTACGGATTTTGCCTAGTATGTCCTCATCTAGAGAAGCTTCTAATGAATTAATAGTTTCTGAATACGTTTTCTTTATATTTTGTTTTTATTTGATGAGAATGAGATTACTTTACCTCTAATCACAGCCTTCCCTGCCTCCCAAAGAATGGATGGTGACGTACCAGGTAGGTCATTATATTCCAAATAAGAAGCCCACTCTTTTTCAAAATATTTAATAAATTCTTTATCCTTAAGTAATGATATATTAAATCTCCAATTTTTGCTTTGAGGCGTTTCTGTTTTATTTACTAAAGTTAGAGAAACAGGAGCATGATCGCTAACAGCTATAGGGTGTATCTCAGTGTCTGAAATGTCAGTCAACAGTGAGCTGCTGACTAACAAATAATCCAGTCGAGAATATGAATGGTGGACATTTGAGAAGAAAGTATATTTTTTGTCATTGGGGTGAAGAGATCGCCATGCATTGCAAAGTCCATAATCGCTCATGTACTGTTTGACTATATCTATAGATTTCCAGCTGCGCTGAGTCCCTGCTGTGCTGAGCCTGTCTATTTCGTCATTTAAACCAAAGTTGAGGTCGCCCCCAAGTAGAAGATAGCAATCCATGTGTTCAAGGAGCACAGAGAAGAAGGAATGAAAGAATGAGGGGTCATCAACATTTGGACCATATATACTGACAGTACATAACTTTTGGTTTTGGCAAATCCAATATCAACAGAAAAAAAAATCACCGGCAGAGCTCAAAACGGATAAAATCCTTTCTTTTTTTTGTTTTCCACTTTGAAATTGTCATCTGTTTTGTGCAAGCAACTAGCACAAACAAAACTGCAATTCATGAAAAGTACAGGTCCTTCTCAAAAAATTCGCATATTGTGATGAAGTTCATTCTTTTCCATAATGTAATGATAAAAATTAAACTTTCATATATTTTAGATTCATTGCACACCAACTGAAATATTTCAGGTCTTTTATTGTTTTAAAACTGATGATTTTGGCATACAGCTCATGAAAACCCAAAATTCCTATCTCAAAAAATTAGCATATCATGAAAAGGTACTCTAAACGAGCTATTAACCTAATCATCTGAATCAACTAATTAACTCTAAACACCTGCAAAAGATTCCTGAGGCTTTTAAAAACTCCCAGCCTGGTTCATTACTCAAAACCGCAATCATGGGTAAGACTGCCGACCTAACTGCTGCCCAGAAGGCCATCATTGACACCCTCAAGCAAGAGGGTAAGACACAGAAAGAAATTTCTGAACAAACAGGCTGTTCCCAGAGTGCTGTATCAAGGCACCTCAGTGGGAAGTCTGTGGGAAATAAAAAGTGTGGCAGAAAACGCTGCACAACGAAAAGAGGTGACCGGACCCTGAGGAAGATTGTGGAGAAGGACTGATTCCAGACCTTGGGGGACCTGCGGAAGCAGTGGACTGAGTCTGGAGTAGAAACATCCAGAGCCACCGTGCACAGGCGTGTGCAGGAAATGGGCTACAGGTGCCGCATTCCCCAGGTCAAGCCACTTTTGAACCAGAAACAGCGGCAGAAGCGCCTGACCTGGGCTACAGAGAAGCAGCACTGGACTGTTGCTCAGCGGTCCAAAGTACTTTTTTTCGGAAGAAAGCAAATATTGCATGTCATTCGGAAATCAAGGTGCCAGAGTCTGGGGGAAGACTGGGGAGAAGGAAATCCCAAAATGCCTGAAGTCCAGTGTCAAGTACCCACAGTCAGTGATGGTCTGGGGTGCCATGTCAGCTGCTGGTGTTGGTCCACTGTGTTTTATCAAGGGCAGGGTCAATGCAGCTAGCTATCAGGAGATTTTGGAGCACTTCATGCTTCCATCTGCTGAAAAGCTTTATGGAGATGAAGATTTCATTTTTCAGCACGACCTGGCACCTGCTCACAGTGCCAAAACCACTGGTAAATGGTTTACTGACCATGGTTTTACTGTGCTCAATTGGCCTGCCAACTCTCCTGACCTGAACCCCATAGAGAATCTGTGGGATATTGTGAAGAGGAAGTTGAGAGACGCAAGACCGGATGAGCTTAAGGCCGCTATCGAAGCATCCTGGGAATCCATAACACCTCAGCAGTGCCACAGGCTGATTGCCTCCATGCCACGCCGCATTGAAGCAGTCATTTCTGCAAAAGGATTCCCGACCAAGTATTGACTGCATAACTGAACATAATTATTTGAAGGTTGACTTTTTTTGTATTAAAAACACTTTTCTTTTATTGGTCGGATGAAATATGCTAATTTTTTGAGATGGGAATTTTGGGTTTTCATGAGCTGTATGCCAAAATCATCAGTTTTAAAACAATAAAAGACCTGAAATATTTCAGTTGGTGTGCAATGAATCTAAAATATATGAAAGTTAAATTTTTATCATTACATTATGAAAAAGAATGAACTTTATCACAATATGCTAATTTTTTGAGAAGGACCTGTATGTGCATGTTAATAGCTCTCCAAACCATTAAGCAAAATGTGCGCAGTCACTGGGAGCCAACAGCGGTATACATCTGATATAATTAAAGAATCTAAAAGTGAATAAATATACCATACGTGGAATGGGACCAAAAATCTATAAAAGCTTTGGTAAAGTAATTAAATTCCTCTTAAATGAACTTGTCGTAACAAATCAAAGAGCATTACTTCCCAGCTAATAAATTACAGTTTTATTTACTGGAGCCCATCCAGGCATGACATCCACACATTTCATTATAAGAAAAAACAAAATGCAACTGGAAAAAAAGAAGAGTTTAGAATTTATATCAGGTGAGACAATAAATCATGTCCCACTAATAAGTGGAATGACAACATTGTTTGAAAAGGTTTATTTGATTAATTAAGATCTAATCAGAATATCGAAGACTGGCTGCACTTCAAATTTCTGCACTGATCTAACGGGGACCTTTTTAAAATAACAAACCTGCACGAACATAAAAGTGCTGATAAACTTTGGAATGCACAACTATACAAGCAAAGAACATATTATTTTGACATGGAATACAGAATTGGATTGGAAATGTGTCTTTAATAACCACCGAGTTATTTATGTTGACAAAAGACATTTTGAATGTCATCCTGTTGTCATTTGTTTCTAAATAAAGTCACCAAATGGCCAAATACTTCCCATTTGTTGTTACAATGTAATTTTAACATCCTGTTGGTGGTCATTTTTAACAAAATTCAAAATGTTATAGCTTGAATAGGTTACCACAAATATTTGTGGAGTCAGGCTCAAACTATTCAGGGTCATTAACACATTTCTTGATCAAGATTAGACAACTTCCCCAACAATCTTCTCAAATTGCTGTTTAACTCTAAAACAATGTATGTAAGTAAACAATTTCACAAGGTTATTGTGTTCATTAAAAACGTACTCACTACAAACGTGTGTAACAGTTGGAAAACCCGAATGCGATGGTGAGTAAAATAATTCAATTGTCCCACTTATTGTTGCCAACACAAAACTTCAGATATGATGACTATGCAACTCATATAGAGGGCCGTTTTTAAAGTTACACAGTCAAAAGTTAACAGCAATAATTTGGGTGATTTTTAGGTAATTTAGCCCGTCATAAGCCTGTCATTTTTCAAAGTCATATTTGCATCCATGTTATTTATCCATTTATAGAGGTCACAGTTTCAAACTAAATATTTAGTTTGCAAATTAAATATTCAGCTTGCAAGCTAAACATTTAGTTCGCAAATGAAATGTTTAGCTCTAAACTAAACAGTTTGTCAACTAAATATTTAGTGTACAAACTAAATATATAACTTGTCAACTAAATAATTAGTGTACAAACTGAATATTTAGGTTCAAACTAAGTACTTAGTTGGCAAACTAACTATTTAGGTTGAAACTAAATACTTAGCTGGCAAGCTAAACTGGCTAGCTAAATGTTTAGCTTCAAACTAAACATTTAGCTCAGAGCTAATTGTTAAATTTTGACTGTGTGACTTTACAAACGACACCCCATAAACTTAGGACAAGAAATCACTGAACCTGTCAAAAAACTTTCTTTTGAGGTTTGACTGTCTCCACCCAGTATGATCGCATCCTAAACCATATTTCTATGATGAAAAGCACAGATCTACTTTCACGGTGGTGCGAAAAGAAAAGCTGGGTTGATTAAGATCCGTCTGGTGGGTCTCACACATGTCTGTGCACACATTAACTGGGATCTAAAACTGTTCAGTCAATTGAGTCTAGACAAGCCAATATTCAAATCCACTGAGGAAAGTAAGAAAAGTCTCTCACTAAATTTGGGACATCGTTTGGTTACATCATTTACATTCCACAAGAAAAATGTTCAATAGGTTACATGTGCAGACAAATTACTGTCTCTAGGGATGACAGATAACATTTTTTCTTGTTTAAAAACACTGCAGCAATCAATAGCTAGATGGAAAACAACCCCCTGTTGAGAATTCATTACCCCTTTTTTTTAAAACTGAAAGCCGATTTGAGTTGACAGTCTGTGAATGTGAGTGTGGTAAGTCATCTGGTGTCTGTCGCGTCACTGTAAAGTCCACTGTGTGTGACAGATATTGTTTTGGGTCAAAGCCGCTATGTCCCACACTGTCAATCACATCTGCAACACTGGTACCTGTGGTACACCTTTGCTGAAATCAGTAATTGTTGAGGACAATTCCTGATAGTATTTGGAGGTCATCTGCAGTCTATACCTGCAGAATATAATAAAAGAAAGAAAGGAGGAGAGCGATGGAGAAAAAGATTACAAAGCAAAGAGTGTTACAGACAGTCCAGGAAGAATGTATTTGCATCCCTGAAGACATGAAAAACAACTTAGAATGAGCCAATCTTTTATTGCAGCAGCAGAATCTTATAAGGAAAACTTAAATCATAATTTTACTTCACGAGGGGAAAATAAATCATTTTTTAAAACTTCTCTTTCACAAACGATGGAACATCTGCTATTAGTACTGCATTGAACTACTTTTTACCACAGAACAGTCATCATCTGTAACATTTTAACATACACAAGAGTAATCTATTATCATTTCTCACAGTCTAGACTAGACCAATCTAACCTTTTTCCTTGTGGGAGAAAAATACCAAGCTCAAACTACACACCAACAACCAAAACCTGTTTTTTTCTCTGAAGGCAATGCAAAAAGGAGTTTTTTAAATTCTTGGGATTTGTTTTTTAATCAACAAGCTATACATAAACAATTTTATAAGACAAAAAGAGAGAATGGATTTCTAAATTGTCTGAAAAAAAAAGAATACAGTTATCTTTCTATACCTGCTTGTCCTTGCAGTGCTGCGTGTGTGTGGCGGTCATTGGGCAAGAGGCGAGGTGCCCCCTGGACCAGAGGTAGGTACTAACTAGTTACATTTATTTTAGTAACTTTTTGGAAAAAAAATTACTTTTAGTAGCTTTACTGCACTGTACTTTTTACTTGAGTACAATTATTACGAAATGTCATTACTCGAGTAAAATTTCTGGATCCTCTACCAAACATGAGTAACTTATCTGAATGAAGAATAAAATTGTTTTAATCAAAAATGTTGGAGACACAGATACACACCTAAAGTTTATGTAAAAGTGATACGTATACAAGTTTTGTTGTTTTAATAATTTTAATAATTTTATTAAATTAAAATAATTGATCTTGTACCTAAAAATGTTCCATTTTAAAAGGATTTAAAGCTGCATCAATCGCCTGTTCTGGCAGGCCAAATTCCTGCCCCTGCTAAATTGTGTTTCAGAGCTGCACAAAATCATTCCAAGGTCCCACAAACAGCCCCCTATCTGCACTTTGGACACCCCTGCCCTGGACCCCTGGGTCTTCTCTTATGCTTTTTTTTATATGAAGGAGCATGAGGATCACCTCCACAATGTTTTTGGGGGATTTATTTTTTCACTTCTATTGCAAGATAACGTTATATTGTCGTTTCAACTCTTTCTGTAGTTTTGACTTTAATCTTAAAACAGTAAGGCAACATCAGGCAACAGGGAAAAAAATCATGTGAAGTTCCATATACAACCATGCAGCTTTGCAGTACTTTTACAGCAAAGTGCATTAATGTCAGTGCCATTAAAATGTAACTAAAAAGCAATGTGTCAACACATACGAGAGAACACAAATCCACAAATGCTGTGGCAAACAAAAGTCGTGATAGATCAGCTTGTGTCTTGTAGCTTATTTGGATTCATGCATCAATAGAGAACTTCTAACTACAGTCCTGAGTAAAGATAGAGCCAAACCATTCCTTTAAGCCACCCTGTATCAGTGAAATATGGAGGCTAAGCAGTGCCAATCTGAGTGAAGAGGTCAGTGAACAACATGTCAGAACATAACAGCAGCGGTCTGTGAGGGATTGACTGTCTTTCAGCAATGACTGCTGATATAAAAACCATATAAACATATAGAGTGACACATGTACAACTGGACTTCCTGGTTGGAAACACAAATGTATGATAATTCATAACGTAAAAAGGACTCACAGCATTCTCAGTAATGATAAATGAAAAATTTTCCTCCAGCCAGCAGATTACAGTTTTTTTTCTTTTTGGAAAAATATGCCACACTAATGCACTTAAATTGTACTATTAGCCATAAAAGTAATGACCTCTCCTTATGGCTTTTAAGTGTTGTCTATAAATAATGCTCTTTAATTTGTTCTTTGATATAAAATATCAGGTCTGAAAGGAGCGAGACTAACTGATCCTGGATATTCATACTAAAATATGTGTCTCATTTGACCTGAAACAACTCTCTTCTCTTCTGCATGTCACATATTATAGATGAAAAGAAAACACAAAGAGCAAGACTACCATACTATATCATTTTATTTATATAGCACTTTCACCACAGCAGGCAGCTGAACAAAGTGCTGCATAGTGAGAAAAATATCAGAGAACAAGATAAAAAGTAATAGGCAAAGTAAGGCTAACATTGGGCATTAGAATAAAATCAGGGACAACACAATGCCATGCAAACATATAAAAGCAAGGACATAAGAGCAGTAAAATAAACATTTATAAAAAGCATACAGGATAACAAAAGTTACTAATCAAACGCTTGGCTAAAATAGTAGGCTAAGTCTTTAGACTGCATCTGATTACTTCATGTTTAAAGTTCATGAATTACTTAACTACGTACACACTACATTCTGCTTTTAAGGTCTCCAAGAGTACTTAATAATGCAAAATATAATAGATTTATAGAATAATGATGACCTATAAGGATAGTTTACTCTTTTAAAGTGGGGATGCACTGAGTTGATGTAAAAAGTCTCTATTTTAACAATTAAACAGCAGTCAGAGCGATTTTCGAAGTCTATGGGAAAACACCGCATCCATCATGTTTCTGTTCAATCGGCATATACAAACCAGTGTGGGAGAAGTTTATTTCTGCAATAGCTTTGGAGGGCAAAAAGTGACACAAAACCAGAAGGACAAAACAACAAAACATAGATTTTCTTTTTTTATGACAGGAAAGATAATAACAGATATATATGAAAATTCTAATAA
Organism: Valencia hispanica; assembly: GCA_963556495.2. Lineage (NCBI taxonomy): Eukaryota > Metazoa > Chordata > Actinopteri > Cyprinodontiformes > Valenciidae > Valencia > Valencia hispanica. The sequence continues at coordinate 8,320,716 of OY747708.1, read as the reverse complement.
ACATAGTATTGATAAATATAAATTCTGTTACATTAATGAAAGATACTTGGAGCTCATCACCATGGATAAATTGTGAAAATACCAGTAAAAACGTGCAAAAAGCTGGTCAGCATCATAAAAAAGGTTTGATTGCTGTAATGCTCATAAAGATGTTTCCCTACATTGCTGAGAAAGATATTTTTTCTTTGAGTTTTTTTTAGAAGATGAAATAAAAGCAAATCACAACTTTTGGTTTGAAATGATCTCATATCAGACACAACTCATTCTGAATCTAAAGCTAGGGGTATGAATAAAATTGGGCTTAAACAGAGAAAAAGCACAAAGGTTTTACATGTGAACACCTCAGCACTCATGTTTTTTTAATTATTTCATGAAAAAATAAACAAAGCCATCCTGATTATGACCTTTAAGACCTATTCAGTCAATGTGTTTTTTTTAAAACTTGGTTTAAAAGTGAAAGTGTGCAATACTCTGACTTTTACAGATGTGCTGTTGATGTAATACCCTTACTAAGGCAACGGAGAAGCTGTTATTGTTTCTTTGTGCCCTTTCTCAACAAATAAGGTCATCTCTTCTCATCGACAACTTCCTTTTAGAAGGTCAAGCTCGTCTTAGAGTGTCGCCCTAATATTTATACATTTTGGATTCAAATATAAACAGCTCAGAGTACCAAATTTCTTATCCTAACACTACAGGAACAGGAGCTGTTGGTGAGCTTCAAATATTTAATGAAATGTACAAAGCTGAAGGGTAAAGGAGAACCAAAGCATTTCTAAAATGTTCATTCTTTTTCTTACACATGCTTTTGGATTTGGGTGAAGGAAAATAGCGTGAGCAAATGAAAACAAGCTTTGTGCTTTTTTTTTAGTCCCACTGGCTGCTTGGACAAATAGGCTAATAAAACATTATCATCACACATAGCCACCTGGGCAAAAAAGACAGTAAAACTTGTTAGGATTTCTTTTCTACATTTGCAAAGAATTGTCATCAAGGTGTTCAATACATTTGCAAGTCAAAACGCTGATCTTTTAATAAACAAGTCTGCTTTGCGTTGCAAAATAGACACCCAGCATGCAGTGAAGTCACGCTCGCTCTGCTCTCTGGATAAATCAGTTTTGTTTTTATTTACCACACATCTCCTTGCCTGACTTTCTCCCTCTGCTGTGCTTTGAATGGTGTCCTTTATTTTTCAAACTTTGCTGAATAGTCGAGAAGTTATGGGAGATCTACAGACCGATTTCAATCAATTCAATTAAGCTTGTTTCATATTTTTATTTGTAGTAATTTAGATGTTGTGGCTGAAAGCTATGAGACTCCTATTTAAAACTTTGCTATAAAACACACAACACTGCAAATCTTGAAGTTGTCTTTGGATCAAACATGTGCCCTTTTCTCAGAAAATATAGAAAAAAAGCTACAATGAAGTTTGTTTTTAACAAAGTCTTTTTATTGTTTTATAGTTTCATAGTTAAATTTACAAACAACAACATAGAACAAAAAACATAATACTTAGTTATGAGCAACTTGAATGTAAAAAAACTTCATTCCACAGGCAATAAGCAGCTCTTATAATTACATAAAATGTTAATGTTATTTCTATTTGTTTATATTTCAGTTGGATATTATGGCTATATTTGGCTTCTATGTGGCTTTAACGTTTGCATATATCAGAAATGTTGACATACCAACTTTATCAATAATATGTTCTTTTTGATTTAACAGACTTATTTATCTAATAAAACCAGATGTTGTTATCCGATCACTAAAGTATAGCAATAGTGCATATTTACAGTTCCATAAACTAGTTCAGGAATCTAACCACTGAGCTACAAACGTTTCAAACTGACTGAAGCAAGTCAGAGACGGATTTCCTGGTCCTTCCGAACATCATACCTGCAAGTTCCCTCATACACACAGTCTTTCAAACTTAGTGATAGAGAGACTTGCTGGCTTATTTCAGTCTTACATATAACAGAAAATGGCTTATTCACAAATACTGAACGGAATTTATGATTGAATCACAGCAATCATTCTACCTAAGGTTATAGTTGTTTTATGTCCATGACTATTCTAGGTTGTCACAAACACAATGGTTGCAACGTCTTTGTATCGCTTCCTTTAAACTGTTATGCTCTGTTCGCACCAACTGTTTTGGTATTTTTATATATATATCTGTAATGACAAAATATTCCAAAGGACTTATGCAAGACGAATGGCCACTGGGGTCAACCACTTTTTTTTAATCATTGGTTGTACCTGTCTATGATGTTCACCTGTTTGCTGTGTTTTAAAATATTCCCTGGTTATCTGGCCTTCTGTTGCACTGTCAAATAGTTATTGATGTCTCAATGTAATTGTACTGGCTCACACAACAAAAACATTGAATTAATGTTTTCCAACCACTTTCATGGCCACATGTGTATAAAATCAAACACCTTAGCAAGCAGACGGATTCTATAAACATTGTGAAAGAATGGGTTGCTCTCAGAAATGAATTCTGGAACGATACCGTTATAATATCCGTCTGTGCAATAAGTCAATTTGTGCAGTTTTCTTGCTATATTCCCCAGGCAACTCTTAGTGGTGTAAGAAAAAATTAGGAAGCAATTGTTAATGAGAGCAACTCAGCCATGAAGTGGTAGAACTGGTAAATTTTACAGCGCAGAGTCAGCAAATGCTGAGGCCACAAACTTTCAACAAAGTCCTTTGATACAGACCTCTTAACTCCATCAGTTTAGCTCAAGAACAGTGCTTCACTGAGCTTCATTGAATTGGTCTGCATCCAAGCCTTACTTTACCAGTGAAACGAGAAGTAATGTAAAGAACGCCGTTACGGAACCGTGAGGCAGTGGAGATGTGTGCTCTAGAGTGATAAATCATCTCTCTCTGTCTGGACGAGCTGGGATTTGACAGTTGCAAGGAAAACAGCTCTTGCCTGACTAAACTTGTCAAGTGTAAAGTTTGGTATAGAGAGGGTCAGGCATGTGACTCTTAATTCCAAATAAATTAACCAGACCCGGTGTCAGAGGAATTTAGCTGGGGGGACTATTTAACCCCTTAGCATTTTTACATCTTACTGGCGGTACTTTACATATTTCTGAGTCAAATCTGCTGTTTTGCGACACTCTTTCTATGTATGTACATATACATATTATACATAATTGGAAAGCTAAGATTCTTGAGGTTACAATGATGTTTGCCAATCAAGGGTACAATCACAACTGTAGACACAGTAAACACTTTTGTCAAACTACTCAGAGAGCAAGGTAATGTGCAACACACTATTTGAAGTCAAATATCATTCACAGAACAGAGCCATCTCGAACAAAAACAAAAATCTTTTTATGTCCACAACAGTGCAATGAATGTCCTCCAATAAAATAGCTCGTCCACAAGTCTAATGTCCACAATCCAACATATCTCACTATATTACTAAAACAGCCTTCTTTCACCAACGAAATATTGCTTGTCTTCGTCTCCATCACACCATTGGGGACAGAGCTTTTGCCGTAGCCGCTCCCACCTTATGGAATTCTCTCCCCTTACATATTCGTACATCTGACTCACTCCAGACATTCAAAAAACTGTTAAAAACGAATCTATTCAATCAAGCTTTTAACCCCTTTTAACGTTTTGTATTGTTTTGTTTACTACTTGTTTCCTTCTTTGTAAAGAGTCTTTGAGTAGTTGTGAAAAGCGCTACATAAATTTATGTATTATTATTATTATTAATCTGACGCTAAAAACCTTGGTAAATTCCTCCCATGTGTGTATTTCTTTCAATTTTTCCATCATGATTACTGCCTTTCTTCTTCTTTGTGATTTTTATTAGGGGCTGGCAAACAACAAAGTGTTGCATTACCATCACCGACTGGTATGGAGTGTGGACCAGAACGCCACTCAAGTTTGCACTTGCCTCTCTAAGACTGTTGATGTGCCAGCATTGTTTGTTTTTTAGGCCAAGCTCTAATGTCTATTTTGGCATAGAACTGTATCAAAGTATCTTCTTTGCTGCCTCCAAGTCCCAATTGATAGCCCACAGAACCCTCTGCTGGTTCTCTTGGGTCAATACATTGCATGGTTGCAGCTTAATTTACACGAGTAAATACGGTTGTAATCTGTTGAGCGGATCCAATACCCAAATGGCACCAGGCCTGAAATGAACCCTTAACGGTTCAGCATACCAAAACATTTTAGACAGTTTGCTGTTCAAATACTTTGGGGACACAAAGCAAGTGTCCCCAAAGTGTTCCCAGCATATATGCTCAAGCAAATATACTAGGAAGGAAGTTCTGTTTTGCTCCTTACCAGTAAAGATTTCGCTCTTCAGAACTTATTGTTCACCATTGTATACTGCCTACCTGTAGTGTCGATATAAACAAAGTAGTATTAAAAATTGATGGTGGCTTATAATGACAGCATAAGGCTCATGCTCAGAGCCTCAAGGAGTTCTTGTGGAAGCCACATGTTTGTCACCATTGGAGTGCCTACCTGCTCTGCTGTCTTGCGTAATATGATGTACAGATTAATGTGTGGGGTTATTGGGTCAGAAAATAACCTAATTGATGGTGTGGCTAATCCTGTACGCAGTTCTTTCAGATTCTCATCAACACTGTGGAATCACTGGCAAAATTGTTTGTATGTTAGACATTGAACACGTAGTGGGTAATATATGCATGTATGAGTGAGTGTGGGTATGTACATGTTGTATTGGAGGTTTTTTGTTTCTTTTATGGTCTGTATTGTGTTTTTAGTTTGATATGGATCCCCTTGGGTCTGAAATAAAGAATCTATCAAGGTCCATAGAGACATAAATTAGCCAGTTAGGTGTGGAAGCCCTTGATTGACCTGCACAGACTCCTGATCTTTACATCATGGAACATGTCAGAGATGATGTTAGAGTGGAGATTACAAGTTCTTCTTGTTGAATGTGAGTGTCTGACCTCACAAATGTGCATTAGGAAGCGTGGTTAAAAAATCCTATAAACACACTCTTTAACCTTGTAGAAAAGCTTTCCAGAAGAGTTAAAGCCAAGGATGGTCCAGCTTTATACAAAACCCTGTGGATTAAGAGTGGGATGTTGCTCAAGTTCAGGAGGCAGATGATCGAATACTTCTGTAAATATAATGTATGCCTTAATTGACAAAGTATTCCTTTTATTTGCTATTGTTATAACAAATCTGTGCTTTGGTCCACCACTGAAGCAAAAGGAATGTGTTCACACTGTACGTCTATGGTCTAGATAATGAAAATGAATATTCCAAATTAGTGAAAACAGTTCAATACAGGAAACTTGAGCAAAGTAAGGATTTATTCAGTCTGAAGGATCGGCTCCAGAATGCTCATTTTGTTGACAGTGGTACAAAAAAATGACAGGCACAGCCGTTGAAGTCTGGTTTATAAAAAACAGCATTGTTTAGATTTTTGTTTTGTCTTTACTTGAAGGCACAGAATTCTGATACTATAAATCTATGTTATTAAGCCCGTTTTACAGTAAACGTTTTCGTCTTTCAAATTCACGTTTTTATATATGTGCTTCTTTCCTCTCTGTGAGATCGCAGCAGTGCCAGAGGCTGTGAAACAGAAACCATCTGTCACAAACAAGCTGGATCGACTTGGGGCAATTTGCTTGTGTTTGCATCTTATTGTACGTTAGCATGTGAGCCCACCTCTGCAGTGAGTTATGGGACATAGAACACTTGAGTGTTGCCTCTTCATGTTGTGTACAATTTCGGATAGTGTTAGACTGTGGGAGTGTAACATGATGCAACTGAGAGAGCATTTAGAGTAAATTGTGGACTACAGTGTGAGTGTTTGTCTGGGTAAATGTATGAATCCTGTTTGAAGGACATAAATCTGTTTGCTTACACAATCACATTATGGAACTATGACCCGGATTAAGTTTGGGGTTAGAGAGGAGTTGCCCAATTCTCCAGGAAATGTATGGAAATCAATAAAATGTCCTTTGAAGAGATAGAAATATGAGCCCCGTGCGTGTTTGTTTGTGTGTGAGATAAATAAAAGGGAGGGGGTGGGAAAGGATGCATAGATTGTGGTCTTGCCGCTGCGACAAACTAATGTGAGAAAAAGTGCAGCATCCGTGCCTGCATGCTGTGTAAATAATGATCAAAGAACAACTAATTAAGACTTATATTGGACAAGCAAGGATACGTGTGTGTCTTGGCGAATTATGCGCTACATAAAATGCACCCCTATTTGGGGGCATAGAGTATCAGAATCTAGTTCCGTGTCAAGTTAGATAGAGATGAATCCAATATATCTTTCCTGAACACCCATCTATTCTATACTTCTCTGTATTTATCTCTTTTTAGCAATCTGCAATCCCCATTTACCATCTTTTATTCACGTTTGGAAGTATATTTATATATATACTTTTCATCAAAACATTCTTAGACTAGGTCTGTGACTATCCCTGCAAACAGGTGTCTCTAATATCAACAATCTCATGTAAGGTTTTTGCTTCGTTGTGGTACTTACAAATCTGATTGTCATCTGTGTCAGGGGTCTGGGGGTTGTGTTTTTGTTATGTTTTCTCTTCCACAGGAGGGCAGGGCTTATTAGTGTGCTGCTGCACACCTGCTTCTAATCAGCCTATCAGCAGGAACTTAAGAGAAGCTGACTGTCGTTCATTTGATGCCTGAGTGTCAACCCAAGTGGTACCTCTAGAACACTCTGTTTTTTTTCCTAGCCTCATGTTAACCTTGCTCTCCATCTCGGCTTCCAAGGTTACCTCTCAAGTTAATTCCTTGATCGTTCCCCTGTGATGCCTCCTAGATTTCCTATCAAAGCTTCCTCCTGGAAAATCTCCCTGGACTTCATCCTCCACGATTGGTGAGGATCCTCTAACCTAACCTGTAGGCCTTCCAACGCTCCTAAATAGAAATGTAAATTTTTACATTATGCTGCTAATTTTAAAACCATTTTCTTACTTAATTTGATCTCACCGATGTGTGTAATTTGTAATCATGCTGTTAATATAGACTTACTATGCAACATGCCTTTGGTGCACTACTATATATCTATAAAATTATTTTTTATACGTATGTGTTGCTGATGTTGGCTACATAAGGGACAAAAGATGGAATTTAGCCTAGGCTATAATCTTGCATATATATATATATCCGATGACAGTGAGACCTGGAGTGGTTGGGGGGGAATAGCCCCCCCGGTCTGTACCCGCGTGGTGTTTTGTTATTGGACTTCTGTGCTCGCCATGGATTGTCCATAATGAACACCATGTTCAAAGATAAGGGTTTCCATATGTGCACTTGGCACCAGGACACTCGAGGCTGCAGCTCGATGATCAACTTGGTTGTCGTTTCATCTGAATCTGCCGCCACATGTTTTGGACACTCAGGTGAGGAGAGGGGCAGAGCATACCACTGACCACTACCTGGTGTTGAGTCGGCTCCGATGGTGAGGATGCCGGACAGACCTGGAAGGCCCAAATGTGTTGTGAGGGTCTTCTGGGAACGTCTGGCGGAGTCTCCTGTCAGAAGGAGTTTCAACTCTCACCTCCGGCTGAACTTTGAACACGTCCCGGGGGAGATTGAGTCCGAGTGGGCTATGTTCCTTGCCTCCATTGTTGAGGCAGCTGACCAGAGCTGTAGCCGCAAGGGGGTCGGTGCCTGTTGTGGCGACCACCTTCGAACCCGCTGTTAACACCGACGGTAAGAGATGCTGTCAAGCTGAAGGAGGAGTCCTATCGGGTCTGCGGTCTGCTACCAACAGTGTCTACAGTGGGGATGGTGTGCTGCTGACCTCGAGGCGGGATGTTTTGGGTCGGTGGATGGAATACTTCGAAGACCTGCTCAATCCTACCAGCACACCTTCCAATCTGGAAGCAGAGTCTTGGGACTTTGGGTCGGGCTATCCAATCTCTGGTGCTGAAGTCACCAGGGTGGTTAAAAAGCTCCTTGGTGGCAAAGCTCCGGGGGTGGATGAGATTCGCCCAGGGTTCCTTATGGCTCAGGATGTTGTGGGGCTGTGTTGGTTAACGCTGCTCTGCAATATTGCGTGGACATCGGGGGCAGTTCCCTTGGATTGGCAGACCGGGCTGGTGGTTCCCCTATTTAAAAAGGGGGACCACAGAGTGTGTTCCAACTACAGGGGGATCACACTCCTGAGCCTCCCTGGTAAGGTCTATTCGGGGGTTTTGGAGAGGAGGGTCCGACGGATAGTCGACCCACAGATCCAAGAAGAACAATTCATTTTCGTCCTGCCCATGGAACACTGGGCCAGCTCTACACCCTCAGCAGGGTCCTGGAGGGTGCGTGGGAGTTCGCCCAACCGGTCTACATGTGTTTTGTGGACTTGGAGAAGGCGTTCGACCGTGTCCCTCAGGGAGTCCTGTGGGGGGTACTCCGGGAGTATGGGATACCAGGCCCCTTGATATGGGCTGTTAGGTCCCTCTACAACTGGTGTCAGAGTCTGGTTCGCATTGCCAGCAGTAAGTCGGGCTCGTTTCCGGTGAGAGTTGGACTCCGCCAAGGTTGCCCTTTGTCATTCTGTTCATAACTTTTATGGACAGGATTTTTTAGGCGCAGCCAAGGTAATGAGGGGATCCGTTTCGTAATCGGACGAAAATCAGGGTTAACCCTGGACACGTCGCCAGTCCAACGCAGGGCAATGCGGTGGACTGGTAAGTCCTGTTAGGGTTTATTTTACTTTTACTTTGTTTTGGGATTGAGAAACTGGAAAATATTCTTGACTCTAAATGTGTAGATAGGAATATTATTAGTTGGCCGACTTTGTGTAAACACCTGAGGAATTTGCGCCTGTGCAGGTGAAAAGACCCATTGGATTTTCTGTCCCCACAGTTGATCTTAATTCAGAAAAACAGAACTTTGTTTCTTCTTAAATTATCTCCAAAATTTTCTTAAATTATCTACTTAATTCAGGAAAAAAACTCATTTTTTTGCAGTAAATGCAGGTCACTTCCGTAGAATTCACCACATAATAAACAACACAAAGATGAGGGGTAATGACACCATGTTGTTCCTGGTTAAATTTGAGCATTTTTATTTGTTCTGTGTAAGATTCAGCAGAAAGTGAAACTAACTCTGTTTGTCAGGAAAATCCTCTGTATTGTCACTTTACTGGAATATAAATGAAACACTGAAAAAAAAATTCCATATTGTTTTAACTCTTCTTTTTTGGTAACTGTTAACAGACGGAAGACTACCAAAATATAACCATCAAACAAACAAAACAACAACATAATATTTGACCTATTTTTATTTTATTGAATCCAAATTCAATTTAATCGAAAAGCACCACAATCTGTGAAATCATATGCTTTTGTAATATATTTGTCTGAGTATAAGTTGAGATTCGAAACCATTTTAAATTCAACGCAATGACTAGAACTATTTAGGCCTTAAAAAAGTAGCCGCCTCAGAGAACCCTCCCATGAAAACAAAACTGAGGTCAGCTTCTATCTCAACAATGTATGAGACAAAGATAGCACAAGCAATGAGTAACGATATGAGTTTTATAACTGATTTTGTGATTTGCAAACAGTATGTGGGTGTGTTTGACTCCTAATGACATATTTGGGTGTTAGTTTGTAAATTTTTTCGAAGATTGACAGCCGAAGTGACACATTGTACAACTTTTATCTCAGTAAGTTGGACAGCACGATTTGACAAGGACTGTATCTTCAGGAGGCTGTGGCTAGATAACCGGCTGACAAGAGCTATGACTGTCAGAGTCCCTGTTTGAATAACCTGATTTACCTGATAGCTGTATGAGTGCATAATGATAGAAATGACCCTCACTGGTAGCTGCTTGTGCCAGTTGCATAGCTCTTCAAAAGTAGTCACAGTGAGGAAGAAAAAGCCCTGCTAAGCTGGGGAGATAGCTGAACAAATGCCAAAATAGGATTTCCTGTGATAAAGAGTGCATGTGGATCTATTTGTCAGATAAAGCCCAGCGTGAATTTGTCTTGTTTCTTTTGTCTCGCTCTCTCTGCACAGAAATTCTGTTTCCTCTTCCAGAAACGAAACGGTACTGCTAAAACGTGGTAAAGCAGCACATATATTTTGAAACCCAGATTAATGGACAGATTGATGGCTGAGGGAATGTTTATTGGACTCCTGCTAAACAGCCTCCCTGGATCTCTCTAGACTGAATCAAAATTGAAAATAAATTTTACTGACGAGGCAGACAGAAGCCATCCAACAGCACTACCCTCCCCTCTCCTCCCTACCACTCATTGCTACTCCAAACATGTCTTCTTCCTTTTCTCTGAAAGCTTTTGCCAAAACTAGCTTTTTTCAAGGCAAAAGTTGTTTTTTCTACATCCTCTACAAAAAAACAACAAACAAAAAACATAAAAAAAAGACACACATACTCCACAGAGCTGCCACTCAGTCACTGGAATAGTTTTCATTCACTGTAAGAGCCAAAAGTAACTCAACTGCAACCATTTTGGATAATTCATGATAGCATTTCAATTAAAACAAGTGCAAAAGTAAATGTAAATGAGAGAACGATACGTCAATAGAGACACTAATAAATAGACACAAATACTTTTAGCTTTAGGCATGTGAAAAAAATGTGGGTTTAGATTAAACACAATAAAACAGGCCCCTTCCTAAGGCAGTAAAACCCAAACCAAACGCATTTTAATTCATCACAGAATTAGAAAACAAGTAGGCCGAGGAGCTCCTCTGAAAGCAGCTGACAGTTTTGCTGAGTCCAGCCTTCTTTCCCCCAACATGAGTTTTCAAAGGGCTTGTTATACAGTTTCAGAACACGTCCTCTTCTCGATGAAAGGACTTGGCCTCATGAAACTGCTTTTGTGTTTAAAAATGTGACGTTAATTTTTACCCATATACCAAAAGCTAAACACAACTTAGTTGGACAGATTTATCACTGTGACCCCAAAACATCATGATGAAGCCTAAGATTGTTTCGGAAAGCCACTACACCGTAATAAGCATGTTTATTCTAGGGGAATTAAAGATTTTTACATAAAAACAAAAAAATAATAAACAGTCTTACTTTGAATTGTGGGATACAATGTGATCATAAAGGCATTGAAATAGTCAGCAGCTTTACTCAGGTCGGCTGCAGAAGTAAAACAATGCTCCGTTGTTAATAAGGGACTCAAATTGTGCAAAACAATATTCCACACACCCTTAAACTACCTTTTATCAACTACTCTTGGATGGATCCATGCCTTTATTTATACGTTATACCAAATTCTGATGTTCCCATCTGAATGTCCCATTTTAGTCCGAATTTTAGTCAAATTCTTGTTAGCCTGTGAGCTATGTAGGTTACAGTACCACCTGTAAATTTCTGCTGTTGTAGTCCATCTGCTTGTGTGTTTAGAGATGGCCTTCTTCACGGCTTGGTTTTAACAAGTGGTTATTTGAGCTAATGTCTTTCTTTCATCTCAAACCAGTATGCTTATTATGGGGAAATCCTTGAAGTTGTGTTTCAAGAAATTAAACAGGTTAACCTTTTTAAAACAACCAGTAAGCATTCATGATGGGGAGCTGGCAGTGATCCTGTGCGTTCTGTGACTTTTTGATTGTCAAACGACAGGCTGCTGGAATCGGGCAAGCCAAAGATGACGATTTAGATAATCTCCAACATAAAAATATGTAGTCACAAATATCTTGACATCTTTTCCTTAGAAGTCAATATGCAAGATCAAGGTAACTGTTTATGCAAACAAAAAGTCCTGTAAACATTTTCTAATGAATAAATAATAAAACCTGAAATTATCTTTGGTGCTATGCTGTCGTATGTTCTGAAAGTGGTTCTTAGGGGAAATGCTGCTTTTATTTTAAATGGTTTCTGTGGCAGTAAGCAATAAAAATTATTTCTGTAATTAGTACTTGAACGTATTGTTTACCAGCAATTTAGGTTCCATGATTCACCTGTTTTAGGCATTTTAAGCTCACCAAAGTGACTCGCACACATCAATGCATAAGTTTTGTTCAAGGCTACAGTCTTCACTGTATTACCAATGTACAATTCAAAGGCTGAAAGGATGTCCATGAGTCACTGACAGTGAATCACTGACAACATTCTTACGTATTTCTATTCTATCTAGTATCCTGGAGCTGGAATATGCCAACATATGATTGATTTACAAACACCAGTTGACCTAATGTGTGTATGTTTAGATTTTGGAGGGACGGAAAATAAATTCAAACGCTGAATGTGTTTGCTGTGGGGTAACAGTACTAACTACTAGAGGTGGGAAAAATGATAGATTCTAAGATGCATCACGATTCGGCCGTGCACGATTCTGCATCGATGCAGCAACGTGACAATCGCTCCCCCCCCCCTCTTTGTTGATATAAATTTTCTGGCCGCGCTTGGACAATTAAGTTTTTAAGTTTTTCAACTACTTCCGGGGGCAGAGTTGCAATGACATGCGCACTGCGTTGCTAGATTCAATACCACAACAGAAATGGCGGACTGGGAAGCGCATACCACACGGGTAATCAAAGATGCACCCATTACATTTAAATCAGACGTCTGGGCTAATTTTGGCTTTTATGAGCTTGATGGGAAGCTTGAGAAGACGCATGCTGTGTGTAAAGTGTGCCACACGAAAATAAAGTACTTTGGGAATACAACCAATATGACGAAACATTTAGAACGTTTCCACCCTGTGAGGACTTCGGCAGCAACAGCCACGAAAACAGCGAGCACATCCAAGCCAACAATAGAACAAGCGCTGATAACTTTGCCGTCTGCTTTGGAGAGAGGGAAAAAGATCACCCGTTCTGTTGCATGCTTCATTGCTAAGGATCTACGGCCCTATTCTGTGGTCGAAAATGCCGGATTTCGCTACCTCCTGAAGACACTCGAGCCACGGTATAACCTTCCGACAAGAAGACACTTCACAGAAACTGCTGTTCCTGCATTGTACGATGAAACCAAAGCACAGGTAATGGAATCAATGAGTAAAGCTATCCGTGTAGCCATTACATGCGATTCATGGACTTCAACTGCAACAGAGTCGTACGTAACAATAACAGCACATTATATAAGCAACGACTGGCAGATTTCATCACATGTGCTGCAGACGAGAGCTGTTTATGAGAGTCACACGGGTGCTAATCTGGCGGAGTTACTGTCTGAAGCTGTGGATGAATGGCATCTAACAGACAAAGATGTCGTGCTGGTGACAGATAACGCATCTAACATGATACGTGCAGCTGAAGTTGGGAAGTTCCCTCATGTAAAATGCTTCGCGCATACACTGAATCTCGCTGCACAGCGGGCACTTAAACTGCAGACGGTTTCCAGACTTGTGGGCTGAATCCGACGTGTGTCAACATTTTTTCATCGCAGCACTATTGCAAACCACCAGTTGCAAGTAAACCAGAAAGTTATAGGCCTGCCAAACCATAAACTGAAAACTGATGTGGCAACAAGGTGGAATAGCGCACATGACATGATGGAGAGGTACTTGGAACAGCAATCTGCAATCCATGCCTCCCTGCTGAGTCCTCAGGTCGCAAAAGATGATGCTGAACATTACACTCTCAACAAAACAGAACTGGAGAACACAGCACATGCAGTGAAGGCATTAAGACCAATGAAAGATGCCACTATGTTGATGTCTGAGGAGAGCAATCCAACAGTTTGTCTGATTGCACCACTGTATACACAGCTCCTTCAGAACATGTCAGACACCACTGGTGACACATCAGTGATCCGTGAGATCAAGAATGTAATCAAAACAGATCTCCTAAAGAGATACAACTCTGAGAAAGAGAAGAAGTTGCTTTATACATCATCTGCCCTGGATCCTCGTTTTAAGGGACTGCCTTTCCTCACAGGAGATGAGAGATATGAGATCTACAGAGGTGTCGTGACGGAGGCTGCAGCATTGGAGGTAATTTAATTTCACCATATATTTTGATTTGATTTATATAAAAATAAACTTGCCATGTAAAATTTTTAAAGTGAAACAAATATTAAATTGTCTTAATTGTAATGTTAAGTGAAAGTTTTATAAGACAGAAAAATTGTTATGTTGTAACAATGTTTTATTGTATTTGTCTATGAGAAATCTTGCATGGGCATTATGCCCAGCTCCACTACTTCCTGAACTTAAACAAGCACCTTTATTTCCTGTTTTACTACATTATTGGACAAACTGATTAATCCATGGAGTTGGTTTAAGTTTAGGAAGTAGTGGAGCTGGGGACAAGCCTAAATGTTTTAAGAACTGCTAACTTAGCAAAAAAACAGCAGTGCTAAGTGCTGTTTTTTGCTTGTCTCTAACAAGGAAAACGAGGAAACAGAAGCAGATGAAATGCCTGCTGGAACAAGGAGTTCAGGAATCCAGGAAGAAGAGATAGTGTGTGTGGAGGACAACATGCACAGGAAGGACAATGTTGCCTCCTGCCCACCTGCTGCCAAAAGGAGGGCCTCATCATCACTGCTTGTGAGTTTGCTTGGACATACATTCACTGACAATGTGGCTGCAATGCAAAACAAAACCACCCATGCCAGGGCTGAGGATGAAGTGGACAACTACTGCAAATCTCCATCTCTACCTCTCACAGAAGATCCCTTGAACTGGTGGCATGGCCATGAGTTTACCTTTCCTCTCCTGTCCAGGCTGTCAAAGAGGTATTTATGTATCCCAGCGACAAGTGTGTCTGCAGAGAGAGTTTTCTCCACTGCAGGAGATGTTGTCACTGCAAAAAGAAGCACTCTCAAACCAGAACATGTCGATCACCTAGTGTTCTTGCACAAGAACCTTGAAATTCCAAAATGCTGAAAAGTGAGCAGTTATTGTACGGTTAGGTCAAAAGGTACATTTCCTCTGAAACTGATTGTAGGTGTAGACTAGGCCTATGCAATTTACTTTGAGTTTACAACTTTGTTTATTAAGATTTATGTTTAAATCTATGTTGCAGCTGTATGATGTGATTTCCACACATGATTCTCAGGTTCTCAAGTTTCATTGTCTTCAAGCTGCTCAACTATTTTATCCAGTGCACTTTGAATGTAGAACAAGGAATTGTTTTATTTTGAGATTTGAATATTTGCACTCTTAAATAGGTAGGCTAGGTCTATGCTATTTGTTATTTGTTTTGATTTGGTATACTACATGTGAAAGAATCACTTATCACAGTATTTGTTTACTATTTTGCACAGTCAGTGTGTGATTGCAAAGTCCTGTCTTATAGCTGCTCTACTGAAAACCTTATTTTTTATATTATTTAAGTAATTTAAGGCAGCACACTTTAGAAATTGTCATTCACTACAGTGGAAAGATTTATGTTTTGTTTTTCAGGAATATTGAAATAAATAAAAAGGAATTCAAAACAATATCTGACTGCTTGTATTAGGTGATGAAAAATTGAGTGCGAAGAATCGTGATGCATTGCAGAATCAAATCGAATCGTTGGGCAGATAATCGGAATCGGATCGAATCGTGAGACAGGTAGAGATGCACACCTCTACTAACTACTACACCACTAACAGCTATTAACATCCTGCCTGTTCCGCCTAAAGCTTCCAACAGCACAGGACGTAGGCTGTCATGTTTTTAAGGCCATGACACACTGCTAAAGGTGACGTTTGGATGTTTGAAAAGGTCACAGGTGCTATTTGAAAGCATACAAACTGTATGTCTACAAACGTTGACACACTGAAAATGAAAAAAAAGTACATGCATGCAGCTCATATTACTATTGTAATTTGTGCTTTGCTTCTGAAAACCTCAAATTAAATCTAATCGCTGAGGGCAAAACTAAAGGTTGTGCTAATGACTGGCAATTATTACCAGACATTCCTCTGTCTGTCGAGGAAAAAACTAGCCGTTTAACTCACAACAACATTGTCAAGACAGGATCAACACACACATACACAAAAATTAGCCCCGTCTGTGGGAAAATGAGTGGGTGCCAGGGTGTACGTTATAATAACCATTATATGTTCTTGCAGTTATTAAGATGTCTTATACTTGTAATTTGAGTTCAGCATGGCAGAAACAAGAAGGAGGCAAATACAGGAAGTGTGTCATTAGTTTGAAACCAGACAGGTGGGATCCCTATGCAGGTTATAATGGATCAGAATTTAACCAAATACATTCCTCTGCTCCCTTTGTGCATTATAACAGCCAAGAGAATGCTCGTAATAAAGAAAATAGGAATCATGTCACAATAACACAGACTCACTCATCAATCTCCTTTTAATGCAGGGGTGGTCTTCAGATTGATCAATAAGATAGGAGTAATTCTATATTGTTCCTATTATTTTTTTAAGCCTATAGATGGATTATGCTAAGAAAAAATGTCTGCACTCTAATGTTCCTATATTGTACTGAAATAGCAAACACACCATTTGAAATGTACGTGGCTGTTTTGACCACCTCTGTTTATTTAATACCAAAAGGAGCAAAACAGCAACTTCGCTGCATGGACTTTTAACCCTGTTTAAAACTACACCTGCATTTTTGTGAAAAAACTAAATAAATAAAAAGGTAGAGTAGATATATTCAGGGTACAGATGGTTTTGCAAAAGACTTGTAAGAAATTAGAGAGGCTGCTCATTTGCCAAACAACCGTGGTCTAATAGTCCCCAAATATCAAGAACTGAACCAAAAATGTCTATCTCCACAAATATGTACACAATTGTACTTTTATTTAAATAGTAACCCAGAGCACAACTACAGGACTATAGCCCCCATCTGGCAATCTAGATCGGCAAGAACAATAAAACAGCCCTCCTGTCTTGGATACATAAAATTGTTGGCTTGGTTTTTTGTTCTCATGGAGACATAAACTATCCTGTTTTTCCTAATCTGATGTTATGATACTTAAAGGGGAAAGTCACCAGACAGGCAAGACATAACAAGGGTGGCTGTAGCTCAGTGGTAGAGTTGTCAGCCTGCAACCCAGAAATTGTGGGTTCAATTCCAGCTTCCACCTGCTACATGTCGTTGTGTCCTTCACTTCACCTACCTTGCCTACTGGTGTTGGCCAGAGGGGCCGATGGTGCGATATGGCAGCCTCACTTCTGTCAGTCTGCCCCCCAGGGCAGCTGTGGCTATAATCATAGCTTGCTTCCACCAGTGTGAGAATGAATGAATAATGGAGTTGTAAAGCACTTTCAGAGTTTTGAAAAGTGCTATATAAATGCAAGCCATATTAACAATGAAAGCATATTATCAAGTTTGGAGCTGTGCAACATGATAACATAATATTGCCACAACAATGTTCATCATGAATAACCCACATTTTTGGAAATCTTCACTTATATCACAATAACCCATCCACTCTTTGTGACCTTTAGCACCTTGGGACACGGAATTCATATCAAGTTTTTTCTTCCCAACAGATCTGAAAAACTGTAGTCTGGTCCAATAATAGAGTCCGTAGCACCTTACAAAGGTTTCATACCCCTTTAACTATTATATTTGGTCAAGTTACAACTGAAGAATTCATTGCACTTCACTTGGATTGTACATAACAGACGAACACAAAGTAGTGCAAAACCTGTCAAGTGGAAGAAAAAAGGCCACATGGTTTTACAAATAGAATTTTGGTACAAAAGGTGGCCCTACAAAGCACTTTCTCTTATAAAATACAGGGGAAAGTAAAAAAAAGTACAAAATGTTTACAGTCACTATGAGCACTTTATGTTTATCATTGCATTAGAAGTGACATGAGTCAAAGTAGGTCTAACTTGTTTTATTTACTGTATGTCTCCTCACTTTAGACAAGCCAACTTCTCTCTTCAATGCTTATTGCTTTTACCCTTAACAGCAAACTTATGTTTCCAAAAAGCACAGTTTATTTCATTCTTTCTTCTTTGCAAATTATTCAGATGCAACCTTACCTCTAGTCAAGAGGAGACTGATATCCCTACATTTAAGACATTAAAGAAAAAAACTAAATTGACTTTTTGCTGACTTTTTTGTGAAACATAATTCCAAATTATTCACAGAAAATTTGCTTAGAAATACTTAAGTGCAAAACTGCTTGAGACGCTATTGGCTGACAAGGCAAGGCAATTTTATTTGTAAAGCACACTTTCAACAACAGGGTAATTCAAGATGCTTTACATGATTTGGTGATAAAGAAAAACATAGAATCTAACAATTGGAAATCAAAAGTAGCAATTTAGCATGAAACAAACAACACATGAAAAACAGCAATAAAGCAGTAAAGCATGAACACATGATACATAAGACATTAATCGTTTACTCAAAAGGAAATTCTAAAAAGATGAGTTTTTAGTTTTGATTTAAATTGATATTTGATATTTTGATATTCAAAAGCAATGTATCGATTTATTTTTTATTTTTGGGGGAATTTGAATGGAACCATCAATGATGACAGTCATTTTTAGAGTAAAATTAAACATATATAGTTGGTGGCTGTTTTCACCTTAATCGTTCCAGTGGATCAACTAGATTTAGTAATAAAACTGGATATGTTAAGTATGAAACAGGTTGGAGTGTTTAGAATTCAAAGACAGTTTTTCTACAGTTAAATTCAGTTTTTAATAATATATAGTCTTACTAATATCGCAATATATCGTATCGTCTCCCCATGTATCGTGATACATATCGTATCCCCAGATTTTAACGAATACACATCCTAAATCTTAAGGAATATTTGATGTTTGACCTTTTAAAATAGGCAGGTATAAGCGTTTGTAAAGGGGTCTTGAGTATTCTGAGATTTCAGTTGTTCATATTTACTGTATTCATACACATGCAAAATGGTTAGGTATGTGCACTTCTTGAGTTATTGGAGAATGGTATTTGACACATTAGAGGAATGCATTTTTGCTGCTGCTGCTAGGAAGTTTTGACAAACTAGCCATGTTGGTAGATTAGTGGGACAGATTTAATCTGAACATGAAACTGTAAACAAAATTCATCTTGTTGACAAAATCCTTATTCTGCATCCTGTTTTTTTAACATGTTCTCATTTCAGATTCATCTGATGGTAGTGCCATGAATTTTATAGGTAAGTCACATATGAGAAATAAACAGCAATTAAGTGTTTCAGTGCCTTTAAACTAGACAGCTTAACTCTATTCACTTAGGCATTTATTAATCTTAAGTGTCTAAAATACGTTTCAAATTGAAGCTATTTTACTGCAGTAGCCACAATAAACTTTAATTGTGTTGTCTTACTTCCAAGGTCAGGCTATTTTCAAGTCATCCTGTGAGCAGTGACCCATTGATACCTTTGAAATATCTGTAATACAAATATCAGGTAATTTATAAACGGTTTCCAATCTCTTCATAAGGCTTTGTTCTCAAACACATGCAATACCAACCATGTGTTTAATTGTTTGTTGGAGTTCAGATAATTAACGATGAGCACAGACCTCAGGGTTCAAGAACAATCCAGTTAAAATTGGATGAATTGTAGTTTAGAGGCACAAGCTTCAATTAAAGCACTGTGTTTGTATTTAGGACAACGGTTTCATTTATTGCGATGGAACAATGACATTCTGTGAGAAGAGAGAGAAACAAACACCAGGATTTACACAACAGTATGTGCCAGGAAAGCTCTATGAAGCACAGCCAGAAGGGATGCTGTTCCTAAAACCCGGGCTCGTTCTCTCGAGTCTCCTCAGCCAAAATAATGAGGTGCCCAGTGAAGACTGCATTCAAACCAAGCATCCTGGGAAGTTCGTTCATCCACCAACATGGGGCTCATAGGTCAACTTGTTTACAGAGCTGAGCCACCGTGCGCAGATCCAGCAGAGGTGAGCCAGACTCACAAGGATGCGTGTCTCTAAATGAGTGCCTGCAGGGGGATATGGAACCAAAACAAGGCAAGCTGAGATGCAAGAGAAACAGGCAATGAACAGATGGGCTGGGGAAACTAATGCTGCATAGTATTTGTAAGTGCAGGTCTGTGCATATACGCACAAAATATACAGGACATGCACAGAGCTCTCTATATGACTTCACTATATGACTTCAATCCATGCAGATGTTGTGAGCCCCAAAGTTGCCCCCCAAACAAATGACAACTGACTTAGACAAAGTTAACAAACGAAAGCTACTTTGGGCAGTTCACCACTCAGACTCTGCAGCAGCCCCCCTCACTGTTTCCTTTGCTTCTTTCATTTTTCATCTGTCCTCTGTAGAATCTGACCCTCATCTAGCCCCTCCCCATCTCTTTTCTTAGCTCCTCTACACACGAGACATCCTTCAAAATCTAACAAGTTTCCTCTCTAACAAATTCACAAAGAAAAATACAGCCAATACAGCCAAGGTTACAATGATGTTGGAACTTCAGCACAAATAAATCAAGAAGGGTCTAAGTTCAACACCTCTACATACCCACTGGTGGGCTCCAGCTAACTGATTATAAATAAAAATCTGAGCATTAGTTGTCTGTACATGTAGATTTAAAACTGTAGTTCTTTCTATGTATTAAAAACAAAAAGTCTGCAGTTTGTGTGCCTTCAGTGTTTTTTTAATTAAAACACCCCACCATTTTACTGATATACAGTGTATAACACTGATAAGAGGCGTCATGAAGCGACTCATAAAACTACAGGAAAAAAAAATTAATTGGCCTCCCTCCCTTCTCTCAATATTTACAACATCATCATGTATGACAACACTTTTTCCTCCCGAAATGTCCCTTTGTGCTTGGGCTGATACAAAGTTTCATGGTATTTAAAATGACACAAGACATAGTGGACCCTTAATCAAATTTAACAGAAAAGCAATTCTCTCCAAGGTGACCTGCTTTGCTCCGCACCAAGTGACAGTAAGGAGCAGTTTAAAACCAAAGCCAAGACAGGTAACCCTCATTGTTCTTAACCGCTGAGTTTCCATCATCAACACAGTCATCTCAGTGAACAAAGAAGAAACAGTTAAGATGGAAACAAAGAAAGTCTAAAATAAAGATTTGAGAAGACAGACAAGATTTGGTTCACTTTTGCCCTTTTCTTTAATCCTTTAATTAAGACTTGACAGGAAAAGCATCAGTGCTCATATGCTCAAATGAGCCAGAGGTAGTGCATTGTGTAAACACCGAGACGGAGTAAATCTCCTGTCATGAAGAATAATAGTTATTAGTTAACCAAGAAATAACCTAATCACACAGAGCTGCCTTCAGGCCTGTTTTGATAAATACGACACCGATGCTAAACTGCCGCAGTGACGCCAATGAAACAATCATAGGAGGCTCTTTCCCAGATAGCCAACAAACATGACCTGTTATCTCTGGGATCCATTTGTCTTTCCTCCGACTCCCTTACTAACTGCTGAATCTTTATTGAATAAATGTTAAGGCAACCTAGGCACAGATGACACATTGCAGTCTACGAAGCAAGGCCTTAATTGAAGCCTATTTATCACTTCAGATGGCTGAATTGCGGTGAGGAAGGTGAGGAGGGTGAGAAGGGTAGCTGGTGGGTTGAGGGAAGCCACTAAACTCAAGAAAACCTGCACCAACTAGGCTCTAGCAGGTCTCCCTCTTGTGAATGAAAGACCATATCCATCTTACTTTCCATTTGTAATAATTATGTGGTGTTCAACAGAAAATACATTCAGGAAAATGCAGTACTGATTTGACATACCTCTAAAAGAAGATTCTGCAACAAAAATTAAAAGTATCTGAGAATAGCATGTAAAAGGAAACATGTTGAAATATGGTGTTTGATCAGTGTGCTGCAGTTGCAGAGTAAGCATGTTTTGCAGCTATACAGCCTGTGTACCAGCCTGAGGCTGAGTCGTCATATGTCTGTGTAGGTACACCTATGCATTCTGCCAGAGTTTGCAGCGTTACATCGACCAAGAGTGTAATTAATCAGCCAAGCCGGGTACCTTATCAATCTCTGCTGTCTGAGACATGCTCATAAAGAGAAACACATCCTCACAGACACACACAAACAGTGACTGAGGGACTATATATCTCGGCATATTCCTCAGTACCTCCCAGCAGGTTGTCGGAGAACAGAGCAACAGACAGACAGACAGCCTCAGGGACAACCAGTTGAGTCAGAGAGTGACTGCCTGTCTACCAATCACCAGTAGCACATGTGGGTATTGCACACTCGCTGAGTGTACAGTTAAAAGTAAACTTTGAAAATCTTGGTTGATGTGGATCAAATTGGAAATGAACTCAAGAAAAACTTTTCAGTGACTGTGTCCATTACCAGGGAGAAAAACCTATGTAACGATCAGAACCAGAAATTATTTGGTAAATTGTTGTATGTCACGAAATATGTAATATGGTAAAATAGAGTAGTACCTACAGTTTAACTGATACCCCATCTAAATAAAAGCATTATTTAAATGCGGTCCAAGGTAAACTCTACTACTGCATTTTTCTGCATGCATTCACATAATTGATGGTGTTAGGTCTTGTTAAATAAAAAAATAAGAAGCTTTAATGACGATTATGGTGACATTTGGTAATAAAACGTATAATTATCTGATCTGGAGGATGAACATTTAATTTCTTGCCATGTTGCCTTTAAAAATAGTATTAAGATATTGTCATGGTGACTTAAATACATGTATATTATTTTTGGTTTGATATGATTTTATACCAAACACAAATTATTGTGTTAAAATTAAATGTAAGAAATTATTTGCAACTCGCTTAATATTTACATTATAAATTACGTTTTTCATTCCTCCACGTACAGAAATGCTTTATTTTAAACTAAAACATTCAGGTCCTAATCTTACAGTTAAAGCAGCTTTACTCGTATCTCTAGTCAGTGGATCTTAATATCTTAAATGAGTACAGAACAGTGGCTATGGCTAATGATTATTGTACTTGTATCTCATATCTTTCAGCTCCCCAACTGGCCCCCCAGTCGCCCACATCAACTCAGCTGAAACCCTGGCTAAGGACCCCCCAGAGAACCCTAGCAATACCAGAGTTTAGCCCCTGCAGGGCTAGTCATGGGTTACGGTTAGTCAAGTGCAGTGATCACCCCACCAACACCCCATGACTCAGTGATCTTGTTGGAAACTGCAGAAAGAATCTTTGGAATTACAGATTCCACAGAGAGAGAAGGGGCCTCTCTTTGCTGATGCTCCGCTGGCCTGCTGCCGTGCCGCTGACCGGGTTGCTATGGGAGCTAAGCGCTGAACGAGCCGAGAGCTCGGTCCGTGGGGGAACGAAGTTCCGAGCTAACGGTGGCTTGGCAACCCACAAAGAGCGGAGTTCCGAGCTAACGGTGGCTAGCAGACACATCTGCATCCGAAGCCTCACCGTTAACGCACTACGCAGCTACTGCTAACTGACCAGCTATAACAGCTGATTTCTCTGCTTCAACCATGGTCTTTTCAGACAACGGAGCCACCCTTTCCTGGATGTCTAAAAAAACTTTCACATAAGGTTGTGTCTGGGCAGAGATTAATTAGCTTAAGATAAACAATTTAAGGTTTGTTTTGATTGTCTATTTCACTGTGTTTTTGCTGCATTTGTAAGAATTAATTCTTCAATTGTTTGGGTATAAACAGTGTTTTCAAAGGTTTATCTTACAACATGAGTTACTCCGTCTGACAGGAATTTTCCTTGATTCTCTGGTGCTAAGCTGAAACTGAGTGGCTATGAGCTACATTAGCTCCGCACGCTTTATCTGATAAGTGTGACCTGCTTTTTCTGACAGCCAGCACTTCATAAACAATAAAGACTGCTACCTATGGTATTTAAACTACAGATTGACTTCTTTTCACTTCTGCTTTGCATTGTGAATTGGTGGTTTGAAAACAAACCAAAAGGTACTAATTAGTCTAAAACTAACCACAATTAATTTAAACTAACTCAGCTTCACTCCCAAAACTCTTCAATACAAGCCTAGTTTTTTAAGCATACATATTCACACTGAACTGTGACATCACGATCCACTTTTTGGTTATTGTTTCTACATCTTTGCATATTTGTCCATTTTACTGTTCTACCTTTGGTAGTTTGTATCATTCATTTTTCCCTTTTTCTTAGTTTAGTCGGGTGTTACTAGCTTAGTGAGATTCTTGATTTAAGTATTTTGACTGAAAGTTGAATTCTGTTTGTACTAAACTCTTGTATTTTGGAAAGTCGTTGTTTGTCATTGTTCCACATACATGTGTAGTAACTTGCTGTTCAAGGAACGCCAATAACTTATTCATTCATCTATTGTTTATTATCTCAGCCTTATCAGGCAGGTAATCATAAACACTAAATAAGACGGAACTATTTTGCTATTAATTAGGCCTGGATCCCAGGTGGTGCCCCAAACTTGGTAATTTTTACATAAAATTATTATCTTATTACTAATTGCCCTAAGCAATTATTCATAGCCAAAACCTACCCATCTGTGTCACAAGAGCACTATTTAAATCAAAAGTAGCGTATTTTTATCTAATGGGGAACACTGCTGCTGGGCTGTGTTAATTTGAGACAATAGACATTGAAAGGCCATAGGAGAACTGGTGGCTAATGATACAATTAAAAGAGTACATTATGAAATAGTTTAACTTGCTGCTGTATCTCACTAAATACACACCAATATCTGACTGGTTAACCTCCATGGCAACTTAGCTGCAGACAGCTTTAAAAATCACCACAGCTTAGAGGGGCTAACTCTACTTTTCTATAGTAGTGATAGCACCTCTGAGAAATTTAGATTTTTAAAGTTGACCCAAAAAAATTATATCTTTAGCACACAGTTATCAAAAATTTCAAATGATTTAAGTATAAAAATTATATATTTTTTAATTTTTAGGATAAGAATAGATCAATTAATCTGACAAATGCATTTCAAGTTTTAATACAAATTTCACATGAATAAATATAAATTTTGGGGCATTTCGATTAATCGAATCATGGCAAGTCTGGATTTCCATACCTGCTGTGGTCGAGATCGTTGGTACAGTTGGCTGTTTTTGGCTACTGTTTATGTGACATGTTGCACAGGCTATGGGCTGAACCTTTTAGCAGCTGAGATTCTAGAGCAGTAAGTTCATTTCATTCACAGCTGCTCACCCCCAGCCCAGATCCAGTGTGCAGCAGGGAGGACGTGCCTGGCAACGTTAGGTGAAACTAGGGTAGAGAGTAGGTATGTGTATTGGTAAAAATCTGGCAATACGATATGTATCACGATACAGGGGAGACAATACGATATATCGCGATACTATGAGTAAGACGATATATTGTGATTTTAAAACTTAATTTAACTGTAGAAAAACTGTCCCATTATTTTAAACACTCTAACCTGTTTCATACTATAACACATCCAGTTTTATTACTAGATTTAGTTGATCCACTGGAACGAAGAAAGTGAAAACAGCCACAAACTACCAGTTATACTTTTAATTTTACTACAAAGATGACCGTCATCATTAATGGTTCCATTCAAAATTAAAAAAAATATATATATTTTTTTTTTAATCGATAGATTGCTTTTGAATATCGATACAATATCATGACATAAAATATCGCGATATACTGGCGTATCGATATTTTCTTACATCCCTAGTGGAGAGCGAACCAAAAGTCAGCTGTACCTGCGTTTTGAGGGGTGTTCCTCAGGGGACAGTCGCAGTGCTGGTCCTTTAAATCAAACTGATGGAGGCTGCCTGACCCAGAGCAGAGGGACCGACTGAGGCTGCGGCACTTTTCTCTCCAAGCCTGTAGCGGATCGAGCAGTATGTAGCTACAGCATTGGATCAGCCCAATTAACAGAAGGTTTCTTTGTGGCTAAACCACTTCTGTGTTTGGGAAAGGGACCGAGGGGGATCTGAAACCACTACTGCAAGGACGATGGGGAAGAATAAATAAATAAAAAGGGTTGTATGTAACTTCAAATTTAGGACTATATTTTCCTTAAACATGTCTATTTTGAAAAAATATATTATTGGCCATAATTTAATAGTTGGAGGGCCCCGTTTTGAGTCCCCTCTACAATAGGCTCGGGACAAATGTCAGATTTAGTGATCGTTAGTAAAACAACAGGTAATGTTTTGAAACGCAGTTGCACTGTGCACACCCACGGGATGCTAATTTCCCTTCGTCAGTTGCTACAAAACAACTTCAGAAGATGTATATAATAATCTAGTATTCCTGTATTATTGTGTACACCATGCTTACCGCAGCCTCACTCTCAAAACCAAGCAGCTGAGGAAGTGGAGGTAGAGGCACGTCAAGGATGAGCATCAGCTAATGGTAATCATGTGGCTGATACCTGCCAGATCATTTTATTTATCTAAATTGTTAATAGTTAAATATTAATGTTGAGGAGCACAGGCAGGCACATCCACACACTAATTTTTTTTTTCTTTTTTTTTTTTTAGAAAAAAGGGCACTTGGGGCATCATGTTAAATAGCCTGCACTTGTATAGTGCTTTTTCAGTCAGAAGACCACAAAGCGCTTTACACTACATTCAGTCATTAACCCATTCACAGACACATTCACACGCTGATGGTGGCAAGCTACTGCATTGTAGCCACAGCTGCCCTGCACACTGACAGAGGTGAAGCTGCTGGACACAGGCGCCACTGGGCCCTGTGACCACCACCAGCCGGCAACGGGGTGAAGTCTCTTGCCCAAGGACACAATGACAGAGATGGACAGAGCAGGGATTCAAACCAACCCACCTATTACAGGAAAAATTCTTACCACCTGAGCCACAGTTTCCCCATGGAAGCATTGACCACCCAGGGAACCGACAGTCTCCCAACCGGAAGCAAGGGTGGGCCCCAAGTTCCTCAGCGCCCGGATGGGGAACCTGTCCTCACCACTGTAAAGTTAAAATAATAACCATTTCTTTATAATGTGGTAACTCTGGAGGGGGCAAAATTAATAATTTAGTCAAATGATTTACGCAGATATCCTTAGTTGCACCCCTCATTATCTTTAATTACATTTAAAGTGGCAGGAGTCAGAGTCAAGTCAGAGGAAAGTCTCCAGTCAGCCAGATTAACTTCTAACTCATCAAATAATAAATCAGGAAACCAATATGTGCCTGATGACAGTTATTAAATGTCTGATGAAATTATTAAATTGTGGGTGGTATATTTAAACTGAATTTCTCAGTTATTGCATTGTGCAATAATGTAAATGACACTATGCACTGCTTGACACACACGACTCACTCCACATCGATACCACCATATCACTGAAAACTTGAAACCTCTGTGAGTCTATATAGGTCTTGCATGCCTTTTTTATCTAACCTTGCATTGTTGTTAGTGGGGCTAGCACTCTCTGTTTTCTGGTTCTTAACAAAAAGCAATAACTATAAGAATATTTGTATTATAAAGAATATTTGCAACGTTCATTATATGAGTGGGTGTACCTTTGAATCAGTAGAATGATGCTTAGAGGAAAAGTTTTCTCTGTATTTACAATGAAAGAAAAGAAGGTAGAGAGAGAAAAACAAAAACAGCTTGATGTTTTGCCGTTATACTATATTTAAACGTGTGTAGGACAAAGGCAGATATATATATAGATGGTGAAATCATAAAGACACAGCGTGAGGAAAGAGGTAGACAAAAGCTCGGAGCCAGCAGAGCACCTAGGCATATGGAGGTGATAGAGATAATACCCAGCAGTGGGCCATTCAAAGCAGTACAGTGTAGCTGAAGGCAGGAAAATCAGCCAGCTCCAGTTGCAAGTATTCAGAGCCACAGGGATTTAGGTGATGTTTCACAGCAATTGTGGCATGACAGAACAGCCAAATGAGGGTGTTTATTGCAATCCCGACAAGAACACAACTTGTGTTTAAATATTTCTGCTGGTTTGCTTAAACTTAGGCCCTGTCTACATTAGCCTGTTTAAGTGCATAAATGAATAAATATGTAGTCAATACCCAGTCTCCGGCCACACTAGCCTATTGTTTAAGGTTCCCCTCCCTGGATATTTTTTTACACGGGTAAGTGAGGCGTCTATTTCTTAAATCTCTGGCCCTTGGATTGGTGTGGATTTGTTAGGTGTTTAAGAACTGAGTTTGGTAAGGAAGTGATGTCAGAAAACAAGTGCCACAGCCAGCTTAATAACAACCGGTGACCACTCAGAGGTAAACAAAGAAATCTCTCTTCTTGTGAACCGCCATTTTTGGTGACTTTGCCCAACAAGTCGCAGATCAGAAATGAGCTGCTCATATATGTGGGTCTGCCTTTTTTTTTCATGCATGCCTACTAGGTCGGAGTGCACCAGCGGGCGGAGGGGAGGAAGGGGTGGTAAACTATGCTTTGTGTGTGTGTGTGTGTGTGTGTGTGTGTGTGTGTGGACAAGTATAGGGTTTGGTGGGATATACCCTGTGTAACCTTAGCCATGTTAGTATAGAAGCCACCTTAGAGTCTACCACCCAAACACTATTGTTCAACTTCCACATTTCACTTGTGCTTCTTTTGCACGCTGCATTGTTGTTTACTTTTTGGAAAACAAAATAAGCCCTCTTCCACAGGGGAAACAGCTATTATGCAGAGCAACTCTGAACCAAAGGTCACGACATGACAATATAAATCATATTTTTGTGGTGCAATTCAGAACCGATTTTCTAACTTATGCTGCGTTCACACCGCACACTTTGTCGGCATCAGGAAACGCTCACAAAGTGACTAGTTTGAAGCCTATACATTTTTAAGCCTGAAGCGTGCAAAGGCTGTCACTTGCTGAGAAAAAAAGAGCGCATGGGCGGGGCTTCCTCTGTTGTCGGATGTTTTAAACAATGGCGGATCATATAGCGAGAGTGGCTTGGCTTTATTTGCTAAATAAAGCTAGACTTGTCGTTGGGCACATCACCGGCGTTTGTGGATACACCCCATTTTTGAGAGGCGTTCTGAGTTTGGAGAGTTTAACCATTTGCTCCAGGAGCTGCGAATGGATGAGGTTCGCTTTCAGCACTACTTTAAATATGTAGCTCTGTCACTTGTAAAGCAGAAAAAGTTTTAAAATATTCCGCGGGCAAAGCACACAAAGCACCGCAGAGACTCTGACGGCCTCAACCATAGACTTAACATGTAGTCCTGCCATTCTGGGAGTTGGCGTTTGGGGCAGTGTGACCTGCCAAAACGTGTGTGACCTGATTGATCAGGTGAACTGTATTCGGCTGATGAAATAAGTCCAATGACTTGTTTAAAACTCTGCATCTTTGCTGATACTCCACCAGCCTGCTGGCTAACGATGGGTAGCAGCCACATCCGAAGCCTCACTGTTAGCGAGCTACGCAGCTACTGCTAACTGACCAGCATTAACAGCTGCTTTCTCTGCTTTATCGCCGGCCTTTTCAGACAACGAAGCCACCCCTCAATGGAGATCTAAGGATTGTTCCAAATAAGGTTGTGTCTGGGAAGAGATAAATTATCTTAAAGGCATACTCCACAACTTTTACACCTCAATATAATGTTTTTTCCAAAAGTTATGGTGGAATTTTATCATCTATTATGTTCATTTTTAGAGTTATCACCAGCTTACAGGGGTCCTTGGCTTTTTTCTGCACTATAGAACTTTTTAGAGGCGACCTGCCGCCGGAAGTACCGACTGAGTTCTGCTTTACGGCAGAGTCATACGGCCTCACTGTTTAGAGACTGTAGAGATGGAAGATCCACCAAAGAGACCAAGAAGTCCCATATCAGAAGAAGCTAGAAAAAAAAGAGAGAACGTGATAGAGTAAGAGCACAGACCAGAGTAAATATTGGGCTGGCTTTACCTCGTTGGAGAGTTATTTTGGAACGAACGCCATGTACTACAGACGTCGAGTTAGCCGTGCTGCTAATGGATATGTAAGTAATCAATGATTTCACTGGGATTATAGTGTTTGGTCTGGCATGATGTTGTTATACAGTCCTGAGAAAGCTAGTGATTTATATTTTTGTTGTTTGATTTTTTCCTAAAAACACCTAAAGATGTAGGCTGATTCTAGTGTCGGGAGGGATTTGCTACGTGGCGCTTAGACGTTCTCTGTATCTAATCCCACTGTTTTTCCAATTACCCCGACCTCCCCCACAAACTGAATGCCTAGCTGTGAGATCTTTAAATTATCCCAATTGTTACAGTTGAATTGCGAACTGAAACGACGCTGTAACAAAACTTATTGATTGGAAAGCAGCCACTGAAACATGCCTCTTATGAGGGACAGAGAGATTTGATTTTACGACAGTGATGTTGCGCGGCAAGCCTGAAGAGGGCGACACAGAGCAAATATCATGAAAGTTGCGGAGTATGCCTTTAATATAAACAAATTAAATTGTGTTTTGATTGTCTATTTCACTGTGTATTTGCTGAATTTGTAAGATTTAATTCTTCAATTGTTTAACTATAAATAGGGTTTTCAAAGGTTTCTGACTGACAGAGTCATTTTAAATGATGCAAAATTAGTTACTCCATTTCACCTGAGTTTTTCCTTTGTTCTTTGGTGCTAAGGTAAAACACAGTGCCTCTAAGCTGCGCTACATAAATAAGCTTTTCACGCTCGATCTGATTAGTGTGGCCTGGTTTTGCAGACCGCCAGCGCTCCATTAATAATAAACCTTGCTACCTACGGTATTCAAAATACCAATCGGCTTTAACATAGATCGCTTAAACACAGAAAACTAATTGTATAAGTCGTTCTTCTTAGTATGTCAAAATACTAAATTAGATAAATCACTGCGGTGACCGATCTATAAAATAGAATCAATTCCCCAAAAGGTTATTGATTACTAATTCAGCAAATGATTTAATGAATCATTACATTATCTTGTCTACACGTTTGCTTTGCCTTGTGAATGTGTTATTTGAAAACAAACCAAAAGGTGCTAAATAGTCTTAAACTAATTACAATTAGTTTAAAACTAACTTAGCTTCATTCCCAAAACTCTTCATACAAGCCTTGGTCTTTAAGCATTCATACTGAACAGTGACATCACAATCAAGTAATTGGTTATTGTTTCTACTTCTTGGCATATTTGTCCATTTTACTCTTTTACTCTTGGTAGTTTATTATTCTTTTCCTTAGTAGTTTAGTTATGTGTTAATAGCTTAGTGAGTTTGTTGATTAAAGTATTTTGACTGAAAGTTGAATTCTTTTTGTAATAAATTATTGTACTTTAGAAAGTCGTTGTTTGTTATTATTTCATATACATGTGTAGTAAGTTGCTGTTCAAAGTACGTCAAGAATTTATTCCTTCATCTATTGTTTAATTATCTCAGCTTTATCAGGCAGGTAATCATAAACACTAACTGAGACTTAACTATTTGGCTATTATTATATTTCCTGGATCCCAGGTGGTGCCCCAAAACTTGGTAATTGTAACATAAAATTATTAATCTTATTGATAGTTGCCCTAAGCAATTATTCATAATTATTAATAAACAAAACATACCTATCTGAGTCACAACAGCACTATTCCACTGAGACTAAAATTGACGCACGGAAAAACATTTTATTTCAATCAATCAATCAATCAGTCAGTCAGTCAGTCAGTCAGTCAGTCAGTCAGTCAGTCAGTCAATCTTATTGTATATATAGCTTTAGTCTACCAAAAAGTGACCAAAGTGCTTTAGAGCAAAAGACAAAAATATAGTTAGAAAATGTGTAACAAGACAACAAGAGAAAAAACATTCAGATAAACAATAAAAGCGATGAAAAAAATAGGAACAGTAAATATGAAGTTGGAATTATATGATTAGGCCTATTATTGTAGCAACAATACGATTGGAATAAAAGCAAATTAAAACAAATAAAAACTAAACTACAAAAGAACACTAAGTTTCAGCATACCTCGGAATTTAAAGCCTAAGAGAAACTTTTTTTAAAGGTTTTGTGGCCACAGCGGCCTTTATTAGCAGTGGACAGTGTAGAAAGGGGAGAGAAGTGGGGAAGAGACATTCAATAAATGTCCGCTTTGAGGACTGAGGCCTCTGAACATGGGGTGCCTGTCTTAACCACCACACCACGCGACAAAACCAGAAAAGATGTATTTTAAGTCTACTTTTAAAAAGTATTATCAGCGCAAAATATTATTTGGGGGTCACAAATAAACAGAAGAGAGTGACACAGAGTGTTACAGCAACATGCCTGACATAAAAAAGAAGGTTGAGGCAAAGACTGCTTTAGGGAATCTACATCGTCTGATCAGCCATCATCATCATGGGCCGGGAAATCGCTAAAAACTCCCCCCATCCAGATGTTGCCAGTCGCGTGATCTTCAGTGAGTGCCAGCGGATCTATTCATTGGGATTATGCAGGAGTGTCACTGCGGTATTTATATTTCTATTCATCATACTTAATGCACCAATAAGTGAAATTGCTATATAATCTGAGTACGTATATATGAACACCCTATGATATCATTCTTAAATGAAACACATTTTCATTCAGATTCTCATTTTTATTCTCAGTTCAGAGACAGGGGTGGGAGCTGAATGTGAGGTGTGTGTTTGTGTATTTGCACCAGGGTCTACAAGTCTAAAAATGTGGCCTAAATTTACAATTTTGCTATCTCACCAGCTGGGCTGCCCGTGTCCTTTGTGTCCAAAATGTGCATAGGCAATTCTCTAAGTGTGCTTAAAGTTGTGCACAATTTTCTGTCACATTGTTTTACTGTAAATCCCAAAGTTCACATAGTTCAAACGAAAGTGACTTGCGTATCATTCAGACCCTGTTTTGTGCATAAGCAAGTGTTATAGACGAGACACCGAGTCCTTTAACAAAAGTGAAATGCCTCAGTTTGCTACAGCTGTGAAGTGTTGCTGTATTTAGCTTTGACCTTGAGCTAGTACTTGCATTAGAGATTAGCTTTACCTTTGAAGCAAACATTATAACCCTTTTTTGTGATATTGTTAGACATATGAGAATCATCGCAAAATACAATAACAAGGAGACGTCAATAAATGATTTCAGCATTGATAAAACCCACTGATTTTCATCATAAATCCAATAAATTACGTAATTATTCGGCCCCATTAGGCCGTTAAGTCTGTATGCCCTCATATCTGTTTTCTTTATGATATGTTATTTTGTGGCCATAGGTAATTATAGGTATACATCCACCAAGCATCTAACAGTAGTGCACTAGGTCGTAGTTGTTCTGAACAGGTTAGTTGGTGCGGACTGCCTGTAATGTCCAGATTTGCTAGTTTTCTTACTGAGTTAATAAAGACCTTCCTTGGAGGTTTTCTCAAACAGAGCCACTGGCATCTTGACATATTACTCCTCCTCTAACAGAGTCTGGGGATAAGATTGAGTTTCACAATAACCCAGCAGTGGATTGTCAATAGACTTACAGCAGGATAACAGGGACTGTTTTTAAAGTTCTTTTAAGCCAATTCTTTTCTCACACTGGTATCAAAGGATTCTTTTTAAATATGCATTGTGGTTAAACTCTTAAATACTGGGCCCCAGTTTTGGGTGTTTGTATTTTGTGGTTAAGGTAATAGTTAAACAACTTAATTTAAGTTAAAAGCCTTTAAGAATTGGTCAGCAAACTAGTATCCCTCTGTTAAAAAAAATGTTACAGCAAACTATAAAAAAAATATTTATTCAGCGTTTTTTTTTAAGTATTCATACTAGGCATTTAAAAAGGTCAAAAAACTTGATAAAGAAGGCTGGTTATGTTCTTGGGACAACTGTAGAACCACTGGAGCGGAAGATGCAAAGAAGGATTCCTCATGAAATCAAGAAAATTATGGACAGCCCTGAGCATCCTCTTCATGAGACTATCCTACAACAACAAAGTGTCTTCAGTCGGAGGTTTCTGCAGTTTCCTGCAACACAGTCTGCTACAAGAAATCCTTCCAGCCCACAGCAATCATTATTTACTACAACTCCTTGAAGAATTAATTAGTATGAGCTTCAACAGTACTTAATTTCCCTTGTGGGATCAATAAAGTACTTTTGAATTGGATTGAATACTCCTCCAGCTTTTTCATATGTTATAACCACAAACTTCAATGTTTTTCACCTTGGATATTATGTGACAGACCAACACAAAGCAGAAGAGAAGGTTACACAAATATTTTTTTAGAAACGAAACTCTGAAAGGCATAGTGTGCATTTGTGGTTAGCCCCTTTAATCTGAGATCCCTAAATTAAATTCAGTGCAACCAAATGCCTTCAGAAGTCATATTATCAGTAAACAGAGTTCACCATGTTGTAATTTTATTTAATTATGAGAACAGCTGTTGTGTGTAGCTTCAGAGATTTCTTTAGAAAACATTAGGGAACAAACATCATCATGATTTCTCTGGGGGGTTCTTAGCCAAGGTTTCATGAGCAGACAGCTCAAAAGAAGTGTAAAGCAGAGTTAGGCTGCAAAGCAATATCCTAAACCCAACCAGTGGTGTCAAACCTTTTTGTACTGCAGTTGAAAGTACTTTTGCTTTTATCTCATTAGCATTAAATTAAACATGCTGTATTCTAATTTAAACTCCAAAGCCCCTCTGTACTTGAACACCCTGGTCCAAGTCTACACTCCCACCCGCAACCTGCCAACGAGCAATGACTGGTAGTTTCTGCACCATGTGGCAAAAGATCAGTGACTACACTTTTTAGCTCTCCGATTCCACAATGGTGGAATGACCTGCCCAACTCTGCACGCACTGCAGCCTCTGTTTGCCATCTTCAATAAAAGGCTAAAAACAGAACTTTTTTGGAACTGCTGGGCACTTAATAAAAATAAATAAATACAAAAACTAAAAAAAGAAATTTTTTGAAGCTTCCTGGGCAAAAAAATTACCTAGTTTATGCTTGTTATATTCCTCATTTGTAAGTCGCTAATTTGATAAAAGTGTCTGCTAAATGACTAAATGTAAATGTGATGCAATATCCCTTTATCGTCAGAACAAGTCTGAAATTTGTCTTGCATACCGATGAAACAAAGTAGAAAAGAACTACTTTTTGTAGGTCCAAAATATCTTCTCAGGCATTTGTCTTAACTAAAGAAAGGTAAACAGTTCCGTAACTGTTTAAAGAAATGTTTTCTATTGTGTTGGTTTACGACTTTATTTCATTCTATTTCCAGAAACAAAATCAAGAACTTTCTTAAAAAAACGTTTCTTTATTCAGCCAAGTTTAATGAATGGGTGTGCCCAACTCTGTTTGGACCCCAGGCCGTACTTTGAACACCAAAACATTTAACATATCAGGTTTACTCGATCATTCAACATTTAGAGGGGGTTGCGGCACACTCATGAAGACAAGGCTATTGGTAACTCTGGAGGAGCTGCATAGATCCACAGCTCAGAGAATCTGGTGCCAGAATAACTGTTAGGCCACAATTTTAGCCCTTATGGAAGAGCGTCAAGAACAAAAGCTGTTGCTGGAAAAAAGCCACCTCAACTCTGTTTACAGGACATTTGCACAGCAATCATATCAAAGAATGTGTTGGATCACGAGAGACCAACATTTTTCTTTTTTGGTCTGCCTACTTTGCTTGATGAAAAACTAATACAGAACATCACCCTGAATATGCTATCCACATTGTGAAACGTGGTGGTGGCAGCATTTTGGTCTGGGGATGTTTTTGTTAAGTAGGAGCACGGAAACTGGTCTGAGTTGATAAGAAGATAGACAAGAGGGCTAAATGCAACATTTTTCCAATTTTCATTTCAAAATTAAAAGAATAGCAGTTGTCATTTTCCTACCAATTCATAATTATGCACTACTATCTACTACTATGACTCCATCCTCTAAAATAGATTGAAGTTGGTGCCATACAACAAATTTTGTTTCAAAATACCTGCTACATAGTGGATACAGCTAGAATTATAGACTAGTTTATGTTTAAGTGTAGACATAAGTACCTATAAAGTCTATAGCAGACTGTTTGTATCACCTTATTGATCTCCATATGTTTGTTCACTCCTCCTTCTTCCCCACATGCTTTCTTAAAGTTATTTCCCCCTGCCCCCAGTCAATAGCTTCAATTTTTCTCAGCCCACCAATCATCCTGTGATTTTTTTCCTATAAAATGAAAGTCCCATGTATTTAGAAAGCGATCGCATATGCTAGTGAATGGACTGAACACTAGAGCAACAGCTAAGCTCACAAATCCACACACATTCATACACTAATATGCAGATCAGTAGGCAACTTGGGGTTTAGTGCCTTCCCCAGGGGCACCTAAACAAGTGACATGTGGTCGTAATTCTACTTTTTGCTTTCAAAGTCATATATCTTATCTTCAAACCCAAAACCTAACATAAGTAAGGAAAAAAGAATAAAAACAAGTGAAAAACCTTCGAAGGAGGGAATACACTCATCAGAAACACTAAAACTCCAGCCATAACAAGCCTACAGGAATGATTTGTGCCTGTAAAGCTACACAAAATTAAAAGTCAAAATTCTGTTGGAAATGAAAGCAGCAGATTGTTTCAGTCTGGACGTTTAGCTTGCAGAAGAAAGATCAGGATTGCTTTTTAAACAACAGGGTGAGAATGTGGCTTAGAGACAAATACCGATAACAGGGATGAAGGATGTGACAAATGTGACAGATTGTAAATATACTTTTGTGACAAAGAACAAGAACGACCACTTAATGTTGGTAAGATTTTGAACGAGCTTTTAAAAGATGTGATTGTTGAGTTATATGATGAGAGAGAAGTTGCTTTTGAGTTAAGCATTTCATTCAATAAAATATCTTCTCAGAGGAGTATTCATGTCTTTACTGTGTATTCATTTAGCAGTGACAGTTTAGTTTCTAAAAGCATAAAAAGTCTCTAAAACGATTTTATTTAAACAGTGAACTAATCACTTTGAGTTTTAGCTTTAGTTTTAAGTGAGCTTTGAACATAAAACTGTATAGGGCACGGGTGTGTTGGGTGGACTTGATGAAGAATTTATGATTACAAAAGAATCATACGATCTATAAATTGCAATGTTGCATTTGCACTGCTGAACAAGAGCAGTATATAGGTTTTTGTTTTGAGCCTCATGGTTTATCTGATCCCAGATACTGTAGAGATGTCTTGATTCTACAACAATAAAAAACACACCGGTACCAGCATAGTTGCTTATCTTAAATCATAAAAGTCTAGTGGTGTCTCAGTTACAATCAAAAGACTATTAGGGATGTAACAAAATATCGATACACCGATATAACGCGATATTTTATTTCCCAATATTGTATCGATATTCGAATTTGAATGGAACCATTATTGATGACAGTCATTTGTGGAGTAAATATAAAAGTATCACCACTAGTTGGTGGCTGTTTTCATCTTTTTCATTCCAGTGGATCAACTAGATCTAGTAATAAAACTGAACGTGTTAAAGTATAAAACAGGTTGGAGTGTTTAGAATGCTGTTACCGTTTTTCTACAGTTAAATTCCATTTAAAAAAAAATCACAATATATAGTCTTACTCATAGTATCGCGATATATAGTATCGTTTCCCCTGTATCCCGATAGATATCTCGCCAGATTTTTACCAATACACATCCCTAGACTACCTTACGTGTTTAAAAGTAAGTACAATGCCTAAAGGGTTCCAATAGTCTCATCAACAACGTTAAGACAAGGGTAGTTTTGATTCGAAGGTACTGGGGTAGGATTTAATTAGTTTATGCTTGTTACCCCATTTTCAAACCTAATACTGAGTTGTTATACAGACTAGTGTGAAATCTCTGTTGATTGTATATATTAGTATATGTCTCAGTTTATTTCACCCTTATTTTCCAGCCATGTCTGAAATAAACTAAACGGAATCTGAATGCATAACAAAGTACAAAAGCTACTAACGTGCTGAAGATCAGTTCCTCAGCATAATCTCATGATTATATCATAGATATATCTCTAAGTCACTTTTTAGTTTCAAAATACTAAAACAATTATTTTCAAATAACAGCGGTGTTTGACCTTTAAGAATGTTGAGAACCAAATATGTAATCATTAAGGTTCAATAGGGGTTAAGCAAATTAAAATGACTTCAGCTCTTGCACAAAAGCCACAGTGAGCAATGTAAAATCTTCTTTTATAAGTGAATATCCTAAATGTCTGTGTAGCTGACAGTTCCCGTGTCGCTGTTCTTTGGAAAGCTGAGGTGAAGAGGTTCAAATGGTCCCACTGCTGCTCTGGTCCTGCCATTTTGACAGTGATGCATTGTAATGGTGATACTTTCTAGCCAATACCCCTTTTATCCCGTCTGTCCCCTAGCCGGCAATGTTTCATCAAAATATCCCCTTGCTCCCTTTGTCTCTTTAAAAATTCACACTGTTTCTTTTGATCTCCACCTTTTGCTTTCAGCTCCATATTTTGATATCTCTTCAGAGATTCGCAACAAACTGTAATGGAATTTTTTTATCGTCATTCTACCGGGAGGTGATGCATGGTTCCAATTTCCCTGTAGTTGGAGCTACTTGATCAGCTGCTGGGTTGGAAAACGGTGCAGGATGGCCTTTAGACCTGAGGGAGCCAGTGAGACAGACTACGCGAGGAAGAGGAGAGAATCTGAAGAAGGCAGAAGAATATACAGTAAAATGAAGACGTGAATTTACTATGTCCAACTGGCGTTTGATCTGTAGTGTTTTCTCACAATGTTCTCAGTTTAATTCAAATTCTTTTATCTATATACCGCCAATTCACAACACATGTCATCTCAAGGCACTTTACAAAAAAAAATTTTTCAATTCAAGTGTACATACATTCCAATAGGGCTGGGCAATATGGCCTGAAATCAATATCAAGATATTGAGCAGTTCGCCTTAATAACAATAAATGGGCGATAACGACCCCACTGCCAAAAAACAAAACAAAAATTTCTCTAGATGGGACAGTCGCTTCTCCTCTTCCTCCTCGTCCAGCTCTAACCCCGCTGCTTCAATATTTGAATCCTCTTCCATTTGCTCACCATCTTTCCCTTCTAGTGTTGCTAACTCAGCATGAAAACACAAGGCAAAGCAATTTTATTCGTATAGCACACTTTCAACAACAAGATAATTAAAGGTGCTACTGACTGTCCAAAAGGTTGTTAGAAGACACTAAACGATATCATTGCCTCATTTGCATAATGGGCATGTAATTGTAATGGATGCTGTAGAAGAGGGTAATCATTTTTTTAATGTTATTTTTTGCAGAATCATTTTTTAACCATTGATGGTAGTGTGGTTGGGGTGGAACTGTTAAAGGCTCTGGCTTTTGAGTATGCTAATGAGTTGTCATGTGTTTTTATATCACTAATTATAGCAATAAAATCAACCTTACAATACAGACAGTATGCCAGTGTGGAATCTCCATTAAATGGCTTCAACCAGCCTTTTAAATCAGTAAGTGACTGAATTTATGATAGTGAAACCTGTGATTAGTGTGCTGTTATTTATTTTAGGCAGACATTTTCTTTACATTAACATCTAAGCGTGGGTAGGTCCAGCCAGTGGCGGCTTCGGATGCAGTAGGGTTAGGAGATGCTCTGACTGCAGCTCGACCTGTGTGGGCAGGGCAGCAGCTCTTATATCAGACAGCCGTCTGATGTAAGAGCTTTGGGACTGGAGAGAAGCCCACACCAGCACCGATGCTCGGTGAGAAAAGTAACAAGGATAATTTCTTTACGTCAGTCTCCAAAAACACCAAAACAGCTGTTAGATTTGTCACTAGTAGTGGCTTTTTTGAAAAAGAGTTGCTAGAGGAGTCTAAAAACTCGTTGGCAAACTGGTGGATAGGGTGGAGTCACATGACTGCACGTAGTCACGTAATTCCATCCAATCCAGTCCGTAACATGGCATGGCTGCGGCATCTTATAGGGACATGAGCATCGGCACACATCTTTTCTTTTTTTTTCTTAACACTGAATATACCGACATGGACAAAATGACGTGGGTTACAGTCATACATTTCTGTATCGGCAAATTTTCGGTTTATCGCACAGACCTACATTCCAATTAATCATTCAGTTAATTAGTCTTATCAGTTTAACCTAATCTCTTCTCCTGCTCACATGAATGTAAAGCTGGGATATCTAGGTTTAACATCAACTCCATGTTTGTTGTTGGAAAGCCTGTGGAGTGTATGGAAAATTGTGTTTAGATCACAAACTGTTCCTCACATTGCACTTTCCTCTTGCTTTTAAAGCAGCTCTGTCTCCCAGAAGACATCTCTTAACCAAGTGTGAAAGAAAGTAATGGACCAGCAGCTAGTGAACCAACGTCAAAACCAAAGAGGGCAAAGAGATTAACAGAAACAGCAAGTCGGTGAAATAAATTAAAAGATGGCCACCTATGGGCTAATACTGTATTATCTTTATAGCCACAACATAAATCCTTATTAGCTTTCCCAGTTTGACTTATACAAAGCCATATCCGTAATGAAAGACAAAAAATCTTTCTTAAGCTGAGCCAACTGCTACCAAAGCAGCTGAGGTGTTCCTGAAACATGCTCAGAAACAGAACATGCAGAAGGACATACCTTCTCCAAAAGCAATGTTTTCATTGTTTTCTACTGATTTGTCTTCCTACAACCCTTTCCTCACCTTCTTAAAGACTTTGAAGTTCGCTTGAACATGTTGGTTTGACCATAGGATCTCTTTTCTCCTCTTCAAAGGAGCAAGTCTTTCAACAGGAAAAATAAAAGAAAGAAAGTGCACAACTAAACATCTGGAGGCTGTTAGTGACACAATGAGGAATCGAAATTCATGGAAAAGCTAAACAGGAAGATTTTTGTTTGGAGAGGGTCAAGAGTTCATGAAATGAAAGCTCCAAAAGGGGAGAGAGTGAAGCCCAGAGTTTGCCTTCACGTGCCAGATGTCTCAAGAATCTAGTTCCTTTGAATTTTATACTTCCGCTTGAGGCGCATAGCATTCACTGTAGTATTTCTTTCAAACAGCGGATGTCACGGCAGCTAAAATCTGCCTGTGTTTAACAGTTTGTAGAGGAAGAATCTATTGAGAAAGTTAAATCTAAACACTCTGTTGTAAATGGTAGGAGAAAAGGGGAAGGGTATCCCTTAAGAAGGACATAGCAGAAAAAACTGAGACAAACTAGGCAGAGGTATTCAAGATGAAACTAGAAAAGCACTTTGAGAGCGCCGACCCCCATCAAGGCAGCTCAGTCCCCCCGCTTCCCTTCCACAGAAAGTGATCCGGCTCACCACCAGAATTTAATCACTTGTTCCTGGTCTCACTGCAGACATTTCCTGAAAACGTCATCAAAATCCGTCAATAAGTTATATTGCTAACTAATAGACAAATCCAGGCGAAAGCATAACCTCCTTGGCAGATCTAAAAAATGAAAGTTATGTTCAGGAACATTTCTCACAAAACTCGCTCAGTGAAAACATGTCAGAGTTGGATGCATACTAAAATCCCAAAACCATTAAATTTGATCAGAATACATCCATGTGGTAAATCACACAGATAATAGCGGCTGCAGGGAAGTACAGTGTGTCGCACGTGCAATGAAATAAACGGTGTGATAAACTACTTTTCATACGTAGCGCTAGTGCGACAGCTTTACAAGCTGCTTGTTTTTTTAACTGTAAGGAAGATGCGACTGCGACGGATGAAGCGATGGTACGTCTCAGTGCTACATAGTGCCTCAGTGGCTGTAGTCTGTTGTGATAACCAAGTGTTACCATATCAATGTATTTAGCCCTATATCCAACAACAATTCCCACAAATCCTTTGTGATTGTTGATAGTCTGCATACATTTGCTTGGAGAATCCAACCGAGATTTTCAGGAATCCATCATCTCAGAACAACAACTGGATCATGATGGTAGCGTTCTTCGCTCTGGTATCACTCCATTCTAAGTCCAACCACTACCAAAGCGGGGAGATGATTACCGTCGTGGGAGAAATGAAATCTAGTCTGGCGGAAGATTCTGTATCAGACGAGCTCGCTATATTCCGATCATTATTAGTGATGGTGATACAGACGCTTCCAACAAGGAGTGTGAGATGTTTATGTGCATGATTCAAAACGGAAAACCCACAACGAAGCTAGTTGGGCAGCAAGAGCCTAAACACAGTCATGCAGTTGATGAGTAACATTAATTATTATAGCAGCTGTTAGACTGTATAACCATCACTGCTCCCAACAAACTCAAAAAGTGTTAACATGCTTGCTGTTTTTTGCACTGTCGTCTCCTTTCAAATAACATTTCTGCTGTTATTCAATTCAAAAATGCTTCATTTGTCCCAAAGAAAAATTAAGTCTTGTAGCTCATACTATTCAAATTTCTTCAAGGTGTTGTTGTAAAAGCTGATGGCTGTGGACAGGTAGGATCGCCTCTAGCAGTCTGTGTTACAGTCTTCTCTGACAGAAGTCACAGCAGTTGTTGATAGTCTCAAAAAGAGGATGCTCAGGGAGATTATTACACATCTCTGTTTGTCACTTTTTGCAAATAGTCTGTTCTTTCATGCACAAATAGACATGTATGTTTCGTAAATACTTTTAAATTATCATGCTCAGTTGCACATTTCTTGAACCGGAGTATGCTATTTTTTGATAACTTCACAGTATTTCAGAGTTGTAATTATGCCCTTGCTGTACACTGTTATTCCTAATTCCATCCATCCATTATCTATACTGTCTATCCAATGCCGGATAGCGGGGACAAGAGGCGGAGTACACCCTGGACAGGTCGCCAGTCCATCACAGGGAATATTCCTAGTTTATTTTTATATATATATATATATAATTTATGTTTTTTTCTTTGTGTGAATTTGTCACTTTGTTGGTATTAAGCTTGAATTTCCCCAGTATGGGACGATTAAGGGAAATTCTGTTCTATGAATTGCATTATGTCCAAAATTGCTCACATCTCTCAATGCATATTCACACAAGTATTGATTAAATACATCAACACTAATATAAATATAAAAATATAAAGCTTATGTTAGCATTTTTACTGAAATAAACAAGTTTGAAAATATTTATTGTTATTGTTTGCTCATTGTATGCATTTCTATCATTTGTCTGTGTGATTAAGTAATGAGATGCACTACAGTTGTTTCTTAGAGACTGTAAAAGACATTTTGTGTTGGTGCTACAA
Source organism: Valencia hispanica (assembly GCA_963556495.2). Classification (NCBI taxonomy): domain Eukaryota; kingdom Metazoa; phylum Chordata; class Actinopteri; order Cyprinodontiformes; family Valenciidae; genus Valencia; species Valencia hispanica. The sequence continues at coordinate 8,277,814 of OY747708.1, read as the reverse complement.
TTTTTTGTCTGTGCTACAAAACCAGCAACCTCTGTACCACCAGTGCTATAATCTAAAAAGGTTAATGTATAGCCCTGAAATATCAGATTTCTTACTAAAAACATATTAAAAGCGATATTTTCTCAGAAACCCCATCTTTAGAAAATCGCTATTAGTAATTTTTTTAAATCCTCAGTCAACATATCTATAACATTTCTCTCCAGGCTAGATGAAAGATTACAAAACGCACAGAAGCAGAAGGTCATCTCTGTTTATTAGGAGGGATAATCTAAAAGATGATGACCAACATGATCTCAGTCCAGGCACATGCCTGAAGATCTGACTCAATGTTTAAAGTTGAGCTAGCAGGGTTTCTGTGAACATGCTTACTCCATCAGATCATTAAGAGAACCCTAGAGGACTGGGAACTACACTGCCACCTTAAGTATTATAGGATAACAACAAGCTTTTATCAGCCTCACAAAATAAAAATTGAATCACTTGGAAGAAAAACGTCACATTTTGTGAGATTTCCCAATAAAAACAATCAAACAAAAATGACTAGCAATACAAGAAGGTTTAAAGTTTGGAGGAAATTGTCAACAGTTTCTTCTATGCCAACATACTTCAATTTAGTACTTATCCCATAACAAGCTGGATCAATAATCTAATTACTTATCTACCAGAGGAAGTTTCAAGAGTTCTTTAATCAACCATTATTAAATAACTTTTGATATTATTAAATGATCTTTTGTAAGAGCTCTAAACCAGCAGAAAACCTTTTGTTGATTGTTCATCATAACAAAAGTTCAAATATGCCAAAAAATTTATGAATAAAAAAAAAAAAACACACAACTTAACTTTGTGCATAACTGATGAAATAGAAGAAACAGAGTATCAAAAAAGATTTGTAACTTACATCTATTTTAATTTAAGTTTAAACCCTTTGGGTGTATAGACACTAAATGATATATCCAAATCACCTTGCATCCTTCAGAGCTTAACATATTTAAAAATGTCTCAAGCCATTCGGAAGAATGCATTTAAAGTTTTTCAACACGGAAGAATATCACATTTCCAACAGAGATTAAGATTTGTAGAATCCATGCAAAGCAACAGGAGCACATTCTAAAACACTTTGTGGTGAAACAACTTATTAAATAGCTTTATGTTAGTTTTTCCTTTTAATTTGTCACCTCTCTGTATGGCCATCTGGCCGACTGAAGTTCAGCTGGAAACACTTCCCAGTTCCAGCACCCTGCACCTCCTCCTCTTTTGCATGCCTCTTTCAAGTTTTAATAAGATAACTTTCGCCAATTTCCCCGCTCACATTACTTATTTATTTTTTTTCCATTTCTGTTTAATCTCTGCCGTCGGGACACTGGTTCAGTCTGTCGATGTGAAAGCGAGTGAAGTAAGGAAAGAGGCAAACACAAAGAGAAGAGGGGCTAAGTGATCCCTGTCTGGTGCAATCGTCTGTGCTTTAATGAAGTCCAATCTGTGAACGCACGGTGGTCTCACACCCTAAGGAGATCATTGGCTGTCTGCGACACAGCAGAACCCATAATGAGGGAACGACTTCACTGATGCCTTTGAACTCTCCCATAAAAGACAATTGAATAGCTTACCATTCTTCCTTATGATCAAGCACTATACAGTACAGTGTCCAAGGTGATAATTATCTCTTAGTTTATCAAAAAAACAAAGAAAGGGATGATTCACCCTCTGAGGCTGAATGATTTGATGCCATCCCTGAGGTTTTTGTATGAGATCCAACAAAATTTCACCTTTAAAATCCTACAAACTTCTGTTTATTTTAGTGGGATTGTATGTGACAAACTAACATAAATTTCAGCATAGCTGTGAAGTAGAAGAAAAATGGAAAGAAAATGTGTGTTTTACAAATTTAAAAAGTGTATGTTCAATGAGTTTCTGTAGCCATGTAGGAGACATGAAGAAGAAGGCACTCTGGTCAGAAGAGACCAAAACTGAACATTCTGACATTCATGCAAAATCCTGCCTGAAGACAAAATACAGTATATCACTCTGAATGAATAGTGAAACATGGTGGTGGCAGAATGATGCTCTGGTGAGGCTTTTCTTCAGCCAGAACAGGAAAGCAGCTCAGAAATGATGGACAGATGGATGAAGTTAAAAAGTTGTAGCTGAAACTACCAGAGGGCCACAACAATCTCTTTTGCTTTTTTTTTCTTTTGTTCTACCTACAATAAACAATACATGCAATATTCTACTAAAAAGAAAAAAGCAGTCTGATTGTTGAAAAGAAAAATGGATGTTTAAATCATAATGCAAAATAAAAAGGGAATTTTGCTCTAATTACCCATTTACAGAAATAATTATTTTTCTACAGTTTTAGGGTTGAAAATCTTGTGATTGAGCAACAAGAGCTGGATATAAGTCACTCTTAAAAAGATAGCAAAAAACATGCTGGTTTTAACCAAGTTTAACGGTTTAAACCCAGAAAAAGTTTAATGTGTGCTGGTCTGGTATTTCTGCCTACTATTTACAATCAACAAGTAAAAAAAGTTTTGTTTAATGAGAGAGTCCATCTGCATTAACCACCAGGGCAAGCTGGTCAAATTTGCATCATTCTTGAATTATGGTCATGGGTCGCACAAAACTATTCTAAGGGCCGTAAGTGGACCCAGACTTCACTTAGGACACGCCTGGTTTGGATCAAAGCCTATTCATAAGTTGGCAAAGAGTCCAGACCTCAATCTAAATAAAAATATGTAGAAACATCTGAAAATCCTTGTTCATAGATGCTCTCCATCCAGTCTGACTGAGGTTGAGCAATCATGCTGAGAAGACTGTGTCCAGATCTGAGAAAATGTTGGAAATATACCCCTAAAGATCGTTATTATTAAACCAAAAGAACATATATCATTTTCTTCCATTTCATAACTATGACTTTGTTTTGCTCTATTACATCCAATTCACTGAAGTTTGTAGTTGTAACATCACAAAATGTAAGAAAAGTTCAACAGGTTTGAATACTTCTGAATGGCAATTACTTTAATTGGACTGAGAGCCTGTTTTCAAACATAGATAATTTTAGTAGTTAATAATGTCCTCCTCACTGAGAAGGTTCTAAAGTATCACCATGTCAACCTGTGGCAACCTGATTAGAAATAATTAGCAACTCACAAACAATACAAAAAAATCAGTTATGCTTTGCTGTAGAAAAAAAAGCTCATTAATGTTCAACAAATACACAAATAAATGTTCAATGTGAAAAATATTCATGGTAAGGACACCGGAAAAACTTTAGTATAGTCCCGTGAAATCCAACTGGAACTGGGAATGAGCTGAACAATGAATGTTCCATGATCAATTTATTGAAATAATGAAAAAGGAGGGATGTGTTCAGAATAAGAGGGATATGTAATTATCCATTAAACCTTGATACACTAATTGAGGCCCAGTGTTTTGTTAAATTCGGCAGTACATAATTAAAAGAAACACTGAGTGAGCCACATATATCAAATACATTGCTTTGTCCTTCTGTTCACATTGCTCACGGTTTCCATTAATCTGCTAAAGACACTTCAAAACTTTGGTAAATTAAAATATTCCTGAAATAGGTTCAGCTGTGAGCAACAGTAAAAAACTCTGCATATTACCCCCAGAATACTGTATTGTAGAAACAGTTTTATGATGAGTTTATGTTGGATAAGTTGTTAATAAGTTCAGAATAAATTTTAAACATTATCTTACAGCCTCTGCTGTGCTTAAATCAATTTTTTGTGCATGCACACTGAATTCGAAAAATGTTCTAAATATCATACTGGCTAAGTTAACATCATGTATTTGTGAGCATGTTAGCATGCTGGTTTTTCTGATTCAGTTCGATACTGTCTCTAATTACCAGCCGTATATAGCCTCACTGAAGTAGAAGTGTTTTGCACAAAGTGATGAGGGAAGAGAATCTGAGCCATTTTACATTACTTAAGTACATTAAACAATTGAACATGTTTCTCATTACTAGGAAACATGCTTGACCCTGTCACAGTTCAGTTGACTACATCAGCCATGATACTGTTGCTATGATATGATCGTTATCCTAATTATCCTTATGGGAGAGTTTGACAAAACAAAATATTGAGGGAAATTCAGATTCAGGACTCTTATGCAATAAGTTATAAAGGCAGGAACCAGAAAATTACGTTATCCAGATTCCTTTTTACCAGAGAACTTTTAGGTATTTTGTATCGTACATAAAATCACACAGGAGTACTTAAAAATGTAAAACCTGGCTCACATCTTTTATCAGACTAATTTATATTGAAAATATGTCTGCTGCAGAAGCAGATGGTTTGGTATTTTGATCATTTAGTTTTTCATTGTTAACCACATTTTGAACTTTTTCTTCACACACTTTGAAAGAAAGATGGAACTTATGAAGGAAAACCATGAAAAGCAAAGTCCTGTTATATTATGCTTAAACCAAATGACTGCATTTATAGTTTCAAGAGCAAGGTCTGAACTTCTGAGTCATTGTCTCAAATGTATAGCGCTGTAAAATTTGAAATCTCTACTAATCATAATCTCCTGAAGAGGCTTGTGGGAAGAAAAAACAAAATCAGAGATGCAGTGGTCAAATCGAGAAGTGATATTCGGAAATAACAGCATGTGTGTGTATTCATAGAAGTGCAATATTCCTTTTGCTTTTCCCGGTCTTGTCCATCCTAATAGTGATTTATTACCGCTGTTTTCATCAACACCTGTAATTAAAAACTAGTAATTAAAAACACAGTTTCCTATAATTATCTGCCGAAATTGTCACGTCACAAAATCAATAAACTGATTATAAAGAATCCCACAACTTAGTGTCCTATATTTTGTACGTGATTCAAAAGCTCATGAGGACACCGTTTTAGCCAAGTCATCATCTCTCGAGTCCAGATCCAAAAATAATCTTCCAGTCCAAGTCAAGTCATTATCACCTGAGAGCAAGTCAAGCATAAAAGAGCAAAGTTTAGATTTTAGGACTAGAATAATGGCAGTCATACATGGTTTACTTAAAAAAATGTGCACTCAATGCACCCAAGCTAACACAGTATCATGTGCATAATAATAAAACATGCTTAAAATAAACTTGAAGGCAATAAATAATCTACATTTCAGCCATACTCTTGTTTTGGGAAATTGCTATAAAATGTATCTGATAATCTGACCTAATAAAACAAGCTTACATTAGCATCGGCTAAATATTAATTCAATAGCACAAACAATAGCAGTTTATCATGTCGGAGTCCGAGTCAAAAAGAGCCACTATAGAAAAGTATTTTGCAGCTGTGCTGAGGAGTTAATGCTAAGTTATGGTAAATTACCTGCCTTTGTATAGCGCTTTTTCAGTCAGAGGACCACAAATCGCTTTACACTACATTCAGTCATTCATGCACCGATTCACACACCAGCTACCCTGGGGCACGCTGATAGGCTGCTGGGCCCTCTGACCACAACAGACACAACGATCTAGATGAATGGAGTGGGGATTTGAACTGGCAACCCATTGATTACTGGATGAATTCCTACCACCTGAGCTACCGTCACCCCCAAGTATGGTTGCCTCCAAGGTATTGAGGTATTTTATATGTAGAAAAAAAGCTCAACAAATTAAGGTTCATTTTCAGATTGGTTGATTTGATTCCACCCTCTATAAAAGTGCTGACATTTGCTCCATTTATGAAAAATATTTTTAAAAAAATATGTTTGCTGCAGCTTTAGTGAAGTGTCTGCTGAATGTAGTTGGCACCTTCTTCTGCCACTATAATAGTGAATTCAACACCATTACTATTGGCCATGGATGTTGAGAGAAGGTTGCTAACGTAACTTTTGCTTTTATCTTCTCTAACTCTGATTTTGCCAGCTAAGATGTGAGAACATAAGATGTGATGTAATGGTACGGGTTGATTAGAACTGAGTAAGAAAGAGTGAAGTGACAAGTGCCTAAAAATATAATTACAAAAAAAGAAACACATTGGAAATGTTGAAAAATAGAAATAATCACAGCAGTGATACAAGCAATGACATTTATCTAGTGTCTGCTGCCTTTTAGTTTCTTAAAAGAAAAGTCAAAGTCTTGTTCTCACCCAGAAAAAGATGTTTGACACTTTTATTTTTAAATGTTTCACTTAAATTACCTTCTCTAAAAGCTATTTGGATTCAAACTTGTGACATTAAAGCTTGTAAAATGACTGAAACTGCTTATCAGAAGAAAAAAATCTAACTTTGCATAACTCACTGTGTACATTTGAGAAACTGTTTTAGAACTAATGGTCTATGAAAATACAAAAAAACCTATACAATTTACAAAAAAAGCTGAGATATCTTGACAAAATTTTGTTTGTTAAAGGCAAGAAATTTAATGCACCAACACGAGTTTTCTCTGTTGGTTCTGGTGTTTGCACCATGAATGTTGCTAAAACATCCATTTCTAAAAATGCCTAAAACTTGTAAGGCCAAGTTTTGAAGTTAAGAGTTACAGTATATAGGAATGAACTTCATCTACAATTTTTCTGCCAGCAGTTGTTAAATGCGAGGCTTTAAAATAAGAACTGTAGTAAAGGGCATGCACAGAACTACTGAGGAACTTTTTACATGCATTTAATCCCCACATATATAGTATGTTCAATCATTAAATCTCACGTCAGTATAATCAAAGTAACCTGCTTTGTCAGAGATGTAGGGGATCTTACTCAAGTACTACAGCATATTCATCAGACAGAAGCAGGGCTTTTATAATTCCATCATTTCCTGATGGGAGATGGGGAGATGGATGTTTTTCCCACTTTGATAGATGCTAATGGACACTTGGAACCAGTGATAAAATGTTCTCTTCCAATTACTTCTTCTGTTCCGAAAACAACCAAAACAAATTTGAGTGTATGTTACTAATGGATTTAGACACACAACAAACAAAATGCTATGATTTAGTGAAGTGATATTTTATGTCATCATTGCACAAAATGCTTCCTTTACTTATCCTCAAAGCAAAAAAAAATTAAACATTTTAAAATTACATTAATTATTATATGTTTATCTTAAAGGTTTTATTTTAGATTTTTCTTGTAAGAGGACTTCTGAAATATTATGTTAAATTAATCCGGTTTACACTCACAACATGATACATATTACGACCATAATCACAAGCCTTTAACTTTTTTACATTCTGCGAGGTTGTCGCCCCAAAATTCAATACACTTAATTGGGATTCTATACAACAAACCAACAAAAACTGATAATTGCAAAATGGAAAGAAAATTAAATTTTTTCTTTCAAAAAAAAAAATCAAAAAAGTGTGGTGTGCGTTTGTATTCAATACCTTGGAGGCAATACTTCAACTATAATTTGCCCCCTTTGGATCTTCTTACACGTGCTGTGAGTTTAGGTGAACATCCATGTTTTGGGTAGGTTTGCAGTTGAGTCACGCTCTTTCTGTTTTGGGATAATGGATTGAACACAGTCCCAAGAGATGTCAAGAAATTGGAATATTTTGTTTTACAAACCAAGCCCGGTTTACAATACTCCTCAAATTCACCCCGCGGACCACGTGCATCCTGTTGGGAGGGGGCGTTGTGTTGTTGTACCAGCTGGTTGTAAACGACCCTTTTTGTACCTTTGAGTAGCTCACTAAACAGCTAGAGTCTGAAAGCATCTGTGTTTTACAAGCATATGCATAGCTAAAGAGAAGCAGCTTTCAGTTTCTATGCTCCTCTTTTCTGGAACTAATTTCCAGGCTGCTGAAAACGCTGAGTTTCTTTAAACCAAAGCTAAAAACAAATATGTTTAATGTTGGCTTTGATTAATTGATTAATAATAACTGTTATATCATAATGATAGAATGTTTAAATGTTCTTTATATCTATGTTGTGTTTTCTGTTTTTATAATTGTTTTATCGTTGCTTTTATTTTCTGCCCTATTCTTGTAAAGCGCCTTGAACTGCATTGATGCTGAAAGCGTGCAGTACAAATAAATTTGGAGTATTGTTTGTAAATTGTTACATTACTTAAAATATCTAACACTTGTAAGGTCAATTTTAGTAGTTAGATTAGTACAGTAGGAAAACACTTAATCAATAGCTCAGGCTGATTTGAACTGCAGGAACAACCACTGTTTGAAATAAAAACTGTAGTGAATGCCACGCACCTAAAATGAATGCATAAACTTTAAAAGGGAGGTTAGTTACACGTGAATTCTCTCCAGATTTCGGCTGTTTCATGTATCAAGTCTAAGTATCGGATAGAGAAAAGCTGTTTGGTCCTTAACACCGGGGTATTTGGGATAAAAAAATGTGTTAAACAGGATAAGCCATTGTTACTAGCATTCACTCTGAAAACAATAAAATCAGTCATTTCTATTGGTAAAGATAAAACAGATGATGAAGATACAAAAACAGCCAACAGAAGCTGTTAGCTGTTCGTCACTACTAAATAAAACCATGAAGTTATCGCACAACAGCATAGCCTCCGAAAATTAGGAAACAGTGGATGACATTTAGCCTGTCGATGTGAGATGAGACTCCAAAGTCTCTTTGAAAAACTTTCTGATATTTATCCAATCTCAGTGAGTGGAAGTGTGTGGGAAGGGCATGTTTTCTCATGCTGACCTCTGAGAGTTTGCTGACACAAGCCTCAGAGGGTGAATAACAAATGCTTTAGCTGCAGGCAAAGCTCTACTGGTTCATGTCCTCCAAAGCCTGTTTCCAAACCTCCTTCTATGCCATGTCTCTTTTTTCCCCCACTACTCTTCTTCAATTTAGGAAAAAGACAACAGTGTTTGAATCCCCAAGATACGACCTGCTTGTCAAACAGCCACCTGCTGACAACTATCCTGTTTTTTTGTTTTTGGGGGGGGGGGTTTCATGCAAGCTTCACCATTTCAGCTTGTTGAGTCAATTTGCTCCCAACCTCAAGCGTCGACACGGCATAAGTCAAGTAACCTTTTAGTGCTGATCCCTGTCCGTTGCTGTTGCATCTACAGCGCATCGCCACACATGAAGGGGATGTGACAGTGGGTGAGAGTTGATGGTGAGAGTGGGTGGGGGCACATCATCCCTGCAGGGCTCAGGCAGCAGTTTTTTCTTTGCCTGGGGCACAGCGGTTCAGCTGAGAGGATGTGCTCGAGGAGCCAAATGAAATGAATCACTAAGTATTGGCTTTGGTTTTACAGACACGGTCATAGCTGAGCACAAGCTATCCCGTCTGAAAAGGTCAGTGGTGTAAATACTGTGTGTGGGAGGGGGGGGTTAAGATCCTCGAAAGGCCATGCTTGCATCACAGTATACTGGCCACTGCATGAAGAGAGCATTTGTTTGAGTGTTTCTGTGAAAAAAAATGAGTGACCAGGTGGGTGTCAGAGACTTATATCAATGAGTTTGGCGTTATGCTTTTATTTTTTTACACAACAGAAAACCATCCTTTTTTGCTATTGGTACAAAATGGATCCAACATACTGTGTGAAAAACTGAATAAAAGGTATGTCCCAGAATGCCAGCTTAAGCACACCAGGAGGCAAACTGCAGAAAAGGTTTAGTTTAATTCAGTCTGCAAGAAGAAATCACAAATCTCTGGAAAAGCCGGATCAAGTGGCTTCGCATCGGTTATTTCTAAAATGTGTTTTTTTCTCTCAAAGGGTCAGAACTTTCCTCTCATCCAAGTTCAGGAACTACTCCGATAGATTAATATTTAATATACGCTGTCTATGTGTGACCCTATGATCAACCCAGAGCCTTTACTTAGACTTACAAAAGCATATACTGAACCCATATTGATTATCTAGCACCGTCTCTTTCATACAGCTTAAAACCAGGTTTAATACTTGGTGTTCTTGTGTGAACCAGAACAGAGAAGATTTTCTTTTTAACAAACAAACTCAGTTAGACGAACTCCGAAAAGAGAGAGTTAAAATGAAAGCAGTAGATGAGGTGAAAAGGAAACAGATGAGGATAAGATGATGACCTAGGACCCTGCAAGTATCTCTTTTGCATCCCAATCATGCGTCTGCTTGAATATCAAAGCTGAGCCTTTGATGGACAACCAAGACGAAACAAGAGATACAGGGAGATCTCAGCTGCAATAATGAGGCAGGAAAGAAGGGGAAATAATTGCAGATGCATCTTTTTTTCTCCTAAAAGATCAAGAGAGAGGAAGATGAGCAACCTTCTGAGTGCTTTCACAAGATCCATGTAAATGTGAATGATGTCGCTGCAGGCTGTGTGAAAGCGGTTGAATGGAAATAAACCTAAAATGTTGCATCTAGTTTCTGTGAAGTTTTCGTAGTTGTGAATGATTTACCAAAGGAGCATCCGGCTAAAACTTACAAGGTAAAACAATTGTTACGGTGGTGACTGTTCTGATCTATCTGGGTTTTATCCCACATTTTATACCCTATATATTCTGACAACAATTTGGTGCAACATTGCATTTACACCTTACTCTTTCACCTCTGGATTAATTTAATCTAGTGACTTGCTTTAAGGCATCTGTGTTGCAGCTGATCGTGTAACTGAGTGTGCTCTCTTGCCAGCCACAGATGAGTTTCCGAAGATCTCAACAGGAAACCACAAGGTTATTAGGCTCAACTCTTGTCCACGGCTGTCTCATTACTTCTGTTAGCGAATAAAAATCCCTGTTGAAACCAACCGCCCTCTCCCCAGGGACTCTTTTTGGCCAAGCCCATCTAAAGTTCTATATCAATAACTGACCATTGCAATGTATGTAAAGAGATGAAACTGCACTTACATCAGTATTAACCACATCAAATTAGTAGGGGTGTGAGAGACATACTATTAAGTTCATATTTCTCCTTTAAGTTGTCCTTCCGTTAGCCATCTTCCCTTTCACACTGAAACTAACCTCTTCATTCTCCTTTTTTAAAGAAAAGGATGGATAAAAAAGGAGGGCAGATGACCAGTAAATATTCTCATAAATGGGATTTTATTTTACTCTCCCCTCCTACATTCTTCTCTGCTAATTAACATTAACTTCTTCCCCTTCTTCCTCTCATTACTATCTCACCATATCAGCTCCGTCTGGTCCGTGTGGCACAAAAGGACATCATAAAATGTCGTGAGTGTTCGCACCAGTGCGCTTGAAGATCAAATCAGCCTGCGCCATAAAGAAAAGGCACCAGGCTGTCTCTCTCTCTCATAGCACTACTGCCCAACGCAATTATCAGTCAGGGTGATAATAGAACTCATAGGGAGGTATAATGGCTTTTAGATTTGCACCTTATCATCATCATCATCCCAGTCATTGCTACAGGCAGGCCAGCTACATTAGCATTCAACAGTGTATGCATCTACACTGTACATTTATCCCACTGTGAGAGTTTTGTTGCGTTTCTTTGGTGTGTTTTTTTTTTTCCCCCATCTAGTCCTAGCTTGCTGTTGTGACTGCCTGAAATGATGTACAGACAGAGAGGCTGCAGCCAATCGTATAACGCAAGGCGCACAAATCAGCACATTATCCCTCTTCACCTCTCGCTAATCCATACACAGTGGCGATAGCAATATAATCATTTAGTTTGATTGCGTAGGCTTCAGTGTGGTGAGTTGATAAATGCTGAAAACATAGAAAATAAACTGCTCTGTATGCAAAATACAATGCCACACATGTCTGACCTTGGGGCAAAGAAGAAAATGAATTTTTTTTTTTTACAATGGGGTAATTGTTTGGTCATTATTTGTTTCTTTGCAGCATAGTGTATTAACTATAATGGGAAAAAACTGAAGAAAAGCCATTTTTTCGGGTGGAAATCCTAATGCCTTATTTCTGTGGTGTGATTATAATTTATGTTCACGCTGTCATTCTGTTTGGTTTCACCCAAAAAATATGAATCATATGAGAAAAGGTCATGGATACCACGACCAAAGCATATTTTTTATCTTCATGAATTACGGAGTAAAAGAGTGCAGCCGCAGCCGCAGCCGATAACTATAATTTCTTTTCTTTTAATCTTTTCTGTGGCACTCATACGGTGCTGCTGAGTGAACTGCCGTCAAAATGACATTTATTACCACAGGAAAACTATGTTTAAATACAACACATATTTGGAGATTAAATGGATTTTTCTTAAGGAACAGACATAATCTAAAACACAGTTTGAAATGTATAAAGCTTTCATTATAACATGTTTTTCTTGCCATTCTGTCGCTTTAGATTGAAACAAGTGTGAAAATGATCTATCTATATCACTTAATATGAGACCAGCATGTTTATATATTTTATGTTTCTACTGAATTACATTATGAAAAGTTGTTTTGCAGGGTTGGCTTTGTTGGGAAAGTGGATGGGTCTGATTGATTGTGAGGCAGCAGAAGAAGAGTCACGCCCCAGGCACCATTTATGGAGACCGCCAATGAACATGTTGGACTTGCAGTGGTAGAGCAGAAAATAACCTAAGGTAATCTAAAGAAGAAGCTAGAAGAATGGGAGGAGAGCAATAAAGACAGTAAATGAAAATGATAATACAGAGGGAAGAAGGGCTTCTATACCACAAAGATATGAAGAAAAAGCTCAAAGGAGGGAAGAGAGTAAAAAGTATGCTTTAGAGGAAGACACAAAGCAAAGGAAAGTAACCAACTCAGGAAGTGAATGCTCATGCCTGCTGCTTAAAGTTTAATGGATGGAAAAATGAAGGAAAAATATAAGAGGAAAAAGAAGGTAACATAAAAAACACCTTGAGACCTCAACAAATCAACAAACTATGCTGTATCATTACTGATCTGTTGGGAATCAACAATATTTTCATGGTGGATGGGAGTGTAGACACTGATTTTGCACAACAAGCCACACAAATTACTTTGTTTACAGTAAAAAGGTTCAGCTCATGTTTCGGACTCACGCGTCTAATGTGTGAAATGGTCTTCAGTCAACATAATTACCTGAAAGCCTTTTGTGCGCACATACGAGGAGAGCACTCACTGCTGCAGCTCTGAGCACTAACTTTGTGTTTAGACACGGCCCCAAAGAAAGTGGTTCAAACAGCGGCTGCAGTGTAATTAAGGTGTACTGAGAATGAATAAAGCCCACAAGTAATTACTGCACTTTGATACTGTACTGGAAGGCTTAAAGTGATAATGCAGTTTTTAAACATGTAATGCATACATTCCCTAAAAGGCATGCATAAAATAAAATGTAGACAATTCAAGGCTTAAAACTTCTCCTTAAAGTGGCCATGTAGGATAAACAACATTTAAAATCTTGCATTTCCTTTGTTGCTGATGAATTTTAAAGGCAGACAGCACCACCTCAAATACAGTTTGAAATATTAATTTTTGTAGTTATAAAACACTCAGAAATAATGAAAATTGATTTTTTTGACTAATTGTTTTGGAGGATTCGTTGCAGCACACCGAGTACTCAAGGCCAATGTAAATTGATTTTGAAAGTGTGAAGTGTGTCATTTAATTTACATGGGAAATCCCTCTTCCAACTCTTTTAATCTAACTCATCCACTTTGTGTCAGGACTCTGGGGGGTGTTTGTCTCTGTTTCTGTCTTTCTGTTCCTGCTGTGCTAGAGTTCGGCACCAGAAGTCCTGGTCGAGCGGAGGACCTGTCCGTTAAGGCCGAGGGCAGAGCCTGCCTGCTACACCTGCACAGGTGCAGCTTATTGAGCTCATCATCATGGCTGGATATAAAGAGCTGGCTGACAGACCTTCGGTGCCTGAGTGTTATCTACCTTCCGGAATCTCCTCAGGGGCTAGGAGATGAGCTGCTGCTGAGATCTCGCGAGAGCTGTGCGTAAGTAATATGGCGGTAAACTGGTAAAACAAACAAACTCGGGTAAAAACAAACCGTAACATTCGAGCCAAATATAGCAAACGTTTAATAATAATAACCATTATTTTGTATTTCTCCATAAAACAAACTGGATGAGGAAACCTTGGACAGCCTGGAAAGCTACTTGGACGAGTGCTTTGACAACATTGTTATGGGCAAGCCACAAAAATCCACCTCTGCAATGCCGACAAGCACACCATCACAAAAACACACCCGTTCTGATGCCAGCACCTCCATCATCTCTCCAGAGAAAAGCTACGGCGATGTCCTGGACTCAATAGATAAGAAGCTAACCAGCCTAGACGCCCGTCTGGCCTTGGTTGAAGGTTCTACACAAAGAGTTTCAAGCTCTAAGGGAATCCCTGGAGTTCAGCCAACAACAGGTAGCATCGCTCGCTGCAGAAAACCAAACACTGAGAGACGGTGTAAAGAAACTCACCGAGGGGATGACGCAGCTGTCCGGAGAAAGTAAGAGGATGAAAGAAACTATCTTGGATGTACAGGCCAAGGGAATGCGGGACAATCTTATTTTTTCCGGGATCCCAGAACAAGCTGAGGACGACGCTGAATCCACCGTCCGAGATTTTCTCCAACATCAGTTACAGCTCCCAAGCGACACGGTAAAAAACATCACTTTTCATCACGTCCACGAGGTAAAAAGCCCAACAACAGCCGGCCGCGACCTATTGTTGCTAAATTCGAGCATTACAAGCAAAAAGAGCAGGTCAGAGGCCAGGGCAGAGAGCTGCGTGGAACAAATTACAGCGTTAATGATCAATATCCGAAGGAGATCCTGGATAGAAGGCGCGTTTTGTTCCCAATCAGGAAGAAATATCAGTGAATAATCAGTGAAGGCACCAGAGCTACAGTAGCAGTATATAAACTGTATGTTAATGGGCAGCTGTTCAGGGACCCCCAGCTTACTCCTTGGCTTTATTAGTCATGTAACACTGGCTAGATAAGAGTTGTTTTATCAGTCAACTATAATCTAATGTTAGCACAGCTCTGTAAAGTTGTTTACATCACTCAATGTGGGTGGGGCCAGGGCTAAGCACTGGGATACTGGCTCTTTTTTCTTTTCTCATCTTCACATGTCTATCGCCAAATGTCTTTATCACTCCTTTTTTCTTCTTTTATCACTCACACACAAAAATATTTTTTTTCATAATATAACTATTTCTTTCTCTCTCACCCTCACCCTTAACACCTTCACAACTTTCTTCCATTTTTCTCTTTCTTATATCTCGGCTTTTGGATTTTCAATCAGGCAACCCCAAGCACAAACTAATAATGCACCTATGTTTATCTGTTTCTATGGTGATATGGACTTTACAACTTTTGTCTCAAAACTATGGCTACTCTAAGGTTTGTCACATGGAATGTTCATGGAGCTGGCACCAGAGAGAAAAGAGTTAAGATTCATAAGGAGTCATAAACTAGTATTATCTTGGATACCCACGCTCTATTATAGTCTTTCAGGCCCTTCTAAAAAAGAAAAGTTGAAAAAAAGTGAAAAAAATAAACACAGCGCTCGTCTGACCCTTATTTCTGAAGGCATTATTGTCTCGCGAGATCTGATGCGATACTTTGGCTGTCGTGGACGGGCATTGTAATAATGCAAATGAGGGGCGCGTTGATTGGTGGCAGGAAGGAGGGGTGTTGACACCGCAGGTAACGCTTCAGCATATCTAACCTGTATCTACTACTCCCGCTAGCATACAATAGCCGCATTAGCTGTTAGCTGCTGTTTGCTACACCCAGCAGAGCAATAAAAACACAGCCTTACTGTTTCAATTGAAGGCAAGTCTCTGATTGTTGGAACGGCCCCTTTTTCCAAACGGAGCTTCGATGCCAACTTCATCTGATATTGTCCCAAATTCGTAAAGGATTCCGGCGTAAAAAAAAATAGAAAAAATATTTCCATGTTGATTCTGGCAGTCAACAACAGAGCAACTCACGTGTGGACTAAATTTCTGGTAGAAATGGTTTTAGCTGATTTAGCTCATTAAAATAAAAGGCTGACACGAATATGTCTTCTTCATGCATCATTGCGTCAAGAAACTTTCTGCATCTTTCACGGTGGACTTCGTACTTCGAATCGGTGATGTGTCGGTCGCGAACGAACCGGCTCTAAGAGCTAACTCTTTGAAGTGAACGATTTTTACTTTTTTCATTCCCCCCTGCTTGTTTTGGTACACATCGTTTGCCATTAATTTTGGTAATAAATACACTTTAAGCAACAGAAAATCTGAGGAGCCCCAGTGACAAAAAATATAGTTTCTTCTCAAATGTCCACCATTCGTATTGTTGACTGGATTATTTGTTAGTCAGCAGCTCACTGTTGACTGACATTTCAGACACTGAGATACACCCTATAGCTGTTAGCGATCATGCTCCTGTTTCTCTAACTTTGGTAAATAAAACAGAAACGCCTCAAAGCAAAAATTGGAGATTTAATATATCATTACTTAAGGATAAAGAATTTATTAAATATTTTGAAAAAGAGTGGGCTTCTTATTTGGAATATAATGACCTACCTGGTACGTCACCATCCATTCTTTGGGAGGCAGGGAAAGCTGTGATTAGAGGTAAAATATTCTCATTCTCATCAAATAAAAAGAAAATGGGAAAAAAACATATTCAGGAATTAGAAGAAACTATTAATTCATTTGAAGCTTCTCTAGATGAGGAGAGACTAGGCAAAATCCGTAAATCAAAGCTAGAATTAAATGAAATTATTAATAAAGAGACCCAGTTCTTAATTCAAAGACTTAGGATAGAAAACTTTGAACAAGGTAATAAATCAGGTAGATTTTTGGCTAACCAGCTTAAAATTAATAAAGAAAAAACAACTATATCTGCTATTAAAGATCAGACCGGTAATACAGTAGATGATCCTGGAAGAATAAACAACACCTTTAAAGAATTTAACAAGGCTTTATACTCACCAGAGATAAACCCATCAGATCATGAAATTGAAGATTTTTTGGATAACATAACACTACCTAAATTATCTGAAAGTCAAGCGATGGCCCTGGATTCACCACTAACAGCGGCTGAACTCCAGGAGGCCCTCCAAAGCATGCCCAATAAAAAGGCTCCAGGCCCAGATGGATTTCCAGCAGAGTTCTATAAAGAATTCTGGAATATTCTGGCACCAACATTCCACAGAATGCTGCAGGAAACCAAGGAAAATGGCCGTCTTCCCCCAAATATGAATTCTGCCTACATTAGTCTTCTACTAAAATCAGGTAATGACCCTTTGTTTCCTACCAGCTATCGTCCCATATCCCTCATTAATGTTGATCTTAAAATAATCTGCAAAGCCCTCGCAAAAAGGATAGAGAAAGTAACCCCTCTTATAATACATCCTGATCAAACTGGTTTTATTAAAGGGAGACATTCATCCACAAATTCACGTAGACTATTAGATTTAATAGATTTTTCTTACTGTAAAAACATTAAAACTAATATATTATCTCTAGATGCAGAAAGAGCATTTGATAGAGTTAACAGGAAATTCTTATTTGCCACCTTACATAAATTTGGCTTTGGAAATTCTTTTATAAACCTCTTTCTCTCAGGTAATCGGGTTGATAAACTCTTATTCAAACGTTTCAGATTATTCTATAAATTGGTTAAAATCTGCAGTTCTTCCAATCAATTGTTCTGTCCAGAATCCAACTAATACACAACTGCAGTCAGGGAATATTACTTATTTAGGTATCAATGTCTCTCCAAGACTGGCAGATTTAATAAAGCTAAACTACATCCCACTTTTAAAAAAAGTGGAAGATGATCTTGCTAGATGGAAATCCCTACCCATATCACTTATGGGAAGGGTTGCTTCAATAAAAATGATGGTTTTCCCCTGAATCAACTACTTATTCTCAATGATCCCAAGTAAACCATCACTAGACTGGTTTAGATCTCTGCACTCCTCTGTCTCTAAATTTCTTTGGAAAGATAAACCCCCACGTATCAGCTTAAAAAAACTGCAGAAGACCAAAGAAAAAGGAGGTCTAGATTTACCAAACTTCCATCATTATTTCTTAGCCAACAGGCTCCAATACATCTCAAGATGGTTAAAACACAGCTACCTAGATGAGTCCTGGATAGACGTAGAACAGACACTTTGCAATAAGATAAAACTTTCAGACCTACCATTTATTAGCTCAAATATAAAACGACATAAATGCTTTAAAAGCATAAATATCAGCTCCTATCTGACAGCATGGTGGGAGTTTCTAAAAATGACAGAGTCCACAATAATCCCATGCAGACGTACACCTATCTGGAATAACCCCGACATCTTGCAAAAAAGATGTATGATAAAATTTCCAGACTGGAGGTGCAATGGAATTGAATACCTGGAACATATATTTGAAGGAACAGACTTTATCCCATTTAATACATTAATTACACAATATGAAATTGATAAAAACAAATTCTTAGAATATCAACAAATTAAATCTATTATTAAAAGTTAAATTTAGGCTCAATACAGTTGAATTACAAATTCCCGCAAGAGTTTTAGATTTTCTTAATCTCAACCCCCCCAAATTGCTGTCTAAAATATACAAAACTTTATCTACATTAGATGAATCAATAGCCATCCCTATTTCAAAATGGGAGGTGGATTTATCAGCCAACTTTGACCAAAATGTCTGGTCTCAGATATGTTTAAGAACCTTTAAAATAACAAAAAACCCTAATTAGCAATTATTACAATACAAAATCCTTCATAGAGTACACTATACAGGTCAACGGATGTTTAGGATGGGTTTTACGTCATCTAATACCTGCTTACAATGCACAAGCAATATACCAGATACTTATATTCATGTGCTTTGGTTCTGTCCACCTGTTAAAGACTTTTGGTGGCAGATGTGAGGACTTATCAAAGTGTCTGAAATGTAACATTCCACCATCTCCCTCAGTTTGCCTGTTAAGAGATTTAAATGATGTCACCATGGACACAAAGTCAGTTTTAATGGTTCACATTGCCTTATGCATCGCTAAGAAAACTATCCTCCTGAACTGGAAAAATAAAAAGGCTCTTAATATTAATCAGTATAGAAATCTCTTGTTGGACCATATTGGTCTTGAGACAGCCTCTGGCTCCATATCTGAACAGTCTCTCTGGGCTCCTTTGATCCTCCTTTGGGGATTTGGGGCTCTGTGGGGCCACGGCCCCTAACTGTGGTCCTGGCCGGTGGTTGGCCGGCGTGGGGTCTCTGTTGCCTGTGGGGGTTGGGGCCGGCCGGCGTGCGGGGCCGCCAATATCTTTTTCTCTGGGCCGATTGACATCGCCGGTCCCTGTAAGGGGTCTCGCCTTGTTTGCTGGTTGGGGTGCCTGGCTGGTGGTCGCGGCGGCTGGGTGGCATTTCTGGGCCTGATCAGTCCTTTTTCGCACTGGACTTGGCTCCTGGGTCTTGGTCTTTATGCGTTGCGGGGCGCTGGGGTCAGGCGTTTGTCTGGGTTCGGTCGGACCTGCGGGCCGGGTAGTGAGCGTGCAGGGCAGGTGGGTGGGGCGCTGGGTTTGGTTGCCTGCCGGGCCATTGAGCAGCAGTGGTCGCTCCACAAGGGAATGAGGCTGGTGGATGTCGGCCTGGTGGGTCGGCCGCCCGGTTCATCGGTTTGCTCCTGGTCTGGGCAGGTACGTCGCCGGGGTTTGGGCTGCGGGGACCTCCGATGCGCAGGTGGCGCTGGGCGCCTCCTTTGCTGGCGGGGAGGCTATTGCTAACTAGTGACAGGTGCTCTCCCCCTACGAGGGCACTTGGACGGGGGGGCGAACTCAACCTGGGTGTCTAGTGTCTTTTGTGTTCTGATAGTAGAGCGAATGTCAGGGTGGGTTTAGTTCTCCTTCTGGGATGGGGCTGGGGGGACTGCCTTGGGGTCCGTGGGGCTTGGTGGTGCTGTAGCCGTGGGCCCCAGGTTGAACGTGCCATGGCCTCCCTCCCCTGGTGGATCCCGATGAACAGCGGTGCCTATTGGGGTCAGTGGGGGAGCTGGCTTCCTTGGAAGACATTTTGTCTCCCAGTCCTTCCCTCCCCATCCCTGAACACCTCTGGCCACCCGCTCCATCACTTTACCACTCATATAGGGTCTTGGGGCATGGGCACATCCCGTGGTGTCCTGGGTCCCAATTTTAATATACAACTTAGACACTCCCACTTATAAAATTTTCATGTGACACGGGGTCCTTGGCCGTTGGGCTGCTTCGCCACTGTGGGGCCCTTGGCGGTCTGCTTGTCTCCATCCTAGAAGGTAGGGGGTCCATCTCCCGGGTTAGGGGGCTGGTGGCTCTACTGGGGCATCGGTACCTGGACCTGGGAGCATGAAGTGTGTATGGGGTGTGTGAGTGAGGGTACAGCGTCATTTTTTGGGTGTCTTGGTGAGTTAGTGAGAATGTATGTGTTTAAGAGGGAGGGAACGTGTGACTGTGTCTGTATGTCTTTTTTTGCCTGTCAGGTTGGGTCTTGGGCTGCCCTCTCGCCTGGCGCACCTCAGGCCTTACATTTAATGGGGGGCCTATTTCCCCTCCGTCACTCCCCGCCAGTGACGGATGCCCCTGCCTACTGGTGCGTTGGTGGTCAATCCTGGTGCGTGCCTGGCCGGGCCTGGGGGGGCCGGTGTGTCAGTCGGCCGATGCACTGGGCCAATATCTTCCTTTGGTTGGTTGGGGCACCTCTTTTAGGGGTTCCAGGTTTGGAATTGTTGGGTGGTGCCTGCTCGGTGGCTCAGCGGGATACGGATCCAGCGTCTCTGCTCGTTCAATCACCTGTTCTGTGCTCACCGTGCGTGGTCGGTTCATTGGCGGGTTGGACCGGGCCTGGCCTTTGTTGGATGCCTGGTCTTGGCGCTCTGCGTTGGGTGGGATCAGGACTCGGGAGCTGGTACAACTTGGTGTCCAGGTGCTGGCTGAGCTCAATTTGGGGATGCCGTCCGTCTGCTGCGGCTATCAGTGGGGCACCCTGACGTGGGGCAGGGGTGGGGCGCTGGGATGTTGGCGGTGGGGATTGGCCTAGGGTGGTGGTGGCGCGTTGCGGCTGGCCGCGGCCCCTGTGGTGTCGGGGGCCCCTTGTCAGCCGGTCCCTTGTCGGGTCCCTGCTGGGGGGTGGGGCGCCCCTGGGCCCCGGCTCTCCCGGTCCATGGACCGGCCGGCCCTGCCGCGGCTGGTTGCCGGCGGGGCCCGTGGGCTCGTCACTGCTGTCCCCCGGGCCCCTGCATAGTAACCGCTGGACGTTCCCCTGGGGTTCTCCTTTGCTCCTCTCGTGGGGGATGCAGTCGGCCCCGCCCGGATCCGCCTGGGGCTCTGGGGGTCCTTTGGACGTCTTGGCTCCGATCTCCTTCATATCTGCATCGATTCCTGGGAGACAGATTGATGCCTGCTTACACCAGCTATCGAACACTCTTATGGAGAAAAACCTTATATGCACCAGCATGCTCAAACACACACATAGATGTGGGGTCTCTGGTGTTTAAGGATACATTCTTGGGCTGAGGTTATCATTACTAGAGCTTGATTAATCGGTACCATGAGTTTTTCTGTGACATTGTTGTTGTATTTTTATTTCCATTTTTGTGTGATGTGGTTGTTTAGTTCTTAGTTCACGATGTTTGTTTTGTTTTGTCGATGTTCCTTTTTTGTTTTGTTTTGTTTTTTCCCCTCTCTCTGCCGTCCTTTGGGTATGGAGGCAGACTTCAATGTTTTCCTGTGTTTTCTTTGTTCCCCTTCCTCTCTAGTATTTTCAACTCACCCTCTCTCATGACTTTTTGTTTCCTACCTCTCTTCTTCATCTTCTTTCTTTCTTCCCCTTAATTTTCCGTCTCCGGGTCCATAACATCAGGAAATAAAACCCCCAGCAATTCATAATAAAGATTTTTCACACATTTATCAAGTGGAGTACTATAGCAAAAGCTGTACTGCTCCGCTTGTGAAAGTAAATCTGTTGGGCTTCTACTTGTTACTCGGACACAAATTCTGAGCTCCACACTGTTAAACAGGACACGTAAAAAAAATAAAATAAATAATAATAACAATTTACATGGGAAACCATCCAAAGCCTAATCACCCACTAGACCAACTAATAAGCTGTTCTATGTGCTAAATGTGAACAGGCCTTCCTAGAGATCTGGGGTCAGACAGGGCCATGGTGAAAGAGATGGAGACACACTGATGTAGAGTTTGTTTCAAAGTTATTTTCCACTGTCTTGGTCTAATCTATTGGATTAAACTACTTCCTTTCAGATTTAACATAATACTTCACAATTAAAATTATACAGTCAAATAAAATGCATATTTAGATCAAATTGGAATAACTTACAATACTAAAAAACACTAATTCAATGAGGTTAAACAGTAGTAAAACAATTAGGTTATTTTAGAAGGTACACTGAAACCTGTTGATTATATTAACTTGTTTTTTTCCTCAGTTAAAATGTCTGGCACTTTAACATATTAAAAAGTTAATATGTTAAAGTGTTAAAATGTCTGGCAATTTTGCCAGACATCAGGTTTGTGAGCCACCTTGCTCACACACACATGCACACCTTTTCAGCTCTGTCCACAACTTTTCTATGGGACTGAGATCAGGGCTTTGAGACCGACATTTCAAAATTTTGTCCATGTTACTCTTTGTAACTGCTTTGGTCTGCATGCTCAGGATCGTTGTCCATTAGGAAGACCCATCTATGTCCAAGTTTGTATTGGCTGATATCTTAAGATGTTGCATCTATCTATCTATCTATCTATCTATCTATCTATCTATCTATCTATCTATCTATCTATCTATCTATCTATCTATCTATCTATCTATCTATCTTCAGCAAATCAATAATTCTTGACATTAAAAAGCACACATTTCTTTGTCGTGTTTATCTCCATTTTACTTCTATAATCTTCTATTAATGTGTTTTATGTTCTTTTTTAGAAGTTGTTTGAAGTATTCAGCGTTTACCATAAACAGTCACAATATGTGAGCCCGAATTTCAAATTTGCAAACAAAAGATGGTTTATGGTAAGAAATTGTCATCTTTATGCTATAGCCTTAATAATAATATATATAAAAAATATGTAAGATGACACTGCTGAACTGAAGGTAAAGTAAAAAGTTATGTAAATGAAAATAAATCATTTTCCATAGGGGTGTGGAATTATTGCATTAATTGTGATTTAATTTTTGATTTGATTTAATTTTAATTAATCTTTAATTTTACCGTTCCTGCATGCGAGTTGCCTTTAAATAAAATCTGCTTTTATTCCTTGAGCTTCTTGTGCTCGAGTTGTTAGGGAGGCTAACCACACCCTGAAGTGGACATCCATTGGCTGTAAGCTCATCATAAGATGACTGGCTTCCATTGTAGTGGGAAGGGCGAGGTGAGTGGGGAGGAGCAGTGAGTTGCTGACAGTGTTGCCAACTTAACAACTTTGTTGCTATATTTAGCAAGTTTCAAGTATTTAGATGTTTCTGTGGTTAGTGGAGAATTTTGGGTGAAGTACATATCTTACTCTTCCCACTGGGCAGTGGTGCTGTGGGCTGCTCTCCTGTCTCAGAGCGCACACAGCAGGCAGCCAGTCTGTGTGCTGCAGCTCCAATCGCCCGCCCAGGTCCAGCTGTATGGCAACCCATCGGTAACAAAAATAAGGTGTACATTACATGTTGTTTTAACCCACAATACAGCTGGAGTCAGGGCAGATATTTACCCCACTGACTTCAGAATGCTAATGAATCGGGCATGCTCGAAACCGAAGGGTGCAGACAGCACTTGGGACTCGTCTCAAAAACAGCAGAATGCAAATAGCTGGGACTGCATATGTTCAAGTCCGTTAAATACAATACACTGACTTCATTAAGCCACTTTTTTTGTTATTTATATATCAATATTTTGTTCCACCACAATAATGTAATGAATTTAAATGAAAATACCTCAAGATCAGAGCTTTTCTCACCAATTATTAGGTGAGATTAAAAAGATTAGTAAAATTAATTACAGATCATAATTCCTTAATCTCAAAGTTTTTTAATTACTTGACATTACTCACTTTCGAATGATGATCAATCTCTTCTTGTTTTGTCAGCATTATGACATTGTTTACATTTACATTTAGATGGACATGAAGCTACCGTTATTAGTTTTTTGTTACAATAGAAACTCTCCATGGTACATGTTCACTTGGGAAAAAAAGTGCTCAAAATAATCAAGCTCTTATGTCTTTACAATGACAGCGTGTTACTATCTATGAATGACTTCGTTTTGTTGAAAGGTGACAAGATTAAAGCATTAATAGTACATTTCATCACATAGAATACCTTAGAGTTGGGATTGTTCACTTGCCAAAAATTGACAATAACATCCTATTTACCTATGCACTAAAATGACTTGAATGTGTTAGAACATGATTTAAGTAAGGATGTAAAAATATTTAACAATTAAATAAGAACAGTTTCAAGCCTTCAAAATGTAAAGTCGTATTAAAGAGGCTACATGCAACTCGCCCCCCCCCCCAAAAAAAAACATAACAATAGCCTTTTTGTTTGACCATTTATGACTCAAACATCTCCTGATGAGCATACTGACACCATGTCAGCTCACAGTGGGTGCACCTATAAGCCTGTATCCAATTTTTCCTATTTTCTGTCGGGTCGTATTTTTCCCGCGCTGTCTGCGGATGTGACGTCAAGCGCGTTCATGTTAAACGTTTCAGATCACTCTGCCACCACCGCTAGTCAGCAATTAGCCTACACTTGCAAGCAGTGCAATGGATTTGTGCAAATACACAGAAGAGACCCAGGACAACTCTGACACCAACAGTAACTCCACATAAGACTAAAAAAGTTGAACCCCTGACAAGTGCCCGAAAAAAATCGTACCTCTGTAAACATAATGTTGACTTCTTCGCAGCGGATGACTTGTGAAGTGTGAACGTACGAACGCGCGCTACGAGAGCGAGCAGAAAGGAAGAGCAGTTCCGTTTTTTGGCCACAGGTGTCAGTTGCAAGTTTAAATTTCAGAAAATTGCATATAGCCCTTTTGACACAGTATTTCCTTTTACATGTATATTTTGTTACCAGTTGCAAGGAACTTTAAGGCTTTTTTAACAGATTTAAACAGGACAGTATTTTGATTTTATGTGTCCATCTTAGACAAAAAGTGACATATTTGTAATTATTGACAATGCTTGGTGTAAGGAGCGACATGGGTGGAACAAAAAGTTTCTGGCAGCAAGTAAAAATTAAATACAGCGATATTCTTCAAAATGGTAAAAATGGGAAATTAAGCCGGGATTTTCAAAGTAAGCCTAGCTTTTGAGATTAGCTTGCTTTGTGGAATAAATGATAAATAATAATAATAAATACTCCCACAAAGTAATTATAGCATTGTGTTTAGTCATAAAGGCAGACATTTACCTAAAAATTACTATTTCTTTCTTGTTGATTTAATTTTACAAATCACAGCATACTGGTTTCTTTGCATTATCCTAAATACTACCAAACAGGCTGAAAAGGTCCATTGAACTTATATAGGCCAGAGTCTGCCTAACAAGCCATATTTGAATGCGTAACCCACATGACCTCAAGCTGCCGTGCACATATCGTCCACCTGCATTTGTGGTTGACTGAAAAATTTCACTAACAACTTGGTTGCAGTGGCCATTTGAAAGAACTGCATATATAAGTGGTTGAATCCCAAGCCTGTGTCTGAAGAGGGTCTGGCAGCTTACCCCTAAGCATGTTGCAATACTTTGCCAGTTCATTCCAAGGGACACTAAATTAGTTATTTGTTCTTCCAAAATAAAGAACCGAGGTCGACCTTGATATCCAGTCATGATTCTTGAAGGCAGAAAGACCGTTTTCTGACCATGTCCTTTGATTGGTTTCACATGCAGTCAGTAAAACGTGTAGATATCTATTCAAAGTCTCCAATGAAAACCCTAGTTCTCCATTTCTTGAGTCTTGGACGAATCTTTGGATCGATAGAAATCCAGATAAAATGTGAATATGATCAAAAAAATTCTCCATGGTGCCTCTCATGAGCAAAAACAATCTGTAGCTTTTCTTTCCATTTGCAATTTCTGAAAAACACTAACATCATCTTCCAAACTAAAACAAAAATCTAGAAAAAACAATTTAGGATACCTTTAAATGCATTCATGGTGTAGTTCTAAATAACAATATTGAAATTATATAACCTGGAAAAATCTTGCCACTGAATTCCCTGGTATCAGTTATTTCCTCTGTGTGTGCAAAAAAGAATATATGTGTATAATAATAATAATATACTGTATCTGTGTGAGAGAATGCACGTGTATAAGTGGGGAATGTATGTGTGTGTAAGTGGACTATATATGTGTATCTAGAGCATATATGTGTATACTGTAAATGGGGAATGTATGCAAGTGTGTGAAGGATGTATGTAAGTGTATGTTGAGAATGTATGTATGTGAGAGTAACTGACGGCCTAGACGGCCCCTCATACATAACAGTAATATGTTTTAATGTTCTCTATGTTTCTGATGTTGTGTTTTCTGTTTTTATTGGTGCTTTTATTTTATCCCCTATTCATGTTAAACACCTTGAATGGCCTTGTTGCTGAAAGTGTGCTATAGAAAATAAATTTGCCTTGCCATCGCTCTTCCTATATAGTTTATGTGAACATCTGGATTTAACTGGAGATAAAAAAAACATACATTCTCAGTTCAAATACAACAACAAAAAGTAAAATAATATGCCAATGTTAGGTGTAAAAACTTTCTGACACCAAGAATCCTTATGTCTTCCTAAACATTCTGAGAGAAAAACACCATCGTTTACCGGGTGGGAAGTTCATCTAAGGGCTCGGTGATTCATATCCTGAAGTTTTCTTTACTGTATATCTTGAAGCATAAGGAGCTGCAGCTGCATGGGCAGCAAATTCCCATACTGAGTAAGCTCCAGGTCGTATCTCAGCTGGTGTTGCTGGATTCTAATTACAGGAATGTGGAGTAAATCTAGTCCCGGGTGGCTAATGTTGCAAGGCTCCTGGCTCAAGCAACTGGAGAACAGGCAACACTGGTAGGAAGCAATAAAACATGGACACAACTACTTCAGGGAGATTTTAAAAATATATATCAAAAGTTCAATTCCCTTTCCAGCCGTTATAATTTTTATACATTGTAAAACATTTTTATGTTACTAGCTAGAAAAATTATAATCATATAAATCAAAGATGATTTTAAAGACACAACGCAAGTTTCAACTTATGGCGCAGAGGTTACCAAAGGATATGTGTAAACATTATAGGTGTTAGATCAATAATCCTACTCTCAGATGTTCACAGCCCTGTTACCTAAAGGTGCACAAGAACAGTAAAAGGCTTACTCTGACCTATAAGAAAACCTAATTGCTATTTAAATGAAGACAATAAACTGCAAAGCACACAAAGAGTGCGGCCATTATAGTAGATGATGGCATTCCAAGGCACTGGATTGCCATTCAAACACAGGATAATGAACAATACTGCAGTTGAAGAAGAAGTGTCAGTAAAATGCAATACAAGTCAGTTTTTTTTAAGCTGCAGTTTTCAGACTCACTTGTCACCTGCCTGAGTTCATTACACAGCATAGACAACATGACTTTCCAGTCCAGGCTTAATTAGTCAAACTCTAAATGCACCATTTATTTTCTACAACCTTGTTTTTCCTCAACCGGATGAGCTGTTTAATTGCCTATTACCGTGTCGTCGTGGAGAATGGGGAACTTATATTTTCCCCTGGTGTGTTGGCTGAAATGGTATTGATGTGCGTATTGGCCTGGGGAGCGAGCTGGATCACATTTTTACCACCTGACGCTCGATAAGTGTGGTGAACTCCAGCATATTAATTGCACCCATGTGCACCATGCTGTCTAACACCTGTCCTCCCTATTCAGTGATAACAAGAGATAAACTTGTTTTTAATTCTTCTTGTTTAAAGTGGATTAAAAGATTTTTTAATTTTGCCTAAAACTAATTCCCTTTGTTTTAGTTTACATTTACTCAGATACATTTACTTGAGTAACATTTTGGGGAAAATATTACTTTTAACACTGTACTTTTTACTTTTACTTGAGTAATATATTATTAAGAAGCATTGCTACTCTTACTTGAGTAACATTTCTAGATGCTCTACCTACTCTGAGTAAATTCACTGAATGAAAAACAAAAATGTAAAAAAATTTAATAAACCAGACATATTTATTGAAGATCTCTTGTTTCTACAAAAACTTTGTTTTTTAAATGTTATTTTCTATCTGTTGAGCTTGTTGTTGCATTTCAAGGTCAAATGAATATATGGTATGGAATACATTACCTCCTCATTACCTCCTGTAAGTATTGGTATTATATTGAAAAAACTGACTAAGAAAAGTGTTTCTTCTGCTTAAAATTTGTTATTTTGTAAATATGTTTTTTGTGTTATTGTTTTTTTTTTTCATTTCGGTCTTTAACATACCGGAATTTGCCCATAACGTAATATTTTTTATGTCTGATGACATTATTAATAAAATATTGAATCAGATGTTACTCAGTACTCAAGTAGTCTTTTTATCAAATACTTTTTTACTCCTACTCAAGTAATTTGTTAGATGGCTACTTTTTAGTTTTACTTGAGTAAAATTAAGTTGAAGTAGTGCTACTCCTAATTCAGTAAACATTTTGGATACTTTACCCCCTTTCCTCTCTACAGCTTGACACCAATAAATATTTCAGGGTGGGCTGTTAGATTCTTGTGTTGCCCAAGAGCATCAAAAACCAATCATGCAAATTTTCCACTTGAAATATGACCGTCCATCTGGAAGAACAGAAGCCTCCCATGTTTAGTTGTATAGACAAATTTCAAACCATAACTGTTATGATTATCTTGTGGGAAAATCATGACAGTCTGAAAAAAAACCTTTCACTGCCCTCTCCAATTCTTCTACAGTCTTCTAAGTCCTTAGAACTGTTTTCAGTGTTATGCATAAACACCTTCAAATTAACTTATTCATAAAAGGCCTATAATTTTTTTTCCCTTGAACTTTTAACTTGACATGGATGTTCTTTTTAAAGTGATGAATTTGAAATGGAATGACACTAAATTGTGACATTAAACAATGTTCAACTTGAGTCAAAAGCAGCTATAAAGTGAGAAAGGAGAAACATCGTCAATACATCATTAGATATAGCTTGTATTTGCTGTTTGAGGGATGTGAAATCAGGTTTCGGTAGACACTCCTAATAGTGTGGGGATCCATTAATAGCAAAATAACTCTGCAAGTTTTGACATCTTTGGTAAAAATATGTATGAAACTTTAAAATAAATTCAATTTTATTGCATTTTGGTGCCTTAATTATTGGTACCCGTAACAACTCTTATAAAATAAAGGTAATAGAGGTATTTTTTTTCCATGTCTTGTTAATATTTATAAGTCGCATGATCAGGAACCTTTTCTCAGTATTACATGACTTGGTGTTCTGCTGGAGCACAAATAGGAAGCAATCAAGAGGCCAAATTTCATTTGGCTTCCGTTAAAAATGGTAAAAAAATAAACATTTCATTCAAGTAAAAAAAGTTATGTGAAAACAGCTTGGCATCTAAACCTGACCATATGAAGAGTGAGAACAAGAACTTAAAAACTTAAATAACTGGAATGGTGACAAACACGTTTGGGAAAGAAAATCTTAAACGCTGACTGCTAGAGAATAGCAAGAAAAAGTGGCTCTTTGAGGCCACCAAGTCTCAATGCCAGTATAAGTTCAGAAAGGTTTATTTTAAAGCTTTTATACATGTACAATACATCTTTATCAGAGGTGCCAACGACAGTTAGGAAAGCTGAATGTATTTTTCCCTCGGGATGAACTTAACTATAAAAAGTCAAGGTCTGATCCCGACCAATGAAAAGCAAATGCTTATGCCCAGTTCTGCCTGCATGCCAGGTTTTTGCATTCACCTCGTGGGAGTGTATTCCAGGCATTAGCTGAGCCCAGGTTTCTGCTTGCATGGACAAAGTTGAGCTAAAGGTGCCCCTTGGGAAAAAATGGGGATATTCTGCAATTTCGAACTTCTTTCTAACCATAATAAATGTGAATATTGCTGAAATAACAGTTCAGACATTGTATTTTTTATGAGTACATGTTCTGTAAAATCAGGAGTTAATTAAAGCATCAAACTCTGTCTTTTAATATATTTTTCTATAAAAACCAAACATTTACTCCTCTTTTTCTGTTTCACAATGGGTCATAGTTCATATGAATATACAGTAGTGTATAATGTGTGCCGCTCCTTGGTTCTGTTGTTACTCTACACACACCTGCTGCATAACTCATGTGGTTCAAGTCCAGGTAAGTTTGGGAGTATGACACCACAATGCATTCTGTCACTTCCAACTTTTCTCTCCAACTATCATAAGCAGCACAGATGTCGTCCTTAACTTACATGAGAAACTATTTTGTCAGCTGTCAGAATAACACCAAACAGCTTTCATCATGTCATTTTACTAGGTCTCTTTTCAGACAAAATTTCAGATCTATTTTACTTTCTGACAATTAATCGACAAAATAAGTTAATGAAAGCAACTTTATTGTAAACTTACCCACATGAACATGATTTTTTGTGAAGAAAAAGAGCATTACAGAAATACGTAGATCTATATAAGGCCAAGCTCCAAATGCTATGCAAATTATCAATCTGCAAATCTTTTTCATAAATCTTTGTCATTATTTTATAAAATCATTGTTGATAAATGAACACTAGTTAGTACTGCTGCCGTGGCTGTAGTTTGGATTGTTTAGGCTTTGATTCATGAACTTGAATTAATTCAGTTTTAACTTGGGTAAAATGAACTTAGAACAAGGGTGAACTTGCACAGCTCCGTTGTTAAGCATGAGCTTAAACAACACAGATTTCATGCAATTTTATGCTGAATGGAAACTGTGTTCATTCTATAGTTAATCAAACATACTGGGTTTTTAAAGTTCTTACATTGCTTCTCTTCAATAGCCAAATCCCAGGTAGAATACAAACAATGCTTTGGAAGGTATTTTGAAAGAATCTGAAAAAAAGACCCGTTTAATCTTTTGGAATTACAACGACATGACTCTTTTGTGAAAACAGAAGCCAAAAGAAGAGAAGTCAAGACTTGCCACCTGTAAATGATTAATTGGTGACTATTCTGCAGAGGGCTGTGTGGGACTAGATGTGTCAATGTTAACACCTGTAAGGCATTATAGATTAATAACTCTTATTTGATAAGTAATGACTGACAAGGTAATAGCTAACTCAGTCTGGAGATGTCAGATGTGTGAAGTGTTAAATAATGTGTTGGAGCTTTTAAAAGATGACTGAACAACTGAGAGGAGACATTGACTGAGGTAGTATTTGAATTTTCTTCACTGCTCCGCTCAGACCCACAGAGGTGATTATGTACTGACAAAATCTTCTCGGTGTAAAGTGCCACTAAAGTATTTATTTCACAGAAGCACAGGTCTCCACCTAAATACTCAAATCGGCAGACGGGAAATACACACCATGTTTATCAGACCTTCCCACAGACTGTACAATTATTCTTGCGGAAAAATTAAAAAGTACATTTTAATTTCAACCATATTGCAGTGCATTTTCATAACAATTGAATGGGGATTTTTTTTTAAATTTATTTCATCACTTCAAAAGATATGATAGATGTAGGATACATTTAGAGAATGCAATTTCAATAGGAAGTCTTTCTCAGGGCAAAATATGTGCTACAAAGATGATGACATCCTTCCATCAATGACGACACTCCTAATACAAACGATAAAACCTTTTCATCATCTTCATTCATCTGCTTTTCTTTCTTCCCTATTGCACGGCTTCCTCTGCACTTACAGGCTTACCAATGTTTTACTGATGGCTATTGAGAAGACTCTGGATTCATCATCTCGCTCAAGGATACTTACATTGTAAATTCTGAGGAAGAAAGGCTTGTTTTAAATAAAAGCCTTAGCTTAAAGTTTCCCAGCTAAATTGTAAACTACTCTTCCACCTCCGTCCACATCTCAGTCCTTAAATCATTTAAATTTTTTTGAAAATTGAACAGTCCGCAAGACATGTTGAGATTTATACTCCAAAGGAGTGTACGATGAAGCCTTTATTTGACCAACCAGTGAGCTGACATCCATCTGCTGCTAAATGCTTAGATGTAGTATCACAGGTTTTCACTTGACTGGTAGGGATGCTAAAAAAAAACCTTAAAATAAATGGGTTTTACTACAGCAGCATCACATTTAAACCATTAGAACCCAGCCTGTAATCAAAGTACATTTACAAAACAAAAAGAAAAAAACCCACACAGATTAAGAAATATATATTTAATTATTGAAATCCCTATTGAATAAATATACACAGTTGAGCTCTGCCTATTCGCACTTAAGTATTCACAGATTTTTGTGTGGAATGTGACTTCTAATGATTGCAAAATTGGCCTATTCGCGTATTTATTCGTAGAGCAAATTTAAAATATTCGGAAAAGAAAAATGCAGATTGAGAAAGCAGCCAAAAACAGGAGCACCACTCATTTCCCTTGAGACTTATTGACTGATGAGGAAGACCATGGATGTTAGCTTCTGTGGTAGTGCCAAGAGGTTTCCACTTTGTGTATTAACGTGTATGAAGGTATATTTGGTGTTAGAACTACTACATTAGGCGGTTGTAAATGTTTTTATAGGGGGGTCTCAAGTATTCGTGGATATCAGGGCAGATATGGTCCCTAACCCCTGTAAATACCAGGGGTCAACTGTAGATGACTTTTTAAAGACTGAGGTTCTTCAGATATCTAACCAGTACTTTACCCCTTTCCGCTTCACAGGACATCAATGACTCAATGCAATCTGCTGGGATTCCTTAAATAAAAAACCTTTAAACTGATTGGAGTATATGTTTAATTGAATTTAAATTGTGAATCGGCACTATACAAATAAACAGAATTAAAATGAATTGACGTGCATAAAGGTTCATTTGTTTCAGCCAGTACTAGGGACATTATATCCACGTCCAGAGTGAAGGAGTACAAACTTGTCACACAAAGGATGGGTGTCATGACGATAAAGCCAGCCAGCTGCTGTAACTCTCTGGTGTACAGCAACTCCAGCCCCATCTGAGATTCTCAGTTTATCTGACTATTTAACAAGCCAGTTCAGTTAGTTTCTCTCCTTCAGGGTCAGGTTTTCAAACCATGATACCAAAGAAAAGTTTAAACTGACTCAACAAATGTTATGTAGTACAGTGCCATCATCATTTTGTAAATTTGTAAATGAGACAAACATCACAAATGTAATCATGTGAAGTTTTTTAAACTCTACAGAAACTAATACCTTGAAACGTGTGCTTTCGTCAGATGGGACCAAGATTATTGGTGCGTTCCATTTACCTCGGAAGTCAGAACTTGGAGCTGGGTTTGACATCACACCCGAGTTAACAACATTCCAGTTGACTTTGTCGGATAAGTCAGGTTTCCAATATGGCAAAAAAATGGCCCAGTTAGCCATTGTTCGTAGTACCTCTTACAAACATCGCTTTAAGCTGTACTCTTCACATGCAAACACCACTTTTATTTTGTTACATTTAGAGTTGCAGGTTCTACATGTAACATTGATTTTAGACGCACTCTCACTAGTCTCTCTTGTAAAATAAACATGTTTGTAACACAGCTACTATTTTTGATGCCAGGGGTGGCCATATTGAAAGTCAAAGTAGGAGCAAGGACCTGGCTCAAAGCCATGACAAAAAATAAGGGTGAGACGTCATACTTAAAGCAAGTTAAATAATTTATTAAAATAATATAAAACAAAAGAACAACCAAAGCAAGAAAGAGTGAGGAGCAAGGCTCCCACACCAAGCAAACCACAAAACAAATGAGTCTGCGGGGAAGAGAAGCTCTTCTCTGAAGGTGGAGAGGATCTTATATAGGAGAAGAATACACTGGCCCCAGGTGTTCCCAATCAGCAGATGGTCTGCTCCCAACGCTGTAGCATGAACCTGAAACACAAGATTATTGAGCAGGCCATCACACTTTCCAAGTGGGAATTCGGACATCGGGGGGCTGTCCAGTTTTTCCTACTCGGAAGCCGGACTACAAATAAACGCACTATATGTTCTTCTGCCGCAAACATTGCTGGTGTTTTTTGAAACAAAGGATGAATATGTGGAAAAGCCTCTCATGCCCATAATTATCTGCAGTGGATACCATTACCTAGTACACTCTACCAGAACACTGAAAATGCCTCTTTATTTAGTCTTCTAAAAGCATAATCATCCTAAACCTTGTCAAATCAACACAGAAATTCCTAATCGGACACAAAATCAACCTTCTTCCGTTATCATCTCAGACCTGAGACATAAATCCTACAAAAAAGCTGTGATATTAAGAGAAGAGACAATAAGAGATGACTTAGGATATTTGACAATCTAGAGAGATTAAGAAAAAATGAATGGTCAAACTCTGTGAAATGTTAGAGGAGAAGACTAAATGATGTCCTATTGGCAAAAGAGGGTCTACAAAGTATTGACAGCATCTGGCACTTGTGATTTTGGAAAAAAAAAAAATCAAATGAAAGATTTAATTTTTTTCAAATTGTCAATGTAAGATTATGCTGCTGCAAAAAATATATTTTTATTTCAGGGCTAATTATCCATCTTAACCATGGGTGCCAGTAGATATTGTCAACACTGTACATTTTGAGAAAGGAATACTTTTCTAGGATTGTAATATCTCCAGGTATATCTCCATAGAAGATATACCTGGTCTGGTATCCTGCTTGGCTGGAATGCCCTGTTGGACGGGGGCATTGACTGGGATGGTGCTCCCAGTGGCTGAACATCCACTGTGTCCTGTTATCAACTTTTTACTTTCTGTAACATAGAAAGTTCTCTTATATCAGATCTTCTGTTCCTTCTGTGTTTCTGCTCTGTCTTCTCAAACCCCCAGACGGTCGTGGCAGATGGCCGCTCCTACTGAGCCTGGTTCTGTTGGAGGTTTCTTCCTGTTAAAGGGGAGTTTTTCCTCTCCACCGTCGCTACATCCTTGCTCAGTATGAGGGATTGCAGAAGGATTGCTGTGGTTGGAAAGTCTGCCCAACCTCACGCCAATGACTGACGCAATCTGCTGGGATTCCTTAAATAGGAAACTTTTTAACTGATTGGAATGTTTGTATAAATGTATTGAAATGACTTCTTGTTAAGGGCCTTGAGATGACATCTGTTGTGAATTGGCGCTATATAAATAAACTGAATTGAATTAATTATGCTGGACTGCATTTCTTTACTTTAACCAAGAAAACATAATGCCCATTTATCATTTGTATGACTAGCCTGTGTAATATTGATGTAAGTGAATAGAGGAAGGGAATAATATCAGGAATAATACCAGGAAATGAAACCTATTCCCAGTGACAGGCAAGGGCAGGGTGATAACAAAGTGAACACACAAGCCATGGCAAGCTGCCATGTTTCTCCCATTGTTCCTCCCAGCCTCGTGGCTCGCTGCACCATTACCCAGATGATTCATTAAAACCTGTTTAAGTGCAAAAAATATGCATTTTTTTCCTGGTACCCCACATTTTAAAGTGTGACACTAATGGGGAAGCAGATCCAGAAAATATAGGCAGTAACTTTAATGCTGGTCCAGACTGTGGCGGCGCATAGTAATAGCTGTTTACTGCTCCTCTCTTCATTGCTGGAAAAAATGACCCATGTATTGCCTCCTTTTTAAAATCTTAGATCTATATCAGGTTGGAGAGCGCTGACCTGTGGCTCCACTGCAGAGAGCACCAGCTATCTACATACTTGTAATCATGCATATCAGTACACACCAAAGGTTTACTCAAACACTTGTACCAAGACCTACTCCTGTATGTGTTCTCTGGGTGGCTGGTAGCATAAATATACCATCAGTGCATTGATGGCAGAATGATTTCTTGATATAGATCATAATCATATGTACGGTGTGTATTATATTAAACAGTGGAGCAAATTAGAATATTTAGCCATCATTTTGCACAGGTTAGACAAAGTACAGCCTTATGAAAATTTGGAAAATCACTTTTAAATCATACTTTGCTAGTGCAACGCAATAATTTTGATAGTGAATTAAAATACCAATGAGAAACTTTGTATGTATGTTTTAACAAACCATCATCTCATTGTGCTTTTCCTCCACTTCACCAGACTTCACTTCTTAATTAAAAGATGTCTACAACTCCCAAAATAAATTCTCTGGACTTTTTTGGGCTTTCTGAAGCTTTTCCATGCTTTTCTTTTGATTCGGCTGCTTTTTTACTGAGTTTTGGTCTAGATCTTGAACATGAGAGCAAATTCGATAAAGGCTTGAAGATTATTGAAAAACAGCCAAATTTGACAAAAAAAACATGGAAAAGCTTCAAAAGCCTGAAGAAATGTTGACCAAAATCACTCCGACTCAGGCTAGAATAAAACCAGGGATGACTCATGGTGTTTGCACAGTACTTTAGATAATTTCATGACATTTAGCTGATTACGAAGTAACTTCTGTATTTCTGACGTTAACACGGATTTTACACAGTGCCATGCTGACACCTTAGTGGCGACACCAGCATCTACCCTTTGCTTTGACACAGCAACCCTTGCTTTCAGGCTCAGGTCGATTGAGCATAATCTGCAGGATGAAGTCATGCACAGCAGTTGTTAAGTGAAACCTTTTTATTTCCTCAGCACATCAAGTGCAGCTGTGCTGCCTGGCTGAACCAGGCTTTAAACTAGAAAAAGCCCATCTTTTCTTCTCTTCTTCTAAACGAAAAGGACACTGTGAGACCCAGATATAACATTAGCAAGGTTTTCAGAAAACAGCCAAATAAAAAAAGAAGGTTCTGATTTTGTAAGTACAGACCACCTTTTATAGTCTGCTCAACAATTCGATTAGTCTGACTATCACTCTGCAGGGCATCCTGAAGAAGAAAGTGAAGGTTTTTGTGTCACGGTAGTAAGGACTGAGTGTTTATAATAAAGTTAATAATACAAAGAACTTACGAAGAAATGCTCAAACGATCCTTTGTAAAACTGTATTTTATCAGATTTAAAATTAGTTATCATAGACTTGTATATGTGTTTGTTTGTGGTGGGGGTTTACCAGATATTCAGTAAATTTTAAACAACATTATTTCACTTTGTTTTCCAAGTGATGGTTTAAATGACAATACTGTCATTCCTTTCTTTGTGCATTTCTCAGTGACAAAGCAAAATATGAAGCAAAATGTGTCAACATAAATGAAGCCGAATTTAGATTCAATTCAGTTTATTTATATAGTACCGATTCACAACAGATTTAATCTCAAGAGGAAAGTCATTTCAATGGAAACATTCCAATCAGTTTAAAGGTTTAGCTAGTTTTCTATGAAAGGAATCCCAGCAGATTGCATCGAGTCATTGACTGGCAGTTGTGCCCGTTAATGCAGATTCCAACCACAGCAATCCCTCAGCAATCCCTAACACTGAGCAAGCATGTGGGGGGTGGTTAACAGTACAGAAGCTGCAGAGAGGTGGGCTAAACTACGACTCTGCTTGATGAAGACAACTATACCACCGGTGAACATACTGTTGAAGTCGTTAGCTCACGTTGCACTGGAAGCATACTTGACATTTCCTAATGCAATCAAACTGTTCCCCATTACATAAAAGCATAGTCTTCTAACACACTTGTAGAATAATGAATAATCAAGTCAACAATGGAAGCTTGAAATACACAAAGATGCCAAAAAGACTGAAGAACAATGAGAAATTAATGAAAAGAGGGCACAGAAGTGGCAGAAATTTCAACTCGGGTTTACAAAACACAAAAATATTAAAATCATGAAAAATTTGACCCAAGATATTGCTTTCTGAGGGGAGCTGAAAACGTCTACACACTGGTGGCTATACAATTTATCAATCACTGTGCATTTAGATCAGCAGAAAAAGGCAGAGAAATAGGGTGACCTTTTTAAATAAAAGGTTCTTACCCTTAATTATAGTGACATTATCTGAAACAACAATTGCATTTAAACATGAAAAAAGAAATGTTGTTTTAGAGTGGTCATATAAAACCAGCACATAATGAAAAAAAATTGCAGGCGGGTGGAGAAAACTTATACTCATATAATAATGTGTTTGCAAACCAAAAGCAAAAAGCCCCTCATAGGTAAGACAGGGATAAGCTGTTGTATTACACTGGTTGTAATTAGCTGATTTTGTAAGTTCGGAGATTTTGTTATCCTCTAACCAGTTTAAGCAGAGGAGGGCGAGCTGACATAAAAAGCAAAAATGAGTTCGGATTCAGACATATCCATCTTTTATTTCTAAGCAAATGTTCCACTCGAATTTTTCACATCTAGTCACACTTGAACCCCAGTTTTTTAATTGGAATTTTATGAGAAAGACCAACACAATGTAGTGGATAAATGACATGGAAGGAAAATGATAAATGGTTTAGAAAACATTTTATAATAGAAAAGATCATGAAATTGTGGCATGCATTTGTATTTATCCCTCTTTATTCTGTTTGTTAGAGCACATAAGTGAACAAACAGTATCATGAAGGCAAATAAATATAGTAAACAGGTCAGGGATAAAGTTGAGAAAATGTTTCCAGCAGGGTTGAGTTATGAAATATTATCCCCAACCTTGTCCATATCACAGAGCACCGATTATCACACAACTGCAAAGAAGAGCAAGAACAAGAAGAAAAATAATAATAATAATAAGAAGAAGAGTGATGTTTCCTTGGCAACCCTTGCAGTTCTGTGCGGAGAAACTTTAACTTCACTACAGTCAACGGCATACTTTTAATGCAGTTGTTTTGTATTTAACATATATGTTGAGATGAATGAACCTTAAATTAAATATCCAAGCAGAAATGCTTGGGGAAACAATATTTACTTTCATCGGGTTTTGAAGGCATCTGAAGATCATAAAGACCAGTTTTAAAATTTCGGTCTTTTTAACTGACACGTCCAATTTGAAGTAAGCAGGATTTAATTATAATATTAATATACTGCTTGTCATACTTATTCATAGTGAGCCAGGTTACTTTTATACTGTCTTAAGTAGCATTCCAGTGATTGATTTGTTAGTGTGAGAGGTTTAGGTGAATTTGGCTCGAGGCGCTGCTTCAACAGTGTGATATTCTCACCAAGGCAGACCAGAATTTCAAATAGGGTAGGTTTTCGTGAGGCCCTACGATTGCTGATCGGGAGCTGATCTTGAGGTGTTACTCGCTACTCGTTAATGTTAATGTCTCTGTGAAAAACATGATGCACGACACAAGATTAGACTGAAACTCTGCCCAATCGCAAAACTTGTCGCACAACTGGAAAATCATCTAAAAATGGGCCAAAAGTCACAAAGCTGATGCCCACCTTTAATTAACTCTGTACATCATCTTTTACAACTAATCGCCACAGTGAAACAGGGTGGTGGTTCCATTGTGCTGTGGGGATACTTTTCTTTGGCAGCGATATAAAGGCTGGTCAGCGCAGATTGGCAGATAGATGCAAGAGAATACAGGACAATACTGGAAAAAAAACTGGAGTAAGTTTTAAAAGACTGTTGAAGAGTTTGATCAATCCATGTGTTTTAATGAGCAGACCTAAAACCAACCAAAAATTGTGGAGAGACTTCCAAATTGCCATAGACAGTCATGTACCATCTAATCTTACTTAGCTTGAGATATTTTGCAAAGAACCTGCTATGTCTCTACCTGTGCAAAGCTGGTAGAGACATACGCTAAAACACTTGCAGCTGCAACTGAAGCAGAAAGTGGTTCTTCATAGCATGGACCTATTGGGATGTGGGGTGGTGAATACAATGTGCATCCTATATTTCAGAGCTTTCTTTGTAAACATTCTAAAAACCACAAATCATTTCTGTTCCACTTCCCAGTTATGTATTACTTCATAGTGGTAAAGGTTCGATAAACCTTCGATAAAGGTATTTATCTACCACAAACATGCCGAGATAATATTTATAAAATGTATTAAACCTAAAAGTCATCGTATGAGTTCAATTTTTCAAAGACAGTTTGTGTGCGGTGGTGATTTTCCAGTTTCAGAAAGCAAGAGATTACACTTATTGTTATTGACATTAACCTTAAAATACAAAAATGTTATTTTCAGATCTTTAAGGTCAAAAACACCAATCTTTAGAGCTTTAATCGGTTTAGGTTTAAGATATGTCGATCCGTCCCCTGAGATTACAGATTTTACAAATGTTTGTCAAGAATGTCAGATATTTTGTGTCCAATGCTCTGCAAAAAGGTAAAGTTTCTATGTTATTAACCCTGACAGTAAAAACTTACATTTAGGAGCTCTGAGCAATAAATCTTGCTCTCCTGGTAAAGTGTTTTACAGTTGTATATCTGGTTTTGTGTTCTTTTTTGATCTTCATGTTTTATTTTGTGCACTAATATCCTGTCTTGTTTAAGACATCTTCATCTTCATAATAATCAGTATCATCCAGACTCTAATGTTATCCACCTGTGTCTGTTTGTATATTTATACCTCACCCTGTGCAGCTTCCCCTTGCCAGTTCGTCTTCGTCACTTGTGTCAAGTCTTCCAGCCTCTATTCCTGTGGTGTCTCTGTATTTGGGGAGTGTGGTCTGGCCCCACCAGATGTCACTGTGGAGCTCTATGCACGCTAATCAGTAGAACGGCATCGTCCTTTATAGAGTAATATTATATAAAGACAGATTCTGTTACCAAGAGGATTCTGTTATGAACATTTGCGTATACAGTGGCTTGCAAAAGTATTCGGCCCCCTTGAACTTTTCCGCATTTTGTTACATTACAGCCTCAAACATGAATCAATTTTATTGGAATTCCACGTGAAAGAGCAATACAAAGTGGTGTACCCGTGAGAAGTGGAACGAAAATCATACATGATTCCAAACATTTTTTACAAATAAATAACTGAAAAGTGGGGTGTGCGTAATTATTCAGCCCCCTTTGGTCTGAGTGCAGTCAGTTTCTCATAGACATTGCCTGATGAGTGCTAATGACTACATAGAGTGCACCTGTGTGTAATCTAATGTCAGTACAAATACAGCTGCCCTGTGACGGCCTCAGAGGTTGTCTAAGAGAACGTTGGGAGCAACAACACCATGAAGTCCAAAGAACACAGCAGACAGGTCAGGGATAAAGTTATTGAGAAATTTAAAGCAGGCTTAGGCTACAAAAAGATTTCCCAAGCCTTGAACATCCCACGGAGCACTGTTCAAGCGATCATTCAGAAATGGAAGGAGTATGGCACAACTGTAAACCTACCAAGACAAGGCCGTCCACCTAAACTCACAGGCCGAACAAGGAGAGCGCTGATCAGAAATGCAGCCAAGAGGCCCATGGTGACTCTGGACGAGCTGCAGAGATCTACAGCTCAGGTGGGGAAATCTGTCCATGGAACAACTATTAGTTGTGCACTGCACAAAGTTG
Source organism: Valencia hispanica (assembly GCA_963556495.2). Classification (NCBI taxonomy): domain Eukaryota; kingdom Metazoa; phylum Chordata; class Actinopteri; order Cyprinodontiformes; family Valenciidae; genus Valencia; species Valencia hispanica. The sequence continues at coordinate 8,236,555 of OY747708.1, read as the reverse complement.
GCCTTTATGGAAGAGTGGCAAGAAGAAAGCCATTGTTAAAAAAAAACCATAAGAAGTCCCGTTTGCAGTTTGCCACAAGCCATGTGGGGGACACAGCAAACATGTGGAAGAAGGTGCTCTGGTCAGATGAGACCAAAATGGAACTTTTTGGCCAAAATGCAAAACGCTATGTGTGGCAGAAAACTAACACTGCACATCACTCTGAACACACCATCCCCACTGTCAAATATGGTGGTGGCAGGATCATGCTCTGGGGGTGCTTCTCTTCAGCAGGGACAGGGAAGCTGGTCAGAGTTGATGGGGAGATGGACGGAACCAAATACAGGGCAATCTTGGAAGAAAACCTCTTGGAGTCTGCAAAAGACTTGAAACTGGGGCAGAGGTTCACCTTCCAGCAGGACAACGACCCTAAACATAAAGCCAGGGCAACAATGGAATGGTTTAAAACAAAACATATCCATGTGTTAGAATGGCCCAGTCAAAGTCCAGATCTAAATCCAATCGAGAATCTGTGGCAAGATCTGAAAACTGCTGTTCACAAATGCTGTCCATCTAATCTGACTGAGCTGGAGCTGTTTTGCAAAGAAGAATGGGCAAGAATGTACACCACTTTGTATTGGTCTTCCACGTGGAATTCCAATAAAATTGATTCATGTTTGTGGCTGTAATGTGACAAAATGTGGAAAAGTTCAAGGGGGCCGAATACTTTTGCAAGCCACTGTAAATATCTAAGTCTTTGCTAGAATACTGATAAGCTCAGTAGGATACATCCTCTTTAGGCACCAGAGATTGGGGCTGGCCCATCAACATTTGTTTAAATAACGAAACACAGAAGACAGTGCGCATGCCCAACGTGAGCTCAGTAGACAGTCGTGGGCCCCAAATGCCACAGTCTCAAGCTGAGATCCCGCTATAACACCACGGGGCTTCAAACCAGAAGGGTTGTGTATAAACCGTGAGACCGAAGAGTCCGTGGTAAACAGACAAAAAAGCTTGGATTTAGCTTGTTTTAATCCCGATTGAAGCCCCACTCCTCAAGTCTTTTTGGAAGCCGCTCCAAAAGGTGGCTGTCCTTCGCAGTCCCCGTGAACGGTCTGGCAATCTGGTCTTCAGCACTAAAGGCAGCGTTAAAGAAGCTCCTGGACCTCTGCATCACTCGAGTTTGCCATTTTCAGCTGATACAGTTAACAGATGCTAAATGAACTCCCCATAATTCCATTTTAAATACTGTTGTCGGCCGAGGCTCAACGCACAGTCCACACATCATCATGACATCACCCTCTGCAGCAAGCCGTGATCTTCATTCATAGGCCAAGTGTTGCGGCAATATTGCAGTAATATTACTATCAAGCATGCCGGCATGAATGCTGCAATATTCGCGCATCGCCCTGCCACCACGGCGTATTCAAAGGACACACTGTGCCAGCAATATTACCCTAGTATGCCGCCATGGTGTGTCATCTAAAGTAGAGGCTGTAGAGTCCAAACTCCACACATCCAGAGCTTCTTTTATGACAAATTTTGTTTTATTAGTTATTGTCTTTATTTGCTCATATGCCTCCAAATTTAGCCAAACCAATAACACAGCATTTTGTCACATTTAGACATCCATATGCATCTTTAAGGACATCTTCCCACCTATAGTTTGTTTATTTTGCTCTGATTCTGTTGGTGAGGTTGCTAACTTTTCTGGTTCTCCAGTTTCTTTTCACTTTCATTAGTGTGTTTGGGGGGATTATGTCTGCAAAACAAATTTGAGCAGTATATCAAATGATTTTGAGAAGACATCTTGAAAGTTGCATGAGCCTTTATGCTCTTACGAAAAGACGCACTAACGAAGTTTATTAGTTTGTTTACGGCATCCCAAACTTTGCGTTTGGATTAAGCTTGCAGCGATTACCTGGTAGCCGGGTTGGATCGAAGTCAGATCACGTTCACACCATTACCGAAACGCTCTGAAGTTGGTTTGGAACAGTTCAGAGACCACCTCTTCCAAACGATCTCGGTAGAGATGTTTTGGTCCGCAGCCTTCACACTGATACAAATCAACCTCCCCAAGAGGTGAAATGAACCAGTTTGCTTTCAATTTTCAGAACTTACTGAGCTTTACCTATACACACACCAAAGCATAGGGTCAAATACTGGATAACAGCATAAGTCAAACCTCAGGGTAGCTTGAGTGCACTGCCTCTGCTCCAAAAGTGTACTGTATCTGGTTATTAAGGCTCCAACACAACCTTCCTCCTCCTTCCATAAACAATCATCGCTGTACTTATATACCCAGACATTTTGCTCCTTCAGTAAGCAGGAGCATAAAGTTGGTGACAGATTAATTGTACAGTAGCTGTATTTTAAGCTTGGGTTCATCTCTGCTGTCAACTTCCAGCCACTGATTTGTAACCTGGCCATGGCAAAGCCACTGTAGCTGTCAGTCTGTCATTATGACAAAAATACTTTCCAATATTAAAAGAGAAATCCTGCAGCAGCTACATTAACTGCACTACATAGACATATTTTGCAGCACTGAAATTATTACATATTTATTTATGCATATGCAGCACAGTAATACAAACACAATCAAAGGCAGAAAAAAAAGGCAGCTGAACTGCACCAGATTACTAAATTACAAACGGGCAACTTTTCCGACTTAGCCTCGAAATAGCGAGCTAAATTTAAAAAAAGCACAACCTTTGCTTTTGAGAGATTTAACTAATAAAGTTGCTCATCAGCAGAAGCAGAGGTCTTAAAGTTGGATGTTAAATCTGGAATTTCACTGATTACTGGATGACCTGTTTGTACGCACAAGCCTCCCACGTACACGTCTTTAATCCTGAATAGAGATATAAATTAGATGGACTGCATGAATGTGCTGCCTGCTCCTTTCTGCGGTCTGCACATGGTAATCTAGGTTGGTGTGAAGTGTGCATTCAGCAATATTTAAGGGATGCTTTAGAATCTTTTCCAACAGCGCCTTTGGTAATAAAAAAAGTTACATTTTAATTTAGAAGCAAACAGAGATAAGCAGGATGAGATGAAGAGAATTTATTTTAAAAAGATAATGACTGACATCTGTTTTCAGAAAAGGGGAAAGAAGAAGAAAGAACGGAGCCCCTGAGTTACTGAGGCTTCTAATAAAATCATTTTTATAGCTTTTGGATCAGCAACATTATGTTTTGAATCAGATTGATTCAGACAGCAAACTGGGATGAAGATGAGAAGATAAGCACAGATTCTGAGAATAAAGAGGCTGTTTGATTGTATGTCTCCACCAACTGAATCCCTGTATTCTGAGCCCTAACACAAACTGCTTACGTAGGTCTTTCTATCACCTGAATAATTAGCTTTACAGTCACTATTCATTGCTATACCATGGTACACTTCAATACGCAAAAAAAGGTCTTTTTATGTTATTAAAAATATACGATTATAAATTGCAGCATTTTTATACCCGTAGATTTGCAGTGGATCGGAATATCAAAGGCCCCGCTCAAAGTAGAAATATCAGGCATTCACTTCTGTATTATGATCCAAATTAATCTTTAAATAATACATAATTTGCTGCACTTTGATAGTATCTGAATCTTGATTTGCTGTAATTAGCCAAGTCTCATCAGCAATTTTATAGTCCACTAAAGTTAAGAACTAACAATACTGAATAAGTACTTTGTTCAATAATTTATAACCTAACAAAATGTCCTCCTCGCCATTCTTTATGTTAATTTATTTCACTCATTCAAATTCAGTTTTCATCCAGACTAATGGCCTTCAGCCACTCAAAAAATTAAATGGTATATGTTGATGAAAAGTAGTCCATATAATCAACAGTTCGGAATATTATCTTCTAATATATAAATAAAAGACAAAAGGTAGGGGCAGGTATTAAAGCCCAGGGTTTTAGGTATGTTAAGTGTCATTAAAATACACTAGGATATTCAATGTCTTGCACTGTTAACTGAGCTAACGCAAAGCATAATATCTGCCAAAATTGCAAGCGAGGGGAATCGGTACCACTGTCTTTCACCAAAATGACCTGGGTTTTATTCCAGTCTAATATTTCCTTAGTCCATTTATTCAGTGACAAAAATAACCTACAATTTCTCTAAACCCCAGGTATGACAATATTTTCTACTATATCAACATAAAAATAAAAAGAACTTCACCATTTTAGTGTACTTTTGAAATACCCCAAAGTGTTAATTACTCATCCACAACTTTCCCATTTTCCTGGGGTATAAATACGATTTAACACAAGACACTCCATCTCACCTAGTTCCTCTTGAAAAAAGGGAAAAAAAACAAGAGATAAGTTTAAGCTGCAGTCCTTGGAATATATTTATGTAATAAAGTTTTATAAATCTTTAAAATGATAGTGGGGTTCACTACTATGATAAAAGGCTAGTGCTCCACAACATTTGTTATTCTTCCTAAGTCCCGCCTCCCTCCCTTAGACCCCTATGCTTTGCAAACTGACCACCAAATTTTTATAGCCAATAGAATTCGAGTTTCCGCGTTATCAGCTGTCAATCAACTTACATCGCGAGAACCTGTCAGGATGGGGCCGCACAAACAGGCCACTCCTGCTTACAGTCGCCATATTAGAAGAGAGTGTCAGTCATGGAGAAGTCGGGTGATGCTCGATAGTGCTTGCTGCTTTCCTCTTTGACCCGCTGTGACTACACAGGTGATGCATGTGCACAATTGTTGAGGTGGGGCTAAAGGGAACGGGAGGGAGGGGCATAGGAATGTTTCGGGAGGGGCCTTGATAGTGGGATAAAAAAAAACAGTGAGAAGAAATAATTAAGAAGTAAAAAAACTGGAATCATGACAAAACAAGAGCAGAAGTTTAAAAGAAAACGACTTCCGAAGCTCATCAAGAGAGAACTTCTGCGTGGTAGAAGTGGTATCTTAGTAGGGGTGTTCCATCTTGGGTACCTCACGATTTCGATTCGATTATAAAACAATTATTTTTGTGGCATATTTTTTCCCCATTTAGGGTTTTTTCTTCATTCCTTCCATTACTTTCTACTCTTAAATCTATCCAGTTTCCATTAATTGAAGTATCAAAACCAATTGATGTCCTGTCGTTTGTTAATGTCAAACCACAAATAAAACGAACACAAGTCCAAAATATGTTTCCTATCAAGGTCATATTTTCAATGAAAGCTAAAGGAAATGTGTGTTGGCAATTTAAATATAATATAGAGTGACCCTATTTTGATTTCCATAAAGGAGGAAACTTGGTCCCATCCTTTAACACATCAGTCATATTCTGTTTACTTAAAGAAGACTTTTGATTTTAACATATTTAATGTATTCCTGCTCTATGTGGTTGAAAAGAAAAATTAAATAAACGAGATCAGCTTTTATAAGTCAACCATTACAGAAATGTCTTTAATTCCTAAATATAAATAAATAATCTTCTTTATTAGAAAATAAACCTGTAACAATAATAGCTCCCTTTTTAAGTCATACGGAAAAAAAATTTATACTCCAGTCTTTGTGTTTTTTTAAACTGTCAATTTAATACAGAACTCTACCTTTGCACAACGTTTTCATAGTTTTTGCGTCAGTTTGACCAATGGGATGTTTGCCACCTGTCATACACAGAAACTTATCTGCCAGCTACGAGTACGGTGCTCTCCGCCACACATTAGTCATGACCGGAATGAAATGAAGGAAATTTCCTTCGTGTTTCATACTTAAAGCTACATTTGGGCTGATGTCTGTAAACAGAAAACGTCCTCTGACTTTCAACAGTTTTTACTTTGAGTAAACTTAATTTGTGTAAATATTTGTACGAACACTAAAAGAGTCAACACCATAAGACATAAACCAAAAATGTTTCACAGACATGTGACTAACAGAAATAGAATAATGTGCCCTTGAATGAAGGGAGGCTCAAAATCAAAAGTACCAGTCAGTATCTGGTGTGGCCACCAGCTGCTTGAAGTACTGCAGTACATCTCCTCCTCATGGACTGGACCAGATTTGTCAGTTCTTGCTGTGAGATGTTACCCCACTCTTCCACCAAGGCACTTGCAAGTTCCTGGACATTTCTGGGGGGAATGGCCCTAGCCCTCACCCAGCGATCCAACAGGTCCCAGACGTGCTCAATGGGATTGAGATCCGGGCTCTTCGCTGGCCATGGCAGAACACTGACATTGCTGTCAGGCAGAAACTCAAGCACAGAACGAGCAGTATGGCTGGTGGCATTGTCCTGCTGGAGGATCATGTCCGGATGAGCATGCATAAAGGGTACCACATGAGGGAGGAGGATGTCTTCCCTGAACCGCAAGGCATTGAGATTGCCTGCAATGACAACAAGCTCAGTCCGATGGTGATGTGATATACCGCCCCAGACCATGACGGACCCCCCACCTCCAAATCGATCCCGCTCCAGGGTACAGGCCTCGGTGTAACGCTCATTCTTTCAACTATAAACACGAATCCGTCCAGCACCCCTGGTGAGACAAAACCGTGACTCATCAGTGAAGAGCAGTTTTTGCCACTCCTGTCTGGTCCAGCGAAGGTGGGTTTGTGCCCATAGGCGGCGTTGTTGCTGGTGATGTCTGGTAAGGACCTGCCTTACAACAGGCCTACAAGCCCTCAGTCCAGCCTCTCTCAGCCTATTGCGGACAGTCTGAGCACTGATGGAGGGATTGTGTGTTCCTGGTGTGACTCGGGCAGTTGTTGTGGCCATCCTGTCACGCAGGTGTGATATTCGGATGTACCGATCCTGTGCAGGTGTTGTTACACGTGGTCTTCCACTGCGAGGATGATCAGCTGTCCTTCCTGTCTCCCTGTAGCGCTGTCTTAGACGTCTCACAGTGCGGACATGGCAATTTATTGCCCTAGCCACATCAGCAGTCCTCATGCCTCCCTGCAACATGCCTAATGCACGTTCACGCAGATTAGCAGGGACCCTGGGCATCTTTCTTTGGGTGTTTTTCACAGTCAGTAGACAAGTCTCTTTAGTGTCCTGCGTTTTTAGAACTGTGACCTTAAATGCCTACTTTCTGTAAGCTGTTAAGGTCTTAACGACAATTCCACAGCTGCATGTTAATTAATTGATTATGGTTAATTGAACATGCATGGAAAACATTGTTTAAACCCTTTACAATGAAGATCTGTAAAGTTATTTGGATTTTTACAACATTATTGTTGAAATACACAGTCCTGAAAAAGGGACGTTTCTTCTTTTGCTGAGTTTATGTTTTTATATATATATATATATATATATATATATATATATATATATATATATATATATATATATATATGCCAATATTACATATTCTTAAAAAACTATCAGAGAGCCCAGTCCTTGCCGATAGTCCATTACTCTTAACATAATACAATATTTACTGAAGATATGGTCTTTTTTTGGTGTGTCTTAATAGAAAATAATTTTTGTTACTGTTTTTTTATGATGTGAAAATCTGATTATCTTAAAAGTATTTAAACAAAAGTATGACAAAAAAGGAAATAATTCTTTTACAAATGATCTATTTACTTTTTTTCAATCTACTCGCCTAAACAAAAACTGGTAAGGATAATTTTGGAGGGGGCTTTATTTGTTTAGCAGTAGAATGAGCTGAATATGATGGAAAACTCATAGTTCAAAATTCAAGTCTGCATGGCAGTTATAAAACTGGCATGAAAAGAAACATATGCAGAGGAAATAAGTGATTCAGACTCCAAATGTACTTTATAGTGGAAACGGCAGCTCTTCCTTCCTTTATCTGATGTATTTTGACCAAAACAGAACAGAACCTTAGGGACTGGTGTTAACTCCTGAAACATGTCTTTGATTTGGGAACAAAGAGTCGTACAATGTCTCCTTTAGAACTCTGATAATAGAACATGTCTGAGATGACAAAAAAACATATAAAAATAAGGTCTTTTAGATCCTCAACTTCAGCACATTATGTGAGAAGTTTGAAATGAGTCCCTAACAAAACATTTTAAATAGTTACACATGGAAGAGTTATGTTAAATTACTCAAAAACCAGATGTATACTTTATAATGAAATAGTGGACAAATAACTAGTTAATGCATTTTCTATAAGTGCACCCCCACTGTTCCTTTTTTGGATTACTATGAGGATCTGTTAAGCAAGTTTAAAAAACGTGTAATCAAGATGACAAAGAAATTACTTTTATTTCTAGTTTTTTTTAATATCTGGGGAGTGTTTTCTCCTATTGAAAATAAAAAAACAACAAAAACAACATTCGGAAAGCCAAATTAGTTGAGACTTTAACTGCAAAACACTGAACAATGTGCACACTAACAAATGGCTGAGCTGTTGCCTGCAGGCCTTGGTGGTGGTAAAGATGATAACAAGGACACACAGAGGTTGGGTGTGCCTTGAGTGACAAGCCTCTGTTCTCATCAGAAGGAAATCTAAAGCATATTTTATTAATTCAGATGAAAACGTTGCTGAGTGACTGAATCGCTGACTAACTGGGGCAGCTACAACATGTGGATTCTGCTGTTGCAGCGACATCAAAAACAGATCATCATAAGACTTCTGAGCCCAGGAAACCACAGATGTACTTCACAAAGAGAACAATCGGATTTATCAGTAGTGGAACACTTTGTTCTGTGCTGTTTATAGCTACTTCATCACCTTCTATTGTTAGATTTTCTTCAGTTTATGTAAACATCTTTTTCATTTAATACAGGGATTCTTTATTTATTTTCCCTAGAAAACTTCATGCTCACAATTTCAGACTCTGGAAAATCAAATAAGTATTTTTCTGTAACCAAATGATCCTTTTTCTTCTGAAAAAAGTTGAAATGACACTTTAATCTCAACATCTGACATCCTTTGGAAGAAAAAATAAAATCCATCTCCAAAATACCTGTAGGAGAAGGTTGTTTCTAATCACAACCAACAATTTCTAATTTGATGCCATTTTTGAAACATCAATATTCTGAAAAAGAAAGGCAGAAATAAAAGACTGGGTATTTTTGATATGACATCTACCAGAAAGACAATGGAAAAAAAGTATTAAGACATGCCTGGTGAGACAAAAAACCCATCAGAACGCAGCACAGCTCCATCTTCCTTTTTTTCACACTTTTACTCTCCAGACACAGAGGCACAAGATGACAGCTGTACCCTGTCATCTGCAGGATGAAGAAACATCTTTCTGACCTGTCTGTCATTCATCCCCTCCAGTCTTAAATTCAATAATACAGTTAGGACAAAAGTTATATCATAAAATCAGATGGAACGGCATGGACTCCTATGGGAACCGTCATCAATCAGCAGATGTAATCATCAGAGTCAAATTCAAATGCCAAAACCATTAATCACATTTTTCTTAAATTAATTCAAATGGGGTACAGAAGAAGGAAATTTTCCACAAGCAGTGTACCATGGCTGACTATTAGGTTTCTAAAAGAATGACTAAATTACAAAACATGATGGAGAAAGGACAAAGAGAAGGAACGAAAAAAAAGTGTTCTTCTCTCATATAACTGGGTGGTAATTAGCTGCCTAATAAAGCAGGCTGCCAGCTGTCAGTACCGTGTGAATAATAACTCAAACCATCAGCAGAATTTCAACCTTACATCCGCTGTTTGTGCAGTGGCGTGGAGCATACTGAGAGCTTTTCACACCCAGCATGCAGGGACAACCTTCAGCACAAAGAGTTCAAAGTGTCCTGCTTCACATTCTGCTGGTGAACTGGAATTCCTCAGGCACACTGCATGCCTCGCATTGACATCTTGGCCAAACTAACCACAGGCAGACGGCTGGAAATGAGCTTCATTTTGGCACAAATCATTAGCACAGAGGGTGCCAAAGTCCAGTCCTCCAGAGATACAATCCTGCTACTTTTAAATGCACACCCGGCCCAACACACCTGAATTAACTGGCTGAATTCCCTCATCAGCATATCATTCACCCTCTGCAGAGGCCTGGTAAAAAACTATTCATTTGATTCAGAGATGCTGGATGAGGGATGCATCTAAAACCTACAGGACAGTAGCACTCTAAGACTGATCTAAGCTTTTAGAGAGTATGGACAACAGATAATTTTGACAAAACTGACATAACCTAAGCTTAGCCTTGTCCACACGTAGCCAGGTCTCTCTCAAAACGAAGATATTTTTCTGCGATTTGGCCTGTCATCCACACGAAAACACAGATTTACGGCACCGGAAACGAATCTTTCTAAAAACTCCGGCCAAAGTGAGGATTTGCGTTTTCTCCGTTTCAAGCGTTTGTGTGTGGACAGAAATAACCAGAGTTTTAGGCTCGGCAACGTCACTGTCCGCGACAAAAATGCTCCGATTTCACTTGCGTGTTTACACTCAGAAACAGCATTTAGGCCCTCAGAACTGTGTTGACATTACCAATTTTCCAAGCGCTTTTTGTTTGCTTTTTTTTACAAGCTCTCTGTAGAAGTTAGAACATAGAAAGTTACTCTGGGTGGGTAGGATTTGGGTGAACTACTGCCCCCTAAAGGTTTGGAATGTCTGTGAATCTGTTTAACAACGCACTTATGCGGTTAGATGTGGATGGAGTTTTTTTTTTTTTTTTTACAGAGGTGGTGAAAATATTTGTTTGTTTGTTTTAAAAAAGGCTATGCGTGTACATGGCCTAAAGCTCGTATGGATTTTGAGAGACAGTAGAGTATTGCTTTGACATTTAATTGATACCAGGCCTGCACAACATCAGGAAACATGTGATTGTGATATTAATATAGGCTATGAATAACTCCAATAAAATATTGTCTTTATTATTGTGATGTTTACCATGTTTTAAAGCGATTAAAACAGGTAAGGTAATTAATCATTAAATTGTGTACCCTAAACTAAAATGTTACCGTTTACCCTTATCACATGGTGTATGTCAATACGACCATCACAGCAAAGTCCATCAATAAGTGACAGACAGGAAAGAACCCTGCAGAGTCAATTCACTCAAGATGCATTAAGAACCAATTTTGGTGCGATTGCTAATCTTCTCTAGCAGCATAATCACAATCATTCTGTTGGACTGCTTATTTTTTATTTAATATTTTCCAGAGTGGAAAATAGATTTTGAGATTGAGCACTTATTTTTCTACAACCACATAATTGTATAAGGCATAATATTTAGCAGGCAATACCATACATGCAAACTACAGAAATATTGGAAATCATGAATATTTAAAACTATGTGTCACAATCATCGCAAGAGGAAAAAAAAGGAAGCGATAATAATCAATGTATTTATTTAACACTTCCTACTCAATGTATAAAGGACAGTGGGCCGCTTTGTGTGTGTGTGTGTGCGAGTGTGTGTGTGTGTGTGTGGGGGGGGGGGTGTGTGTGTGTGTGTGTGTGTGTGTGGGTGGGTGTGTGTGTGTGTGTGTGGGTGTGTGTGTGTGCGTGTGTAGGTGTGTGTGTGTGCGTGTGTGTGTGATAATTGGTATATTAAGCCAAGGGTTTAAAGGTCACAAGTTTGAATCTTGGCCAGGGCTTTTCTGTGTGAACCTTGCATGTTCTCCACATTCATGAGTGGGTTTTCTCTACAGGCGGCTTCCACCCACAAGCCAAAATCTTGTGCATAGGAGTTAACCGGTGATCCTAAGCTGACCTCAGGTGTGAGAGTGAGCATGCATGGTTGTTAATCTCTGGCCATACAGTAACCGATTGTACAGTTCAGTGAGTCGTCTTTTCTATCACTCTCACCTTCTGCATACCCCCCACCCCCACAAACACACACCAAACAGGGTTACATGGATTAAATTGATTCTTAGATCAATTTTTGCTTTGAATTTTGCTTTCATCTTCATTTTCTTCCTCTTTTCACCCTTTGTCCCCGAACTCCTCTCAACCCTTTCAGCCTATCTTATATAAATAAAGAAATGGTCTTCATTTTGTAATTAAAAGTATGACCATGAGGTCAGATGAGGGTGCATTGCTGCATATTTATGCAGGGGATGTGCTTTCTCTGAATCCCTTTGACAGATAATAGTCGCCTGTTATCATTGCTTCCCTCACTGCTGGGAAAGTTCAATACAAGCAGGGGATGGAGGCTCCAGGCAGTTCACCAATGGCCACATTTAATCATGTGTGTATTTTTATAAGACACTTTGTAAATTTAATAGTATAATATTCAGTGAAAAGATTTCTCAGAGCTGGCAAAATATTTGTTAAAATCATTACTGTTTGTATCACGAGACACATTCCAGATTCACATTTAATGGAAGAAAAGAAGAACCAGTGGTTGAAACAGAGAGCATAATCACGCCTGGGGGAAACAAACAAAAAAAAAGGTTTTGAAATGAGTAATTATTTTTGTCGCTAAATAAGAATAAAAGGCAAAACATTTTCAGGTGTAAACCAGCAGCCTGTTACCCTACAAGAGACGTTTTTTTTTCATTAGAAATTCATTCATTACTCAGCAACCACCTAATAGATCCATGTCTTTGAGTTCTACAGTAATAGCAAATTGATTGAATTATCCTCAGGAGAAAATAGGGTGGGAACTAGCCAGCCAAAAAAAGAACAGCAGAATCATTGGCTTTAAGCTGATGGATGAGACCCGAATAGAAATAAATAAGAAAGAGTTGAATAAAGGTGAAATGTGTCAGAAACAGTTGATGATTAGCAGGGTTTACGGCGTGTTTTAGAAATTTTAAAATGGTGATTCGCTCTAAAGATTCTGGGACTCGCAGGTTACTGTATCCCGGCTCACTGATTTAAATTATCCATCAGCAATAATCCTAGAAAATGAAAATACAAAATTACTGCTCAAAACCTACACAGAACAAGGCAGCACAATTCCAAAATAACTCAGTCGGGAAAAACAGTTCAAGAGCAAAAGAATAGCAGATGAATCTACTTACTGATTTAATAAAATGGTAATAGAGTGAGATATTGAACAATTAAAACCAAACAAAAAAACTTATTTTAGATTCAAATTTTAAGACTGTATTATCTTAGACAAAAAGAAAATCCCCAAAAACCCAACGTAATACTTTAGACTGTTTGTAAACTCTCTATAGATATATCAGTTGAGAGATGCAACAAAGCCAGGTGTTCATTGGAATGAATAAACATATAAAGTCATTATAACTGCAGTAGAGCTTCTCATACTTCTTCATGTGCACAAATATAACCCAACTTGGGCCTCGAAGAATAACACACATGCATTCGTACCATTTGGGCCCCAGTTGAATCACAGTTTTCCACTTGTAATGTACAAATTTCACTACACTAAATTTCCTAAACATAGGCTTCTTTATTTTTTTCCCCTTTGGCTGGGACTTCTTGTTTTCTTAGTGCTACCCTTTTACTGGGCAGGTATAGATGATAAATTATTGCCACACACACTTTGCAGTCGAGAAGATGGTAGAACAGACTGGGAAATATGAATTTGCCAAATTTGTCACTGCAGAACTGCCAGATCCACCTATGATATCCAGGGGTTCAGTGTTCAGTCCCACTTTATTCCCAGTTAGTAACTGCACCCAATATACATTTATATGCTGATGACACACATCGGCAGTTTCCTTAAAATCAACTATTTGAGCTTTTACAGGAAGCTTTTCGATACGGACATCTCTGCTGAATCTCATTGGTTCTTAACTCAAAGAAGATCAAGGGCCTGATTTATCAATATTCCAAATAAAGAGCTGCAAAATTGCATGCGCCACAAAAGATTTGTTTGAAGGGATTGTTCCTGATCTGCAGATGATCTGCTAAGATTGTGTGCGACAATCATAACAGTGTGCCAGCCTTTCTGATCCATGCACAGTCTGTGCCACAGCTCGAGAGAGCAGGAATAGGCGCAGTGGATTCATGATGTTTCTTTGGCACAAAAGAAAGTGAAAGAAACGACATGCCTGTCAAGTCTATGGCTGTAGGAGAGTTAAGTACTATTAGGCTAGAATGTCTTTGAATAATATTTTTTGTCTGTCATTAATAAATGTAATGCGTGCTGTGTACATGCGCCGCTATCTGCTCCATGCAGGCGCCATATTCCAGAGCGAGGCTGCAGCTTGTCCAGAACAAAGCTGCTCGCTTAGTCCTAAGATGTCCATATTCGACTAATGTTTTTGAAATACCCAGCACTTTATCATGGCTTCTTTTAAAAGGCAAGTTGCAGTACAACCTACTCATATTCATAAAAAAAATATTCTAACAAGTCAACCAGAATAATTTTACAAAGAGTTAATTTACTCTGATCAGATACACACCCACTGTACCAGATTTGCTTGTGATACTAAATTAATGGTAAAATGTGCTCACACAAACTTCCTGCCAAAATCTGCTGTCTATAGAGCATCTCAGGAATGGAATAAATTATCTAAAAATATTAGAGAACTAAAGGGCATGTGTTCTTTAAAAACAATATTAAAATCTAATTTTAGCTTTGGATCTACCTGAATGTTTTAGATATTTTAATGAGGGTTTGGAAATATACAAGTTAATTACATCTGGCTTTTGTATGTAATCTGAAATGTAGGAATTTTGTTTGGAAAATGTCATGTGTAATTGTCATCGTGGTATTGCACATGATTATTATATTTTATTAATTGGACCCCAGGATGATTAGTAACCACTCCAGTGGAAACTAATGGGGACCCAAATAAATGAACAAAGTGCTCTCTGCGCCTGGTTAGTAAATCACCTGCTGCATGTTTTTGCGCCTGCTGTGAGGTTTACGCACGTTTTAAAAAGCGCAAACATTTGATAAATCAAGCCCTAAATGTATGACAATAAGTTCTCATGAAAAGCAGGTGTCTATCACAAAAGCTGGCATAAGTATAGAAAAGTCACTTCACTAGAGAATCTGACCTGATAAAAAAACCCAAAAAACTGTCATCCTTTCATGCTCATGTTGGCCATTAGATAAAAGACTACAAACCTAAACTGGGCAGTTTTTTTCAAGATCAGCTAGAAAACCTTTTGCCATCCACTCTTTTCCTTTCTGCTTGACTACGTTGATATTTATAAAACTGCTCCCTTACTACAAAAAAAGACTCCACAAATCTTTCTGAATTATGAATTTCAACCATTTATCTCTTGGACTCATTGTCGCACCGTAGACAAGTCTTTAGGATGCAGGTCTTTAAGTCAAAAGAGATAAATATGCACGTTGCTGTTTATTGCAACAACTCTTAGCTCTGAGAATCAAAACAGAATTAGTTAAAAGTGCCTTTTTATTTTTTTTGTTTCAAATCTTTGGAAAAGATTATTTATTATCATCCTAAATTATTATAATAAAAAAATTGTGAGAACCCACAGATCTTGAAAAACAAAGCCAAGCAAATAAATTTAATACGATGAGTTAAATATCAATAATCCTTTTGTTGTTTTTGTTGGATATGTCGAAATCGATAATTAAAAATTGGCACAAAATTGGTTTTGTATGTTTTGTAAATCAGAACAAGCTTTAATTGGACTGCTTAAGTGATTTCAGTTCAGGCTGAAGATGGATAAAATACCAAGTGACATTAGAAAAAATATCTATAAACTGAATAACGTCACAGCTAAGATCATCTTTAAATCACTCAAGGTTGCAGCTTTTATCCTGGCGGGCGGTTCTACCAATGCATCAATAGAAAAGGAAAAATTACGCTGATAACAAAAAGAAAAGAAACCTGTATTGCTTGTAGAGAAAATAATATTACTTAATATATCACACTGATGCATGGATTGTAAGTCGTAAAAAACACTACTTTGTGTTTTGTAATCTACTCGGTGCAGCCAAACATCACTGCATCCCATCATTTAAAAACATTTTCTTTACCCTGATTTACTTTTGGAGAAGCAGACATTTTGAGAAATAAATGAGTGGAAAGGAGAGACATGCCACACTGCATTGTGTTCAAGGGAAAACCACAAGACAGCTGGAGAAGGGAGATACACAGGAGCTCTATAGTCTTTGGGAGGTTAAATGAGCACAAAGCTGGGTGTCTACCGATAGTACTTCTTTGTTGCTGCTGTTGTGGCAGCTGTTATTTTGTGCCTTTGTGCCTTTTTGGAGCACTTGACCATTATGTTCAGTTACATCCCAAGTCTTTGTTGTTACCTGGGCTTCAGTCTCTGTATATCTGCCCTTCTTCCTCTATTACTTTCTCACATGGCCATCTATCTTTCTCTTGGACTCCCTGCTAACACCCTGAGGGTGAGCTTCACAAAGTTAGAGTTTTGACTGCAGATTGAGATTTGTCGCTGTTGCCTTCGAGTGTCCAAAATGGAAAAACACTTAAAGGAATATAATCTGCAGCGCGCTCCTAGGGGCTGAAGAGAGATTTTACGACTGACTTTGTGACAGTGCACATGTCACTCACATAGAAACAAACCCATAGATTTGGAAAGCCGTTTGAGCATTTATTAGATATCTTTGATATCCAACTTTAAATCCATGTACTAGTACAGACTTCATCCTCACTAGTAAGACAATTTGGCACACTAGTATAACGACTAGGGTGCACTAGTATAACGACTGTGTCTTACATGTCACGTTCTTTCCACTACTAGTGCCACTTTTGGACTACTAGTATGCAATCAAACCTTACTAGTAAACTACTGTGCAGCACTAGTGACAGTACAAGACCCAACTAGTAGGCATGTGTCACGCACTAGTAGCCTCCTAGACCCTACTAGAAGCGCAACAATGCCCACTAGTAGCACTAGTAAGGCATTTTTGACCTCACTAGTGCTACTAGTAAGAGAAAAAATGGACACTAGTAGTACTAGTGGGATGTGTTTTCCCTTACTAGTACTACTAGTAACAGCGAGCACACTAGCACACTAGTAGTACTAGTGAAAGCCAAAATGTCCACTAGTAGTTCTAGTGGACATGTTGGGTCTTACTAGTAGTACTAGTAAGCTTAAACGAATCCCACTAGTACTACAAGTGGACATTTTTGATATCACTAGTACTACTTGTAAGGGCCAGAGCAACCACTAGTAGCACTAGTTGGGGTATTTAGGATCTTACGAGTGCTACTAGTGAAGGCAAAAATGTCCACTAGTAGTACAAGTAAGGGTCCAACTGTCCACTAGTAGCACTACTCGAATTAATTCAATAAAATGCTAATGAGGAGGTGTGGACAGTATGCACTGAAACTTCTTGCTATTGGCTCTTCATAAAGAATTGCACCCAGCTAAAATTTAACCCTATAAAGCCTGATGAACTTTCACTGTTATTGTTGTAATGAATTTGACATTCAGATTCAAGTGTATGGCTATGCTTCATAATTATTCACTGTCCTGAACACTTAAAATACTCTTTAGGAAACATGATGTCATTTGATTTTGGTGCCCACTAGTGGCCTCTAAATGCCCACTAGTGGCACTTAACGGCCACTAGTAGCACTAGTGGGCATTTTGAGGCCACTAGTAGAACTAGTGGGCACTTAATGGCCACTAGTACCACTAGTAGTCACATAGCGGCCACTAGTAGCACTAGTGCCGCAAAGCTTAGAGGCCACTAGTAGGACTAGTGGGCATGTTGAGGCCACTAGTAGAACTAGTGGGCACTTAAAGGCCACTAGTACCACTAGTAGCCACATAGCGGCCACTAGTAGCACAAAGCTTAGAGGCCACTAGTAGCACTAGTGGGCATTTTGAGGCCACTAGTAGGACTAGTGGGCACTTAACGGCCACTAGTACCACTAGTAGGCACATAGCGGCCACTAGTACCACTAGTGGGCATTTTGAGGCCACTAGTAGCACTGGTGGGCAGTTAACGGCCACTAGTAGGACTAGTGGGCATGTTGAGGCCACTAGTAGAACTAGTGGGCACTTAACGGCCACTAGTACCACTAGTAGCCACATAGCGGCCACTAGTAGCACAAAGCTTAGAGGCCACTAGTAGCACTAGTGGGCATTTTGAGGCCACTAGTAGGACTAGTGGGCACTTAACGGCCACTAGTACCACTAGTAGGCACATAGCGGCCACTAGTACCACTAGTGGGCACATAGCGGCCACTAGTACCACTAGTGGGCATTTTGAGGCCACTAGTAGCACTGGTGGGCAGTTAACGGCCACTAGTACCACTAGTGGGCATTTTGAGGCCACTAGTAGAACTAGTGGGCACTTAACGGCCACTAGTACCACTAGTAGCCACATAGCGGCCACTAGTAGCACAAAGCTTAGAGGCCACTAGTAGCACTAGTGGGCATTATGAGGCCACTAGTAGAACTAGTGGGCACTTAACGACCACTAGTACCACTAGTAGGCACATAGCGGCCACTAGTAGCACTAGTAGAACTAAGCTAAAAAGCCACTAGTAGTACTAGTGGGAACTTAACGGCCACTAGTACCACTAGTGGGCATTTTGAGGCCACTAGTAGAACTAGTGGGCACTTAACGGCCACTAGTACCACTAGTAGGCACATACCGGCCACTAGTAGCACTAGTGGGCATTATGAGGCCACTAGTAGAACTAGTGGGCACTTAACGACCACTAGTACCACTAGTAGCCACATAGCGGCCACTAGTAGCACTAGTAGAACTAAGCTAAAAAGCCACTAGTAGTACTAGTGGGAACTTAACGGCCACTAGTACCACTAGTGGGCATTTTGAGGCCACTAGTAGAACTAGTGGGCACTTAACGGCCACTAGTACCACTAGTGGGCATTTTGAGGCCGCTATGTGCCTACTAGTGGTACTAGTGGTCAATAAGTGTCCACCAGTGCCACTAGTGGCTGCTAAGCTAACATTAGCAGCTGACATTAGCAGCTACTGTATACAGCCAGGCCATGTTGCCATAATACTACACGCTGTCTTAATCCCAAAATGACTAATAAAGCTGGCAACAATTAGCTGTCTTATTTTCTCACCTTGACAGCTTTAGAAAACTTGAAAACATAGCACTACAAATGACAACAATATACTGTTATGAACCAGAAAAATAAGAAATGAGGGACTATGGAGGGAACGACACAAACTATTACATTAGTAATTGTGTGCATATCTTAGCCACTAAAATGTCCAGAATGCCACATGGGCTATTTTATGGGTCTATCTGAATAAAATAGTTCTGATTAAGTTACCAAAAGAAGTTGGCACATCTTTCAGTATGAATGCTGTTAAACACTTTAGTATCCAGAGTGGCCACTTTAAGGCTTTAAGCACACAGTTTGAACATCCACCAATCAAAATCCATATCCCACCTTCTTAATTTGCATGCAGTCCACTAGTCCTACTAGTGACACTAGTGGCTGCATGTTGCAACTTACATGTTAACTAGTAAAGGCTAGAATGTCCACTAGTAACACTAGTGGACATTAGTAACACACAGTATTATGGTTTTACTAGTACCACTAGTAAAAGGCAAAAAGTCTAGTAGTAGCACTAGTGAGACTTTTTTGATCTCACTAGTACCACTAGAAAGGGGCAACATGTCTACTAGAACTACTAGTAAGGGCCAAAATGTGTACTAGTAGCACTAGTAAGTGGCAAAATATCCACTAGTAGCACAAGTAGGGGACTTTTACACCTTACTAGTAGTACTAGTGCGATCAAAAATGTTCACTAGTGTTACCAGTGGCACGGTTTTGTTTTTTACTAGTGTGACTAGTAGAAGAAAGTTTGTCTCACTCGTGAGCTTCTGAATGTCACATGTAAAGGCTTTGGCTGTACTAGTACTCATCTGCGCATCACTAGTTCGCAACTAGCACGCCACTAGTATGCAATTACACACTACTAGTGCGTGACTACACACTACTAGTGCAACATTTCTGTAACATGTGAGACAATTCTGCACACTGGTAGGACAACTTTGGCATACTAGTAGGACAGCTACATCTTACTAGTGAGGCAAAACTGTGCACTAGTTGACAATTCTGTACCACTAGTGCTACTAGTGACATCCTAAATTTCTACCAGTTAACATCTAGTGCTGCATTAGTAGTACTAGTAGCATACAGATGTCAATTAGTACAAAGTTTTGCCTCACTAGTAAGATGTAGCTGTCTTACTAGTATGCCAAAGTTGTCCTACTAGTGTGCAGAAATGTCTTACATGTTACAGAAATGTTGCACTAGTAGTGTGTAGTCACGCACTAGTAGTGTGTAATTGCATACTAGTGGCAAGCCGGTTGAGAACTAGTGATGGGCAGATGCGCACTAGTGCAGCAAAAGCCTTTACATGTGACATTCAGAAGCTCACTAGTGAGACAAACTTTCTTCTACTATTACACTAGCAAAAAAAAAACCTTGCCACTAGTAACACTACTGAGAATTTTTGATGTCACTAATACTACTAGTAAGGTGTAAAAGTCACCTACTTGGGCTACTAGTGGATATTTTGCCACTTACTAGTGCTACTAGTGCACATTTTGGCCCTTACTAGTAGTACTAGTAAAGTAAAACATGCCTCACTAGTAGCACTAGTAGACATGCTGGCCTTTTCTTGTAGTACTATTAATATGATAAGTCTCACTAGTACTACTAGTAGACTGTTTGGCTTTTACTAGTAAGGTAAAACACATCCTCACTAGTACCACTAGTGGATATTTTAGCTTTCATTAGTACTACTAGTGAGTATCTTCATTGTTACTAGTAGTACTAGTAAGAAAAAAACCACCCCACTAGTACTACTAGTGGACATTTTGTCTCTTACCAGTACCTCTAGTGAGGTCAAAATGCCTTACTAGTGCTACTAGTGGGTATTTTTGCGCTACTAGTAGGGTCCAGGAGGCTAGTAGTGCATGACACATGCCTACTAGTTGGGTCTTGTAGTGTCACTAGTGCTGCACAGTAGTTCACTAGTAAGGTTTGACTGCATACTAGTAGTTCAAAAGTCGCACTAGTAGTGGAAAATAGGTGACAAGTAAGACACTATATATATATATATATATATATATATATATATATACTAGTGCACCCTAGTCATTATACTAGTGTGCCTAATTGTCTTACTAGTGAGGACGAAGTGTGTACTAGTACATGGACTTAAAGTTGGATATCAAATATATATTTAATAAATGCTCAAACGGCTTTCCATACATAAACACTGAAATGATACTGGTAGTTCACCCTCCTTTATTTTGTTATGTAGTCTATGATATTTCTTCTTGTGTTTCTTGTGTTTTCCTTGATTTTGAGGCTGTTTAATACATGTGCCTTCCTGCTTCTCTCAGTGGATTTCACTCTCTACTCCCCCTACATCTGGTTACATTTGCTAACCATCACACATGTTATGTTGTTAGGCTTCAGCTCACTGAACTTATTTAATGCCAGGTTTTTTAGCTGCACCCGTGACAGGATTTTAGAGCCATTATAGATCAAAAAAAAAAAAAAACACACAAAAAAAACACAAAAAACAATGTGGCCACGGGGAATAACTTTTTGCCAGAAAACTGAAATTTCGACATTAATCTCATATATTTACAAGAGAAAACTGGGATGTTTTAAGATGTTAAACAGTTATACATTTGCCAGAGATGTATAATTTTCCATTAATAAAAGCATAATTTTTTATTATTAACACTAAGATGTTCTTTAAAATGTAAAGTCACACAATTGTAACAAAAATGCTAAACGTTCTCTAGGTTTGAAGTGCACATCTGGATATTTTCCAAAGTGTTAGAGGTACATCCGGGTTCTTTTCCTGTATCAGAATGACATTTCCCAGATTTGGACTTGCCATGAAGGCCTTGTATGGGAAACAGTATTACATTGATCTGCGGAAAACACTCCTCAGACAGTGAAAAATAAGTCAAGTCAACATGCATTAAGTCAAGCCTCCTAAATTTACTTCTTAGAAGTAAATCTTAGAAGACTTCCGGCATTTTTTGTTGCAAATGTCTGACCTAGAACTTTAGTCAATATCTTAGTTTTAATTTACATTTATTCCAGTAGTTCTCAAATAGTGGGGCGGGGCCCCATGCGCAGTGAGGTGGTCGGGGGGGCTGCGAGAGGCAGGAGGACTTTTGTCTTCATTCATGCTTGAACGATAAACAAGCCTCCAGTCACTAGGTGGCAGCAGTGCTCAAACTAATCAACAGGCTGCCTGTTCAACCCAGCAGAACTAGTCTACACAGACACACCGGTGTACAGACTGACGGAGTAGCAGGGCTCTATGAAGTTCGCAATGTGGGACAGGTGGACGGAATTGCTGAATTTAACAAACAAAATGGAATCCACATTTAAACGCTGTCCCTGTAGTGTTTTGGCGGCTGCAACTTTTGTACCGCTTGCTACCTGGTAAGGCAGGGGTCAGGTCGGCCCTCCTCTCCACACAAACAGAATAAACCAGCCAGCCATGGCAAAAACCTCACTTAAACAGTGACGTCCTCCAAATTATAAAAAAAAACTCGAAGCTTAGCGCAAGGATCAGGGCTAGCATTAACAAAGGTCCTAATCATTATTAGAAGTGAGCACTATTTTTTTATATGTATATATATATATATATATGTATATATATATATATATATATATATATATATATATATATATATGTATATATATATATATATATGTATATTATTATTCTTTTTTTTTTTTTTTAAGAATTAACTGATGAAACCGACAAGTAACCAATGTTAAGTTTTAAAAAGTTTTGAGTGTTACTGTTCAGTCTGGAAAGGCACATCCCAGTGAATCATTTGTACCTTTTTTCTTCTGATAATCAGACTGAGCAGTCTTGATTAAATGTTACCATTTAAGTTAATTAACTGAACTTGGAAATAATGTTAGGACTTCAAACAATAAAAGGAGGTGCAACAACTTAAAATTGAAGTTGTCGGAGCTCATTTTATGTAGAATGCTTGTGCCACTGGTTCTTACAGGTAAATAAATATTATCAGGTTCTGAATAGTATTTCAATTCGGGGTGGGGGGGGTTAAACACAAACATCTCTGCCGCTCCTACACTGCTGTTTTAATGAGTCCCTCTGTTTCCCATCCAATAACCTGTAAAACAACATTTAGGGTCTTTCGTGCAATTTTGACTCCTTGCTATGTTAAAAACAACTTCTGTTATTGTTTAGAGACTGTATAATATAGTGATTTCAGTTATTAAAAATACACGTATATTTTATGTTTAAACACTGTTAACTGATGAAAACCTACTTATGCTATGGTTAGATTGGATGTATATACTGAAATTAGGAAAAACGAATACAAAGAATATAAATTTAAAATTTAAAAACAACTTTTCTCCCTCTGACAAAACAGCATATGGATCAATGGCCATTTGTTTCCGACCAGTAAAACTCATTGCAGAGGCCGAGGACAACCTGCAGAAGCCCCAGACAGCATGAATGAAGTTTGCTGTTGGAAATAATTATCATTCCTTTTTTTGTTACACTTTCCATTACACTGGAGACTCTTTCCACACCATTTGCTGCTCTCTGCTGAGCTGTTCATCCAGGTCCTCCACTGCCCTAATACAGTATAGCCATGTTATGCACCATCTGCCATACACACAACTACCTAGACTTAATGTGGACACATCAGCAGATTAGAGGAGCTAAATGATGTGGGTAGTGGTGTACTACATACAGTAGTTTTATAGGAAATGTGGTGGGGGGGATGGTGGCACTGGGATCATTAGATGTTTCACCCTCAAGAAACGGTGAAGGACACAGAATGTAAGGCTAACAAAAAGGGATGGATGTCCTAAAATAAATTTTATAGATGTGTATTTACAGTCATTTTTTAAGACGCTTAGATGTTAATAAGACATGACTCGTCTTACCTAGAAATTCTGGGAATTTGTTCGAAATACATTCATGTCAATGTGAAAAATAATGTATTATTTACCATGGCTTCTGCTTCTATTTGCATTGGAAGTAGCCCTAGTTACAAAAAGTATAAACTTCTAAAAAGAACAAAACCCACTGTGTAAAACTGATTTTTTTTTGACAACTGATTTTTTGAGCCTCTATATAGCATATGAACGTTTTTTGGGGCTGAAAAGGCCCAGGAGCCCTGATAAATGGCCAAATACAACCCAATAGTAAAGCCCTACAATTGAAAGACTGCTTTTCCCCGCCCATTTATGGAATTTAAATCAGATGCATGCTGATTGGACGATTTACCCCGAGGGCTGTATGATGATACGGTTAATACTTCTATGGGGAGCCTAAACTTTCTCCCCTTCCAATCCCCATGGGTTTCCCTGACTGAAAAAAAGAAATGAATGAAACTCAATGGAGTGATAAAAGTTATTTTCTGGTCTGCTTTGCCTTATGCCCTGAATCACAATTACACTGTACCTCAATTTAAATAATAATTAATGATGTGAGTTTCGACTGTGTTTGTTATGTGATTTATTTGCTTGTAACAGTTCGTAATTAAAATGACTACAAATCAGAAGTCACATATATGACGTCACAGAGCTAGCAGTAGCTAGCACTTGAAACACTCACAGAGACCTTGTAGAGCTCGTCCCGAATGGTGGCTCTCACTCGTCTCAATTATTTCTCCCCCAGTATAGCTGCCACTATTCACATGATCAGATTTAAAGTGTTTTTTTCCACGTTTATTGCTCCTTCCTTCGTCCTGGAAGAAGGATGTTAAGCTCGCTAAACTCACTGCCATTTTTCTTCTTCTTCTTCAGCTGTAGACCACTAAGTAATTTTTGCCACCTGTTGAAAATTAGCACTTTCTCTGCATCAAAATGTGTCTTTAAAATTCACAGACATCATATGTTAAATCCATTGAACGTTTCAAACGGCATCAGAAAAAAAGTTTTATCGCTCCACTGACTCTAATTCATTTTTTTGACAGTAAGAGACCCATGGACCAGAAGTAGAAGGGCTTGACTTAGACTCCCCATAATCAACAGTTACATACAGCAGGCCTTGAAGTGGACGGTGTCATGTCAATTTAAGGGTGTGTGTCATTGGCCTAGGACTCATTTTCAGAGCTTTGCCCAGAATCGCCCGTTTCTCTGCAGCAATTCCAACATTATTTTTGCATAGAAAAGTAGGTTGGATGCAGCACAGACTTTTTGGTGTGGTACATTTGACACCCCAAATTGCCTATATTAACCAACATGGAATTCTAGGACCTCTTCAAAGATTTTCAAAACGTTTGCATCCATCCATCCATCCATCTATCTAATAAGTGTACACAGAAGCAATACCAACATGAAGAAAGGACATATACAAAAGTATATCTTGATAGTTTGATGAAATATTTACAGTTTTGCAGTGACAATATATTTGAGTTTCAATGTTTTGTTTTTACACTCAGTCTTTCACTTGATGTTAAACAGCTCATAGTTCTAAAGGACTCTGAGGGATGCTCATGTTACCAACCTGCTTCTAATCAAACTAAGCACTGTAGCAGTGAAATGTTACACCAGGTTTTGTTTTGGTATTACACATATCTGCTTTTTGGTTTAAAAGCATGTTTGACAAAGATAAAAAACAAATAGAAAAATTCACCCAAAGGTTTTCCAGCATTGAAAGTAAGGTTGTATTTCTAAGACTTTAAATGCATTAAACCACCCCTGAGAGGATTTTCTGCACATCTATTTACTGCTATAAAAACAAACTTACCTGAGTTATATAAATTGAAAAAGAAAATTGAAATAATCTATTTGACACAGTTATAAATGTGTCAATAATGAAGTGCCACAAATGTACAAAGAAAGATCAACCAAATCCAACACTCAGTGGCACAGAATTTAAAGTCTAATTGAGAATCAATGCACTTATCTTTCCTGCATCAATAGCATTAAGCAGCCCTTATCCAAAAAGTCACATGAGGCATTCTATTATAACTGCTGAGCAATGACAGAAGAAAATGACTAAATTCCTTGTGCTGTAAAATATTAAAACACAGAACCAAAGCAAAACATCAAAGTTTTCACTGTTGCTGACTTTTCTTAAACTTAGTCCCACTGTGCCACTTTTTAAATGTTTAAACTTTGTGCTTTTGAAAAAGATTTTGAGAAGACACAAATGACACCTTTCAGCTCTTCTGAAGGAGTGGAATCACTTAAAAAAAAAACGTAACTAATACACATAGACCAAGAGACTGTCGTGTATCGAGTGGTTCATCCTTACTTCCTGTTATTCACTCATTTTTTGTTAAATGTTAAGCAGAAATTTATGAAGCCCTACTGTTTAAATCTTTAAAATATTTTTTTTATGCAAACAAAATTGAGGATTGTTCCACAAAGCTCATACCATAAAGAAGTTTAAAAAAAGTGAAGACGAAAAACAAAGAATAGCGACACCAAACACATATTGCAAACATACTAAAAAAAACACAAAAAAAACACTCCGCTGGCTCATTCCAGGTATGACTATTGAGATGCACAACTTACCACTTTGAAGTTTTCAGCACTGCACTCCATGCCTCTGTAGGAGCAGGACAGCAGCATTTCCTTAATATCATGGCCCGTTCTGTCGTAGAATTCACGCATGTTGAAAGGTCGAGGCTTATAGTTGTCAAAGTCTGTCCTCTCCTTCAAGTTCTTTAGAACATTTTCCTCAACCAGATGTGGGTCCCGAATTTCATACCTGGACAGAAAGACACTAAAAATTAGTTACTCAAGATGTAAAACAAGATGTTCATAAGAACACATTAAACTAAAATAATCCTTCTTGCTCTCCTCATTTAGAAATGTAAGAGAAGCCAGAAAAATCTAAGGTAAAAATATTCATCTAAGGAATCCATTTAATCCTACGGAGCCCATAAGGGACAGGAGGAGGGGGGGCATTGTTTTCTCGTGCGCACCCCATACTTTCTTGTGCGTAAAAGAGAATATTGGGCGCAATTTAGCTTCTCTGTTTTTCAGAATGGAAGAGAAGAAGTAGACATACAGTTAATTTATTTTGTTCTGGCTACGTTTATTGTCCATAAAACAACTGACTAAGAATGATTAATGACTAACATGTTTGTCTAAACACTTTGGGAACCATTTATTATATTCCTTGGTTTGGAAATCAACATCCTTCATGAAAAATAATGAACCTCAATTAACCAGAATGACCCACTGATGACCCCTTCAGGAGCAATGAACCATCAGAATAAGCACCCAAATTATGAAGAGCTAATTTGAAGCACTGTGGAAAAAAATGAATGCAACACATAGACTGAAGGGCAGGGAAAAAGATTTATGTGTTTTTTCTAAAATAACTGATCACTTTTAATTGATTCATTGAATGAAAACAATGTAATATAAAATAGTGGCCATCATATTATTAAATGGTTCATGTATGATGTTACTGTGATCATTTTGGACAGCTCAATTTACACTTACACGCATCAATACATCTTTTTCTAAAACCAAAAAATCCACAATTAGAAGTAGAAACCAGAGAAAGCTCCAACAATAAATCTTTTGATGGCTTTGTTGACTCTGACACTTGGCTTATTTCCTATGAACATGGGCACTATTTCAAATCATTATTAGTGGAAAAGCTAAATGTTTTTTTTCTTTAAATTTCACACGGTCAGTGTGTCTGGGCATAAAAATAAGATGAAAAAAGAAAATTAGAGAGCACTGTCTTAGTATTAGGCTGAAAATCAATTTAGTTTCATTTTTCAACCAATGTACAAGCACCTTAATATGTTCCACTGTGGACACGGTGGCACTGCATACCAGCTTCAGAGTCAGAAAATGAATATCATGTGGAGTGTGGTGTAATTTGAAAGGAGCATCATTTTCTTTTCAATGTTTGTACCTGAACAGAAATTTAGGTCAGTCATGCTTCATGCTGGATGAAGTTAATATGAATAAGAACACTGGGGTTTACCGTTACAGCCACACAGTAAGTCATATTCAGCACCACCCACAGCCAGGGTTTAAGATATTGTCATTCCATCAGATTAAAATGTGTTTTTGTGGAGACCAGGCATGGCAAACCAACCGCTGGATGCTGGACAGATCCATTCATTTTGTCTTTTTCTGTTTGCTTCAACAACCAGATAAAAATAGGTTGACAAGTTTCAAGAAAAAACATAAAATCGTGTCAATTAAACTCGGGATATCAACATGTTTCTATGTGAAATGGGGACATAAACCCAAGATGAAAAGTAAATACTTTAAAATGCTCGCTGAAGTTTGTAATATAATGTCATTATCCACAAGTATCCTAATCCTGTATCAACATGGGGTGAAAGGCCACTCAAAGAGGAAGAAGCCATTACTCTAAAAGCAACGTAAAAAGCCAGATAACAGTTTACAAATGCACTCAGGGAAATATAACTTAACTATTGGTAACATGTCCTGTGGTCTGAAAAAACCGAAATTTAAGAGTTTGTCCATAATGGCCATTGATGCATATAGAGGAAAAGGGAACCCATCAACACCATGCAAACTGTGAAGTACGAGGAGGCAGCTCAATGATGGGAACATTATTATCAATACTATGTGAAAATATTCCCACAATAACCATCAGTTTGAGAAACGTGAGGAAGGAGACCCAAAATGTCTGACCAAACCCATACAGTTTGAAAGGCAATTCTATCAAATATAATCATGTAAACTTCTGCATAATAAAAAAAGTCCTCAGTTTAAAATAAAGATAGTTTTAGCAATCCTAACTGACAATAAAAGTTTAGCTAGATTCAGTGTTGCTCGTTCTTTCGTTAAATGTCCAACTGCCTCCAATAGACCATTTCTTTCTACTACACAACCTAACATAAACTCAGCAAAAAAAGAAACGTCCCTTTTTTAGGACTGTGTATTTCAACAATAATGTTGTAAAAATCCAAATAACTTTACAGATCTTCATTGTAAAGGGTTTAAACAATGTTTTCCATGCATGTTCAATTAACCATAATCAATAAATTAACATGCACCTGTGGAACTGTCGTTAAGACCTTAACAGCTTACAGAAAGGAGGCATTTAAGGTCACAGTTCTAAAAACGCAGGACACTAAAAAGACTTGTCTACCGACTTTGAAAAACACCCAAAGAAAGATGCCCAGGGTCCCTGCTCATCTGCGTGAACGTGCATTAGGTATGCTGCAGGGAGGAATGAGGACTGCTGATGTGGCTAGGGCAATAAATTGCCATGTCCGCACTGTGAAACGCCTAAGACAGCGCTGCAGGGAGACAGGAAGTACAGCTGATCTTCCTCGTGGTGGAAGACCACGTGTAACAACACATGCACAGGATCCGTACATCCGAATATCACACCTGCGTGACAGGTACAGGATGGCCACAACAACTGCCCGAGTCACACCATGAACACACAATCCCTCTATCAGTGCTCAGACTGTCCGCAATAGGCTGAGAGAGGCTTGACTGAGGGCTTGTAGGCTTGTTGTAAGGCAGGTCCTTACCAGACATCACCAGCAACAACGCCGCCTATGGGCACAAACCCACCTTCGCTGGACAAGACAGGAGT
This sequence comes from Valencia hispanica, assembly GCA_963556495.2. Classification (NCBI taxonomy): domain Eukaryota; kingdom Metazoa; phylum Chordata; class Actinopteri; order Cyprinodontiformes; family Valenciidae; genus Valencia; species Valencia hispanica. The sequence goes on along the minus strand of OY747708.1, from coordinate 8,207,273 downwards.
GGCAAAAAGTGCTCTTCATTGATGAGTCACGGTTTTGTCTCACCAGGGGTGATGGACGGATTCGTGTTTATCGTCAAAGGAATGAGCGTTACACCGAGGCCTGTACCCTGGAGCGGGATCGATTTGGAGGTGGGGGGTCCGTCATGGTCTGGGGGCGCTATATCACATCACCATCGGACTGAGCTTGTTGTCATTGCAGGCAATCTCAATGCCTTGCTGTACAGGGAAGACATCCTCCTCCCATATGTGGTACCCTTTATGCATGCTCATCCGGACATGATCCTCCAGCAGGACAATGCCACCAGCCATACTGCTCGGACGTTTCTTTTTTTGCTTCGGTTTATTTCTTCACTTTAGAGCTGATGGGCTTAGAAAGGTTGGAATAATAGTAAATGCAAACTGACATGTCTTTATTTAAGGCAACTTGCGTAAGTAATTTACTAAAACTTTGTAAAATCTGATACTTTTATGTCATCTTACAAGGCAACGTAATGATTATGTTCTTGCCAGGCATTACTTGGTGCATTGGTCATGGTTAGACTAAGCTGTGACATTGACTAGTTTTACTCCCAAATTTTATTAGCACTTACTTACTCTTAGCATTCTCCATCTAAACAAGTAGAAATCCCTATGGGTGTGACATCTATCTGCATTACCTATTGACTTTATCAATATATTAAGCAGATACCGTAATTTTCGCACTATAAGCCGCTACTTTTTTCACACTTTGGACCCTGCGACCTATACAACGATGCAACTAATTTATAGATTTTTACTGGCTAACAGCCTCCAGGGGGCACTGTAGCAGGAAGCGCAAAACTGAGACATACAACTGGGGAAACATTATGCACCAAAGAAGACACTAGTTTTAATTTTAAACTGTTATTTTGCGGCTCATGCTTACACCCTCATCATGAAAAAAAAAACAAATAAATGCATATGATACAGCTTTTGAGTTTAAGGCAATCGAACTGGCCGTCAAAGAAGGAAATAGAGCTATTGCACATAAGTCTGGCATCAATGAATCGACGGTGAGACATTGACTTTAGTGAGCAAGAGGAAGATAGCAACCAAGACTTTTCTGGTAGGCTAAAGTATGTTTTATTTTCTAACCAGACATGTTACTGTTGTGTTGGTGCCATACTGCCGATTCTCAGGTAGAGTTTGAAAAAAAGCATGTCTTAAATTCAAACTAAAAGAAAATCTTCCGTATACATTCCTTCTGTGTAAACAGGGGCAGGCTGGCCCTAGGGAGGTTCTGGAGTTTTCCTGAACGGCCGGTCTCTTCTAGATCGGTGGCTGTAACGTTTGTTTTTGTACTCTAAAAGCAGTCGCGGTTGAGCCACTGTCATGATCCTGCTGTGTATCTGGTTGTGTACGTGAGTAAGGCATCTTTCTTATAGAAGATCTTTGTGTAGCTGGTGCAGCTGCGAGTAGCTAGCTGCTACCAGATGTCAGTAGCTCTCTTCTGCTTTGAAAGGATGCCCATCTAACCTCAGTGTGCTTCCAAATATAGATCGCCTCGGCGCCTGAAAGTTTGAGATATTCATAAAAAGAATAATTTTTTTCATCCACAACCCAAGAAACCTTCAATTTCCCTGGCTGAATTTCAACACCAGCTCACCCCTGTGTGCAAATATCTCATGTTACAACATAAAAAGCTGCGGCTTATATTCAAGTGCAACCTATATACACTCAACAAAAATATAAACGCAACACCTTTGTTTCTGCTCCCATTTTTCATGAGATGGACTTAAAGATCTAAAATTCATTCCAGATACACAATATTACCATTTCTCTCAAACATTGTTCACAAATCAGTCTAAATGTGTGATATTGAGCACTTCTGCTTTGCTGAGATAATCCATCCCAACTCACAGGTGTGCCAAATCAAGATGCTGATCTGACATCATTAGTGCACAGGTGTACCTTATACTGCCCACAATAAAAGGCCACCCTGGAATGTGCAGTTTTGTCTCACAGCAAAATGTCACAGATGCCACAAGGATTGAGGGAGCGTGCAATTGGCATGCTGACAGCAGGAATGTCAACCAGATCTGTTGCTCGTGCATTGAATGTTCATTTCTCCACCATAAGCCATCTCCAAAGGCGTTTCAGAGAATATGGCAGTACTTCCAACCGGCCTCACAACCGCAGACCACGTGTAATCACACCAGCCCAGGACCTCCACATCCAGCAGGTTCACCTCCAAGATCGTCTGAGACCAGCCACTCAGACAGTTGCTGAAACAATTGGTTTGCATAACCAAACAATTTCTGCACAAACTGTCAGAAACCGTCTCAGGGAACCTCAACTGCATGCTCGTCGTCCTCATCGGGGTCTTGACCTGACTCCAACTCGTCGCCGTAACAGACTTGAGTGGGCAAATGCACACATTCGATGGCGTCTGGCACGTTGGAGAGGTGTTCTCTTCACGGATGAATCTCGGTTTACATTGTTCAGGGCAGATGGCAGACAGCGTGTGTGGCGTCGTGTGGGTGAGCGCTTTGCTGATGTCAATGTTGTGGATCGAGTGGCCCATGGTGGTGGTGGGGTTATGGTATGGGCAGGCATCTGTTATGGACGAAGAACACAGGTGCATTTTTTTGATGGCATTTTGAATGCACAGAGATACCGTGATGAGATCCTGAGGCCCATTGTTGTGCCATACATCCATGAACATCACCTCATGTTTCAGCAAGATAATGCACGGCCCCATGTTGCAAGGATCTGTACACAATTCTTGGAAGCTGAAAATGTCCCAGTTCTTGCATGGCCAGCATACTCACCGGACATGTCACCCATTGAGCATGTTTGGGATGTGCTTGACCGGCTCATACGACAGAGTGTACCAGTTCCCACTAATATCCAACAACTTCGCACAGCCATTGAAAAGGAGTGGACCAACATTCCACAGGCCACAATTGACAATCTGATAAACTCTATGCGAAGAAGATGTGTTGCACTGCATGAGGCAAATGGTGGTCACACCAGATACTGACCGGTTCTGAGTTCCCAGACCCCCAATAAAGCAAAAAACTGCACATTCGCACCGCTGTGCCTCCCAGTCAGAGCAAGAAACGCTTGTTTCTCTAAAGACTGCAAATAAATTGTGGATGGCCAAACCTACCACTGCCTGGGTTATTATTGTTAAATTAGTTACATTTTTCCTGACATATTCCAGTATCAAGCTCAGTTGAAAGCAACATACAACTATGTTAATTGCCATTTATGAAGGAAGAACAACCAGTATTTACTACAATCCTGGGTGAAGCTTTGATTTTTACTCAGTCGGTTTACATGTCATGACTTGTTCTGTTTCTACTCTAATCACAGTTTCTGACTGTCTTTAAAAATGCTATAATGTTCTCCCCGTGTTCCCTTGAGCAGCTAATGTGAGCTACTCCCACAAAAACATGCATTAGTCCTGGGGCTGTATACTGCCTCCTCCTGGCCGGCCAGGGTGCCCGCGGGGTTGGGGAGGATCTGGCTGGAATAACGTGATCCTTCCACGCGCTACGTCCAGCCGGAGAAACCCCGCCCCGTCGGGTGAAAAGAAGGGCCTGCCCACTCCCCAAGCACGAAGGAGGCTTGGGTTTCAGTGAAGGGCCCCTCCCGGGGCCGGCATAGAGGGAGAGTGGAACCCCAGGACCTGAACTAAGGAGCACTGGGTGATAAATAATGGGAAAAAAATCGTGGGATAAAAATGTAAAAAAATAAAAATTAAAAAATGCTATAATCAAGGAACATTATCATAAACAGATCTTAGAATACATGAGAAAACTAAATCAAAACAAGATAATTCTTTCACTTAAAAAACAGTAGAATTTCAAAGTATCATTAGAGCTTGAATTAACCTAATCAGTGCTACTGAAAAGGACTACATCAAATCACAAAAAGTCACTGAAAAAGACATGAAATCACAGCCCAGAACTCTCGCTTACATTAGGACTACAACACTACGCTGTCACAATTTAATAAGAAGCTACAGCTTGTTGTGGTATATTACGGACTTAATTGAATTGTATCCTGAGCTCCTGTCTTATAAGCAACACAAAGCTGCCAGGAGAGCACTTAAGAAGCTCTGCTCACATCCCCGAGTCAGGAGGCTTTAGCTGAAGCGCATACAATCACAATAATACGGCTAGATTTTTAATATTGCCCTGCCACCGCTCCCTAAAGCAATCACTGCAAACTCTCTGTGTATGGGTGGGGGAGACAAAATTGGATTATGGGCCACAAGCACTTTAATTTTCTTGTGGGAACTAAAAGGAATGAAGGCGCATCTGCAAAACTTTGCCACCTCATGGGTAAGTCCAAACAGCTACTGCTTTTCTGAGTAGGACAGTGACACAAGTCACAAAAACGGAACTCGTTTTCTAAAAGAAAAAAGAAAAATGAGCATTGCTGATTATTTTACACTTGAGTTTGAGAGACACATAATCTTAGACGGCTGTCCTATTGGTGCTAATTGAGTATGTACACGAAACAGGCCTACATGATTGCATATTACATATTCTGTACCTGGCTCTGACAGAGTTACTATGCTACTTTGGACAAGGTCAAACAAATGCAAACTAGGGCCACCGTGAAGTGCAGCAAGGCAAAACAAGCCTCTATCATATTGATGAGCAATTACACTAACCACCGATCCAAAAAACAGCAAAAACATGCAACCCGTCTCATGCAGAGTCCCATTTGATGTCATTACTGTTTGCTTTTGATGTTTGCCCTTCCTTCTCCCTCTCTAGTCCACATATACAAAAGAAAGCTATAAATGCAAATGCACCAACATTTGAAAAGCAAGAAACATCTTTCCGTGTATTTATTTTGCAACTCCTTACGCTATCTTTCGAGTTGCATTTTAAAACACAAAAATCCACATTAATGCTGAAATAGATATTAAAGAAAGCTATCCAGCAGTTATATATTGTGGCTTTGCCCTATTAGCTCATGTGAATCGGGGGGAATGTTTGCATGCTCAGGAAACGTGTTCAAACCGTGCTCCAACGTAAGCAGGAGACCCGCCTCTGTGACTTCCATGAGCTGATCGAGCACTTCTTAGTGCGACACATCTCATCGGCAACACCTACCTGTACTCCAAAATGACCTTTTTCTTAATCATCTTATAATTGCCTTTGTGGCATAATCAAAATAAAACTGAGCAATTTCCTTGCAATGTTCTGCACTGTCAGGTGTGACTTCAACCTGCAAAAATGCAATGTAAAACAGATTGATTTCCCCCCTCCCACACCAACTTTTCTTGGTACAGACAATGCAAAGGTGGAGTCGGTGTAATTTGTAGTGGCTCAGGCATAAACTTTACGTTTTCTAAGACAGAGCGAGAACAATGGAACCTGCCAGAAGGAGACATTGAGGAACACACACCCACCGCCAGATAATACCTGACCTGTTGTTTTCTATTCCAATCTCAAACCTGCAGAGTGATGCTGACAACTGAAACAGTGAGCAGCTCAGATTTTCAGAAGGAAACGATTTCAGAAGAAATCCAGTATCTTGATCCTCTTCCAACTTTAAATTAAGATCATTATGGATTTACTGTCCATTTTTAGTTGTGAGAAAAGTTATTTTATTGTCTTTGCTTTGCAAATAACAAAAGTTTCCATCAGAAGATTTAGAAAAAAAATACAGTATATTAAGCTAACAAGCCTTGGGACGAAAAGGGATTTTGGCTATTTTTGATATCCTTGCAAGGAATTCTGACTAATTCCATTAAAATTATAATATTTATTCTAGTTTTGCTGGAAGTACTTCACTGTCTGTAATTGAACACACCGGTAATAAAAGTCAAGACAAAAGAAAACAAACAATTATAGCTTTTTTGAAATGAACACAAAGAGTAATAAAGTGGGCAAAGAGGGAAAGAAAAACGTTAGAGAAATGACGCAAAGTCATGCCAAAACTGTATGGCACTGATGTGTAATGGAGAAAATATTGACTGAGTATGACTCATGTTTAACCTGACCCAGTCAGGTATTGGGCTACAGAGGGTTTGTATTTGTAGAACAAGATTTTAATAATGTCTGCAGTTGGTCATACTATTTCTAAGAAATACTCGTAAGGACTTTGTGCCACTCATGGTTGAAGTGTATAACAGAGAAAGAATTTGCAAGAGCCCTGCAGAAGTTCATACCCCTTGAACAACCCCTCACAGTTTTAAATGATGCAAACAAAAACTTTTATTGGGATTTTAGTAGATACACCAATACAAAAAGGGTTTAATTGTTACGTAAAAAAAGAAATAATATATATATATATATATATATATATATATATATATATATATATATATATATATATATATATATATATATATATATATATATATATATATATATATATATATATATATATATAACATTTGTACTTCCCCCTATTACTCTGATACTGCTTCATGAAATACAGTGCAGCCAATTGTTTTTCAAAAGTCAGTCTACAGACTTCAAAAGCTTTCAGAATTTGGAACAGAACAATTATTGATCCTGAGTGTCGAGAAGAAAGGCAAGGCAAGGCAATTTTATCTGTATAGTACAAGTTCAATAACAAGGCAATGCAAGGTACTTTACATTACAACAGCAATAAAGCATAAAACACACACAAAACATATGACACATTAAAACATTACTCAAAGGCAGCTCTAAACAGAAGGGTTTTTAGCCTTGATTTAAAACAGGTCAGTGTTTCAGCAGCTTTGCAGTGGACTGGAATTAGAGGACCTGCAGTGGTCCGGTGGGTTGGTAAAGTGATAGCAAGTCTTCAACATATTTTGGTGCAAAGCCATTCAACAATTTATAAACTAGTAACAGTATTTAAGTCTATTCTCTGAGCTACAAGGAGCCAGTGTAAGGACTTTAGAACTGGGATGATGTGCTCTACTTTCCTGGTTCTGGTGAGGACACGAGCAGCAGCGTTCTGGATCAGCTGCAGCTGTCTGATTGACTTTTTAAGCAGACCTGTGAGAACCCTGTTGCAGTAATCAATCCGACTAAAGATAAATGTATGGATGAGTTTTTTCGAGGTCCTGTTGCGACATTAGTCCTTTAATCCTAGAAATGTTCTTCAGGTGATAGAAAGTTTTTTTGGTTTCTACTCAAGTCTTCCAGAGGTAGACAGCTAAAGTTTTTCACAAGTGATGTAGGGAACAGCTTACATGTGGAAGAAGATGTTCTGGCCAGATGAGACCTAAAATAACCTTTTGGCACACATGAAATACGATGCAAGGCAAAATAAAAAAATTAAAAAAACAGTCCATCACATTAAACACACCACCCTTCTGTGAAACATGATGGTGGCAGCATAATGCTGTGGGAATGTTTTTTTTTTTTAGCAGGGAAAAGGGAAGCTGGATCTAATTACAAGGCAGTCCTAGAAGAAGAGCTGTTAGAGGCTGCAAAAGACTTGAGACAGAGAGGTTCAACATCCAGTCAGACAGAGACCCTAAACACGGCACATTGTACCCACTACCATGGCGCCCCCTCCTATTCGCGGATTCACCTATTTGTGGATTTTTCTATGGCACATAATTTCAAATTAAAGGAAAATGCAGCTATTCGCATATTTTTCTTTCCGAAAAGCAGATCTGAAATATTCGAAAGACTCCCAAACATTGAATTTTTGTCCTTAAAGAGCAATTCACGCCCAAATCTGATTTTTTTTTTTGGGGGGGGGGGGCGATCAACTGTATAAATGAATGTCTGATATTGCTGTCTAAATGTGTTGTTGTGGCGGACCACCAGGGGGCTCCACTAACACCTAGACTTGATGTTATATGTAAATATATGTTTTTTGGGCATCATATATATGTGTTCTGGCTTATCGTTAGATTTTGAGGAGTTGGAGTTGAGTAAAGTGGATGATCGAACCTAGCCCTTGTGTCGTCGTTTTTATTCCTCCACATTGTCGTTATTTTGGCATTTTAGTGTCTTTTATTTAAAATGTACATTTTCTGCCTAAAACTGTCAGTGTGGTGCCCTCTCCAGGTTAAAAGTCTGCATTACATTTGTGATATGTGACATCCAATGGTGTTTCTATACTTTTTTCTTGCATACTTGCATGTAAACTCAGCAAAAAGAGAAACGTCCTCTGACTTTCAACAGTTTTTACTTTGAGTAAACTTAATTTGTGTAAATATTTGTAGGAACACTAAAAGAGTCAACACCATAAGACATGAACTAAAAATGTTTCACAGACATATGACTAACAGAAATAGAATCATGTGTCCTTGAATGAAGGGAGGCTCAAAATCAAAAGTACCAGTCAGTATCTGGTGTGGCCACCAGCTGCTTGAAGTACTGCAGTACATCTCCTCCTCATGGACTGGACCAGATTTGTCAGTTCTTGCTGTGAGATGTTACCCCACTCTTCCACCAAGGCACTTGCAAGTTCCTGGACATTTTGGGGGGGAATTGCCCTAGCCCGCACACTGCGATCCAACAGGTCCCAGACGTGCTCAATGGGATTGAGATCCGGGCTCTTCGCTGGCCATGGCAGAACACTGACATTGCTGTCATGCAGAAACTCACGCACAGAACGAGCAGTATGGCTGGTGGCATTGTCCTGCTGGAGGATCATGTCCGGGTGAGCATGCATAAAGGGTACCACATGAGGGAGGAGGATGTCTTCCCTGAACCGCAAGGCATTGAGATTGCCTGCAATGACAACAAGCTCAGTCCGATGGTGATGTGATATACCGCCCCAGACCATGACGGACCCCCCACCTCCAAATCGATCCCGCTCCAGGGTAAAGGCCTCGGTGTAACGTTCATTCCTTTGACGATAAACACAAATCTGTCCATCACCCCTGGTGAGACAAAACCGTGACTCATCAGTGAAGAGCACTTTTTGCCACTCCTGTCTGGTCCAGCGAAGAAGGGTTTGTGCCCATAGTTGCTGGTGATGTCTGGTAAGGACCTGCCTTACAACAGGCCTACAAGCCCTCAGTCCAGCCTCTCTCAGCCTATTGCGGACAGTCTGAGCACTGATGGAGGGATTGTGTGTTCCTGGTGTGACTCGGGCAGTTGTTGTGGCCATCCTGTACCTGTCACGCAGGTGTGATATTCGGATGCACCGATCCTGTGCAGGTGTTGCTACACGTGGTCTTCCACTGCGAGGATGATCAGCTGTCCTTCATGTGTCCCTGTAGCGCTGTCTTAGGCGTCTCACAGTGCGGACACTAGCCACATCAGCAGTCCTCATGCCTCCCTGCAGCATGCCTAATACACGTTCACGCAGATGAGCAGGGACCCTGGGCATCTTTCTTTGGATGTTTTCACAGTCGGTAGACAAGTCTCTTTAGTGTCCTGCGTTTTTAGAACTGTGACCTTAAATGCCTACTTTCTGTAAACTGTTAAGGTCTTAACGACCATTCCACAGGTGCATGTTACTTAATTGATTACGGTTAATTGAACATGCATGGAAAACATTGTTTAAACTCTTTACAATGAAGATCTGTAAAGTTATTTGGATTTTTACAACATTATTGTTGAAATACACAGTCCTGAAAAAGTGACGTTTCCTTTTTGCTGAGTTTAGTTGTTAGAAGAGAATAATATCGAATCTTTGAGGATCTAGAAAGGCAGAGGGATGAAGCAAAGTTGCCAAGCCCCAAAACTCTCTCCTGATATCTTGGATGATTTCTTTCGATTTTCCATGATGTCACCCAAGAAAACGATGTGCTTGAGTTGTTTAACTCATATGCTGGGAATTATCAGAAGCTTACAAAGCAATGATACCATCTTATGGGCTTTAAAAGCTTAGTAATCTCATCACATGACAACTTTGGAATTAAAAAAGAGTAATACAAATTATGGCAATCCAAACTGACTTAAAACAGGAAAAGATTTCATATACAATGTATGTAAAGATCTGCTTTCAAATGTATGTTTTAAAAGATTAAATTTAAATGCAAAACTGGTACAAATATTCCATAAATGACCTGCAGCTGTAAATGCAGGGAAAAGTGATTTTTGAAAGAACAGCAATCAAAAATCTGTTTAATTTCTTGCCATCTACAATGATGTATTTCGTTGTCTAACTGTACCACATTGGACCTGAATACATCGGAGTTGAAGATTTAGGCTTTTATGTGACAAAATATGATAGATTTAAAAAGGCATAAGGCTTTTGCAAGGCTGTGTATATTTAGTTGAGCATGAAACTTTGATTTTCTACCTGTTTGTAGTCAAAGCCTGAGCTCTCTGTACTGTTATGAACCAGAGTGGATAATGATTGCTCTCGAGTCAATATTGAGAGTCTCTTTATACAACCATCTTTAAATACATGTCCTATGTAAGAGAAGGGAGGAGGGGAAACCATGTGCATCATCACATACAATAAAATGTACTCGCTGCAAGAAAGAAAAAAAAGGCTATTAATACATATAGGAGAGATATTTTGTAGCAAAGCATATGTCAGACTTTATATAAAGACCACAGGAAATTATGTACTGGTAGAAAAAAGGCATTTTCTCTTTTAAAGGTTTAAAAGTCAATGCCACTGATTTAGCTACAGCGTTGGTGATACTATGAGTTGGGAGAGGAATCCGTCATGGAGAACTATCTGATGCATGCACCATAATGCCAGCGTTCAAAACCTTTATTTTATCTACAACTTTTTCTTATTTCTTCTCTCTTGACCAGTAACAGTTTGGGCAAGCTCCTTGCCTTTTCCTCCACATCTTTAGAATCTGCATTACATGCTCGCCTTTTTAAGATCCAGCAACAGAAGCCTTGGATCAAACCACACATCAATCCAGTGAACTCCAAGGCTCAGAAGTGACATTTGGCAAACATCAGAAGTCTGAATTTCTGCGGCAGAGCCAATACAAGGGCATATTCAGAGAGTCTTCAAAGAGGGACAAGGGGGGGGGTATTCTTGGTGGGCAAACCAAAACCAAAAGCTGTAGCTAAATAATTTTATAAAGCTAATGTAATACATCATACTCGAGAAATACTCCAATAATTAAATTAGGGGATTGCCTTCTCACATAGGCATACTTCCATTGGCCCTTCCAGGCATCCATTGGTGGTGCCACAGTGCCAAAAAGGAGTAACTTTTAAAAATATGCATCTTATATGTGGTTGTAACATTTTTTTTTTGGGCTAGGTGACATAGCATATAGCTTGGGTTCGAAAAGTCACAAATATACATTTTTAAGCAACATTTTAGCCTTGTCACACAGCAAAGTTTCAGTCATGTAACCCCTTCTGTCACATCACTTTGTCTTTTTGTAATTACGGGAAGAGCTATGGATGAGAAAGCCGCTTTAACATCATGCTGCTGCAGAGTTTTAGTCTGAATAAGTTTAGTAAACACATTTTTTGGCAAACTGTTTAAACATTCAAAGAATTCAATCAAACTGGTGAAATTGAATGAAGCTTTGCCTACACCACCTTAAGGGGATCCTGTTTTAACCGCAAACATGATTATGCAACCTGGACAAATTTATTGTCGCCAATTCCTCTTTCTTTCTTTTTATTAGTAACCCAATTTTTCATTTGTAATCAAGATTGGGACAATCATGTAGAAAATATCAGACATTTTAGGATTTAAAAAATATATATATTTTACAAATATTACCTGGGCTAGCTCCAGACTTTAAACCAATCCATACGCTAAGCAAATGCATTTAGCAAATCAATGGATAGATGTGCCATAATTTTTTTCCCAGCTGAATAGAAACAAAACTGACGTAATTATCTTTGGACGTAAAAAGGAATGATCTAGAGTCAGCAAACAGCTTCAGTTAATACGGCTTGAAACTACTGATCAGGCCCAAAATCTGGTTGTAGTAGTGGACTCAGACCTGAACATCCAGGGTCACATTAAGGCAATAACAAGGTCAGCCTTCTATTACCTGAAGAACATTTTTAGGATTAAAAGGACTGATGTCACAACAGGACCTGGAAAAACTCATCCATGCGTTTATTTTTAGTTGGATTGATTATTGCAACAGCGTCCTCACAGGTCTGCCTAAAAAGTCGGACAGCTGCAGCTGATCCAGAACGCTGCTGCTCCCGTCCACAACAGAACCAGGAAAGTAGAGCACATCACCCCAGTTCTAAAGTCCTTACACTGGCTCCCTGTAGCTCAGAGAATAGACTTCAAAATACTTTTACTAGTTTATAAATCATTGAATGGCTTAGCACCAAAGTATGTTGAAGACTTGTTGGTATTATACAAACCCCCCAGAACACTCAGGTCTTCTAACTCTAGTCTACTGATCATCCCTAGAATCAAAACCAAACATGAAGAAGCAGCTTTCAGTTTCTATGCTCCCCTTATCTGGAACAGACTTCCAGACAACTGCAAAGCTACTGAAACACTGAGTTCCTTTAAATCAAGGCTAAAAACCCATCTGTTTAGAGCTGCCTTTGATTAGCTGAGTAATAATAGCTGGAATGTCATAACTGTAGTATGTTTTAATGGTTTTTTATGTTGCTGATGTAATGTTTTATGTTTTTGTTTTATTGCTGCTTTTATTTTATCCTCCCAATCACCTAAAGCACCTTGAATTGCCTTGTTGCTAAAAGTGTGCTATACAAATACATTTGCCTCACCAAAAAAATGAAAACACCTGCCAACAACGTTGCTTCTTTCAGAAAAATCTCTCATGCCGCACTTCTCTGTGAGTAGCATAAAATTAAAATTGAAGTCCCCTCAAAGCCAAAAGAACAGAGAGGGCACGAAACAAAGGGAGATGTGAGGGTGTTAATCAGAGGGACAACTCTGTAGCTTAACAAACAGCACTAATTACGCAGGGATAAAGACGTGTTCATCACACAGCTTATGAGACACAAGTTAATTGCCTCAGCTTGTATTCCCATCCCTCCATCTAAAGTCAGCTCATCAAAGTCACTCGGAGTAAATGCATCTACGTTTACTTTTCTTTTGCCTCCGTCTTGTGTCTTTACTTTTTTGCCTTTTTTGCCTTTTTTATTTTGGATTTATTTTAAATTATTTTACATTTTCCTTCTGGTGTCTAAGACAAAATAGGTTTAAAACCCTAATACGTCATTAGAGCTACCAGTAAACACAAAGAATCATTTTAATGTTATAGGTACAGTAAGCATGCTTATTGATTTCTATACCACTCAGTGAGGTTGAAGCATTTTTGCTGGAGACTCAAGATTAAAAAAAAGATTACTTTTCAGCAGAAATATCTCCTGTAATATACATGCATGTATAGAGGTCAAAGACAATAGTCTAGTGAAAATGGGGAATTGGATATATGTCAGCCAGGCATGTACAGCACGCACAAGAGTGCATGTGTACATGCACATGCCTCTGTGCCTTAGTTCTGTGGATCAATATGCTAAAAATAAATGGAGTGAGGTGCTCAAGGTGGGATTAAGATGTCAGGTGTCTATATATACACATATATTTTATCTTTGCTTTAGTGAAATAATCATTTTCTGTGCTTTTCGACATGTGAAGTGTGTCCGCTCCAGAACAAAGTGAAAAGTTTTCATCAGAATTCTTCTAGGGATTGTGATCAGAATAATAGGGGGTGGCACTGATAACAAAAAGTGAATATATTCAAACTCTGCACTTTCAAGGTGAGGCAGCGAGCTTGCCTAGGCTGCTACAATACTATATGATCAAAGCACGGCAGGGAGCAACAAGTGTGGAGGGAGCTGGTGGCAGCTGTGAATAACGCACATCTCTACACTGTCAGCAGGAGATGTTCAAATCTATTGTAGTCAATCTAATAAATAGATATTTGCACAGCATGAAAAATGAAATAAGGCAATAAACTGAATCAGCAGAATCTTCATACATCATCTTCAGTATCAGCATACTACATGAATCACTCGGAAACAGCTAGGATCTGTTATCTTAGGTTAAGTTCACACTGCAGGTCTTAATGCTCAATTCTGGTTTTTTTTTTTTTATTAAATCCGAATTTTCTTTGTGGTTGTTCACACTATAACTGAAACGCGACAGCAAACACGCTCCAATGTGAACGGTTCATAGCGCTAAAGTGGCCCGCAAACGCAGGAGAAGACAAGACGTCAGACACAACGTGCTCTTTTACGGAAGTAAAAATGGCTACAGATGTTAGTGTTTGCTCAGCAGTTTGGTAATTCCTACACAGTTGGAACAAAATTTTCACTAATCTAGTCCAAAACCTCACTTTCTGCTCATTGACTGGTTACGTCTCCAGTATCAGTCATGTTTGTTCCAGCGTTTGCCTCCTCCTGCGCGGATCACTGATGACTATCTCGTGTTCGATGACCTACAAGATGGATTTAAAGCTGCTGCCTGGATTATATATTTAAGTATCAAAGTGTTTTAAATCTTTAAAATGATGGTGCAGTTCTATAGTATGATATAAGGATGGTGCTTCACAACATTTGTTATTCTTCCTAAGTCCCACCTAGCTCCCATATATCGCTATGCAATTCAAACTGACCGACGAATTTTTTCAGCCAATAGAATTCGAGTAACCGCCTTTTCGGCTGTTAATCAACGTGCATGCGTATCGCACAAACCTATGAAGATGGGATCGTGCACACAGGCCGCTCCTGTTTATAGTCACCATATTGGAAGAGCGCGTCAGACATGGAGAAATTGGAGCAAACTTCTGCTAAAAAGTTAGCAATTCCATGGCTGCTGCTTTCCTCTTTGAACCACTGTGATACCACAGGTGATCCGAGGTTCACAATTGTTGAGGTGGGGCTAAAGGGAGCAAGAGATGGGGGGGAAGGGATGTTTTGGGAGGGGACTTGGTACATTGGAATCAGAAAAATCTCTCTCGCCCTCAGATAATACAGGAAGCAGCTTTAACGCGTGATTCGCACCGGGTGCAGAACAGATGCGGTGCGGACTTCGTACGGCTTACACAAAGACACAAAAATATTGAGTCCAGTCAGTGCATTCGCACCGGCTGCGGTGCGGATACGGAGCTCAGTTACCTTTCCGCATCAAATCTATTTTTTCCAGACGCTGCGTGCAGATTTTTATGAATGTAAAGAAATTACATATTTAGCGGTAATAGAAAATCATCGAAGCACATAACTTAGCTCCATTGTTAAAGTTAATAACATTTGGATATGCAAAAGACAAAAAAACTAAAGGCTTAATTAAACATGATAACATTAAAGTATATAAAACGGAGTGTACTTAACCACTGTAGAACAAGCCAAGTGATTTATAATGTTCAACAAAAGTATGAGAAGACAGGTGTTTCTGTTGTTTAGCAACTCCTCTCTATATACGTAGTTTTTATCACGTGAACCACAGAGATTTGGTGCTCTCGCTGGAGGAAATTTCCCGAGACGTTCTCCACACAAACCACAGCTGATGTGAATTGCAGTCCGTACGGCTTCCGTACGGAAACCGGACCGCATCCGTAATGCACCCGGTGTGAATTAGGTGTAATGAGACATGACCGTTCAGACTGAAGTTGCTTTCAAAAACATCATGTATTAGATTTAGTACCACATAATAGGTGGTACTAAATCACATATGAAAGTGACCTGGGTTGGATTTGCAAAAATATTTGATTTGTGCCATTGAGACTGTCATAATAAAATCTGATATGGGTCGCATATGGGCAAAAAAAATGTTATTTGCTTCTGCCTGCAGTGTGAATATAGCCTAAGTTAGTTTGTCCAACAATGTTTTCACATCTCAGGAAACTAATGTTAAAAGCATATTTCATGTTGAACATATTAAATAACAGTCCCAAAAAGGGTTAATGTCCAATGAAACACGATTCATAATTCTCTTCATTAATAACTCTAATGCAAACGCTTTAATTTGCTGTCATCCTGCTTTCAGGGGCCACCTTTCATGCATGACCCTCCATTTTCCTTAGTTGCGTCAAAAGGAAGGGCAGTGGAGTTCAGAGCTTTAAAAGGCTTTGCATGCTTTGTCCGTGTTATTTTGCACATCTCCCAGTGCTTCTAAAGTGACAATCAAAACAGGCCAACGGTAACAGTGCTTTGCACTCGTGTGGCAGACATGGCATCACCCAAGACAATTCAGACGTCATAGCTGACTTGAGTTTGCCTTCTATGCTGTTAACAGCATTGGACACAAAAGTAACATTTTCTATGACTTTAGAGTGAAACGGCACGCTGAAGCATCTTGCCACCTGATTCAGAAAGCTTTAGTGATCAGATAGTTTCACTTTTCAGTTTTCTGAAAACACGCAATACAGTTTTCTTAACACGTGCATCTCAATGAAACAGAACATCACAGAAAAGTTCATATATTTGAGTAATTCAATTTAAAAAGTGTAGAATAAATAGATTCATTACACAGAATGACATAATTCAAACATGTAGTTCTATTCATTTTGATGAATATTGTTTGCGTCTGGTGAAAAATATACGTTTCTCAGAAATTCAGGAGTAGGAAACATCATCCTACTGAAAAAAAATAAGAACGTATACTGTGTATATGCACTCCCTGGCTCAAATTACTGCACTAGTGCGGCATGGCATGGAGGCAATCAACCTGTTGGTGAGCTGAGGTGTTAAGGAAGCCCAAGCTGCCTTCATAGGGACCTTTCATTTATCTTCTGTTTCTCATCTTCCTGTCGACAATACTATACAGACTTTTTGTGGTATTTAGATGAGTCCAGTCTGCTGGCCAGTTGCCCTGTGTTGGACTGATCACATGTTCAGGGTCTTTCTCAACATAGGCCTCTGTATGCTGACTTTAGACTTAATAACACACAGTGGTCCACCACCAGCAGATGTTATGGCTCCCCAAATGTGTGGAAACTTGGATTCTGTGCCTCTTCAATCTTCCTTTGCGCTCTTGTATCTTGATTTCCAAATGAAATACAACATTTACTTTCATCATAAAAGAGGGCTTTGGACCACTGAGCAACAGCCCAGTCTTTATTCTCCTCTGCCCAGGTAAGACACTTCTGACTTTGTCTCTGGTTCAGAAGCAGCTTAACACAAGGAATGTGACAGTTGTAAACCATGCCCCCAATGTGTTTGTGTGCATATATAAAAACCCAGATATGTAAAAGACACTGTGGTGTCAGCAGCCTACATAAATAATGGATTAAAATGTTTACTTTCCTCATATTAGTCCCCATATCACAATTTTCCACATCATGGGAACATATTATCTTCAGCTTTCTCAGGATTCTTTTTGGAGTGATAACAAAGACCAGATTGAAATGGACATGTGTATTTTCTAAAAGCCACATAGGACTGGAGTGTGATGTTAGTTTCTTTGGAGATTCCTTCTACAATTCGACTCTTATGATTCTCACTGGATCGGTACAACGGTCTGTAATGAGCTTGTTTGAAATAAATCTTCCTATGCATCTGAGTCCCTTCCCAGAACAACCGCTCATAGGTATTTTTAAAGGTGACTAAAGCCCCGTTTTTACACCACAACACATAACAGAATCATTGACTTCGCTGCCCTTCCTCCGCCTCAGTAGCATGTGGCGACAGTGGACAGGGAATCCAGTGCTTAGCACTACAACAATTACTCATACTGAGCAAGCACTCTTTAATCCACTTTGCTACACAGTCCTCTCAAGGTTGCGGTCATCCCTTTTGCTCGTGCACATTTTTCTTCCACTCAACTTTCCGTTAACATGCTTGGATACAGTGCAGAGCAGCCGAAACTCTGAACTGCTTTAAATCTAGACTAAAAACCCATCTGTTTAGAATTGCCTTCGAGTAAATGCTTGATGTCATATGTATGAAATGTGTTCATGCTCTCTTGCTATATTGATCTTTCTATTGCTTTATTGTGTATCATGTGTTATTGTGCATCATGTGTAATGTGTGTTTCATGCTAATTTGCAACTTTTACTTTTAATTTCCAATGTTACATGCCATGTTTGTTTGTTTTGATTTGTTCTTAATCACCAAATCAACACTGTTGTTGATAGTGTGCCACACAAATAAAATTGCCTTGCCTTACAGCTTCTTTAGCAAAGACTTTTTGTGGCTAACCCTCCATGTGTGGGGTCAACTGGTAATAATTAATTCGGGGCTTTAATCAGCTGTAATTCATAACTATATAAACTGGCTTTTTAATTGAACCAACGAACTTCTAATTTACTGAGATCTCCCTTTAAATGCGTCAACCTTTTAACTTTTGCAGCGTCTCAGAGTTGCATATAAAACCAATCCCTGTTCAACAGAAGTTCACAACTTTCACCACACGCTTTGTGCTGTTCACTGGTTTCAGTTGCTCTACATGCCATGAGGTGACAACACCACCAACAGGTTCGATTCAGTTAGACTTATACACACCTGCCATTGAGCAAGGCGAGGAAGTCCCCAGCGTGGTACAGGTCGTTGGGAGTCACCTGGCTGAAGCGGAAGGAGTTGAGGTTGCAGAAGGTGACCGCGGGGAACACGATCATCGACGCGGCCACCTCGTCCAGCTTGGTGACGTGGGGGTACTCGAAGTAAAACTGCACCCGGTCCACGCACACCATCACCAGAACCCCCACAGAGGCCATGAAGAACACAATCCACAGGCTGCGCTTCACGTACTTTCGTTCATAAGTGAACATGTGCGAGATGCCATGCAGCGTGGACCTGGTGGCAAAAACTTCAATGGGAGCCGGTTGCTTGTAGTCCATGTCCTCCGGGTCCGCTTTCAGATCCATTATTTCCAGCAGGATGAGTCTGAAAGGATGGATGGGTGACTGTAAGGCTGCAAACCGCGCGAGTTGGCTTTATGAATAAGTTGATGCTTTATTTATGAGGAGGATGTTAGCCGTTGCCAAGTTCACGCCCTTCTACGCATGTATTTCTCATGCAGTCTGTGTGAGATGTTGCGTCACGAACAGCGGGCAAAAAAAAAAAGCTCCACAATCAGAGCATTTTACTCAAAATCGCATCTGAACACTCAGTCCGTACACCGTGCACTGAGCGGATGCTGGAAGCGTGCGATATTTGCTGCCTCAGTTTAAAGTCACAGTTCCCTAATAATTGTCATTAGAAATAAAAAAAAAATAAAAAAAAACAGCGTGGAGCGCGCATGGATGGATGGATGGATGCCAGCGCGGTCCTCTCTCTTGCACACTTCTGTAATCTAAGCGCGTTGTTTTCCACTGTGAGCAGCAAAGCAAAGCCCGGGCATACGAGTGGGAAATAATCACAGCTGAAAGAGTAGGAAACAAGCCACGGCGAAGGAAGAGGAGGGAATTAAGAAACCACAGCGCTGGTGTTAGTCTCTTCTCATTGTTAAGGCAGCAGAGTAGACTGGCGACATGGCTTTTACCGGATCCTCAAATGAAATCCGAACACACGTGCTGAATAACAAGGAGCCGCTGATCTGTGGCCTGTTAATGTGTTTTGTTTTTTTTAAAGCAGCAGTCGACTCGTCCCTCCAGGGTTTTCCACAGCTGCATCACACAGGAGCTGAGTCCGTGTCAGAGCTGCCTCGGTGCGCCTCTGCTCGCCTCGCATCCATTCCCCTCCCAGAAACCGAAACTGCATTCACAACAATGCGGGGATCGCCACTCGAAAAATATTTACATCCCTACTCTGGCATCCAGTTTATGTGAAGTAGTATGGGGGGGACACCTTTTCCTCCTGGATCACTTACATTTGTCCCAAACAGGAGAGAGCAGTGATAGGACGGAGGGCTGAAGGCGACGACACACGACTCGTGTCAAACACGCATCTGAAGCAGCTATTACAATCAAACTAGAGCACAGAGGCTGTCGCTGAAAAGCAAACTAGTTGACTGATACTTTTGGGCAGCTCTGAGAGCATTAAGTTTTTCCTTCTCCTCTTAAAGGTAATGATGATAACATCGTTTTAAAAGAACATTTGGGGAGTCATATTTACTAAGTTACAGTAGCCTGCTGCAGCCTGCAAGGGAAACCAATTCTTAGATTGTGTTTTAGCACCAAAGGGGCAGAAGGAAGAAAAAAACAAAACGATTTCACTGTGACCATCAAGTACTACTGGACTCCATGCCAAACTGTTAAAACTAACTTGACCTGAACCTTTTGTATTTAGTAGCCACTTCTTTAACTTTTACAGCTGCAAAAGTATTAATACCCTTGTCACTTGTGAGCAATACTACAGAACTGCATTTTGCTCAGCGACTACTAGAGACTGATATTTTAGAAAATATTTCTTATAATCATTCAGATTGGATAAAAAGCATGTCATGTTTTAATCTAAAACATTCCTGTTACAGTTCTGCATGTTTCGTGCAATTATCAACAAAGATTAACTTTTCCCAATCTCAAATCTCTAAAGATTAAACAGAGCCAAGATGTTCAGAGCAAAAAAAAAAACATGTTTTTACCTCTTAACAACTTTCTTCCTGACCTGTCTGCTGTGTTCTTTGCTCATTACAATGCTGTTTGTTCTTCTCAAAAAGACGTCTTAAGGCGCGTTCACACCGGTCAGCGCGTCCAGGCAGCAGGGCAGCTAGATTACATGCAAGTCTATGGTATCTACGCATCTAGTGGGCGCCAAACTGCCAAGCAGCAAGTCGCGCGCGTCGGCGCAGCTGGCATCAGCGCAGCTGGCATCAGCGCGTCCACGCGGCTGATGCCCGGACGCCCCGTCGGGGCGTCTGCTGCGTCAAGTTGGGAAAACTGAACTTTCGGGCAGCACACGCGCGGCGTCAACCAATCAGAGCGACTCGTTGTACTGACGTAGTAACTCCTTCCATGGGTGAATCGGCAAATTTTTTATTCAAGATGGAGGACAAACTGATCGTCGCTGTATGTAATGTCCGTGAACTGTATGACCCGTCTTCGTCTTTTTACAAAGACAGGAAAAGATCGGATCTGATTTGGAGGAAGATATCGGAGGATATTGGAGTGCCAGGTAAGCAGTTAAACATAGAAAAAAATATTTTTTCTTTTAACTTTCTTGTTATGTTAGCTAACGCTACGCTACGCTAGCTAACGCTAGCGCTGATGCCCCGACGCGCCGACACAAACCACAAGTGTGCAAGCAGCTGGGTTTTAATTTTAAAGCGTCGACTTTCGTCCGTTTGAGCGATTTGACGCCTGGACGCGCTGACCGGTGTGAACGCGGCTTTAGGCCTTAAATGAAAAAAACAACAAAGAGGTGGACTCTAATTTGCTAATTACATGACTTCTGAAAGGAATTGATTGGGGTGTTGAGTAAAGGTGGCTCAATAAAAATGCATGACAAACATTTCCTTGTGTAGGTCTGTAATATAAAATCACAAAATATTCTGAAGTTTGTGGTTGTAATGTGACAAAATGTGAAAAAATTCAAGGAGTGTAAATACATTTGCAAAACAGTGTATTGTGGGTAAACATGTATTCATATTTGTGATTTCCTTTGTCGGGAAGTGCCTAAAGATAAGGTTTCTTTTGACCACAAAATTCAAGTTTTTAATCTGTTTTAGCCTGTATTACAGCCATAGTGTTTGTCCAAATTATTCTTGGAATTCAGGATGTCTTTATTGCAAGGAGGGAGAGTCAACTGAAAAGCCCCTGAAGTTGGAAAATCAGTATTGAAAGTAGAATCTTCCTCTCCGCCCTTGTCTTTTATTGTAGTGAGCAACACACATATATGTTGCAACATTTTATGATGCTGCAGTGTTTAAATATGCAAAATGCTGAGAATTATCAGCTTGTACTGTCCACCATTCACAAATCCAACCGGGTTTCAAACTAGCAACTAAAACAATCTAATTATGTGATTCCAAGATCGGGTGTCTTTCTTCCAGAGTAAAAGAAATGGACCATCATTCAGTCTCAGAGTGAAAAAACCCCCACTATCTGTAGAGGGAAGGGGTTGGGAGTTTGAAAGACATAATATCTTTGGGGTTAATCTCAATGTTTGTTTTTAGTTGGTGACAATTTCCAGTTCATGGTTACATTTCACCCTCTCTGAATTATACCAACAAAATGTGATCTTCCATTGTTGCACTTTGAGACAAGCATCTTGCAGGGAATAATTTGACTTTAACTTTTCTAGCTAGTTGTTTTCCAAATTATTCAACACATCTAGCAAATTATTTCTGGAAAAAGTCCTTGTACTTAGCATTCCTACTATTAAACTAAATCCCAGGGAAAGCCATGTACTGTAAAGGCTAGTGATCACATTTACCAGGAAAAGACACATTCATGGAACAACCTCTTATAATTGATAGAATCAATCCTATAACTACCACACTTCTGACATGTGTACTTATTTATGATAAACATAATATATACATATATTTATTTAAATCTAAAATAGTGACTTGTCCGTTATTATTGTGCCTAACAGAGCATTTTCCGTACTGTATAACAGTAAATCAGACTAAACCTTTCTTGTTTTAGGTCATCTATGATCCATCTGTCCATCTTCTCTAACCGCTATTCCTTGCAGGATTGCTGGGTAATTTGCATTACAAAAATGATTTGTATTTACTGAATGCCGGAAGAATGATAGAAGACTTCTCTAAGAGGCCGGTCCTTGTCAGAACAGGAATAATTTCTCTGAAGATAATAACACTTTCTTACCAGCTTTAACCAGCATTTTCACAAAGCATTTTGCTTTTGTTCTGAGGTTGATATACACATTCTGCAACAAAACATGTTCATCCCTGGGATACAGAACCCATCTCCTTCCATATAATTGTTTGGACAGAATAACACATCCTCTTGCATCTGGAAATTGAACCCAAAGATGAACAAGGATTATGGAGGTCTAAAATTCTCTTTCTGGTATCTTGACTGATTTCTTTTGGTTTTCCCATGATGTCAAATAAGGAAGCAGTGGAAGAGGTGTGATTTGGAATACGTTTAAAGGTGTGGCTCCATTTTCCCCAGATGTTATGAATTACCCTCTCAGAGGCTGGCAGAGTCATGGCCTCATATTCAGGGTTTTCCCAAATTGTTTAAAGACATGATAATCTTAGATTATGTAAACTTCAGAATGTGAAGAGAATAATACTTTTCTAAATGCTTTTAACAAATAAAAACATTTTTCTTACTGAGCTAAAACAGGAAAGGACAGACAGTAAAAGTAGGATATGGTTTCAGCTGAACCAACCAGAGAGAACACTCAGATTAATTTAGTTCTGAGCAAATGATCATAACATATAGAGTATATAATTTCCCAGTAAGGTCCAACAAACAGATGCTCACTCATTTATACATATATGCATGGTTACAGTTCATGCAGTTGCAGGCAGGCTCAAACAAATCTCTTTACAAATCTGTTTTCTACTCTGATTATTGAACGGAAATATGTCAGAGTCAGCGGCTGAGCCAAGAACAGGCAATAAGGCAGATGTGTCACACGACTGCCGCTGCCAAATCTGTCATAGAAACCATATTGCCAAAAAGCAAGGAGAGCTCACCCATGAAATTGTTCATAATATGTCCAAAATAGTTGTTTGCCATAGTATTGACTGTGAAAAGGTGGCAGCATTTATGAAGCCTTCTTTTTTTATTGATCACCATTGCTGGGAAGGTGAGCCCTGCTTTGTTCCAGTAAGGGGACGTGAGTCCTTGTTAGACATTGTGTTTGATATTGCAGTAGATATTACATCACTGAATGGCATTTTGATTGCAAGTGCTTTACATCTACCCACATTATGCCTTTTTGATGCTTATGTGATTCTACCACAGCAGTCCAGAAGCTCCTATAAACCCTAAGAATATAAAAGTATTATTCTGCCTAGACTTTTCTGTTGATTTGGTCTTCTTTTAATGAGTTTAGGTTTTCCCACAATCTACGTCAATTTATGAGTGTTCATTTAAAAAATGTATAATAGTGCATCTTATTCGATACAGATACTCTGAAGTTGAGAAGCAGTAATCATAAATTTGTCTGTAAATTGTGGAAAAATGTTCTGCAACACCAAAAAGTATTTACAATAAACATGTTTTTATTTATTCTTTGGCAGAGTGGCATTGAACATGTTCTTTTTGTGTTTTTCAAAGGTAAATCTATAAAGCACCCAGTTCTGGTTCGGTCACTTGAAGCGTTTTTGAGTATGAACTTAGCAAACCTAGAAATGATTGCAAGAACCTGTGCTGTTCTGGAGTTGCTCACCGTGAAATCTCAGCATTCTAGGTTACATCCTTAGTCCCCGAAAAAGCCACTGCACTCAACTGGATAAATGTAAGAGAACAGAGGTTGAACCTACTTACTTGGAGTGCTTATCCATGCATCCATCTGGAAAAGGCGTTGATTCACAAGATAAACAGAATACAACCAATGCTCACCAATAGTGTGTTTGAATGTGTGGCTGATGCAAGTGTGGAATGTGAGACGGTGACGCATTGAGTAAAAAAGCTTTCAGGGTCAGTATGACTAGAAAATGGCTGGATAAGTTAGGTGAGACACATTGAGACAGACTCGAGTCTGTCTGCTCTGCGAAACCACTTTTCTTTACCTCTGTTGCTAGTCGACCCTTGTTCCTCCTTGATATTAACCAAGACACCATCGAATAACAGCAAAATTCAACAGCCACGCCTATCATTCCTTGCCTCAGCCAGTCAGGGTTACCTGCCAACCTCCAGCAACTGTAACAAACCAAAACCCAGTAAGACCAACAGTTCAATCCATTCCCCAGTCCCACCTGGGCATCGGTAATCTCGTCTTCTCTTCCAGAAGAACACAACTGTTTCTTTGTGTGGATAATCCATACTCATTATTCAGAGTATCAGGCTTGAAAAGTATTAAAAGTCGATCAACTGATTTAAGGAAAATTAAGACCCTTAAAAAGTATTAAAAAGATTTTGTAAAGCGTTCGATTTGGTTAGCATTGACATGTTTTTGAAATACGTTTATCAAAAACAATTGCAGGTAAACTAATAAAATAAAAATACTTTTTTGTTCTTTTATTCTGGCTGTTTGCTCAGGTTTCTATACAACGCGACTATACATACTGTCGCAACAGACTTGCCATCCCTGTCATGACATATCCCGCTAATTTATAGGGCAGGGAAGTTTACAATATTGATGTATTGTATGCTATACTGTGAGCTTTACTGTCAAACAGTACTGACTGTGCACAGTACGGGGAAGGGTTAAGCCTGTTTCCCTGCTTTCTTATCATATTCAGTTTTTTAATGATGCAAACAGCTTTCACGACTCAGCCCAATGATAGTAATACATAAAATGTACGTGAGAATATAGTGGAGTACTTGAAGAGAAACATTCTGTTCACTACTGGAATGGGAAACAAGACGCCTGCCCAATGTACAGTTTGTTTTAGCCATTTTTCTTTGTGTGTTATTTGGATTACACTTGCAGGGAGAGTGGGTTTACACAACGGATGATCTAAAAATCTCCTCTGTCATGTGTTTGCTTTTCCTTTCAGCTCTCTCCATTGCATACTAGCTTTTTCTTTGGTCTAGGCGGTCAAAGCTGTGTGGTTTGCCAACCTTCCCAGAGGGTGCTGGCAGAGAACCAGAACACACTCTGGGGTCCTATTGACATGTTTCTTAAGTTATCATTGGGTGGGCAGCACACAGTTGGAGCAAGAGGCTCTTGACCCAGATTATTTAGTTCTGCTTCATATCCATGACCAGAACCTGCTTCTGATTGCAACTCTTTCTTGTCTTGGCGCTGGTCCAAACAAGGTCCTCATAGACAGATGGTCATTAGATCTGATAATGGGTATCTGCAGGTTCCTGCCCAGACAAATGCTCACTGCTTTAGCGACATAATCATTATCAGTCAAGGACACTTTCATTGAAAGCAAAAATGCTTGATATTCCCAGTTGTGACTTTTTATGACTCAGTCGACTCAGATCTCTTTTACCTCCAGTGTTGCTATATATATATATATATATATGTGTGTGTGTGTGTGTGTGCATGTTCATCTTTGTTAGGAGGATAATGACTTCATGTATGTGTGGTAGCATGGCCTAATGATATTAAGTGTTTAAAAAACAATTTTAGAGTGATCTTCAGTACAACTTTTGATGCACATTTTGCCACATAGCAATCACATTCCTCAGTGTTTTTATTGTGAGTTTTGATGATATGACTGCATTATTCATGGTGGGAAACTAGCACTGAGGTCAACCTAAGCGCAACTGTGAAACATGGTAGTGATGGCATTGTGCTGTGGGGGTGCTTTTCTTCTGCAGGGGCAGGGAAGTCGGTCACAGCTGACGGGAAGATGGATGGAGCTGAATCCAAGGTCAAGTTTATTTATATAGCACGTTTCCAATGGTAGCAACTGCCCAAAGTGCTTCACAAGATAACACAACGGAAAGATAACTTTTATAAAGAAAAATTAAAATTGAGAAAAAACAGACATTCAAAGTAATAAAAACAAACTCATTACACTACAAAAGTGACCAAGGACTATGTTTGATTAAAAGCCAAATCATAAAAATATGTTTTCAACAGGTAGGGGGGGGGGGGACTAAGGCATTATCTAAAATTGCTAATCCAGAACAATCCTGGAACAAAACCTGTCAACTGCTGCAGGACAGTGACTCTAAACATACAATCAGAAATTCAATAGAATCGTTAGATCAATGCACATGCATGTGTTAAAATACCCCTGTCAAGCCCTAAAACCAGTTGAGGAATTGTACAAGATTTTCAAATTGATGTTTATATATTTTCTTTGTCCATTTACAGTCTTTTTTTACCTTTTTTCTTTTGGACAAAACTGACTTAATATTTTAAATCTCTAGATGTCTTAGGCTGGTAGAAATATACCCCAAAAGACTTGCAGATGTATCTAAAGTAAAAGTACTGAATCTGTACCACACCTTTCAGATTTTTCTTGTAACATGTTCTAAAGGCAAGTACTTTTTTCCTTTTCACACTTATTTACTGTTCTGTGTTGTTCTGCTACGTAAAATCCTATTAATGCTTCAAGGTTTATAACTGTAATGTGAGAAAATGGGAACAAAATGTAAACGGCATGAATACTTTTGCAATACACTATAATCACCTTATTAAGTTTGTCAATATACTGACTTCAGGCATCACTTTTGTACAAAAATGATACCAAAACTAGAATCACAGTAAAGAGGTAGAAATTGCTATCTTTGTTTTGATTTTCAACTTTGACATGCAGCTCTTCAGTGATTAGGTCTATTTATTTGGGGCTGCTGCAGCTATATCTGAAGCCACTTTGATTACAGAATCCTGCAGGCAGAGATCAGTACGTGCCTGAAGGCTATTTATCGATAGGTAGGTGGTGTCATCTCATCACTTGTATTCCTGCCCCCTTTTAGTGTTTCTGATTGTGTCTGAACATGGGTTATTCATCTCTGTCGCCAGTTCAATACCGCATCAGGTAAGATTGATTCTCTGCTCCTGTAAGAAAAGAAAATTGGAATTACCTTTGACAAACTTTGTGCACTCCCAGCCCGGGGTTTGATCCGTCCCAGATGAGTGGTACTTCTTACATATAATGCCCTTAATAATCAAGCTCCATTATACATCAGAGATCTAATTGTTCCATATGTTCCTAACAGAGCACTTTGCTCTCAGACTGCAGGTTTACTTGTAGTTCCTAGGATTTCTAAAAGTAGAATGGGAGGCAGATCTTTTAGTTATCAGGCTCCTCTCCTGTGGAACCAGCTCCCAGTTTAAGTCCGTGAGGCAGACACTCTGTTTACTTTTAAGGACAGGCTTAAAACTTTTCTTTTTGATAAACCTAATAGTTAGAGCGGCTTAGGTCATCATGAGCTAGCTCTGTAGTTATGCTGCTATGGGCTTAGACTGCTGGTGGACAGACTTACCACTTTTCTTCACTCTGCTACTTTTCTCTTTTCCTACTCTCCAATTGCATTATCTGCTGTTATTCCAACTGTTAACTTGTTTTTTCTCTCCACAGAAACTACACCTGGTCTGGTATTCTGCTCAGCTGTAATGCCTTTTAGGAGGGGGGCATCGGCTGGGATAAAGCTCCTAGTTACTGAACATTCTCTGTGTCCTGTTATCAACATTTTACTTTTTTTAACATAACATAGAACGTACTCTTACATCAGTTCTTCTGTTGTTTCTGTGTCTCTGTTCTGTCTTCTCGAACCTGCAGTCGGTCGTGGCAGATGTCCGCTTGCACTGAGCCAGGTTCTGCTAAACGTTTCTTTTTGTTAAAGGTGAGTTTTTCCTCTCCACTTTTGCTACATGCTTGCTCAGTATTAGGGATTGCTGTGATGTAGGCAACACAACGCAGGCGACTGTCTATTGTCGCTACATGTTCGTTCAGGAGGAGTGAATGCTGCACATTAATGACTCTATGCATTTTGCTGGGTTTCCTTAGATAGAAAATTTTTTAACTGAATTGAATAATGAACTGAAGGATTAACTGGAATGTATGTATGATTGAATTAAAATTACTTTTCTTGTAAAATACCTTGAGATGACATGTTGTGAATTGGTGAGATGTAAATAAACTGAATTGAATTTAATGTAATGAGATACTTGGAAAGCTGATAACTCAGAGAACTTTGGACTGGTTATATTTACTGGGAGGGGCATTTAATCCAACTGAACAGCATGTCAAAACCAGTGAATAACTTATGGTGTCAGATAAGCCGTCGGAGACCATGACCATACCAATTCCCATTTCAGAAGGTTAGCTCCCTGTGCTATTGCCTTGCATGTTTCCTACTAAAGATAATTGCCCAGAACTGGAGCTGATTGCTTATTTGGTATCTTGTCACTTTAATGGCTGCATGTTTTTGAGTGATTGACCATTGTCCGCTACTGAAGCCTTATTATACAGTAGAACACCACAGAAACTGAATGCCTGTTTGCTGTCTCTTCATGAGACAGTCATACAACAACAGAGCGTCTTCAGTCGGAGGCTTCTTCAGTTTCGCTGCAATACAGACCGCTACAGGAAATCCTTCCTGCCCACAGCCATCATCATCTACAACAACTCCTTAAATAATTTATTATATGAGCTATACCAACACTTAATTTCCCTCTGGGATCAATAAAGTATTTTTGAATTTGAATTGATTTGAATAAGTGCAAAAGAATATTTAAATGACCTTTAGAAAAGAATAACCCTAATGGGTTCGTTTTATTAATAACTAATAAAATAATCACACCCAGGTCTCAATCAAACCACCTACAGTGCTTCATTTATGTTGGTGGTGTGCTGCCGCACAGTTTTACACTATGCTTAAGACAAAAAATTAAAGCAAATTGAGCTGTGCCCTGCATTTATAAGATATGTGCTTAAAAAAACCAGCATGCGGTCCACGTTGTGACATGAAAGAACCAAATTCGCATTGAAACAGTGATTAAAAATTAAATCACCAGCCATTACTTTTATTTGCTGACGAAAAATGAGAGCCAACAGGAAAACTCAAACTGTTTCGAATAAGTTTAAATGTAAACGTAAGTATTTTTGAGCCCTGTATGGAATTGATCCAGGGAATTATCTTGATGTAAACATTGTCTAAAGATCTTTTCCAGCAATTACTAAGCAGCTTGCTGCCTTGAGTGAAGCCCGTTGATACCCCAAAACTGGATTTTTTTTTTGTGTGTGAAATAAAACGTATATATGTGAGTGCATCTGTCGAGGAGAGTGAGAAGTTGCAATTGTTGAAGCAATTGTTTATGAGTTAGTAGCTTTCCAGCAAGTTACATTAAACACCCCTGAGTCATCATTGTGTAAAGCTCTCAATATGCAAGCAAAAAGCTTTCTACGCAACGTTATAAGCTTTCGAGATTGCATTGGTCATCTCTCTGATGAACATGTAAAACATCTAAAGTTGATTGGAAGTGTTTTTTTCAAAATGGACACCTCATTTCGTTTGACTATTCAAAATTAAGGAGGTCCAAGTTAAAATTTTTTTACCTTTTCAATATCCATTCATAATACAGACTGTAGTCATGCATGAAAGTAATTTTGGACAGACCAGTGAAGCTCTGCGATTACATTCTTTGTCTGTGTGCCTCCAATTGTCAGCGGTGGAAAGTGATTGACAGAATACACAATAGATTCCGAGGTTTGCTCATTGTCAAAGCCGTGTTGTTTAACTCACATCACCTTCAGACATCAAAGAGCCTCCAACCTGCTTTTCTTTGATGGGGTTTAAGTTGGGGTGGTGGTGGTAGCGAAGGGGAGTGGGGAAATCAAGTAAAACTGTGACAGTTTTACAATTTACGCACTGACACATTAGTCTGCAAATGAACCAGTTACTGGTATCACAACACATTTATGCAAACTGACTGACACTTTTGAAATTGTGCTAATCGACATTTAGTTATTTTCTCTTCTTCCCCAGTGGGAATAATTATGTTTGACAGACAGTGACAGGTAAACTGTAAATGTGTGGTACAGAAAGAAAACATGCATTACAAAGTAGATACAAGAGCTCCCCTTGTTGTTGGTTGTTTTTGGATTTGTGACACAAAGAAATCCCAATAAATGTATTTTTTAAAGCACTTTTTAAGTATGTTTTAATCTTATAAAGCTAATCTCTCTTTGTTGTGAGAGGTACTTCCTGTAAATTCCTCTCTTTCTTTAGCTGGAGCTAATAATGAGATTTTTATCATACCTCTAGCCCCCGTTGAAGGCCATGTAACAAACACTACTGCTGGAACGCACCGTGCAAAATGGGCTGTTTAAAAAAATATATAATTTGTGTTTCCCTTCCACCACTCAGCAAAGCAAGCTTGGAGCAGCCTCGTCTTTTTCCACTCCGCTTGACCCAATCAAAAATGCAAACCCAAGGCTGGGACCTGGCAGCACGGCAACAGCTGAGCCCAAGGCAGAGGGGAGACGGAACAAGCAAGAAGCTGCAGGGGAAAGCAGCAGCAGTCGTTAGAGGACGGGGACAGATGAGAAATGCACCCCCAGATCAATCAGGCACAAATGACTGCAGGAGATCATCTTTCTTCAGCAGCCGGATCCTGCTACCTATCCTGCCCCTTCCCCCTTTAGCCACATCACCCAAGCACCTTATAGGAACCAGATATATGGAAGCAGGCCAAGAGAAGAATGGGGGAAGATAGAAGCCGAGGAAACTATGATCGGGCGAAGTAGTAACAGAGTTGTCAGGGATTGCAGGAATGTGTATTGATTGTTTTCACTTTTTTAAATAATTGCAATTAAAGTTTGCAAACAGGCGAGTGGATCAGTTTCACAGCTGTCGCTCATGCAGGGATGCAAGGCAGCACTGATGAATCCTCACACATTTCCATGGCCAGAAGGGAAAACTGGTAATAACCCCAGGCACTCAAAGCTGATACATAGCACCTCTACACAAATCAGATCAGAAGATGTTAGACTAAACCAGTGTTTCTCAAACTATGGGGCTAGCCCCACTAGTGGGGCGCAGAGGTATTGCAGGTGGGGCGTGACATCAATGGGAATTAAATAGTTTTCCCCCCCTAGATTCTGTTGTTGTGAATGTTTCACTGCACTGTAAATTAAATCAACCAGCTCCCCCCTCTCACAAAATTAAACACACTCAATAGATTAGCAATTGTGATCATCATTGTAAACAGAACCGTGACCTGGAACATCGGGCTGGGAGTTTGACGTCAGAATATATTGCAGCAGAACAAAACGAACTGAAGTAGCCGCATTATAGTAGATTCCATCTACAAAATGTACAAATATCTAAAAAGATCAGGGAACGTTTCAGAGTCAGAGAAGTCACATTGTCAACCCTGGAG
Source organism: Valencia hispanica (assembly GCA_963556495.2). Lineage (NCBI taxonomy): Eukaryota > Metazoa > Chordata > Actinopteri > Cyprinodontiformes > Valenciidae > Valencia > Valencia hispanica. Next base: position 8,175,699 of record OY747708.1, on the reverse strand, counting down.
GAAATACAGGGATGAGTATCTTGCTCTTTATTTATTTTATTATTATTATTATTATTATTTCTTTTTTTTTTCTTTTTTCTTTTTTACGTGTCCTGTTTGGCAGTGTGGAGCTCAGAATTGGTGTCTGAGTACCAAGTAGAAGCCCAACAGATTTACTTTCACAAGCGGAGCACTACAGCTTTTGCTAGTCCTCCACTTGATATATGTGTGACAAAATCTTTATTATGAATTGTTGGGGTTTATATTTCCTGATGTTATGGACACGGAGACGGAAAATTAAGGAGAAGAAAGAAGGAAGATGAAGAAGAGAGGTAGGAAACAAAAAGTCAAGAGAGAGGGTGAGTTGAAAATACAAGAGAGGAAGGGGAACAAAGAAAACACAGGAAGACATTGAAGTCTGCCTCCATACCCACAGGACGGCAGAGAGAGGGGGAAAAACAAAACAAAACATGAAAAAGGAACATCGACAAAACAAACCAAACATTGTGAACTAAGAACTACACAATCACATCACACAAAAATAGATATAAAAATACAACAACAATGTCACAGAAAAACTCATGCTACCGATTAATCAAGCTCTAGTAATGATAACCTCAGCCCAAGAATGTATCCTTAAACACCAGAAACCCCACATCTATGTGTGTGTGTTAGCATGCTGGTGCATATAAGGTTTATCCATGCGAGTGTTCGATAGTTGGTGTGAGCAGGCATCAATCTGTCTCCCAGGAATCGATGCAGACATGAAGGAGATCGGAGCAAAGACGTCCAAAGGACCCCCAGAGCCCCAGGCGGACCCGGGTGGGGCCGACCGCATCCCCCAAGAGTGGAGCAAAGGAGAACCCCAGGGGAACGTACAGCGGCTACTCTGCAAGGGCCCGGGGGGCAGCAGTGACGAGCCCACGGGCCCCGCCGGCAACCGGCCGCGCCAGGGTGGGCCGGTCAATGGACCGGGAGAGCCGGGGCCCAGGGGCACCCCAGGGGCCGCGGCCGGCCGCAACGCGCCACCACCACCCTAGGCCAATCCCCACCGCCAACATCCCAGCACCCAACCCCTGCCCTACGTCGGGGCGCCCCACCGATAGCCGCAGGGGACGGAGAGCATCCCCAGGCCGGGCTCAGCCAGCATCTGGACACCAAGTTGTACCAGCTCCCGGGTCCTGATCCCACGCAACGCAGAGCACCGAGACCAGGCATCCAACGAGGGCCAGGGCCGGTCCAACCCGCCAATGAACCGACCACACACGGTGCGCACAGAACAGGTGATCAAACGAGCAGAGACGCCGGATCCGCATCCCGCCGAGCCACCGAGCAGGCACCCCCCAACAATCCCAAACCTGGCACCCCTAAAAGAGGTGCCCCAACCAACCAAAGGAAGATATCGGCCCAGCGCGTCGGCCGACTGACACACCGGCCCCCCCAGGCCCGGCCAGGCACGCACCAGGTCCGAACCGGATTGACCACCGATGCACCAGCAGGCAGGGGCCCCCGTCACCGGCGGGGAGTGACGGAGGGGAAGTAGGCCCCCCATTAAGTGTAAGGCCTGAGGTGCGCCAGGCGAGGGGGCAGACCAAGATCCAACCTGACAGGTGTCTACCTGACATACAGAGAGACATACAGACAGAGTCATACGTTCCCTCCCTCTTAAACCCATACATTCTCACTGACTCACCAAGACACCCAAAAAATGACGCTGTACCCTCACTCACACACCCCATACACACTTTATGCTCCCTGGTCCAGGTACCGATGCCCCAGTAGAGCCACCAGCCCCCGGACCCGGGAGATGGACCCCCTACCTTCTAGGACGGAGACAAGCAGACCGCCAAGGGCCCCACAGTGGCAAAGCAGCCCAACAGCCCAGGACCCCGACCAGACCGCCTGTTCCTCCTCCGGACCCCAACCCCTGATGGCCCGTATTATTATTATTATTTTTTATTTTGCACTTTTGAAAGCTTTGTAAATTTGATAAAACTCCAACTTTTATTTTCTCCAACTGTGTTCTACATGTAGCAACCACTGACAGCAGCCGGTTTTATACCAGTGCGCAACCCCTTTTTCCAACTAATTTATACCCTTATAAACTTGTAGACTAACTCGGCTATTTAAAAAAATAAAACACTTTAAAAATCAGGCGTGGTCACCATTCTGTTGGGACGATAAAAGCATGGGGGGCTTGTGTATGCTCCTTTGTCCAAAGTGGGGAATGATATAAAAAGTTTGAGAAACACTGGACTAAACTGAATATTAGTGATTCAAGCATATTAAATTAATTTAGAACGTAATAGAACAGTCCTTATCTAATCATCAACATTTCTTTAGTCTTTTTACTAATCTGTCTTCCATGCCAACTTAGTCCTTGCAGGGTTGCTAGGCTGCAAACTCCGGGAGTCACTGGGGAAAGCGCAGGGTAAACATAAATCACCAGTCCATCTTATAGTAACCATATAAGCACATTCACACTAGCAGATATATATCCAATTACCTTATCACAAACTAATTACTGTTTAAATTTGAATGGTAATGTAAATTAATCAAATATAATTTTTAAGTGCAGAAGTGTGAATATAACTAAAACTCTGAAAAGCTGACTGGTTTCCTAATAACCTGTTAGGAAGTCTCTACCTTTTGTTTCTTGTCTGAAATGTTAGCCACTGCAGATTTTTACCAAATGTAACACACTTTCCTAAACAGCACAAAAAAAGCTGTTCAGGAAAGATTGATTTTTCAACCCTTTTTGATTTAAAAAATAATCTTGAAATAGGTCAGCTTCAGAAGTTGGAAGTGTTTGATTTAAAGAGACATTAACCTATTTTTGAAGACACATTAAAGTAGAATTAATTTGGTTTACTGTGTGAACTGAGACCGATTGGGCTTCACCTCTAGTACACTCTTGTAATTGGCTGCACAGATTTCCATTAAATCTGGTCTGCAGAGTGCTTTGATATAGACTAAAATCTACCTTTCTTCAAAGTTATGTTCTCTGTACTTTTCAAACAAAACATTGATCAGAAATAATCTACAGGGTCGAAATGCATAATTAAGTCTTTAGCTAAATAGTCTGTAGATTTCCTGATGGCAGCTTAAGGACAATGCATTTGGTAAACAAAAGAGCTGACCATGTGGATCATAGTCCTTCCCAGAGCCCAAGATACATTTTAAATACCAAGACTGATTCCTAAGTGAAAGGTTTACAAAAACTCTGACTCTAACTGTCTTCTTTGAAAAGTGTCATTTCACACTTTAAATCTCAGTTTAATGAAACATCACAAGGATGTTTTCAGTCATCATAGAAATTAAAAAAGACAAAAATCTCCAGTGACATCAGGACCAAAGCCACTTTGCATTTCATCAAGTTATTTAATAGGTTTCAGCTTAATTTGATGTTGACTAAGTGGGTAATTAGTGGTGGGAGTCAATTTCAGATTTCACATGGCTCAACTCACAAAGGAGACATGGAAAAAGATCCAGGATTAGAAGGATGCAACATTATCTTAGTTTGAGTTGCATAAATATAGAAACTGTGTTGTGCACAATCTTGGTACTGATGCTGGTCATATGTTGCCTGACTGTTAATGCTTTCTTGGTTCAGTAAAATACTCTCAAAGAGATCCAATACATTGCCATGCAAAAGAATTCATACTAACTTTTCACGTTTAGTCATATAACTATAAACTGCAAGGTGTTTTCTTTGGTGACAATCCAAAATAGAATAATGCAGAATTTGGGAATTGAAAAAAAAACAAACAACATATAAGTTGCTTTCAAAATGGGTGGCACAGTTGGTAGCACTGTTGCTTTGCAGCAAGATGGTCTTGGGTTTGAATCCTGGCCTTGGGTCTTTCTGCATGGAGTGTGCATGTTCCTCTGTGACATTTGCTGTGACACCCCTGAATTAAATGCTAGGTAATCAAAAGCCTTCAAATAGCACTTAATTAGTGAATAGAGTCCACCCATGTGTAAGTTAATCTCACTTTCAATCAAACAGCTCTTTAAAGGCTTCTGAAGTTTGTTCTCACAGAACAAACATTATTACAAAAAGCAAGGAACAGACCAGAAAGGCCAGGTGGTAAAATTGTGGAGAAGTTTAAACAACAGTTAGGATATTAAACAAAATCCCATATCTTGGGACATCTCATAGAGCGTTGACCAATCAATCAAGCTGTGAAGATTCTCCAGCAGGGATATGGAAGCTGGTCAACATTGATGAGATGGATGAAGCAGGTCAATTCTGCAAGAAAGCCTGTTAAAGGCTGACACAGATATGAAGCTGGGGTGGAAGTTGAGCTATTGTCCAGCAGGACAATGACCCTAAAACATGAAACTGGTCCTACAATGGAATGGTTCAGAGCAGGGCATATTCATTAGAATAAACCCATCAAAGTCCAGATCCAAAATATGTAAAAGTTCTGACATTTTAAACATTAGGGGAACCTTTTTGACACTAATGAGCAAGTGAAAAAAGTTACTTCTTGGAACACTGTTATACTCTGAGCAGATATATATTTTATCATTAATAGCCTCTGTCTGAACCCAGGAAGGACTCCAACTGTCTTGCAACACTTTATGCTTGTTGAAAATGGAATTACTGCATTTACCATTATCTGTTCTGATGATCTATTTTGTACATATTGTTCTACGCGGAGTAGTTCTGTCTGAACCACAGAGTTTGTGATAAAAATAGAGAGAGTGCTGCAAACCAATGCAACTAAGCCTCTTGTGAAAGCTTCACTTTAAACATTATTGTTTTCTCAGAAGCTCCAGAGCAATTATGTGATATTGGCTTGGGGAAAATAAAATAAGAGACTCCAATATGACAGAGCCAAAATATAATTCAAACAGCAATAAGAAAGACAGAAAAATAACTATTAATATTTGTACTACAATCATTATAGCTTGTATTTATGGTCATTATTTGAATAATGATCTGAATTTTAGTAAAACACTCAGAGGCCTTCTACTTTTGCACAAAAACTTTTAAAACTTGCCATGGACCAAACAGCAGCCTGACACAGTTAGCAACCAATTGGTGTGTAAAAAGAACCAGTTAAACACTTAGAACATTCAGGAATCCATAAAAAGAAAGTGAATATTTATCTTTAACCATGTTATTATATAAAAGGATAACAGAAAACCTGCAAAATTAGCATGAGGAATTGAAGCAACCAACAAAGAACAATGAAAACCAGGGAAAACAATGTTGGACCCAGGTGAGCTTAATCAGAGGAATGGAGAACAGCTGTGGAAGAGAGTAAAATAGAGAGACTGGTGGAAGGTGGATAATTACCATAAAAAGGATACCAAGGACACAAAGGATAATACAAACCGAGTGGAAAAAGATTAACACTGGAGAATATATTAAAATGTACAAGGAACAGAACACATGAAATTACTAAAAGATAAGCACAAGGATAGAACTTATGTAGCAAAACCCTAATAAAAATAAAAAAACGAATAGAGCAAAACCTTTCTAAGAATAATAAAAATCTCAGAAAAACATAAAGACAAATGAAAATCAAAACACTCGAATGATCATGACTCATCCTGACTTTTTGAAGAAAAGTTAAAAGAAATAGGACTCTTCATGCTTTTACACCTGGGGAACAGGAAGCCATCACTTACTGATTGAAAGTTCAGACATTGTGAGCAACCTATAAAATCATGTAAAAAAATTATTCTAAATACATGAAAATAAAAGATTATATTGTTCTATATTTCTCAGTAAGAGATTTACTTTAAGGCTTCGCATACATTTGTTCCTGGGATGCTTATGTCTGGGATGTTTCTGGCTCTGCAGGTTTTTCATTCTTTTTTGTAAAATTTAGAGGTGCTAATGAATATCATCTGTAGTTTGAAATGTAAATTGTTGTTTAAGATCATCATTTCATCTCTGGTAAAAAAAAATAAAATAAAATATATATATATATATATATATATATATATATATATATATATATATATATATATATATAGTTGTCATTAGTAACGTGTACTCTCTCTGTAATAACCCTTGATGACTTTCTGTAACAGACCCAATCAGAGCATCCCAATAATTTCTTTGGAACCTCAATTTCCTGTACGTGTGCGTAAGACAACTTTATGGGAACCAAATCGACTGTTCGTTAATGAGAGGAAGCTATATCAAGAACCAACATCTTTAATTAACCCATCCCCAGCACTTCCTGTCTTTGATCTCTGCGTTTGATTTATGCTGCTGTGAGAGAAGGTTGGTGGAGGGCTCCACGGGAAGTTCCGAATGGAAATGAAGGCGTGCAATGAGAAAATGATGAAACTGCCGTGCCCCTGTTGTTCAGAAAGTCTCGCAGCATTAGGACCTTTCCCTTTGTGTGACGGGCCAGCTCAATTACAAGCCACCATAGCTATCTCTCCAATAGCCCGATAAGGCAATAATCCCAAATCCATGCCATTTTAATGACTTCCTGTCTAATTAAGAACTGCTTTACAAAAGATAGACACATCTGAGGTCTTCCTTTTGTACAGGAACCTATTGTTGAAAATGTCACCCTGACCAGCTATGATCTACTTAGTAGTTTTGAAAATGTTTTTGTTTGAAAGGGTTACAGAGCAAAAGAATTATCTAGTTATCTGTATTATTAATTGCTCAATGTCAGAGAGGTTAAAATAAATTGAGACCACTAATGTCACTTCTGATGCTCGACTAACATCTCCCCAGCTTGGAATGCAGGTGCTCCCTTTGTCTTTTAATGTTTATAAATCAGCAGATATAACTGATATTTCATAGTTAATCTCATAAAGGTTTGAATGTTTAGAGCATGAAAAACCCGATCAAACTGTAATCTGTGCGAAAGATAACGTGTGTCTCTGAATGGCCATTTATGAGATTTCTTTGTCAGGTTCGTTAGTCTTTACTGCCCTCTAATGTTGGAATTTAACACTGACACGCATTGATAAGAAAACATCCAGAATGGGAACATTTGAAATGATTCTTAATTTTAGTGATTCAACAATAAACAAATTGATTACCAATTATAAAACGAATAAAATCAGCAAATACAGACTGCAGCTACGCAGACCTTTATATTATATAAAAACAGAGTGTTTTACATTTTTGTCTTGATAAAAATTCAATCACAAATTTGAATACTGTAACATGCTATCATCTGAAGCTTATCTGGATTATTTTTGTTCACACATGCAAGTGTAAAACAAATAGCTGCTGCCCCCCCCCAATCTTTGGCAAATAGTTGGTCAAAATAAACATAAGACAAATACTTTCAAGAAGCGAAACGCTCTTACATCACACAGTTTTGTTTGAGCTAAAACCATGACAAAAAGCACCGACACACCTGCCTTACACCGAAAGACAAAATATATTTAGAAAAATATCTTTAACCTTTGAGATTTTCCAATTTTAGTGCTGTAGTCACAAGTTTTTTTTGTTCAATATTTTCCATGGCTGACCTAATCAAGGGGTGTGTTCCAACTGACTACATGAAACGTTGTATGTGTGTGTGTGTGTGTGTGTGTGTGTGTGTGTGTGTGTGTGTGTGTGTGTGTGTGTGTGTGTGTGTGTGTGTGTGTGTGTGTGGGTGTGTGTGTGTGTGTGTGTGTGACCAACCACAGGTGCATTCATGGACATGACTTTCCACTCCGGTTCAAGGTCTAGTTTGGATATAAAAGACGACAGAAGCATTCTCTCCTCGCAGAAACGTTTACACGTGACGCAAACATGCTAAGGATTCTGGTGTTGACATGTCTTGCCGCCTTGGGTAAGATCGTGGAGCACATACTGTTTTCATTTGCTTTTAATAGCCTGCTCAGTCATTTATCTCTAACTACCGGCCACATCATTTACCTCTTACTGCTTTTGAAAAGTGCAATTATAGGAGAATTTCTGGGAACACGTGTCAAAATCAAGCTGTTGCATTTGTGTTTTTACCCAGTGGTGGCTGAGCTGGAGTATGAACCCAGGTACCTGGAGGACAGCTTGCAGAGAGTTGTAGGAGGCGAGGTTGCCAGTCCCAACTCCTGGCCCTGGCAGGTAACACATAGCTGACGCTACTATTTATCTTTAAATGCATTTTGTCTAATTTCACATGAAAATCAAATGTGGCCATAACACAACGACAAACAAAAGAATACTTGAAGAAAGTATGAACGTTTTTTTTTTTTTCCCGAAATCAAGCACAGACCTCATGTCTGCTTTCTCTCCTCAGATCTCTCTTCAGTACCAATCTGGCAGCTCCTACTACCACACCTGTGGAGGAAGCCTGATTCGTACCGGCTGGGTGATGACAGCTGCTCACTGTGTGGACAGGTAGCATAAGGATTAACCACAGCCTTACCATGAAATTCCTCATCTCGGTGGGGGTTATGTGCTCACATTCTTATTTGATGCAAAAATTCCAGCCAGTTACAGACACTTCTCACAACTTCATGTATAAATAGCAGAAAGCGTTCATCTGCTTAGAGGCAAATACATTTTAAAACTTATTAAACAATCATTTCATTAACTCTGCATTTTCTATATGTATTAACATCTAAGAAGGCTGTACTGGCTACTTAATATCGTTTTTTTAATGTCTTTGTAGCCCAAGAAACTTTCGTGTTATTCTCGGGGAACATGACCTGAACGTCAACAGTGGAAGGGAACAGGTCATCAGTGTGAGCCAGATCTACATCCACCCCAACTGGGATTCAAGCAGAGTTTCTAATGGGTGAAGACTGTCTTTTTTATCCCCGTTCTCTAAAATCCAGTTCAAATAAAAGGAAACTTTTAATTCTGAGCTCTTTTGGTCAAAACCTCAATCAAACATGTTTTTTTGTAGAACATCTAGTATACATAGTAATAATTCAGCTTTCTGTATTTCAGATATGACATCGCTCTGTTGAGGCTGTCATCTAACGCTGTCCTGAACTCCTACGTTCAGCTTGCCTCTCTGCCCCCCTCCGGCCAGGTTCTGCCTCACAACAACCTCTGCTACATCACTGGATGGGGACGCACCTCTAGTCAGTTTTAATGCAAATCACACTGACTTCCGGACAGAATTGTTGTTTTTCTACTTTTTTTCTAAAGCTAAATGAGTCATACTATTTCCCTTTGATAAGCTGGTGGTAGCCTGTCTGCTAAGCTCAAACAGGCCTACCTTCCTGTGGTGGACCACAAGACCTGCTCCAGCAGCGGCTGGTGGGGCAGCACCGTGAAAACCAGCATGGTTTGCGCCGGAGGTTATGATGAAGCTGGATGCAATGTGAGTTTATGTACAATGGACATTCTTTTAATTTTTCTCAGACATTTTATTCAATATTTTTGGGGTTCTGGAAAAAAAAATCAAACTTCAACCTTTATATATTTTCCCTTCAGGGTGACTCTGGAGGCCCTCTGAACTGCCAGGTTAGTGGCAAGTACTACGTGCACGGCATTGCCAGCTTTGTGTCTGGCCTGGGCTGCAACTATTATCAGAAACCCACAGTCTTCACCCGAGTGTCTGCTTACATCAGCTGGATGAACTCAGTGAGTGTAAAACATGCAAACTCCCAGTATTTTTATAATAATTGCTCATGACTCCAGAAGACAGATTCCTAATGAGCTTTTGATATTTCTTTTCAGATCCTTCCTTAGGTGTCGCAGAGTGCTAAGGTGCATGACTGTATTTGATTATGTTGGCATCTATAAAAAGAATCCTACTGCATTTATCTCATTCTACAAAAATACAACAAAATCATGTCAAACTTTGTGTGAAGCCTCTTTATTCTTAATAAATAATAGCAAACAATTCTGCTCTTACGTACTTCAAGACAGTAAAAATAAATATAGTGGCTTGCAAAAGTATTCGTACCACTTGGATTTTTTTTTTGCATTTTGTCATATTAGAAATCAACAACAACCTCTTACTCAGGTTAAATAAAATAATTATAGGAGACAACACAAAGATCCTACAATCATCAGGGCAGAGGACGGGGAAGTTGCCGGTGTGGATTTTCTTGTGGCTTATTTTTATTAACTTTATTAATAAACTTTTTTTTGCATCACAAAATAATTTTTTTTTTCCTGAGATACTACATTAAAAGTGCCCTTCAGTTTGACACACTAGTATGCAAACTGCTGCGGCCAAGTGGTAGATAAATATCTCCATAAAGTTTACACATAATGCATTAGAAGCATCAATAAAGCTTAAATATCACAACAGTCTCATTAAATAAGATATTATTTTATCAAAAGTCTGCTGGTCTGAATGTTGCCTTCAACTTAGGTACTTGTGATTACCATTTCCTGGATGTCTGAGAGTCTACACCAGCATCGAAAGGGTTCCTTCTTTCAGTCAATTAGCTAAACTGCAATTCTCAGTTTATCAATCTTTCAATTGATTTATAAAACCTTTATTGTTATTGTCACTTTTACAAAGAAACAACAAAATTGAAAACATGCACCCGACTCAGTATGAGATATACAAGTTTAAAAGGACAGGAATAAAAAAATAAAAAAATAAAAAAAACACATGACACTGTATACAAGAAGTCCACCTCCATAAATAAATTGCTTTGGTTTAGTTAAAGTCTCATTTTATTATGAATTAAGGGTGCATGATTGCTCTTGATTAAAAGTGATGACAACAGCTGGAAGAGGTAATGTCCAAGATGAGTCCAAGGAACAACAAAGGCTTTTTTATTGCATCAGGAGGTATACATTTGTTCCAGGGATAACATTGTAAATTGAATTATCATATTGCACGTAGTGTGTAAAAGAATCAATAACTAAAGTGTTAACAATCACACTCATATACTGGTTATGTGACACTCCCACAAACAAGCCTGAGTTCTAGAAAATTCTGATAGAGTTAGAGAACTAACATTAAATTATTTGGATCAGATAAAGATTTACTTTTTCAAATGGTTGCTGTCCCTCTATAAAGTTAAACCTATGGTTTCTGCGCATTATTTGGATTTTCTGTATTCTTGGGTTAACCTAGGAAATGTTTGGAAAAGAGAAATAAAGTGAGCCACCATGAACCACTGTTAAGAAGGACATTGTTTGGTGTTATCAAACTGTGCTGTCACTTCCCTGTAGGAAAGGGTGTGGACCGTAGGTATGGTTCATACTCGTATTCGCTTTACTCTGGCGCTCCCAGTGGGGATTAACTTAATACATTTCTCGACCTGGAATATCCTCAGATGAACTGGAGGTTTCTCTCCAGGCACTGACTTGGGATGTTAATTAAAAAAATACTTAATAAATAATAAAAATAAATTAATAAATTAATAAATAATACTACTACTACTACTACTACTACTACTAATAATAATAATAATAATACAGTTAACTTTGAGGTATTTTTAGCAACAAAAAAAATCCTTCACATGCATTTACATTTTATTTTCGTATTCATCACTCCATAGTCATTGCATTTTAGAAAATCTGAACACCACAGTGTCTGGAATGAAAAGATGATTTAGTTCAATCAAATCACATCTGAAGGTATTTTCATCATTCTTGTTCAAATAGTAAAATGTTCACCTCTGTGAATGAATAGGAAAATTGTTAAGGTCAGTGGTTTTGTGTTTCAGCCACAGTTCCCATAAACACATTGCAGATGTCTATAAAATCAAAAACATTTAAGGAAAAAGTATTTGTCTTGCCAATTCCCCTTTTATCTGGGCACTTTCCGGTCTCCTTGCCTTTGCAGGGAAAACATCTTGTTATTTTCCTGTTTTCTTAACCTACCAGGAGGTGACTCATACCATAAAAAGCACACACATTCTCTAGCCCTTTTTTATGCCATCACTATCACGGAACGGAACAGAATTAAATATTTAAGAACTTTTCTAACTACTATAACTATTCATCATGTTGTATTATGGTAATACTGCACATATCCTTTGAAGGCGTGATAATGGAAGAGCTCTGCAATTTGCTACAGATTCCAACAGTACTTTCACTTTGCTATATTCAGCTCTGTTTTCAATATCTTATTTGCATGGCAGTTAAAGTAGCTGTACAGTCCGGGTGTAATTGTTTATTTAAGGTGTTGATCTAACTGTGTGTGTTCATTGTCCTAAGGTCTGCAGTTTTCCATTGTACTCATCTCCAGTAACATGAAAGATATTCATGCATTCTTGCGTCCATTATTCTTTCACTAAGCCTACCTAAAAAGCTTTTTTCAGTTGCCAAGTATCAAACAATTCTGTTACGACCTCGGTTATGAAAATTACCCTAACAGAAAATAAAATGACAAAAGCAGGAAATATGAGTAGTGTCTGGTAGATGCCCTAATGGGGCGTCTACCAACCCTTGAAAGGTTTCGGCGGACCTATTTATGCAGAGCCTGGTTTCCTTTTGGGCGCCAAAGCAGCAGCACTTCTTTGGGCTTCTCTGACTTTGATTACTTTCATCACAACTGTAAGTATTTTCTTATACTTATTTAGCAGTTCTTAATTTGTCAGTATTTTACAAACAGAAAGTATTTGTACAGTTTAATTTAGAAATTTTGAAAGTAAAACAGCTGTTTTCTCTTAAAGTTTTCTAAATATGACCCACAGATCATTTCTGATGAAATTGCAAACCTTCAATTTTGCAACAATATTTGGAAACAATTCCATTTTCTAAGCATTATTTCCACGATAGTTTATGACTTTCACATACTGTTCTTCTCCTGAGGAAATTGTTTTGAGGGATTTTTCTCAGGACTTTTGATTGATTGAAAAAAATGAGAGATGTGAACAAACTCCTGAAGTCATACCATTTCCAGAACGCAGTCAAATTTTTTAAAGACGTTTACCTCCTTGGACTCTGAATATGAATAGAAGAGGGATAGTATTTACAAAACACTTTACATTCCTTTTTGTTATTAATTTATTTATTAGTCAGTAGTATGGAAGGTAAATTTTGGCTTCATCTTTGTTTAGGAAGTAATATATGTCAAATCCCTGAATTGACATGACATGTATTTCTTTCTTTTTTTTTACCCTCGATGTGTTGTTTTTTTCTGTGCCCATTCCCCCTGTGTCCTTCCGTGCAGTTTTTAATTAACCTTTTCTCATTTTAACCATCTTAAGTATGGGCTGCATATTCTAAAACATACTCTTCTTAATGTATACTTTTTTTTCATGAGATCAACATGAAAGTCGCAGCCTTCAATGCGAAGAAATTGGGACTCCGAAAAGTTCAAGACCCCACTGTCTCCCACTACCTTACTAAGGTAAGAAAGAGTTTTCTTCATGCAGCTCTGTTGAGGCAAATAAAAGTAAACATTGAGTAAAAAAAGAAATAGATAAAAAGTAAAACATGTAATGCATACTTTTATTTAACTGCCATAAATTCCTCCTAGATCATCTCCCAGTACAGTGTGATGGTTATCCTGGAGGTGGTGGATAAAAACGGAAAAGCAATGGAGCTGTTACAGCATAAACTCAACTCTACTGCGTGGGTGTAAAAGCTGTTGTGTTCATGTCAATCATGCAGACAACTTGGAAAGTGACAAAAATATTTATTTAGATTTCAATGATTAGGATGATCCGAAAGGTTTATAAGAAAATGAGAGGCAAAAGCTGTCATTACACCTGATGACCAAAAAAGAAACAACTCAGACACATGGACACGCGTCTCTTAGAAATGAGTGTTTTCTAATGTCACGTCTGTTTTCAGCAGTGATCATCACTATAAAATGATCTGCAGCTCAGATCTCGGCAGAAACACTTACAAAGAGAAGTTTGTCTGTTTCTACAGGTGGGTCAAATAAACTACTTGTTCTTTCTAATGTTAGACATGCTGTTAACAACAAGAAAAGCTGGAAAAATGTTTTTGAAAATATAATCATCCTACATCACAAACAGACCTCTCTCTGTGGTACTTTATGCGTGTTTCAGAAAGCATGAGGTCACGCTAACAGATCACTATCAGTATGAAGACAATGAGCCTGGAGACGAGGATGCCTTTGCCAGAGAGCCCTTAGTCCTACGCTTCCACTGTTCTACCACAGGTCTGTGCTGTTTCTCTAATGCATTATTACACTATTAACTGGGATGGACAATCTTTCCAGCTTTTCTGACGTGGCTCAGATTTAAAATATTCACTGTTGATTGAAGAAGAAATATCATTACTATGAGCTATGTTTTACAACAGCAGAATTTTCATTAGTTAAAATGTAGTTTTTGACACATTATTATTATATTCCTTGTTTATAGGAATACTTTCATTTTATCTTTTAAAAAAAATCACACAAGTTAGCTGAGGCAAACTCATAATTCATTAAACAGAGGCTCTGTTCCTATAACAAGGCAATGATTTAATATTTATTGATACTGATTTAAACACTATAAAATAAAGAACAACTAATAAATAAATAATACGTTGTGCAATAGTTATACAAAAATGTTTGGCTCACACAAACATTAATAATTATGAACAATAATGTATTATTAATTTAATTAATAATGAAGTAAGGGTTTATTTTGGTTAAGTCAGGGCACCACCCTTCCTAATAGGGAATCTTGAACCAAACATTTTCAGTCTCTTGTGAAGGAATGATATTGATGCAGTGGGAAGGCATAATTACACGCACACACTAGAATAAGCACAAACAACTTCTCTCCAAAGTATGAGAATTGATTGATAAAATCGATCATTTAGCATGTCATGATGAGAGAAGGAAAAGAGGAAAGGAGGTGTGTGTTTGGGGGTATGAGGGGGGAAAGGGATCTCTAGCCATGTGGTCATAAAGGGGATGCTAATGCTTGGCTTTAAGAAGGTAGACAAAGGAAACAAGCTGGTCTAACAAAGAGGGGTTGTTAGGATTGCTAGGTGTTTGTGAATTGAGTTTCCTTCTACTTGGTGTTATGTTTTTTCCTTCCACTACGTTTTCTCTTCATTTCCCATCTTTCCCTCAGGAGTTTGTTATTTTGGGTTTCTCTTATTTTTGGGTCATTCCTTATTTACTTACTTACAGTAGGTCTTATCTCAGTTACTTCTACATTAGTCTTTCTTATCTATGTTTGGTTCTACAGAATCTTTAACTTTTATTTTATTGTTTTGATCTATTATTAGTTATTCCTTTATGTCATTGTTTTCTTCTGTTTGCCTTGCTTTACTTTTACTCATTGGGATTATTGTTCTCTGATTAAAGTTCTTTCTAACGTTTATACTGGTGTTTCTTTCTGTTCTGTTTTCCTCCTCTCCTTCCTGTTGTATGTATTAGTGCTTTTACTTTCTCATAGGCGCACATGATCTTACTCTCTTAGATCTCTTTCATCCTAGTTGCCTTAGAGTTAGTTCTACTTTTCTCAGTTAGAATTATTTTCTGTCCAGTTGTCTCTTCAGTTTTTGCCTTTGTTTTCCTCCTGTTTCCTCCTTGCCATTCCGCCTCCCTGCCCAGCAGCATTTCATTCTCAATCTCTCTGCTCTTACTCCCACCTGCAGCTGCTTTCCCTAGCCGTTAGTTCTTAGTGTTTATTGTATTTAGCCTTTTTTCAATCAATCAACTTCTTCCTACCTGTTTGCATCTGGGTCCTGTCTGTAAAACCTGACAGGGGTGGGCTTAGCCTAGAAGATAGACAAAGAAGCACATGGTCTTAAAGGGGTGCGCAATGAGTGAACAAAAGTTCAAAAGTGTGTGTGTGTGTGATAATAAGCAGAGAGGGGAAGAGAAGGAGAGAAGAACGAGAGAATAGGAGCGTCCCAGCACAACTATTAATTTGTTTAGCTTAATTTTCAAAACTGCTCACAATTCAACCATTTAAAACACATAGCAAAATGTTCAAAGTATGCGATCAGCAGCTTCAGTGAAAACTTCAACTCACATCAAACCTTCTCTATTAAACAATATCTAAGTTGTTCTAACATTAACCAATATCTCTGCCCAAACACAAAGAGAAAAATAGAATAAAGAGGGATTAATCAAGGTTCGGTCCCACTTTGTGGCGGTTTGGTGCAGGGTTGGTCCCAAAGCAGCACATAAAGTTTGGTCCAAGGAAAAAGAAAAATAGTGTTCAACGGTTAAGCTGGCGTGCACAGCTGGGTTCTGGTCAGAACTTGGTGGTCCGTTTGCTGGGTTTCAAAATGGGGCAAAAGCGTGAGTCGACTTCTGTGAACGGCTACTGTCATATACTCTTTAATAACTGAAGTGGTTGCAGTTTGGCCGTCAAAAGAAATCTCCCGGATGCACAAACAGGAGGCCTTAAAGCTATTTCAGCTTCCACTTCCAGGGTTTTAAAGTCCTCTTCCTTCACAGCAGGTTAGATGAAAAAAAGGAACATTCACCAGTGAATTCTTGCCTCCTTCTAAGCAGTGCCTGTTTGGAAGACGAAGAGTATAGAGCGTTGCTCATATAACCTATGAATGCTGGGAAATGCAGTATGTTCAGTCTGTTTGAAGGAAAAATGCTTCCCAAAACATCTATGTCCCATTATGAATGCTGTCATCTGTTTATTAGGATTTTAGAATAATATGTTTAGCATTAGAACCCCACAAAACCACTGCATAGGCTTTTGAGTGTGTTAACATCTGTTTAGGAATACAGTTTGTTTAGGATTTCTCTCATCACTCCCACAACAGTTGTTGGAGATCTGGTCCTGATCCCTGTCCACACCCAGCCAAAGAACTCCATGAAAGAACTGGATGAGCTCTATGATGTGGTGACAGTTGTAAAAAACAAATGGAGAACCAGAGTAAGGATTAAAGATTGTCAAGTCAAACTTTAGGATGTGAAACTAGCCAGGTTTTCTTCACTTTCTTTTAACATAAAACGCTTCTTATAGTTAAGAACAAATGAACATGACATTGCAGAAGAAAAGACAATTATTTAAAAAAACAATGATAATGATGAATATGATACATAAAGGCTTTTCTCAATATTTCACTATTTGTCAGAACATCATGATTTTGGGGGACTTCAATGCAGCTGGTCCATATCTTTCCAAGACAAAGAAGAAAATGATACGAATCTCCTCTCCTTCTTTCTATTGGCTGATAGACGACGATGTGGACACAACAACTAGTAATTCTAACAAGCACACCTATGACAGGTAAGATATGTTATCTTAACTAGCTCTTTGAATTTATTAAGGGAACCTTTTAAGGCTTGAATCTGCTCTCTGGAGAATATGTTTATGTTTTGAAGTTTTGTAAATCTTTAAAATTAAGCTGTTCTATAGTATGATATAAAGCTGGTGCTCCACAACATTTGTTATTCTTCTTAAGTCCTGTCTTTCTCCCACAGACCCCTATGCAATTCAAACTGACTACCAAATTATTTTAGCCAATAATAATCGAGTTTCCGCCTTTCCGGCTCTCAATCAACATGCATGCGCATTGCGGAAACCTGTGAAGATGGCACACAGGCCACTCCGTGTCTTCCTGTTTAAAGTCATCCTACTGGAAGAGAACGTCAGTCATGGAGAAGTGGGAGTGAACTTCTGCTAAAAAAGTTAACAATTCTCCAGCTGTGGCTTTCCTCTTTGACCTGCTGTGACACCACAGGTGATGCACATGCACATCTGTTGAGGTGGGGCTAGAGGGAGCTGTAGGAGAGGAGAAGGGATATTTTGGTAGGGGCCTTGGTACTTTGGATTCAAAAAATCTCTCCTTCCAATAATCCGGACAGCAGCTTTAAATTGCATAGTCATGATAAAAAAACTGTTTCCACTCATAGCTTTACCTATAAAGACATATAATGTCCCACTCACTAAGTTGGATAAATGGAGTAAAACATTTTACAGGACATTAATCTTGTCTTTCCATTTTTGCCATATATCCATAATCCGCACCATGCCATAAACCTACATGCCATACATCTACTTCAGCATTTACATTTTATTTCTTTGCTGGCAATTCCGTTCTGGATAGGCCACTCTTTTTGAACGCATGTTAATTCTATTGTATTATCAAGTTTGAACGTCAACCATGTGATTCCTTTTGTTCCAACAGGATTGTGGTTTATGGAATAAGAATGCTGAACTGCATCGTCCACGGATCAGCAAAACCGTTCAACTTTCAGAGAAAGTTCAGGCTATCTAATAAAAAAGTAGGTTTTGTCATTTTAAGGTGCACAACTGCACATGTCCTCCGGCTGACAGAAATGGTTGGAAGCTGTTAAATGACAGAAGACTGCCCTCTTTTGCTTTCCAAGGCCCTCAGCATCAGTGACCATTATCCTGTGGAGGTGAAGCTGAAGACTGTCCCAACCCCAGGTCAGTGTACGAGATGTGGGGTCGCCCTGGACAGATCACACATGAGACAAACAACCACTGATGCACACACACTCACACCTAAGGTCAATTTAAAATCCAAATTTAGCCTGACCTGCATGTTTTTATATTGTGGGACTCAAACTGGAGTAACTGGAAGAAAACTATCTATGCACAATGAAACAAGAAAACTCCAGACTGAATTTGAACCCCAGAATTGGTGGCTGCCAAGTACACTTTTGCCCCACTTTAAATTTAATAAAGCTGACAACTGCTAACAGTTTTATGTAGTTTCGGTATCAGCTAAAGCCAGTACTTAAAGACTCGTGTTTAAATCTGACTACTTTTTTACAATTTCTAAAGCAATGTTGGACAAGACCAGCCAACCTTATTTGTATAGCACACTTTCAAAAAGCCTACTTTCAAAATGCTTTAAAGGTAGAATTGAGGCAATATTACCATATTATTTCATATTTCATGTTCTTAAACCAAGAAAGGGTAATGCATGGTCAAAACACGTGTTGCTGGACATTACCCTTGATTTTGGCGATGTGTATTGGCAAAAATCTGGCGATACGAAAGGCAAGCCCTTTGTTCTTTTGACAGGCTTCTTATGTAAGAAACGTATTTATTTGACTCTCTATCTTTTCCTTTTTCTTCTCTCTCGCTTTCTCTGTCTGCTCCTTTCAACTCTACACACCGAAACTGTGACTCTGTTCTCCACAAAAGAGTCATCATCACCTGAAAGCTCCGACACTGAAACGTCCAACTCCGAGAGAGACAGCAGTGAAAATAGTAGCTCTGACTGGGAATGAAAGATCCAACTATGAAAACTCCATCTCCGATCAAACCTGATCATGTCTACTTGATCCTCTCACATGAAATCCTCAATCTTTTGGGTTGTAAAAAGATTGCATCATCTCATTGGCATCATGGTCAAAAAACCTTGTCCTTTGGCAGTATCCGTGTAAACACCTCATAAGAAGTGGGCCTGCTGTCTATCACAGATTGAATACCTGTATTACTTCTTTAATTTCTACTCAATAAAATTTTTTGTGTGTTTGCATGCCTAAGTTTTTTTTCTCTTGGGTTTCTGATCAACTACAAATTCAGACAATATAATTTTGCAGGATTAAATAAATTCAGCTGGGAAACATTTTTTGAGGTAGCCTGCAAAATGTATAATTTTCAAAATGTTCTTGCTAAATTTAAGTCAGTTTTTTGTTTCCAAATAATTAGAGAATCAAAAATATCACATTTTTAATATCAAAGGCTATTTGGTCACCAATATAACTGTGGAATATATCCTGGCTTTGTAAAAAATAAATTACAGTAATATATAACGTATTTATTGATACAACCAGAAGAATTTCACTTGTCATAGCAGAAAAAAACTGTTAAATAAGGGACAAAAATAAATAGACATGATGAAAAGTATGTGGAAAACCTGTAGCCAACCGAATTATGTAAATGTAAATATGAAAATAAAATATGTACAAATTATCTAAGACTAACATTGATCCTCATCAGGTTTATTAAATCTGTGTTTATTTAGTTGCTTTTCACAAATATGATCATTAGTTGTACATCAGTTTTCTCTTCATTTTAATGGTTTAGCCTTATTTTATCATTGCTTTTAATAACTTTGATTCACCATTTCATGCATTCATATGATTCATATTGACAAGCTGATCATATGACCCCTCAAGTTACAGTTATTATTAATGTCCCAATTGTTTTTTCACACTTAAGTAACCAGGCAACAGATAATTCTGCCATTACTTGTCGTGAACGCAAAAAGTTATCTTTAGGGTGACAGTCAGGTGAGTCTGATCTTGAACGGATGAATATGTATAAAAGCATTTTATGCCCGTTGTCAATATCTTTAGTGAAGGATCTGTGATACTGTGGACCATGCTTCCTTTCAAAAAACATATAATTTCTGCACAACATGATGGATTATTGAAATCCAGTATCCGTGTAAACACCAGGACATTTAGATTAATATTCTAGTCGGATCTGCAAGAAAACTGAATCTGAGTCATCATTTGGCCTTTAAACATGATAATCCACGGTATTTGATAACATCAAACTTCTTCCATTGTCATCTCAGTCCCCAACCCAACATCTCAATGAAAAGCTTTGGGCTGAGCTGAGGAGAAGAGAGTCCAAAATAGGACCCGGGATCATGAACAATCCAAACATATTTTCCCCCTGCAGATTCAATGTACTCAATTTAAGGGTTAGACCTCAACAACTTTTTAAAATGGTAGAATATACTGCTGCAATAATAGATAAATATGTTTTGTGGCTGTGAACATCTGTAAAACTATTTAGAAAAACTATAATCTATAGAGTAAATATCTATATTTAACAGTTATCACTTTCCTCCTCTTTACTACATTTAAGCTGTAAACACTGAATACAATTTTTTTGGTAAACCACCAACCAAAAGTCTTAAAATCCACTGCAGTCTCACACAACACAAAAAAAACACTATAAATTTAAGACCTATTTTTGTGCTGTATTACACACATGCACTATTTTAATAATGTAAGAAATTGTTGAGTTGTTAATAAAATATACTTTTTTCACAACTACAACAAAATGTTTTGTTTCTGAAGTTGTGCAATTGCTCCTTTAGTCCACTAGATGTCACTGTCAATATTTCCATAATTTTCCCATCAAACTTTTTGAATCAATGATGGTTTATAGTTAAAATTATTAATTTCATTGTGTCTGGTACAGGTTATGATTTAATTACTTTTTTCACACAAAAAAATAATATTAATGATAAAATAAAGTTGAATATTTTTGTCTTTTTGTCATTTACACCACGTTTTGTATTTTTGTGAATATGCCATTTTTCTAGAGCCCACTTCTCACCCAATTACTGTTGGAGATGGGCACCAGACTCTCCGCAACCCTACAGGAATTCAATTCAATTAAGCTTAGTTTATTTATATAGCGCCAATTCACAACAGATGCCATCTCAAGGCGTTATACAAGAAAAGTCATTTCAACTCAATTATACATGCATTCCAATCAGTTTCTCTTTTAAGGAATCGAGTCATTGACTTGCAGTTGTGCCAATTAATATAGATACAAAATAACTGTACATTGATATTGGATGGATGGATGGATCTGACTGCTTTTAATGAAAGTTTGAGTTTTATCTGTAGATAAATAAGCAATAGTTGTGTTTGGTCATTTTGTAATCCATCTATTTAAGCCACTCAAACGCAACTGTGAAAATGATGTCTTTGATAATATGATGGGAGTGTAAAAATCTAACCACACACTCTGCAGGAATTGCTTTTGCTAACATGCCAGGAATGATTGTTGAGCAAAGTGGAAAGTCTTTGATTCTGTGGGCCCAGTTCTCTTCCAAAAGGCCAGGGTTGACTTATGGGGTCTGGGGTCAAATGACAATACAGAAATGGTCATCTGGGTACAAAGCAATGCATTTTAGTGATGCTTAAAATTGCATCATGATGAATCAAATCAAATCATTCATGCTGTTTATAATCAGACAAGTCATTTTATGTGATTTTCTATCTTAAATACAGAAATAGTTAAGACAAACCTAACTAATAAAACCCTGTAGCAATAGTAAGATTTGAGAAAGATGATGGAGCTGAAGGTAAAATGTTTTTTATTCTAAAAGAAGACATGAAGCACAGTCAACATATGTTTGAACTGTAATTTAAAATTAAAATGTATTGAACACTGCAAAAGTACCTCCAGAACACACCGTTTAAACTACATTCTATAAACAGACTTTTTAAAATTTCCATCCCACAATCTGTAAATGGCTACTATATAATCATAAGGTTTGTCGAAAGCACCAACAACCCCCCCCCCCACAGACATGAATATAGTGGGTCTCACTATGTTATCAGATGTGCATATTTACGTCACTGCTCTTGGCACTTTACCCTTCTCTTCACCAGCTGCTGTTTGTTTCAGCGGTTCACACACAGCACAGTTCAGACAGTAAATGGTTGGTACACTTTTGTCTGTTTTTTTTCTCTTTTGCTGACGTCACTCTGGTAAGACTTGAAAAGCACCAAAGTTGCTTTAACGTCACGACGAAATTAAGACTGTAGCGCCCATGCAGTTTGCCAGTCTCATTTTATAATAAAGCACACAAAAATGTATGACGAGAGAAACACACTTTGGTGAATTGCTCCCCAACCACTGGGCCTCGGACCGGTGCTAGGCCAAGTTCATTAGTCGCAAAGTAATCAATACTAATTTGTTGTAACTTCCACGGAACTGGCAAAAGGGTCATGTTAGCAGCTTTATAAATAAAAAACGGATAAGTCCATGTGCTTCTGCTAGGGCACATGAGATGTATTAGGATATATATTGAAGCAGAGCAGGAAAACAAGCATGTGAATCGACATGGAGGATGGAAAGTCTGGTTCAGCCCAGCGCCATATTTATGCTTTTGTGGTTGTACCTTTAAATCAAAAGCTCCAATCCACCCACACACCTCTTATGAAAGACGTAACAATATCTACAGACTGACCAGCTGTGCCAAAGCTGTGCTGAATAACTCTGAGTTCCACAATGGCATCAATAAAATGTACACACAGCAAGACTGGCATTGTTTAAGGGTTCTGTAGCTCAGAAGAATGTGTTTATATATATTTAGGCATTGTCCAACTCTTCCACATTGCATGACAATGGCAGAGTCTCAGCTACATAAAGATTTCCCTAAAGGGGTTTGGCACAAGCAGCCTTTCTTCTCTTCACCAGTCTGCAAAGCCAAAGAGTGCTCCAATATGTGGTGCTTGTGATAAACATCTCTGTGTATCACAGACTCTCCCTAATATAACATAAGTCTTGCTTTTTTCAAATGTTGGTCCTTCTGGCTCCGCCACATTTATACTGTATTTTTTATTTCTTAAAGGCTGCCTCCATCTGATGTTTTATTTCAGTTTTTAGTTTGTGCTTCTTCTCTTTTCATCCGCTTAGATTCACAGTAATACATTAGCAGATGTTTTGAATACAGCAAGATGTTCTTTTTTTGACAGATTTCGGTTTAGCTTTTTATATACAGTAAGTGTGAATAGGGACTGCCTTCGATCCTAAAGATAAACAGGAAAATGGCAAACGTGGCATTGGAAATGAGGTGTTGCACCTTAATGATGGACTGATTATATATCAAGAATAATCCCTAGAATAATTTTCAACCTTGTAAATATTTTATTTTACATACGGTTTGAGCAAATTCGTGAACAAATTCACTGCTGCCATTCTTCTGAACACAGGGCATTGGGTGGGTGTGTGTGCAGTAAGAGAAAACCAAATTATTACCTTAGTCCAACTAAATTCAGACTTTTAAAATGCATGTATACACCATAGCTTGGCTGAAGTCGAACCAAACTGGCCTACTCCTAATAAGAGCTAAGACACCCAGATAATGCGTTTAAAAAGCTAAATTCCTTTGCATGTAAACGATATCTCAGTTTAGCCAAGCTTTTACTGGCCTTTGCACTACCCCTTCTGGAAGTGAGGAGAACAACAACTCCAGTATGACAACAACACAGCAGCAAAACCACGTGAAACACAATCAGACAGTACAGTACTTACAAAATGTACTGTGCTACAGTGTTGTTGCTATTCAATTCTTCCCTCATTGTGCATGTCCTGCTTTACCTCTGTCTGCTTTACTGCTCCAGCATTTGTTTACTTTCTGTGTGACGCTCTAGGCCAACCGGAAGAATACGTACACAAAAGGGCCTATGTTGCCATCTACCGTCGCAGAGTCAAACGTTTTTCATTCAATAATTCGTTTTACTTACTGAACATGTAAACTGTCCAAGTACTAAAGGGAGCTGGCTGCCATGTTTCATCCTGAACTTGCATCTACTTCTGGTGAAAGGAGATGTGGCATAAAATAAATGGAATGTAAATTAGGAAGACGTTTCTTGGAGCGATAATGGTCCTTTTGGTTTGATTAGAGTCTATAATCTCTTATATTTAATAAAAGTAAACTGGTTCAAACAGCAATAGGACTTAAAAAAGAAAAGGAAATACAACTGTGTAATATAAAGATTTTAAGAAAACTCTATCACAAATGTGTAAGATTTTAGCATTCCTTGTTTTTTTTTCTCTCCAATTAAACTTTACTTGATTGTATATGAAGTAGTTGAAGTATACAGGTATGAAATCAACGGAAGTCGGACAGAAATGGCAAGGCAACAATACAGAATGTGGGTAGAAATTGGTAATGGGGTGAAATGGCTGGGAATTCATCTTACCATAGCAGACTGGGAAAGCCTGTTCCCTTTGGCGAATACAAGGGAAAAAACTGAAGGGGTGAAATGGGATTTGGGAATGAGACTGTGTGAAGGAGACTGCAGATCCAATACTGCCACTGCAATACTGCAGGGTTTATATATATATAATCACTATCATTTTAACAGCTGAAACACCCATCTAAATCTGTGGTTGACCATGTCATTATTTGGAAAAGTGACTGTTCTGCATTGTTAACCACTGAAATCCAGAGTCCTCTTCCAGCACTGAGTTTTGCTGGTCAAAGTAGGAAAAACTAGAGCCAAGCAAACAACAAGTGGAAAAAGCCCCAAAGGTTCACCTGGTCATCCAGTTATCATTGATAGAAAGGAATAGTTAAAATTGCCTCATGACCTAATCAAATGAACCCATGCTGCCACAAGTCCAAACCAGTTAGGGACAGAAAAGACTGAATAAGCCTTTAACCAAACCACTTTTATTTTGTTTCCAAGAGTAACTTTAATATCAGGTACATTTAGAAGCAAATGTACCTTATGCTTTCTGAAATATTAGTCATTTGCGTGAAATATTAGTCATTTGCTGATCTTCTCCATGTAAAACATACAAAGGAGTAGCTGAAAAGTAAAATTTGGAATAAAATTGTCCAGAAAGAATAAAATCCTCAGGCTTTCACTAGAGTTTGTTGCTTTCTCAAAGCATGCCTAATAAAGTTTGATCCTCTCTACCCTAACAAGTCATTACCCCAACCCTTGACCGATTCACAAACAAACACTTAATAGGTCATAGTTGCGATGCCAATCTTTTTATACCAACAAAATGTCAGTTCACAGAACATACTATATGTAAACTGATGGCAAAAGCACACAATCACCAAAATTCCAACCATCCATCCATTATTATCTATACTCGCCCATCCTATGCAGAGTCAGACATTTGCCAGTCCATCGCCGGGCAACACAGAGACACACAACCATGCACGCACACACTCATACCTAAGGGCAATTTAGAGAGACCAGTTAACCTAACTTGGACTGAACGAGGAGGCAGGAGTACCTAGAGGGAACCCATGCATGTACAGGGAGAACATGCAAACTCCATGCAAGAAAGACCCCAGACCGGATTCAAACTTGCGCCTTCTTGCTGCAAGGCAACATGGCTACCAACTGAGCCGCTGTGCAGCCATCAACAAAAATAACAAACACTTAAAACACACTAAACACACTTTGGGCTACCCAGTATTTGATAGTTCTATATATTTGATTAATTTTGTTGAAATTCTGTTCTATTCTCAAAGCTTCATTCTGATCATTATCTTAAGATGGCTGGCTGTTAAGAGTCCAAACCTAGGTTTCAAAGACCTCTTGAATGCCCATCTGTTT
Organism: Valencia hispanica; assembly: GCA_963556495.2. Taxonomy (NCBI): domain Eukaryota; kingdom Metazoa; phylum Chordata; class Actinopteri; order Cyprinodontiformes; family Valenciidae; genus Valencia; species Valencia hispanica. The sequence continues at coordinate 8,149,891 of OY747708.1, read as the reverse complement.
ATTGTATGGATGGGCAATCAGATGACAAACAAGTCATAAATAATCATCAGTAACAATATCATGATAACAAACTATTTGAAAAATGACTAACTCATGCACAATCATTCAGTTTAAAAGAATTCACAGACTGTGCACATGAATGTCTCAATAGCTTGAAGGCTATGATGATTGACTGCTTTTTTTTAATTTAGCACTTTATGGAGCTCTCCTCAACAGAAATTTTAAATAGTTTCTTTTTTTTTTTACAAAGACTTAATTAAGTAGATTGTGTGATGTTTGTTCTTTTTAAAATTAGAATTCATAGATTTCTCAAAGAAAGCTTTACAAAAACAAACAAACAAACCAAAAAAACATGTAACAATTCCTCAATTTTTTTTCCTGACATATTGGTGAAGATATCAACATTGTATTTACAAATTTATCATAAAATGTTTAATATTTAGAATCATGCTGCACATTGTTAACATGTCATTAAAGTTCAAATAAATCCCATTTGGCGGTTGAATGAGACCAACGAGTGACCAAGTTAAGTCAATGAAATGCATTGTAAAGTAGGTCTTTAACTCCATGTTTAAATGTTTTTATTTAGATTTTGTTCAGTTTTCATGAATCATTTTTTTGGTTGTAAACATGTCTGTCAACAGCAGAAGAAACAATGATTTATTTGTCAATATGAATTGATTATGTGGTTAGTAAACATTTGTCTAATTTTAACAATGCAACAACTACAGCCAAAAAAATGTATTTAAGATACAAAGATCTGTGAGTCCAACATTTATCCTATGTTTAGAAGTGGATCCAAACACTTATTAAAAAGTTTGGATACATTCTTTTGAAAAAAAAAAAGAAATGTAAAAGTTCTAATAAAGTGATGCATGCTGAATTACAACCAGCTTTATTTAAAGCTTTATGAAAGTTCTGAGCTTAAGTGGAAAAGGTTAAAGAGCTTGAATTTATGCCACATTACTGTGACAATATTTCCACACTTCAGAAAGTTTGGTCTATTCTCATTCTACAGTAAAATATTTTTTTTTTTATTATCCCGTGTTTGATACTCTGTTTGAACCTAAACAACCTGTTCTGCTTAAAAATGCACAAATTACACAAAAACCCTAACACAATAAGTGTAAAGATTGCATCAATATGACATTGAAAGCTTTTTTGCTCAGACACAGGCACACATCTTACAAAATATTATCACTTGCTGAGCTAGCTGTTCAGTCAGCAATGTTGTATCGATGTTTTTTTTGCTCTAAATAGACCAAACTCCTCATGGAAACACCGGTCAACTCGTGCACACATACAGAGCAACCTGGTTGGAACCAGTTCCTCTTGGGGAAATTGATCAGGCTATATGCACTGCATTGTTTCTGTTGCTTTATTTCACTGTTTAACAGTTTAGGATGTAAAACTTAATTTGCAAAGCTTATAACCATCAGCTGTGAGAAAAGTTTTGAACAGTTTAGGATATTTAGAGTGCTTGATGGGGGGAACCGTACATAGTTTACATACTGTTGATGCATATAGTGCTAATCCACAACAAATTACCTGTATGCAGAAATCAAGTTAACTAAAAATGTAAGTAGTTTGCATTGTTAAAACTAGTTGGGAACATCTGATAGCTGTTTGGTTAACTATAGCAGTTCTGTTTAAAAGCTTTTTCTCTGCAATCCCAGATAATTGTTCAGAATCCTCACATTACCTGTAATCTCACCAGATGACTTTATATGACATCAAAGTGCAATGTTGTCCACAATGTAGAAAAATGGGGGAAATTGTGTTGAAAAGCATGCCCATCGTTCAGTATGGCGGAGGATCTTTGATGCCCTGGGACTGTTTTTCTGCCAAACGTCCAGGGAATGTTTGTGGCATCATAAACACAAGGATAATTCAAATAAAAATCTGTTTGCGTCTGCTGGAAAACTGAATATGGTTTATCACTGGATCTTTTAAGCAACCAGTAACATGGGCATAATTAGACAGCTTTGGTTCTGACTCCTGGCCTTCTCAACTCCCAGACTGAAATTATTTTTTAAAAATCTGTTAGGTGAGCGGATGAAAATAAAGTATGAAAGAGGACCCAGGAGTCTGGACAATCTGGAGAGATTTTGCAAAGAGTGATAGACAAGTCCTCTCTCGTTGTATGCTCCAAACAAAGAGATGTTGAAGGAAAAACCTTGGGCAAAAGGGAATGGAACAAAGGGGATTTTGTTAAATAAAACATGGTTTAAAAGTGTAAGTGAGTACCTAATAAGCATATTTTCTTTGAAGAAGAGAAGCAGCTTTTTGTATGTTGGGGAGGAAAGAAGCCAAACATGTGAACAAAGCAGTCAAAAAAAATAAAATAATCGTTGACAGTTGTACATTGACCAGTAAATGTGTAGGAAAGCAGTTATTTTAATCAAAAACAAGTGGGAGGTGTAATTGAACAAAAGGGTCCCTCAATATTTGTTTAACCTTTTCTTTGACTCATACTTATTGATCTTGCATGAGACTTCCTGGCCCCTAAGATCCAACAATCTCATCTTACTGGTTTGAGCCAGCTGATTCAAGCCAAGCTGGTTATTCCAAATGTGATGACAGGTAAACAATCATTTGTTTAAAAAGATCATGGAAGATGTCATCTTCTAATCGAATCTGAAGGAAATCCTAAAGGTTTTCTGAATTGTCTATTATGAAAACATTTCTGAATACAGTATTTGACATTGATTTTTATTACTACTGCCATACGCTGCAAAAGCATTCAGTCAGATTTTGATGTTTAAAAACATTCAGATTGTTTCCCATAAAATACATATATTTTGAAATAAAGAAGTATTCAAGCAATGCGAGTGCAGACAATGTAGAATAAAATGCATGAAAGAAATTTTAAACATTTGGTAATGTTGCAATTTTTTCTAATATACTGCAATGTCAGCTTGCCTTACATTGTGTATTTCCTTTGCTTGGTTTTGTTACTTAAATCTTTAATTTTTTTTATTTGGTTCCTCCAACCTTTTTGTTTTATTCCAAAGAAATTAGTAGTCACTTTAAATCAAAAAAAAGTTATCATGGTCATAAGTTGAAACAAGAAACATATTATATGATGAAAAAATTGAAAGACCTAAAAGCCAAAAGTGAGACAGGAGCAACAATAGACAAATATATAAATTAACATGTAGTGAATGTTAAATACACTTCAAATACCCATGGCATTATTTGTGGAGTATGGGGTTGCAAGGGGGCTTTTAAGGTCAATCTAATCCTTGTATGCCCAAAACAAGAGCTGTGTCCGCACTCTTGGTGCAAAGCTGGGCCTGTTCCCAGTGAGCGCCTAGTATAATGCTGATTCTCCATGTTAAAAGTTGTCAGTGGAGACATCTGGGGATGTCCAACTGGAGAGACTATGTATCCTGTCTGGCCTGGGAACGCATTGATATCCCCAAGAATGAGTTATGAGTTATCTAACCAGCATGAGGGATATCTTGTCATGGTTTTCTGTAATTGCCTGACCCAGAAGCATGAAAATCTCAGGAGACAAATAAGATTTAAGAAGTTTATTGAAAAGGATGAGAGCGAATGTGATGATCTGGACAGGAGATGGCTGGGGACCAGGAGCTGTAACACTGTAACAGGGGTGGAGGGGTCAGACTGAGAATAGATTCAGAGATGATGGATGCAGCTGAATGATCTTACACTGGATGGACAGTGGAAACGCCAGGGAGGAGTGAGTGGAGTCCGGGCTGATCCAGGAAGCATATTGAAAGCGGCTGGGTTCGAACTGAAAATTAATATTTGTTTGGCAGGAAATAATTTAGAAATTTACAAGAAGCACGGAGGGCTTGGAGTTGTCACGAAGGTAAACACTCAGGCGTTGAATGAATGGCTTCCAGCTCTCTTTATCCTCCTGCTGATCCCTGATGAGTTGCAGGTGTGCATGAGCTCGACCCAGCAGAGTGGAGAACAGGAACCAGGTGCCTCCGCAACAACCTTCAGTGGACAACCAGCGGGAAAGCACAAACCAACACACAAACCAAAACCCAGACTTCTGACATGTCTGGGGTTCCCTCCTGGACCCGTTGCCCCAGCAATTCAATCTTAGATAAGCAGAAGACAATGGATGGATGGATGAGTAAATAAAACCTTTGTTGGCTTGAAATGAACTTCAGTCTCTGTATGCTGAGGACTTTATACATGGCTTCCTCATGACTTCAGTAGCAAATATGTATTTAACTGCTAGGTTCTTCAATTTACTTAATTGTTGGAACTTTAAACTAGGAAATAAATTGAGTTAGAGGTCCCTTGGAAGATGATGAAAGAGGAGGGAAAAATTCCCTAAAAATAGATAAATATAATCCTAAACAAACAGAGCAATTATGATTCAAGTCAGAATGAATTAGTTAAAACCAACAACCTACCAAGCCTTCTGTGAGAAAACAGGAGAGTCAAAACCTGAGTTACCAGATGGTTTATATACACAAGCTTCAGATAGTTCTGGATTTCTTCTTTGTCTAAGTATTAACCAAGTTCAGTAAACAAGCCAACACCTTCACAGACATTCAATTCAATTCAATTCAATTCAGTTTATTTATATAGCGCCAATTCACAACAGATGTCATCTCAAGGCACTTAACAAGAAGTCATTTCAATACAATTATACAAACATTCCAATCAGTTAAAAAGTTTCCTATTTAAGGAATCCCAGCAGATTGCGTCAGTCATTGGCGTGAGGTTGGGCAGATTTCCAACCACAGCAATCCTTCAGCAATCCCTCATACTGAGCAAGCATGTAGCAACAGTGGAGAGGAAAAACTCCCCTTTAACAGGAAGAAACCTCCAACAGAACCAGGCTCAGTAGGAGCGGCCATCTGCCACGACCGTCTGGGGGTTTGAGAAGACAGAGCAGAGACACAGAAGGAACAGAAGATCCGATATAAGAGAACTTTCTATGTTACAGAAAGTAAAAAGTTGATAACAGGACACAGTGGATGTTCAGTTACTGAGAGGATCATCCCAGTCGATGCCCCCCGTCCAACAGGGCATTGCAGCCAAGCAGGATACCAGACCAGGTATATCTTCGATGGGGAGAAAAACACTGAGAGAAAACAAAGTTAACAGTCGAAATAACAGAATGTACTGTAATACAACTGGAGAGTCGTAGGAGAAAAGGAAGTAGCAGAGTGAAGAAAATTGGTAAGTCTGTCCTCCAGCAGTCTAAGCCTATAGCAGCATAACTACAGAGATAGCTCAGGATGACCTAAGCCACTCTAACTATAAGCTTTATCAAAAAGGAAAGTTTTAAGCCTGGCCTTAAAAGTAAACAGAGTGTCTGCCTCACGGACTAAAGCTGGGAGCTGGTTCCACAGGAGAGGAGCCTGATAACTAAAAGATCTGCCTCCCATTCTACTTTTAGAGATCCTAGGAACTACAAGTAAACCTGCAGTCTGAGAGCGAAGTGCTCTTTTAGGAACATATGGAACAATTAGATCTCTGATGTATGATGGAGCTTGATTATTAAGGGCTTTGTATGTAAGAAGAAGGATCTTAAATTCTATTCTGGATTTAACAGGGAGCCAATGCAGGGAAGCTAAAACAGGAGAAATGTGATCTCTCTTTTTAATATTCATCAGAACTCTTGCTGCCGCATTTTGGATCAACTGAAGGCTTTTAATGGCATTTTGTGGACTTCCTGATAGTAAAGAATTACAGTAGTCCAGCCTTGAGGTAACAAATGCATGGACTAGTTTCTCAGCATCACTCCTGGACAGGATGTTTCTAATTTTAGCAATATTCCGGAGGTGAAAGAAAGAAATCCTAGAAACCTGTTTAATATGGGATTTAAATGTCAAGTCTTGGTCAAAAATAACGCCGAGGTTCTTTACGTTATTACTGGGGGCCAATTTAATGCCATCCAGATGAAGTGATTGACTAATCAGTTTCTGTTTAAGAACTTCTGGTCCAAAGACAGCAACTTCTGTCTTGTCAGAATTTAAAAGCAAAAAGTTTAGGGTCATCCATGCTTTTATGTCTTCCAGACATGCCTGTAATCTACCTAACTGACTAGGTTCATCAGGATTTATGGATAAATATAGTTGTGTATCATCGGCATAGCTGTGGAAATTTATCCCATGCTGTCTAATGATTCTACCAATTGGAAGCATATATATGGTGAAAAGAATTGGTCCAAGGACAGAACCCTGTGGAACTCCACAAGTAACCCTTGAGAGTGAAGATGATTTATCATTTAGATGAACAAACTGGAATCTATCAGACAAATATGATTTAAACCAGCCTAGTGCTGTTCCTTTGATCCCTGCAACATGTTCAAGCCTTTCTAAGAGAATATTATGATCGACTGTGTCAAAAGCAGCACTGAGATCTAACAAAACCAGAACAGACACCAGTCCACTATCTGAGGCCATGAGAATATCATTAGTAACCTTCACCAGTGCTGTTTCAGTGCTATGATGAGCTCTAAAACCTGACTGAAACTCTTCAAACAGCTCGATACTGTTTAGATGTTCACAGACTTGATTAGCAACTACTTTCTCAAGGACTTTGGATAAGAAAGGAAGGTTAGATATAGGTCTGTAATTAACTAAGTCATCTTGATCAAGGGAAGGTTTCTTGAGTAAAGGTTTAATTACAGCTATTTTAAATTCCTGTGGTACGTATCCGTTTACTAAGGATAGATTCATCATATCCAAAATGGGGCCAGGAACCAAATGGAACACTTCTTTAAATAATTTGGTTGAGATTGGGTCCAAAATACAAGTTGAAGGTTTAGATGAGGCTAATATTTTTGATAATTCTGAAAGCTCGACTGAATCAAAACAGCCTAAGCAATACTGAGGTTCTACAGTTCTTTCCGATACTGACTCATTTACTGAGGAAGAAGTAATCATGTTTGGGAGGGTGCCAATGATTTTATTTTTAATAAAATTTATTTTATTTATGAAGAATCTCATAAAATCATCACTGCTAAGAGCTGGGGGAATAGTTGGCTCAACAGAGCTATGACTCTGTGTAAGTTTGGCAACTGTACTAAAAAGAAACCTAGGATTGTTTTTATTCGCCTCTATTAATGATGAAAAATATGCTGTTCTAGCTTGTCGAAGGGTCTTTTTATACAGCAGTAGACTGTTATTCCAGGTTAAATAGGAATCCTCTAGATGTGTAGAGCGCCATTTTCTCTCCAACTTCCTAGTATTCTGCTTTAAAGTACGCAACTCTGCGTTAAACCAAGGAGTCAGCCTCCTATGGCTAGCCACTTTCTTTTTTAATGGGGCTACACTATCTAATGCCAAACGCAATGAGGACGTAACGCTGTGAACCAGACCATCAATTTCTGAAGGGTTAGAGATAGAATTGCTGCCATCCACTGTGTTACTCTGAGACACTGAGGAAAGTAAGAATGGAACAGATTCTTTAAAAATTGTTACAGCATTGTCTGATAAAGCTCTTCTATAATGAAATTTTCTTTCAGATTTAAGATGGTCAGTTAAAGTAAATTCAAAAGTTATCAAGAAGTGGTCAGACAGGACCGGGTTATGTGGGTGGACTGTTATTTCCTCACACTCAATACCGTATGTCAGTACAAGGTCCAAAGTGTGTTTACCTGAGTGGGTCGATCCCTGTACTTTTTGAGTAAAGCCAATTGAGTCTAAAATAGCATTAAAGGCTGCATTTAGGCTATCACTTTCAGTATCCACATGAATATTGAAGTCCCCCACTATAATAACCCTATCAGTATTTAATACTATATCAGATAAAAAATGTGAGATCTGATCCAAGAATTGAGAGTAAGGGCCTGGTGGACGATACAAAACCACAAACAAAAATGGTCTTAATGTTTTGCAACTTGGATGAGGAAAATTAAGGGTTAGATGCTCAAAAGAACTGTAGCTATCAATTGGTCTGGGACTAATTAGTAAATCAGAACGGAAAATGGCTGCAACTCCTCCTCCTCGCCCAGTATTTCTAGGAATGTGAAAATTTAAATGACTGGAAGGAGTTGACTCATTTATACTGACATAATCCTCCTGCTGCAACCAGGTTTCTGTGAGACAAAGGAAATCAATGTGATTATCACAAATCAAGTCATTTACTAACAAAGTCTTTGAGGAGAGAGATCTTATGTTTAATAAACCACATTTAATAGATTTATTTTCAGTCAAAGTTGTATTTATTTTTATGAGATTTCCGTAATTTGCTTTTGTTTGCTTAACTTTTAATCCATTTAATTTTGGCCGTGGGCAAGACACTGTTTCTATAGGGTAATGGGTGGGTAAGAGTACAGAAGCAGCAGAGAGGTGGGTTAAACTACGACTCTGCTTCCTGGTCTGAACCCTGGGTTGTCAGTGTTTTGGAGGATTAATAAATTCGGCCATATTCCTAGAAAGAAGAGCTGCTCCATCCAAAGTGGGATGGATGCCGTCTCTCCGGATCAGACCAGGTTTTCCCCAAAAAGTTCTCCAGTTATCAATGTAGCCCACATCGTTTGCGGGACACCACCTAGACAACCATTGATGGAATGACAGCATGCGGCTAAACATGTCGTCACTGGTCCGATCAGGCAGGGGACCAGAAAAGATTACCGAGTCTGACATTGTTTTGGCAAACTTACACACCGAAGCAACACTAATTTTAGTGACCTCCGATTGGCGTAACCGGGTGTCATTACCGCCAGCGTGAATAACAATCTTACTGTATTTACGCTTATCTTTAGCCAGCAGTTTCAGGTTGGATTTGATGTCGCCCGTTCTGGCCCCTGGCAAACATTTGACTATGGTCAATGGTGTCTCTAATGCCACGTTTCTGACTATGGAGCTGCCAATTACCAGGGCCGGCTTCTCAGCGGGTGTGTCGCTGAGCGGGGAAAATCTGTTAGAAACGCGAACCGGTTGGTGGTGGCCCGGGGGCCGGGTCCTAGAACTATGCTTCCTACGTACAGTCACCCAGCCGCCTAGAGGTCCCGGCTGCGCGGGCTCTACCGGAGGACAGCTAGGGGGTTCTATTCTTGTTGGCTCCGCGCTGGCTAATGGGCTTCGGCTATCTGCTGGTTTTTCAACAGCGCGGAGCCGTGCTTCTAATTCTGATACCCTCGCCTCCAAAGCTACAAAAATATTACATTTATTACAGTTACCATTATCACTAAAGGAGGCAGGGAAGTAACTAAACATCTGACAGAGAGAGCAAGAGAGAAGAGAAGAGTTAGAGACAGGAGAAAGAAGAGTAGCCATAGCCGCAATGAAGCTAAGCTAACTGAGCTAGCGAGACCTTCCACCCAAAGAAAAACTGTGTGAAACACGAGGAGTTCCCAAAACGTAAAGTACACCACCACAAAATGTGTGTTTTAGTGTGATTGTGTGTTAAAATAACTTAGAAAAGCCTCAGCACAGAGAAAATAAGATCAATTCAAGAGCGTTTGAACACCAAAACAGCTCCACGGAGCACAGCAGTGACAACAGGAAATGACGCAATACGGCTTACCCGGTAACCAATCAGATGTTTGGTTTTAATCATCAGACAATGTCTATGGGCAACTGACTGCACTCAGACCAAAGGGGCTGCCAAATGGAGACAAAGGGGCTTAAGCATTATGCTTAAATGGAAAGACATCTATGAAGACAGTCAGTCACTTGAAGATCTTGAGGGTGCTTTAAAAAAGGAGCAAAAATATGAATTGATCCAAAGTTCAGCACATTGCCTGTGATCCTGGTGGATTGAAACCACCATGCATTACAGTTGTTACAATCTTCTTAAATTTAAATTTAATAAAAAATTTAATTTTAGACCTTACATTGATTCTTCCAAACCAACAGCTTGTCATTGACTCCACATAGTTCAATTTTTGTTTTATGTGACGATAAAGGCACTATCTTGGTCCACAGTGATAGAAAACTGGCTTCACTGTGGACAGCAGTACTGGTGGTCCACCAGGAGCAGTTTTAGGTCTTCTTCCAGACCTTGAAAAAGTGGTGCCATATCAAGACCAACGGTACTTGTATAAGCTGCTTGAAGTGATGATCTTGAATTATTCAGTTCTTTAGAAATTGATCCAAAGACACTCTCAGCTTACAGTGCAAATCTACGATTCCTCTTAGCCCTTAACTGAGTTCCCTGGACTTTTCCTCTGTTCTAAGCATTACTCAATCCACTGAGTGCTGAGACATTTTAGATTTCAGCAGAATTTATTTAACATTTAAATAAATTGTTTTACATACGTTGTATGATTAATCAACTTGTATGCTTGTGATTCCAGAGTGGGGAAAGAATTTTACAAATAAAATTATTACCAGCTCAAGATTAATTTGATGCCCATACCTATGATCATTGTACATGAACATCTTACCTCAACTGCAAAACCTGAACCTTTAGTTAGCATCCTCAGGTATATGAAGTTACTACCTGGAGTCAACTTAAATGATAGAAATACTATCAAACATAAAAATGAACAGGTAAGCTCGAAATCTGCATAGTGTCTGCCAGGAAGTTATCGCACAGCTAGACTGCCGTTCATAAAACAGCTTCAAAGCATGTATTGTGCAATCATTAGTGCCACTATGATATATTGTCTTTGCCCACCCATTCATCTTTTTGCCCAGTAATCAGTGAAGTGAAGTCATTTTGGGGTGCTGTTGCTGAACATTCATTTCTGCCACCGCAGTTTTTTTTTTTTTTACAATAACCTTTGACAATTTTAAAGTTAACCCTGGGTTAGAAAAAAATTACAAACCCATTGCATGATTCGTCAGCAAGGTTAAGCATCTACAATAAAGTAGATATGTAGTTAGTTATGGCTCTGAGCCTTCAGCTATGTTAGCATTATGCTTAAATGGAAAGACACTATCTCAGAGGACCAACTGCCCACATGAGAAAGGACAATAGGCCTTATCCAAACAACTTGGAAGTCTTTTCTTTTAATGTCAGAATCACAGTTTGCAAGCCTAAAATATTTAAGACAGTTGATATACTTCCCAACAGCAGACATCCCTAAAAGTACATGCCAAAGTAAGACAGTATTTAAAGGACATTTTGAAAATCCATGACCTCCTCTCAGTCTCCACAGGCCTTGTTCATGCATGTTAAACTATTAACTTGTCTCAGTATAAGAAAACTAAAAATTATGAAATGTATAAAGAAATTTTTCAAAAGTCTTTCTGAAACAAAAATAGCAGCATAACTTATATTTGCAAAGATGCATATAAATGATATCTCCGATTTGGATCAGACCGAAATGCTGTCTCATGCAGACCTGGACCTAATGCCAACACAGAGATCACTGTTTAAAACCAAATTGAGCGCTTCTGGTTTACTAGCGCAGCTTTTTTAGTCTTTATGGTAGTGTTCAAGCATCCATGGAAACCCACAGACCAATTGCATTGCAAGTTTAGCCATACCAAGTGATACCACCAACCCATTAACCACTTTGCATTCCAGCCGGAAAACTTTTAAACAATGAAGCACAGACGGATAGGGGTGTAAGAGAATTTACCTAAGAAAACGCAAAAATAGAATGAAAAAATAGCGACACGTAGCAAAAATAAATGAAGAGATACCGAGTGGTGAGACGGAGAAAGGGAAAGACACAGGCAGTGAAAAGGAGAGTAACAGGGACGTGAAACAGAGAAAAGGAAACAAATTATATACAGAATGGGAGAGAAACGGAGAAGGCAAGGCAAGATTATTTACATTACACACTTTCAACTACAAGGCAATTCAAGGGGCTTCACATGATTAGGGGATAAAACAAAACTAACAATAAAACACTGACAAAGCCTGTAAAGTAAAAACAGAAAGGGAGAGATATAGGTGGGTGATACTGAGGAAAACTGATAATTGTGACAGTGAAGGGGAGAAAAACAAGCGTGTGAAATGGAGACAAGTAGAAAAAGAACAAATGGCGGCGTCTAAAAACTAAAAGTGGACATCGAATCTAGATCATTTAATCTGGAAATGATAAGAGTCATTTCTCTTTCTTCTTCCCACTGATGGAAATAAACCCGTTTGTGGCACTTATTAAAAGTGACAATGTGAAACACTATTATGAGCCAAAAATAAAAGTTTTAAAAAACATACCAACTCAAATAAAAGTCAGATCTGAGAAAATATGTAGTCTCAAAGCCCAAGAGTCCACCAGGATCGTGAGCCACAGATTCACTGCTCAGCAATGAGATCATGAGAGTTCCCTCAGAGTTGTTTGGATTTTGGGTCAGCACAAAAAAGTTTTTACTGATAGAAAGGTTGTCAAGGAATATGTGATTCTTAAAGGAAGTCAAAAAGCACTTTAAATGGGTAAATGGTGGGAATCTTCAGATGCAGTTAGTTGACCTCCAAGCAGATTTGGTCATGAAAGAACAGTCTGTAAGGAAATTGTTTGAGACTGTTGAATCCCCATGTGAAAAACATGAAGCTTTCTTCCATTTATTGTTTTCTGAAGGAAGTAATTTGTGAACATCTTATCTGGTACTTTTACTTAAAACAGTATGAACATGTCAAACCTAAAGGTGACATCATTCAAATGCAAATATATCCTCTGTTTAAGCAAAGACTATACCCCTCTTTATCTTCAGTTCTCTTCGCAGCTCATGCACGCGTGCACACGCACAGGCCAACACCTGACTGAACTTTTAACTCAAGACCAAGCCCCCTAATGTCAGCCAATGCAAAAGAGGCCAGCCAAAATGTTCTTAACGTCACACTGCAGACTCACGACAGAGAATCCTGGACTTGCATCACTCACTGTGCCAAAGTTCAAAATCTTTTGCAACAGCAGCAAAAGTGCAAGAAGCTATTGACAGCAAAAAATGTTATTCAGCTGAAATTGACTTCTCCGATAAGAATAATTCGGAGTATTCCAATCGCACATAGATAATGTTCTGCTTAAAGAAGTTTAAATACAATCTAACAGCAATTTTGCTTTGCCCAAAAAAGTTGCTCGTAAGTTGCAGTAAGTTGCTCGTTTGTGTATCATTCAAAAAGGCTGCTCTCTCTCATTAGACATTCAAGACATTATAGATGGCCACTGCATTAATTAGGAAAAAGCTGCCAAATCCTCAGTCTGAGATTTGAACCTGTTATCAGCATTCAGCTGACACCGGGGTGAACCGGTTATGCGAAGATGACATGACGTCCTGTCGCTGGTTAATAATTATTCACCGGCACTGTATTTTCAGGACAATGAGGTTATGCACACACCTCCTGTCACACCCCTCTCCCCCCTCGGAGGGAAATCCCAGGGTATAAAAGGAGCAAACCTTCTCCAAAGCAGACACAACGGACCAAGAGTCCTATCTCAACTGAGAAGAGCCATCACTGAGAAACTTCAACTGATGAGGCCAAGCTGACAGCTCTTTGCTCCAACCAAACTGCTGAAGGTAACCTGAAATTCTTTGTTTTGCAGCTGTTGTTGGTATATGTGGAAGGATAAGGGAGATATAAAAAGGGATGTTGATGGATGCATTAACTTCCGGAGAATGAGAAATCTGCTATAATACAATTAGAGATAATGTTAAACATTTGGAGTGCTTTCTGTGTAAAAAACTAACATTTCTTATTTTCTCTCACTTTTTTCCCTTTGTGATTTTACCATTTCCTTATCCCTTTTTTACCAACTTTCTCCCAACTCTTTACTTCTTTTACTTTCTACTACTTTTACCCCAACTTTCCCTCTAGACATCCTCTCATCTGTTCTCTCGCAGTCTCTCGACTTATTGTTTCTTCAGACTCCTTCACCATGCCTCCTCAGATCCAGTCACACAACCAGAATGGTCTCAGGATCCTGCAAGGCGAGCTCAGTGCCCTCAGCCCGGCAGTCAGGGAGTTTGTGGAGGCCAATGTGTCCCTGTGCCAGCCCGAGTCCCTCCACATCTGTGATGGCTCCGATCAGGAAAACCGAGCCATCCTCACCCAGCTGGAGGAACAAGGGATGATCAAGAAGCTCACCAAATATGAGAATTGGTAGGTTGATCTGAATCATTAAATTAAGGGGAAAGCCTTCTCGTGAAGGTTTTCCCCTCAGCGGTTTATTTACTTTATTGCAATGAGCTGCAAATAAAGTTTTACAGCCTGAGATTATTCTTGTCTACCTTTCGCTATAGCTTGAGTTGTTTTTGCAGCAAAAATCTGTGGAATTGGTAAACTGCCAAGTCATGTTGTTGTTGATGACAACTTGCCTCATTCAGTCGTCATCAGTTGCTTTGATTGACAACATACCTCGAAAACATTGTACAGTCTTACAAACCAGAAAATCCAGTTTGTTCAGCCAAACATGAAGTGTTTACCAGCAGCTTTAAGGCAGCTCAAAAAATGTTGAGAATGACTTGGAAAAAGCTTCACAAGCGTAAAACTTGTAGTTTTTTTCTTTTCTGAAACAAGACAGAAGAAAGCCAGGATTTATTGTAAATTTGCCTTTATCATCCCTTATTTTTCTAATTTTACAGCTGGTTGGCCAGAACAGACCCAAGAGATGTGGCCAGGGTTGAGAGCAAGACGGTAATTGTGACTCGGGACCAGAGGGAAACTGTGCCCACGCCACTGGGAGGAGGAACCAGCCAACTGGGGAGGTGGATGTCCCCGGAGGAGTTTGACAAAGCAATGACCCAGCGGTTCCCCGGCTGCATGAAAGGTACTACTGGGATGTGTGTCCATTTTAAATCAGTTGATAAAAGTCAATGAAAGAAAAAGCAATTGTAAACAATGCTTTTACCTTCCTGTCTTTAGGTCGCACCATGTATGTGATTCCGTTCAGCATGGGCCCTGTAGGTTCTCCCCTCTCTAAGATTGGCATCGAGCTGACTGATTCCCCTTATGTGGTGGCCAGCATGAGGGTGATGACCAGAATGGGAAAGGCTGTACTAACTGCGCTGGGAAATGGCGAATTTGTTCGCTGTTTGCACTCTGTCGGCTGCCCTCTACCACTTAAAAGTACGTCAAAAAAAGTTACAGAACATGTTTTAATACGCTGCTTGCTCGTGTTTACCAAGTGTTCCTGCAAAAGCTCATGCTGCTACCAGATTCTGTTCAGTTTTTCACATCTTTTTAAATTCTATGATTGCTCTTCCAGAGCCCCTGGTAAATAACTGGCCCTGCAACCCTGAGCAGACACTCATCGCCCATATCCCAGACCGCAGACAAATTATCTCATTTGGCAGTGGTTACGGCGGCAACTCCCTCCTGGGAAAGAAGTGCTTTGCTCTACGCATCGCCTCACGCATTGCTAAGGAAGAGGGCTGGCTTGCTGAGCATATGCTGGTAGGTAACAGGAACAAAAAAAACAGTGGAGCAGAAGTTATTGCCTACAACCTATCAATTCTGAAGATTCTTAAATGTTTCTCTTCTTCAGATCTTAGGCATAACCAGCCCTGCTGGAGAGAAGAAGTACATGGCAGCCGCCTTCCCCAGTGCCTGTGGTAAAACCAACCTGGCCATGCTGTGTCCAACATTGCCTGGATGGAAGGTTGAGTGTGTAGGAGACGACATCGCCTGGATGAAGTTTGACAACAAAGGTGAGAATTTGTTTAATGGCCATCAGCTGTGGAAAGTTGAAATATCATGAACAACTATCCAAACTAACATTCAACATTATTCTTGTTCTTAGGCAACTTGCGTGCAATCAACCCCGAGAATGGCTTTTTTGGTGTTGCACCTGGTACATCAGCCAAAACCAACCCCAACGCCATGGCGACCATTGTTAAGAACACCCTTTTCACAAATGTGGCAGAAACCAGTGATGGTGGAATATACTGGGAGGGAATAGACCAGGAACTGCCTCAGGGAGTCACACTCACATCATGGAAGAACAAGCCTTGGAGTTCAGAAGATGGTAAGAAGCCCACAGCGTCAATATAAGTTATATTTATATCACTGCTTTGGAAGCAGTGAAGTTCAGGACATTTGAGCTTTGTGCAAATACAGTAATAAAATATCACAAATGTGGTCATTAAATATCTAAAAAATGCCAACCATTTGCATCCTGCCTGAAGTCAAACAGTCTCAGAATGCAGGGTTTTACTAGGAGTATCAGATAAAGAATAACTATTTTGTCTTTCTCTCTATAGGGGAACCCTGCGCTCACCCCAACTCACGTTTTTGCACGCCAGCAAGTCAGTGTCCTATTATTGACCCACAGTGGGAATCACCAGAAGGAGTCCCCATTGAGGCCATCATTTTTGGAGGCAGGAGGCCAGAAGGTGAGCAAAAATGTTGAAAGAATAGCAAAAACAGAATTAAGAGAGTGGAATAAAGATGTAAATGGAGAGCAGAAAGAAAGTGAAGCAAAACCTGATTAAAGAGCATGACCAGAACATGTTGATATAATAACTGTGGTTCCCTTCAGGTGTTCCTCTGGTGTATGAAGCCTTCAGCTGGCAACACGGAGTATTTGTTGGAGCAGCAATGAGGTCAGAAGCCACTGCAGCAGCTGAACACAAAGGTCAGTGTTAACCTAAGAGAAACTCCCTTTGTCTTTGAGGTAGTTTACACTCTGCAACCTCACAGAAGTGAATTAAAACCACACTTACTCACTGCCTTTCTCATTTTTCTTTATCTAGGCAAGGTAATCATGAATGACCCCTTTGCCATGCGCCCCTTCTTTGGCTACAACTTTGGCCAGTACCTCTCTCACTGGCTGAGTATGGCTGACCATCCTGGTGCCAAGCTGCCCAAGATCTTCCATGTCAACTGGTTCCGAAAGAGCCCCAAAGCTGGCTTTCTCTGGCCAGGTTTTGGAGACAACATCCGGGTTTTGGACTGGATGTTCCGGCGAGTGAATGGCAATACCGGTGCCATGCCTTCTGCTGTGGGCTACCTGCCCTGCTACGATTCCCTGAACCTTCAGGGTCTGGAGGGGAAGGTGAACCTCAATGAGTTGTTTTCCTTGGATCATGAGTTCTGGCAGAAGGAAGTGGAGGAGGTGAGGAAGTATTTCACCACGCAAGTGAATGATGACCTGCCCAATGAGGTGGCCCGGCAGCTGGAGCTGTTGCAGCAGAGGGTGAAGCAGATGTAAAGAGGAAGAAAGTGCAGTTTAGGTATTTTAATTGGAAACTACATGGATATTTGTCTTCAGTTTGTCATGTAGCTGGCCTGTAAATTCAAAATTTTCGGTCAGTAATCATAATATCACATGTACGAAATTCAGGTAGCTTGGTGAAATTTGTGGACCAAAATAGAAGAATTGAACAGACTTTAATCTCACAAACCTCATGAGAAATTATTTTCATATGTTTCCATGTTGTTTTCATCTCTGTTATCCAGCAGGAAATATCTAATGAGGATGCCTTTTGGCATGGAAAATTTCATCTAGAAATATTTATTTTCCATCTATGCTGTTATAGCAAAGCTGTGTATTTCAGCCCAGTTGCAATATTTTGTCCTACTCCATGTATGTCTATTTAAAGATAACTTATTTCAGATATACATCCGTTTCATTCCCATATAATTGAATATGGTATTGTTTATGGCTCGGTTCCCTATTTAAAGGGATAATTGTTTTCTGTTCATGTTGTTTGTTGTTTTAATTTATTTTTATAAAACACTGGTAACTTTTTGTTCTGTTTATTGTAATCTCGATCTCTCAAATGAGAAGACGGAAATTAATACATTTAAAACTATTGGTGATTCTGATTCATTTTTCAGTAGTTTGGCCATGTTTGTTTTTGTTCTGTTAATGTTATTGGGTCTACAACAATAGGCAAAACACAAAGAAATGCAAACAATTATGTGACCCTTTCACCAAGAGTGTAAATTAAACCAAAGCCCGCTGTTCATGTATCATCCGATAAATGTGCCCTGTTAATAAACAGAAGCAATTGTCTCAATACATGGGATTCACTTACAAAGACAACATGACTAAGGAGCAGCTGAGACAAGATGTCCAGAAAACACTAATATGAGAATAAAAAAGTGAGAATTTATTGAATTGCATTCATTATTTGTTTAAAGAAAACCAAGCACATGGATATTTCTGTGCTTACAGACATATCAGTTTTTTTCCGTCTATTACCTGTGAAACCTATATAGTCTACAACTCAATAATACTTGTATTACTTCTTTCCTTGTGTAGCTTCTTTTCTTTTTGTAATATTTTAGATTATATTATTTTTATGGGTGATTTGACAATAGCTCAAAAACATGAAAGAAGTCGAGTTTTGTAGAAATACTTGCTCGGTAATGTTTTAACATTCTGCATGTGACTGTATTATAGTCCAAAAATGCATAAAAGGCCTGCAAGACACATAAGGGAAGAGTAAAGTAGGACCCATGCTACCTTTTACATCTGCATTGAATCGTATTGGCCTGGTTTAAACTGATTCTGCAAAGGAACCAGTTGAGTGGTTGTTATAATTGGGGGTTGGGGTGGGGGATTGCAACATATTTCGTGTTTTGTGTTTAAATTTTGTGACCCAGACTTGTTTTCATGAGACGACAAATTATTAGAATCGACAAATCAGTATTTCCATGGTAATACGACTATGCTTTACAAGGTAAGCCTGTCCAGCCTACTCTGCATCGGTCCGTTGACATATGACAAGCAGAACAAGAGAAGTTTATTTCCTCAATATCGTAAAGCGCTTTCTAATGTGAGAAGGTGTTGCCCTAACATAGGGAAGATCTGTCAGAGGAATACTAACACGTGCTCCAGCACTTCTATCTTCATGTTTACCATCATATAAAGGTTAAAATTACCCACAGACCCCAGCAGGAAAGCTTGGAGGACAGGTATTGTTGATAAAATTTACATCTGAAAGGCCTGATGTTAATTCACATGAATTGTCCGTTACACATCTCAATCGTGGCACCAAAACATCTTTTCCACTCTACTGTGCATTGTTTGGGTGTTGCCCATGAATTGTTTATCCATAGGAACCTGTAGTGGTCACATGTTTGGATAGGTATGAAACCACCAGATTAAAAAAAATCAACAGTCACCATTTGTAAAGATATCTGTCTGTGTGACGTGCATTTTCACAAAAAAACATGACTGCAAAGATTCTTTGAGCTTCCTCGACCACTGAGCAGGCCATGACATTTACTTACATAAGTGATGTTGGCATAGTGGACCAATTAGTGACTAATTCAAGCTTTCCAGGCCCAACCTACCAGCTTGGCTCTTTTACTGCCTCTCGTTGCTACTTAGAAGTAGTCTTACTGAAAACTGGAACAATTTAAATGGGGAAAACAAATCCAAACATATTTAGATCTAATTCTGTTTAGTTGTCTGTTATGTTTTTACACAACGCTGGTTCATCTTATGAGTTCAGAAACCGATTCATTCCTAAGTGATTTGTAGGTCAGAGTTAAGATGCTCTGAAAATGACCAGGTACTAGAAATGAATAAAAAATCAGATGAAGTAAAAAGAAAAGCATTGAGTGTCTCACAGAAAAACGGACCTATTGATCTAAGCTTCAAAGAAAAAAAGAAGGTGTAGATGCTTCTGATCAAAAGAAACAATTGATTAAATAAAAACTATGCAATGTACTGATTTTTAAATTAAAATCCATATTTTTTTATTTAAGGCTGGTGGTTTTTGCCTTGTTACTCTTTATACATACAAAAACATCCCAGGTGTACACGGACTACAAACCCTTTGATCGTCATCACCTGAACTGTGTTTCTGGGAGGCCACATGTTTTTGTCCCAGTGGTCGCTGTGGTCGTTTCATAAGAGTTAAAGATAATGAAGGAAGTAGTTAATCATCACTCAGCTGTTTTTCTCTCTGACATTTGAATTCTGTGTGCCTATGAATCTTCTGGCCTTTCATACTGTTGTAATATGCTTCAGGTTGGCTTTCAAAAACAGAACACAAACAAGTGTATGGTGCTCCACTAACAGCTACAGACTACATGGGAACTTTTCCTCTACATCCTTGAGGAATTCAACATAATTTAAAAGAGTATTTCAGATTCCAAATGTTTAGATTTTCAGGTAAATTTCTGCTTCTGTTAAATGTTGTCAGAATACGAATGGTATTTAGGTTTCCTCTTTTCCTTGCATCGCTTTTTATAATGCATTTGCAAGTGCCAACTGTTTCACAGTTAAATGTTTGCCGAAGTGCTCATGGCAAGGCAAGGCAACTTTCAACAACAAGGCAATTCAAGGGGCTTTTTTCATCAGGGGATAAAATAAAAAAAGCAACTATTAAAGCATAAAACACAACATTAGAGACACGTAACATATGACCCATCAAAACATATGACATTCCTGCTATTATTAATCACTTACTCAAAGGCAGCTATCAACACATGTTTTTTTAGCTCTGATTTAAAGGAACTCAGTGTTTCAGCAGCTTTGCGGTGGTCTGGAAGTTTGCTCCAGATAAGGGGAACATAGAAACTGAAAGCTGCTTCTCCATATTTAGTTCTAATTCTAGGGATTATTAGAAGATTAAAGTTGGAAGACCTTAACCCCATTATAGTCTAATATAGTACCATTTGAAGGTCCAAACATCCCAGCTAGTTTCCAGCTGGTCTCATCTTTAAGATGAGTGAATTGTTTAATTATATTATTCATAGTACAGTATGTGATAAAATAGCATTTATATGAGCTGTATGTCTGTTGCAAAGTGGTATGACCTTTCCCCCAAATGTTTTGACTTCTCAGATCTTGTTTAGCGTGTCGGTAAGTAAATCTTTACCCCTTTTGAAGAAAAATAATTTCACATTGCTTTTTTTGGCAATGACACAACTCTTTGTCAGATTGTGTAGACAATCATTTACTTGTTTTCTGCCATCTGCAGACCAACTGAATGTTCTTGTTTTTTATTTTCTTAGCTGTCTTATCTGAAGAAATAATTACCTTGCAGGCATTTAAGCTTGAAATTTTACAGCATATCCCAAACATGTTTTTGCACTCAGCTCTTATCTAATTCTCTGTTTATGATTTAACCCGTTAATCTGTTAATTTACTTTTTTTCAGTGCATAAGGTATGCCCTATGTATCTGTTTTCTAGGTTTAACCTTGTTTTGTAAGATGAGAGATTGCTTACCCTGCATATCTATTCACCACAGTTCTGGTTTTAAGAAAATTCCCCATCACAACAACCATTTCAATGTGTTTTTTGATGCATACCAGTGAATTTTGTTTCACATCATTTTAATTTCTACTCAACCTAAAAAACAGAAGAAAAATCCAAAAATCTTCTAAAAATATTTTATCAGGATAGAAAAGCGTCAAAATGTCTATGGGATTTATTTAGATGCATTTATTTGGAGTTATATTTTCATTCGTTAACAAACATCTAAATTAATGTCCATAGATGCACCAATCAGTCAGCCAGAGTTTGGGTTTGATACTGAAAAATCTCAAATTTCCTTTTCTATTTATGAAAGGCATAAAAACTAAAAGTACCCACTATTCTGATTCTATAAACTCATCAACAAATAGTGTGGAGTCAGATACAATTTGTTTTGAGTTTATTCAAAACTAAACTATGGTTATGGACAAATGTGGTGGTGAAGGTGAAGAAGAAGAAGAAGAAGAAGAAGAAGAAGAAGAAGAAGAAGAAGAAGAAGAAGAAGAAGAAGAAGAAGAAGAAGAAGAAGAAGAAGAAGAAGAAGAAGAAGAAGAAGAAGAAGAAGAAGAAGAAGAAGAAGAAGAAGAAGAAGAAGAATCACAAAATGCTTTACAAAAAGTAAAACAGTTACAATTAAAATCAATACATACATCACAGAAGCTAGCCAACTAAAAGCTTGTCTAAATGATGCTTTTTTTAAAAGTCTTAAGCCGTTTTCAGACAGAAGTTCTGGAATATTTGCGGACAATTCTATCTGGTCTTTAACTAGAGTTGTGTTTTAAAACATTGTATGTGGATATGACGTTAACTTACTGCGGCGGGCGTACATGCAAAGGGATTATCATATATTATCCAAACAAAGGGATTATTGCATAGATGGTCGACAAAGCTCTTGTTACTAGGTCTTCATCGGTAAAATTACCGGTAAAGGGTATCCGGACAAAGTCCGGAAGATTGCTTTCAGACACAAAAGCAAAACAGACGATGTCCGGAAAATTACAGTTTTTCATGACCTGTTTGAAAGGGGCTATAGAGTCAACCTCACAGAGGGATGTTGGCAAGGAGTTCCATAGTTTTGGAGTCACAGCCTGAAAAGACAAGTATTCTCTGATTTTAAAGGAGGCCTTAGGGACCATGAGAAACTTCTGGCCTCAGGACCAAAGCATGCGACCAGAGGTGTAGGGGCACAGCAGATCACAGACATTTTTAGGGACCTGTCAATGCAAAGTTCTAAATGTCAAAACGACATTTTTGAAATCACTTCGGTATTTGACTGGAATTCAATGCAGGGATGGTATAATGATCTAGTAATTACTTAAAAGGAACCCTGGCTTCAAAGACTTGTAGTTCTTGAAAGATAAATGTTAGTATCAGCTATAATAAAGTGGTATAAAAAAACCTTCTTGATGCCTTCGTTTTTTTTTAATTTGTAAAAAATAGTTTTACTTGTAGGTTGCCATTGTTGTTAGTATCACAATGCACTCTGGGTAGTGACATCATATGGTTGCACCTTGGTTTCACCGGCTGGCCAACCCTGTTGTGACTGTCCAGCGACATAAACATGTAATCTGTTAAGCCTTTTCAATTTGAACCCGAGCGAAACATTAATGGGTAGGACAGCACTCACGATGTTTCACAAAACAAGCATCAAAATGAAGTGCAAGAAGGGCGGGATGAAGCAAAAGCAGGACAAAACCGGTGGTGCATGTGCGGCAAATGCGTCTCCATTGAAACAGAGAGGGAGAGCGTTTGTTGTCAAAAGCTCCCATTTTTGTCAGCAGAAGTTCAGGGTAAGCTATCGTGTGATCAAACTTTTTCAATTATCAATCATTTTGGAGACTATTAGCATCCAGTGCTGCAGTATGCTTTATAGATAATTAGGATATACAGTGAAACGATATGTGTACAGTGAAATGTATCTGACGTATCTGAATCTGTCTGAGTGGCAGCATCGGTCAGATTTGGAGAACACTGTATTGTTACACTTACTGATTGCTTTCCTGACTGGAGAGGTGAATTATCAGCTTCATCTGTGAAACTGCAGGAGTGGGTTGTCTGCTCAGGAGAGCGTCCAGCGTCTCTTGTCTTTGGCGCTTTTTACCGTGTATTTCACTTTCTCCCCGAGGGCTCCTTGTGTGGGAAAATGGTCGGAAAACAATTGAGTTTCAGTCTTCGCTTATACCCAGCCGCTCCGGTGGGATCTTTCAGTAGTTGTGGTCGACTAAAAGCCTCAAATGCATCAGGAGAAAAATGTCTGGAACACAGCCGTGGATCTTTGGGAAGTTGTGTCTGTCCACAGGCATCTTCCCACTGCTTTCTCCTCTTCTTGTCTGTAGGAAAGCAGTGTAAACTCACATCACTCCCCTTGTTGCCTTTTGACTGGAAATTGCATCCAAAAGCAAATTGCCTTGCATGGTTCTGGTCCTGAGAAAATGGAGCAAGGAAACCTTTTGATTATCTGAGCGGTCTACGTAGGTCAAACTTGACAAGCAACACAGAAATGTATTTTGACCAAAGACCATTTTGTTCTCTATAAACCAATAGCAGAATATTAAAGTATATACTTGGACAAACAGGAAGCCAGTGCAGTGATATAAGGACTGATGTTGGTAATGACTAGGGCACACTAGGGTGAACAATAATTTAGTATTTGTCAGTGCTTTTTTTTCTTTGTTTGGTGGTGGAAGGATATAAAAACACCATTAAGCATCTTACAGTACCACGAAGGTTATTTGTTTACTGAGATAATCTCACAAGAGAAGTTGTAATTCACAGTGAACATGAATGAACAAGCACAGATAAATTTCAGTGGAGAGGGAAACTGTTGATCTCTCTTGATGGCAGCCTTAGAACAGTTTATCAGCTGCTGCACAGATAAAGGTTTGGAGTCCTGAATCAGATGGTATGGATCTGAACTGAACTGAATTCAGTTGTATTCAAGAGATATTTTCCTAATTTTCAAACAGATTCTTAAGATCTTTCCATATTTTGTCCCTTGTCCGTTTTGATCCTTCTTTAACTCTTAGTTTCTGTTCTTCTCTGAACACATGCCTAATTTTTAACAAATCCCACATAGTAGAAAAAAATGAAAAATACTTGGCCAGTCCGTCGCAGGGCAACACAGAGACACATACAACACAACCATGCATTAACATATTCACATCTAAGGGCAATTTATAGTAACTTAACCTAAATTAGTTATAGTAAATTAACCTAACAGTCGTGTTTTTTTGGATTTTGTGAGGAAGCCACCATGCACCCCTCCTCACTCCTCCTGTAGAATAGAATAGAATTAGAAATACCCTGTTGTCCCTCACTAGGGAAATTCAGTTGTATTAGCAGCAAAATGACAAGCAAATGGGGACATGCAGATACACATGAAGATATTGAGAATAAAAAGATAAAATAATAAGACTGCACATAAAGATCAATTGTACAATGCAAGAGATTCTAATAAATGTGCTGCTGTGTAAAATAATCCACAAATGTACAAACTGTGCTCGGCATATATTTGTGCAAGAATAACAGACTATTTAGAAGAATATGGAAAACGGTGCAAATAATAGCAGGGATAAAGATATAATGGTGTTTGTTGGGTGTAGTGATGGTTATAAAGTCATACAGCTGCTGGAAGGAAGGTGTCATAGTATCAGATAAAAAGGGCATTAGGCACAATGAGACTTGGTGTAACTTATTGGAGGCTGAAAATGGGAAAACAAAGGTTTTAAACAATTTAATTTTTTTCATACAAGACTTCTTTAATACTTTTTGCTGATCACCAGTTCCTTTATTATAAAGCCTTATCCAGCATTCTTAAAGTATACATGCAACATTTCACATCTTCGTTCCATTTTGTTCTGCTTGAAACTCGAAGCTGTAATACTTTTTGCTTTGAAAACTCATCTACACCTGAATATATTTTAATTTGAAATGTACCTATTAAACTAATTTGTAATCAGGCTGAATTTTAATAGCAATTCCTTTATAGAGCCCAAACTGTTCCAACACCAAAAGGTAATTTTAGAAGTCCTATTGGCAGATTTAGACTCTCAGGTTGAATCAATGCTCTTTGGAGATGGGCTGAATGTAAAGTCAAAAGGTCCTAAAAAATAAGATTAGTGCATATGTTGTAGTTTACTTAGGAAAAACAGTGCATGACTTTTGTCACATAAACCAATTTACACATAAAATACTCAATGGTTGAGTATTTCACTGTTTACAGACATCAGATCAGACAGCTGAGTAAGTGAGAATGGAAGGAGGAGGACAATGTTAAGTTGTGCAATGAAAGGACTGTTGGCAGCATCAAAGGTGAAGCCTTATCAGCTCTGTGTGTGAATGTAACATTTGCACAGCGAGCTGATAGGGCCGACACAGTAACACGGCCCCGAGGTCCGGTCAGACTCTCACCTCCTGTAAAACGTCAGCAGTGACGCTCTCTGGCTGTGGGCTGTTAGTGGTCAAAGCTCAGTGGGAATTCCAGGTGATGTGGTGCAGAAGCTGCTGCCAGAAAACTCCACACTTCACTAGCAGATCTGATTCAAATCACAGCTCCGTGAACAGTGACATACCTTTTTCCTATTTTAGCTTTAGTATATATGCTAACAAAATATCATTTATTCCAAAGAAGTAAAAAGTAATTCAACTTTTTTCTCTTCTCTTTAATATTTTTTCAGCTATTTTTTTCTGTTTTGTCAAACAGCTTTAAGCTGGATGCATTTAGTAAGACCTCACTCATCTAAGCTTGCGTGGAACAAAGAAAAGATTGTGTTACAGGGCGCAAAACAGTAGATACCACTAAAGAGAAAACTGAGCAAAATATATTCTAAAGTGATCCTTTAATTTGCTTTACTTTGTGAGAGTAACTGTCCTATAACTGAGTCTGTATTGATGCATTGGGTTAAGGTTTCTCTTTTTGAGAAAAACCCGCTACTATGGTCACAATTAGACTGTCTGGATGATATTTGAAACGCAAGCAGATTTCAGCTGGGGTGAAGGTATAGAAGATGTTCCACCTTTTTCAAATTACACAAATGTTTTGTAAAAGACAATTTGAAAATACATCTGCATCTGCTACCCAAATGAGAATAACAAAAGAAAAGAAAAAAAACAGATGTTGATAAATGTAGCATTCATGATTGACACTAACTGCTGGGTTCTGTGTTGGAAACCATCTGTCATATAGCAGAAGAGCAGTTCCCAATTGCATGGAGACACAGGCAAAAATAGTTTAACTTAAAATTTACAAGAGGAACCAGCCTGGTGGCAATAACAGGATAATTTACAGAGAGATATTTAAGTGGAGAAGTTATTACAGAACAAGGAGCAGGTGGTTGATAAAAAACTGGGTGCAGCTGTGAGGGACGGCAAGTAGTTGAATTTGAGCAGAGGAAACGGGAGATATGGCCAGTAAAATACACAGGGAACATGGGAAACAAGGACACGGAAATCAAAATGACACAATCCAACATAAGAAATGATCAAGAGGGCAATTTTAACGAAACCAATTCACATGTCATGTTCTTTGGACTGAAGCTTGAGTACCTGGAGAGAACCTATGCATGCACAGGGAGAACATGCAAACTCCATGAAAAAAGACCCCAGGCCCTTCTTGCTGCAAGGCAAGAGCGCCACCAACTGTGCCACTGTGCAGCCTCAGAACAAGGAATCTTAAAACTAATAAAAAAACTTTTTTTTCTCTAAAGTTCATTACAATAACAGTCCAGGATTATTTTTAGCAGTTTTTCCTCATTCATCTCACTGTTATGACCTTTTACATGTGGTGAAAAGGTTATGAGAAATGGTCAATAGTGTCAAAGAAACAATGAGCAACATTTGTTGTGGAAGAATACCTAGCCATGCCCAGGATTTCTCTGTATTAATTTAATATTATAAAAACAATTTAGAAACAAAAGTCCTTCTGTTTTAGAAACTATCCTCAGTGGACCAGTTGAGCCCTTGAAGTTCATCAGGGATGTTCTGTGATTCTTTGGCTTTTGTTAACAAAACTTTCTCTTGCAATCTCTTTTCTACATTCAGACACATTTCTTGGTGCATCTTTGTGAGAGACACCAGACAGAAATATGCTGACAAAGCCTTTCCTGGAAAACCAAGAGAAGCACAAGGTTTTTAAAAAGATTCCTTGACAAACTTTAGAATGATTGTCAGTGATCAACCTTTCTTTTCTCATTTTTTTCCACTTTATAACATATAAGTAAATCCATCAAACCTTTTAATTACTCCATAAAACAAGCAGAACAGTATTTGGAAAGAGAAAAGGCTGCCAAGTATGCAGCAGGACAGTTAGAGACTCGGATAGCATGAAGTAAGGGCTGTTGTAGAAACTTGGCAAGAGGAGAAAACTGTAATGCAAAGTTCACTGGAATCTATGTAGTAACTGGCTTGGATCCATCTGGGATCTGGGAATCATTCACTAACCGATCAAAGATCTGTCAGAAGATACACACTGTCTAAAATCCAAGGCATGTCCTGTCCCAGCCATTTATGAGGTTATTGTAGGAGACTTTTATCTTAAGCTTATCTTGAAAAATCAAAGAACTGATGTCTACTAAAATCCTGAACATTTTTGATACATTTTGAACATTACATTTGAACATACGTTAAAATATAAGAA
Source organism: Valencia hispanica (assembly GCA_963556495.2). Taxonomy (NCBI): domain Eukaryota; kingdom Metazoa; phylum Chordata; class Actinopteri; order Cyprinodontiformes; family Valenciidae; genus Valencia; species Valencia hispanica. The sequence goes on along the minus strand of OY747708.1, from coordinate 8,122,261 downwards.
ATGTTTCAAATCTCTTTTCCCTTGGCAGCAGGTTTTGGCAAGTCTTTCAACACAAACTGAATTTTTCAGGCCTATTAATTAATCTGAAAGTTTCAACAAAGGTCTCAATTAAAAGTAAAAAATAAGTACACACATTTCTTGACAGATGTCTTTAAATAGTTTTCTAAAATATTAATGATTTTGTGGACACAGGGGAAGCCGACTGGGATGTCCACCTATATTAGCACAAGTTTTATGAATAATTTTTCATGCACTAAAAAAGATTATTTCCTTTCTCTTAAAATAATGAAAAGATCACCCTGCAGTGGCAGCAAAATGACCTACTGGCATCTGCAGTACTGAAGTTGAAAGGTCAAGAGCTTCATTGAAGTGCACTTCAAAGATGACCTCTCATCTCCTAAAACTCTCGTTCTGTTGATTTGATAATCTGCTCCCATCCAACACACATTTCATGTTCCTATTGACTGCGTTACACTGCGTTAACAATAAGCTGGCTAAGGAGTGTTTAGAAACGGTTTCAACTCAATAAACAGCATTTGCCTCTCTAATTTGTTTGTTATATCTTCAGATCCTGGATGTAAAAAAATACAAGCTGGCTGTAACTTTATTTAAGATTCATCTTAATTCATCTAAGGTTTTGATTTGCTTACTTTTAAGATGAGTTAATATCCAGATAAGTCCTGATATGTAAAACATTAGAACTGAAAGTGGGTGTATTTAGGTCTTAGCATCTCTGCACATCATGTTGCCTGAGTTTTTCCCCGATAGTTCGCCTTTCTTCCAAAGTCCCGAAACATAGATCTTAGATGGTGACTCTAAACTTCTTTTGGATGTCAGTGTTTGAGTGCATGGCTGCCTGTCCTCGGCTTCTCCATGTTGGACCTGTGATGGACTTTCAACCTGTACCTACCAGTGACTGCAGGGATGCAACAAGATGGACGCTCAGAGGAGATTTTGCTTTTGACAGACAAAAAGTGTTTTCGACAGCCATTTTTAAATCTTCTCTTAAGATCCACCTCTTTTCTTTGGGGTTTGAACCATTATATATTTTTTATTTTATTATTTTCTTCCTGCCTATGTTGTATTTTCATGTTGTTACTTTTACTTGGACTTTATTTATAATTTTCTTCATTAAATTAGTTTTGAATTCACATGTTTTGTTAATTCATTTTGATCAATCAGCACTGTTGTCTGTGCCTGCTTTTTAAAGTACTTTACGTTGGTGCAAAAAGTATTTGGTACTGTAGTCGACTGTGCAAGTTGTACTTCTTAAAAAGATGAGAGAGGTCAGTAATTTTTATCATAGCTGCAAAAAACAATCTAGGAAATCACACTATATGATTTGTAAAGAATTTCTTTGTATAGTATTTGGTCAATAATAAAGGTTCACTGAAATACTTTGCAATGTGACCTTGGGTGGCAATGACAGAGGTCAAACTTTTCCTGTAGGTCTTCACCAGGTTTACACACACTGTAGCTGGTAATTTGGCCCATTCTTCTATACCGATCTTCTCTAGAGCTGTGATGTTTTGGGGCTGTCGCTGGGCAACACGGACTTTCAACTTCCTCCACATATTTTCTATTGGATTGAGGTCTGGAGACTGGCTGGGCCACTCCAGAAGCTTGAAATGCTTATGGAACCACTCCTTCATTGCCCAGGCAGTGTGTTTGGGATCGTTGTCAAGCTAGAAGATCTAGCCACGTTTCATCTTCAATGCTCTCACTGATAGAAGATGGTTTTTGCCCAAAATCTGACTATACATGGCCCCATTCATCCTGGTGTTAATACAGATTAGTCGTCTTGTCCCCTTTGCAGCAAAGCAGCCCCAAACCATAATGTTTCCACCCCCATGCTTCACAGTGGGTATGGTGTTCTTCAGGTAGAGTGCCAGACCAGGTGTAGCTTCTTTTAATAGAAAAACACTGAGGAAAAACTAAGTTAACAGTCGAAATAACAGCAAAACAAAACAACTGGAGAGTTAAAGAGGGCTACACTCTCTAATGCCAAACACAATGAAGTAATGCTATGAACCAGACCATCACTTTCTGAAGGGCTAGACATGGAAATTGCTGCCTCCACTGTGTTACTCTGAGACACTGAGGAAAGTAAGAATGGAACAGATTCTTTAAAACTTGTTACAGCATAGTGTGATATCTCTCTATAGTTACATTTTCTTTCAGGTTTGGAATGGTCAATTAAAGTAAATTCAAAAAATGTTCAGACAGGACTGGGTTATGTTGGGAGTATTTATTTCCTCCCACTCAATGCTGTATGTCGGTACAAGGTCCAAAGTGGGTTAACCTGACTGGGTGGGTCCCTGTACTTTTTTGAGTAAAGCCAATTGAGTCCAAGATAGTGTTTAAGGCTGCATTTACATTCTTTTACATTATCTCTCACAGTTGAACAAACAACCATACACGCACACACTCATACCTAAGGGCAATTTAGAGAGACCAATTCACCTATCAGTCATGTTTTTGGACTGTGGGAGGAAGCCGGAGCACCCGGAGAGAATGCACACATGCACAGGGAGAACATGCAAACTCCATGCAGAAAGACCCCAGGCTGGGATTTGAACCCAGGACCTTCTTGCTGCAAGGAAACAGTGCTTCCAACTGCGCCACTGTGGAGCGCATAAAGGGCACTTGTGCTGGAAATTCTTTTTTTTAATTTATTCTAAATAACCCCTGAATGAAGTTACAAAAATGATTTGATCGTAAGCCAAACTGATACCAAATGGACTCAGCAAATTGTCTTTACAGACCTGAAAATGAAGGAACGCTTGTAACTCTTAGACCGGGTTAAACTTTTATTTCAGCAGGCCTCTTTGAATGTGAATCATTAAATTACATTTTAAAAAGAACATCCTTTGATAAGGACAGCTGTGTGGCTCAGATTAAATGTTTTTACTGATCTAATTGTACCTACACTATTGATTGTCTTAAAAAAATAAAATATTTGTTTGAAGGATTTTAAGGAGAGAAAAAGATATTGAATAGATTAAATATTAAATAGATATTAATTCACATAAAAATGACCAAGAAACTTGTCACTTCCTAATTTAACAGCATTTTTCAGGGCCTTAAAGCTCTCTGTTCAAGTTAAAAAGCAGTTGATGTAGTTTGTACATCTGTACATTCCTGCTGCAGGTTGTCAGTTTGAGATCCCTTAGAGCTGGAAGCGAGCCAAGGAAACACTGGGACTCACAGCTGATCTCACTCTTTCATATTACCGGATCATTTAGTAAAAACCGCTGTATCTTCATATGTTTTCTGATAGGTTACTCAGTTATCTTTATTTTCCACTCTTATGGCACATTCACACCGGTCAGCGCGTCCAGGCAGCAGGGCAGCTAGATTACATGCAAGTCTATAGCTTACAGAGTTTGCAATCATGATTTCACTTGAGGCCATAAGCCCATATTTGACCTGACTGTTCTTTTTTTATCTACCCCACAGCCATATAAGGCAATAAACCAGTAAAACTAATCTGATGGTGTAACTTTGTAAATGTCCCCATCAGTAAAAGTAAAAAGTATGCCATTGTAATAAACATGTTTAAAGAAAATTTTAGCAAAAAATTGAGTCCAATTTTGTTGAAAGTGATTTTAAAAAATCTATGAATCTTGAATTACTTTGTTGAAAGTGTGCTATACAAATAAAATTACCTTGCCTTGCCTATACTGAAACTGCAGCAAACATAAAACCTGTGGTCAATCACAAAGTGACGGTAGGATAATATGCTACATCTAGTAAAGCACTTCGAGAGTGCCGACCTCCGCCAAAGCAGCTAATCTAATCACTTGTTCCTGGGCCCACAGCAGACATTTCCTGAAAATGTGATCAAAATCCATCTATAACTTTTTCAAAGATGTTGCTAACAGTCAAAGTACCAAACAAACCATGGCAAAAACACAACCTCCTTGGTGGAGGTGAAAATGGGCTACCACAGTGGTTCTCTATAGCAATGTTTCCCTACCCTGGTCCTCAAGCCACACTGTCCTGCAAGTTTTAGATGTTTATCTGTTTCAACACACCTTATTTTAACTGGTGTTTGATTAACAGGCTTTTGTTAAACTGCAATCATCTGATTCAGATGTGTTAAGGTAAAACATCTAAAACATGCAGATCAATGTGCCTAAGGATCAGAGTTGGGGACCCCTGCACTATAGCTTTTTCTTTTATCTACATAATATCTCAGAACACATTTAACTTCCAAGATACAATGACGACTGTTATGAAACACCAAGCTGAGGTTTTTATAAAATCTGAGTGCATATAAGAAAATAAAGAAGTTAAAGTTCAGGTGAGTGAGAAGCACTAAGAGAGGGGTCCTGAGTCTTAAGATGATCTCTTGACTTAGATACCAAGAGAAAAAAAATAGTACAACTGTTTTTCAACGTTATGATACCCTTGTTTAGTTACAGTGGCTTGCAAAAGTATTCGGCCCCCTTGAACTTTTCCACATTTTGTCACATTACAGCCACAAACATGAATCAATTTTATTGGAATTCCACGTGAAAGACCAATACAAAGTGGTGTAGACGTGAGAAGTGGAACAAAAATCATACATGATTCCAAACATTTATTACAAATAAATAACTGAAAAGTGGGGAGTGCGTAATTATTCAGCCCCCTTTGGTCTGAGTGCAGTCAGTTGCCCATAGACATTGTCTGATGAGTGCTAATGACTAAATAGAGTGCACCTGTGTGTAATCTAATGTCAGTACAAATACAGCTGCCCTGTGACGGCCTCAGAGGTTGTCTAAGAGAATGTTGGGAGCAACAACACCATGAAGTCCAAAGAACACAGCAGACACGTCAGGGATAAAGTTATTGAGAAATTTAAAGCAGGCTTAGGCTACAAAAAGATTTCCCAAGCCTTGAACATCCCACGGAGCACTGTTCAAGCGATCATTCAGAAATGGAAGGAGTATGGCACAACTGTAAACCTACCAAGACAAGGCCGTCCACCTAAACTCACAGGCCAAACAAGGAGAGCGCTGATCAGAAATGCAGCCAAGAGGCCCATGGTGACTCTGGATGAGCTGCAGAGATCTATAGCTCAGGTGGGGGGATCTGTCCATAGGACAACTATTAGTGGTGCACTGCACAATGTTGGCCTTTATGGAAGAGTGGCAAGAAGAAAGCCATTGTTAAAAGAAAACCATAAGAAGTCCCGTTTGCAGTTTGCCACAAGCCATGTGGGGGACACAGCAAACATGTGGAAGAAGGTGCTCTGGTCAGATGAGACCAAAATGGAACTTTTTGGCCAAAATGCAAAACGCTATGTTTGTCGGAAAACTAACACTGCACATCACTATGAACACCATCCCCACTGTCAAATATAGTGGTGGCAGCATCATGCTCTGGGGGTGCTTGTCTTCAGCAGGGACAGGGAAGCTGGTCAGAGTTGATGGGAAGATGGATGGAGCCATATACAGGGCAATCTTGGAAGAAAACCTCTTGGAGTCTGCAAAAGACTTGAGACTGGGGCGGAGGTTCACCTTCCAGCAGGACAACGACCCTAAACATAAAGCCAGGGCAACAATGGAATGGTTTAAAACAAAACATATCCATGTGTTAGAATGGCCCAGTCAAAGTTCAGATCTAAATCCAATCGAGAATCTGTGGCAAGATCTGAAAACTGCTGTTCACAAATGCTGTCCATCTAATCTGACTGAGCTGAAGCTGTTTTGCAAAGAAGAATGGGCAAGAATTTCAGTCTTTAGATGTGCAAAGCTGGTAGAGACATACCCTAAAAGACTGGCAGCTGTAATTGCAGCAAAAGGTGGTTCTAAAAAGTATTGACTCAGGGGGCTGAATAATTACGCACACCCCACTTTTCAGTTATTTATTTGTAAAAAATGTTTGGAATCATGTGTGATTTTCGTTCCACTTCTCACGTGTACACCACTTTGTTTTGGTCTTTCACGTGGAATTCCAATAAAATTGATTCATGCTTGTGGCTGTAATGAGACAAAATGTGGAACAATTCACGGGGGCCGAATACTTTTGCAACCCACTGTATATTTTGCATTATTGTTTCAAATGGTCAACATTGGACAAGGTATGAATTCTACAATTTCAAAATTCTTCTTAATTGTCACTAGAGGGAGCTAGTATACCACTACATGCTCAAGATTTTAGACCAGGGCCCTCATTTGTCAACTGTACCTACGCACAGATCTGTATATATATATATATATATATATATATATATATATATATATATATATATATATATATATATATTCAAAAGCAATGTATTGATTCTTTTTTTTTTTTGAATTTGAATGGAACAATTAATGATGACAGCAATTGTTGAAGTAAAATTTAAAGTATGAGTGGTAGTTTGTGGTGTTTTTTCACCTTCTTCGTTCCGGTGGATCAGGTAGATCTAGCAATACAACTGAAACTCATCAGCTATTGGATCAGCTACACCTGTCCAATTCCTTGCTAAAACAAACAGCTGAACAGGCTCAGGATCACATGACAGCAGTTTACTGCAAACTGCAGTTTGTTCGTACCTGACAGCAGGCCGGTCTGAGTTTTCAGAAACTAATCATTTATGGAAACCTGGTAGGGTTACCTAGTTAGTTGCAAGCAACCAAACAAATTTCAAACATTTCAAGAAAATAAATCAGTGAATCAGAAACAAATCAGCTTATGTTGAAAGACCTTCAGAGCCTTATGAAATACATCTCAAGACCACTCTAATTTATTGCTATAAACTGTGGTTGCTAAATATATTAATATATTGTTTGTTTGTTTGTTTTTTACCACAAATTTAAACACTAACATGGCTTAACGTGCTGCTGCATCTTACAATATGAATTCAAATTTCCTGTAAAACAAATGAAAGTGCACCATCTAGTGGGCATTGTGAGAAATATCAGTTTTTTTTAGGACAAACATTTGGGCTTTAATATCCAAATAACATCAAACGTTTCATCACAGTCAGAAGGTCTGTTCTTGCTGTTAAAGATAGCATAGTTTTATATGCAATGGCTTTTATGTTCTCTCAGCGCGTGCATGGTTTTCTCCAGATACTCTGACTCTGTCCCATGGTCCAAAATCATGCATATTAGGCCCACTGGTTACTCTCAATTGTGTGTGTATGAGGGTGTGTGTGCATGGTTGCTTGTCCTGTATGTCTCTGTGTTGCCCTGCGATGGACTGGCGACCTGTCCAGGGTGTACCCCGCTTCTCACCCTGTGAAAAAAAAACTCCAAGTTGCCTCAAGAAGTGAGTATGTGCGTACATGGCGCTGTCTTAAAGAAGGCCAGTGAGCTGTCCAGGTTCGCGTGGGTGCTGAAAGTGGTACATCCTGGATGGGTGACAGATGGATGGAAATATTATATATTAGGTTTTACGCTTGTGTTTTGTATAATTAAAAGTTTATCACTTTATGAACCCCTCAAAGAAATAAATGAGACAGGTCAGGTGTATTTATAAAACTTTTTTATTTTTACTTTTGTTAATCCAAAGGCTAACTGAAATGTGTCAGATTCATTCCAAGTTTTGAAACAACAACAATAAACTATTGATAAGTTCTTTTTGCAAGGAATATAACGTAAACCCGTCAATGTGAACAAAAGTTAAAAGGAACTGTCTTAATACACAAATAAGAAGGTATTACTGAGAATAAAATAGGTATCTATATAAGTGTGTGACCTTTGCTTTGAGAAAAAAAAAAAAAACAGTTTGGAGTTTAATCCCACAAAAATGTTCTGCAATAACAAATCCTAAACCAGACTTTGCAACTCGTTTGGACTTAAATGGGTTTTAAGATTCTGTTCATTGCTGAAAAGCTGACCACGATTCATGTTTTTAATATTTCATTTTACTGTTCTCAAACGCGTGGACCAGATGCGTGCAGGAATCCCAAGCAGAACTAACTCATGCTACTGTACAACCCACGCCATTAATGTGTCCCCAGGATTAAACTCCACAACAGGCGGAAGACTTCTACAACAGTTGAAAAGCGTTGCGGCGTTGTCGGGATACACAAGTTTATTTTAAATATGAACACATCACATGCTGCAACAAAAAGAGAGCGTTATCACACATTTTGTTTACTACAACATTGTCAGAGGGAGAGGTGCCAGCGGAGCGCTGATTCCAAGAGCAGAGAAGCACACAGCCATGCAACATGAGAGGAAACACAAAAAAAAGGGGGGAAACCTTCATTTTCTCCAGTCGACTTGCACTAATGACACATAAGTGCTTCCAGAACAATTTGTTTCTGGTTTAATGTTAAAATTATCAAGTGAAGAACAATGGAGTTTAAATAATTTAGAGGACAGCTGCCGATTTTGCTGTTCTACTATTGAAAATATTATTTTCAGGTTCCCTCCCTTTTCCTGCAGACCTTCCTTCCGTCACAGCCAGGGTTATTCAATGTTCCAGGCTGTGCTAGGTTATATTCTAAAAGGCAACAGTAATGTAGTGATAAACATTTGCCTCTTTTCACACTGGACACCAGAAGGCACACATGTAGGGTTTGGAGATGATAAGAAAAAACAGACTTGATACTGCATAAGAAAAAAAAAGGAAGAAAAGAAAAGGAATGACTGAAACTCTTTATGCCAAAAATAAACATACATAAGCAGAGATTTGCTGTTCAGCAACAGGCAAACTAACAACAATACCTTCAACTGAAAAGGGCACTTAAACACAGAAGCACATGTTATGGATTTTCCTCTTCTGCTTTACTGATCTGCAGCTTTTGCGTGTTCAGCTGTAGGTAGTTTCACACTCTCAAAGTTTACAAAAGCAAACAGTTTTCTGTGTCAACAGTGAAATAAAGTGAAACCTTTTTTTTCTTCTAAAGTGATAAACGACAATAATAACAGTAATTAAAAACAAATATCTTACATTTGACACACTACGTTAAAGTATCACTAATATCAAAAAGGCAAAAATTAGTTGTATTGCAACAATCTTCTGAGGCATCATCACTATCAAAACCATCGATCTTCATCAATCATATCACCACCATCCAAACATCATCATCATCATCATCATCATAGTCTGAGACAGCGTGGCCGGGGATGATTGACAGCCCACACAGGCCGCTCACATTTAGCCCGTCTCAGCGCAGGCAGGCACACTTACGGACGACAAAGCAACAACAACAAAAGACGAACATTTCCACGGAGACCCAAACTCGGTCGGCCAATGGCAGCGAGGGCCTTCTTGGAAAGAAGCTCTGTCATTGGACAGCGGGCATCTCTTGGGAACAGGAAGAGCTCAGTGAGACAGGAGGAGGAGGAGGGAGAGTAGACCAGGTGTGTGTGAGGTAAATGTTTTTGGTTTACCTTGTGTGGTCCACAGTGGGGGGGTAGATGAATGAAAGTGTGTCTGGCTCCTAAACTAGTTTATTTAGACTGCTGAGTGTGTGCGGTTCTGTGTGTTTGGTTTTCGTCTAGACAGCTGGAGGTCTTTCCCAGGCCACGTCGCTGCACCCTTACTGCGCAGGAATACACACCCACACACTTCTTAGTTGCTATTGTACAGACCAACTCACTTTGGAGCTCTCAAACTGACTTAAAACATTGAAAAAGGACAAATGTGTAGAGTGTTCGCAGTGCATATAAAATGATTTCGCCTGCATATAAATGTTTGATACGTGTGAGTTTCTTTCTTCCTCCTCCTGTCTCTTTGGGTTTTGTCAGCCAGTGCAGATTTGTCCAAAAGTCAATTCCTTTAGTTTGTAATGCATTTAGCTGTATATATTTATTAATATTATTATTAGCATTATTAGTATTATTGGAGTCTGATTTAATGGTTGAGAAATTATATATATGATCCAAATACCATTCTTCGGTAGCTTTGGGTAAAGGGTTTAGTTCCTTTTGTGTCATCCTTTTTTTTCCTTCATTAAGTGCTTGACTGTAACATACGTCATTGATGATGTAATGAAAGTGTATTAAAAAAATTAGACTTAGGTTTGCATTCTAAAAATTCACTCTGGTTGGTTATAGTGTAGAAAATTTTGTCGGCGCAGGACAACTAAGGTGGAGATTTGGGATTTCTTCCGTTTGCTTTTGATTGGGATGTCTTGCTTCTAAACGCTTTGTTGAGATTGAAAAAGCAGCAGCAAGTCAAATTTACTGGCCTGCCCATTTAATAATACCAGAACTGCTAGACGAGTCTTTATAATTAGAAAATCACAACTCGGAGAACAGGCTTTTTCTAAAAACAAATAATCTTTAATGCCTGCAAATTCACTAAATGAGGAAAGCAAAGACTAATTTGGATAAAAGTTTTATCATGTACGGTTATTAAATCTGTTCTTCTATGACTCATTTCTCCCATAGCATACTTAAAGGGAACATCTGTTACAAGGCGATGACCGGTAATAGCCTACAGTAGGAAGCTCTCATAGCATTCTCCCTTTATATGAATACAGATGAGTTTTGGCCGGTCTGAGCAAGAACAAAGTGGACTTCCTCCATTTTTATAAAATGCCTTCAAAAATTTCAAAGTGGTTCCCAAAACAATAAAACAACAACTGTTGTTTTGTTTTTTACAAGATCAAAGTAGCATGCAGCATGCTGGTGATGATATTTGGTGAGAAAGTTCCTGGAAATTGCAAGTTTCTGGCATAACAGAAACAGTACACCAACATACCTACGGTTTTCCTGCTGATTTTCACACTGCCTAACTTTTTCAATCGAGGAGTTAAATTGACGGGATATGTTTAAACACTCTGCTCTGCACACCCTGTTTTTAAGATAATGTGAACTGCTTTTAAATAAAAATTAATTTCTGTTTTAAGATGTGGAAGCTTTTGTTGTGGCTTTGCCCAGACCAGATACCAGCCTTTACCTCTGGAAAGAACTAATCTGTGCGATTGTTATCTACTGTACATAAACTATGAACTACTCTTGATCTTTTCAAAGAACCTCAGTTTGAAGACATCTGAACCATCCATCTAAATCAGCTTCAGAATCACTTGCACCAGTTTGGGTCAGGACGTTGAATTGGATAAAGACTGGACGACATGGCGTTGACCTGGCTCAACCGGTGACATCTTTACGCCAGGACATTTTCTCTACAGACTGCCAATGGGTTACTATTTCTACGCATGAAAAGAGATGACACAGGATGAGTTGCTATTAACACTCGTGTCATTGTCAACACTTCAGTGTGTCTAGTTTCAACAACCCATCTTGTGTAAAAAAATAAATAATAATTACATCAAAAAATCTATGATTTTGCTTAAAAACGTAGAGAGGATCAACACACCAGCATATCGGTAACGTAAAATATCGGGTTACATTCATGGTTAACTCTGTTAAATAACAGAGCTTTGATTAGTAAAACACAACAGATATGATGTTGAAATGATTGAAAAAATTAGGAAGTTGTGTTTTTGAACAGAAATAGGTTTAAAGTTTTATGCACAACACTTTGCATCCTTCGAAAGAGCAGCTCTAAACTTTGAAGAATCTCATCGATCGTGGGGAAAGTTTTTGTTTTTCGGTTTTATGTCGTGTCCGTAAGCGGAGGCTGACACTGGCGGACTCGGGATTGTTGCCTCTTTCCTGCTGCATTAAAGTGCTCAGAGATGCCCGCAAAAAAAAGGAAAAACTTACCAGAGTGAACAGAATGTATGCTAAGAGGTGGTTAAAAGAAATGTGCACAGCCAGCGTATCAGACATTTAGGGACCTGTTGGGCAGGCTTTCTTCCTGAGTAATGCGCCACAATGAGGACATTAGGTGTCTCTCTCTTCTCACCTAATGAACATAAAACTCTGACATTCAAAAAAATACCCAAGCAGGATAAAAAATTAAAAAAAACTAATTCTACAACATACTACTCTACTCTTTCTTTCTACTCTTCGTCTTGATTAGCTCTTTACGCTTTTTACATGTTAAAGTCTGATTAGCTTGAGGAAACGTTTGTGCTTCACTTGTTTGGTCGAGGTAGTAGCAGCCAGCTTTGGGATTGCTAATGATTCGGCCGACAGGGATGAGAGAAAGATAGAGACAGAGTTACGGGGTTTCTGATTGGACCCACAGGTGGGCTGCTGACTTTTGGTTGGTTCGCCGGACTCAGACATTTGCATAAACTGGAGATATTTTTTTTCTTTATTCTATGGTACAGAAATGGATTGTCTGAGTCCTTTGGACCAAAGTCAGCATCTTCCCATTAACTGATAGTAGCTGCTGTTCACTGTGCTGCTCACACACTCTGGTAAATCATTTCTCCTCTTGAACCTCAAAAGACAGAGCTCCTTCACAATAAAAGTCCCTCCCAAATGTTCCATCTGCGCATACTAAAAAAATAGTGCAATTCTTTTCAGCAATTATATAAATAACTCTAAATTCGTGCTTTTCCCACTCTCCTTTTGCATACATGCGTGTATATATACTCCATATGCAACGAATGAACAAGTCAACACGTACGTTTCAAAATGTTCAAAGTGAATGTTGGCACCCTGACGTGTTTCCTCACGTCTCTTTTTCTAAAACTAGACAACAAAAAACAAACAAAAGAATGTATCAAGTTTTAAAAAAGATACCCCTACTTTCTCAACCTTCTCTCTTAGCAATCCCGCTGCAGATTATTCTTCTGCACAGTCGAACTTTGTGCAAACCCTCTTCAGAAGACATCAAACTGAAACAAGGATCCATAAGAGCTCCTGCAGGAGTTGGTCATTATAAGGCAGAGCTTCTAACTTTAGGACATTTAGCACTGTGCTACACCTGCTGATCTAGTTTACGATTACTCTAACTAAACCTAAACTGGAAACATAGTCAAATGTGCTATCATGCCCCATCGGTAAAGCCAAAGCTCGGTGCAGGAGCTGCTGCAAACCTTGAAGTTGGAAAAAGCGAACAAATACTTTAAGGACTCAAAGCAGCAACAGAGGATTATCACAAGAAAACGAAACGAATCCTGCAAGAACCAAGACGATTGAAGTGTTTTGCAGGCTTGGAAATGATAAGCTTTATAAGAAACAAACAGAACAAGTAAATATATATAACAAAGATCCCTCAGAGAGCAGAGAGATGAGGAATTTAACGAGGCTTCTATCCACCTTCATCTTTTCCACTTCATGCCCTTCTTCTCTATCATCCCATGTTCATCCGAAGAGCTCATCATACACGAAGTGGGAAACGAGGAGAACCAGATGTTCTCCTGGAACTGTGCTCTGCAAAAGCGATGTGGTTCCCAGATGTTCTCACCCAATGAGAAGCACGTGCGGCTTCTCAGCCTTGAAACCGTTTGTCAGACTGAGTGTGACCCCCACATCAGCCGACTAACCATTCACATCGGATGTTACCGTTCATGTCATCATTCCTCATTGTTCACGGATGGTTACCCAAATGGTGAGCTGATGGAATTTTGTTTGTTTTTTAAATTCTGGAATGAAGAGAAAGCAGTCTAGTCACACCTGTTCTGGCTTCTGGGATTTCTCCTTTGTGTTCCTTGTGTTCCTGTTTTCCACGCTTCCTTGCTGTTTCGGCAGAGGTCTCAGTAGACCGTGTATGAGAGAGGACGGGGCTGCCTGCAAGGACGACACAGTCCGATGGCTCTGGTTGGAGGTCAGAGTTGCTGGGTGGTAAAAGTGCCCGATAGCCTCGCTGTAGGTCGGGGGAGTTTCTTCGACTCGAGAGTTCTGTTTCTGCTGCCGGGTCGAGGCTTCCTGGGCCTCCAACACACTGATACCTGAATGGACACTTGGGGGAGGGGCCTGCAGCCTGAGAACAGAAGATGGAGGAGGAATGAGAATGATGGGAGCAACAAGTGAACACGAAAACACGGGCCCCACTTATAAAGCAGATAGAAACATCACAAATATCATAACTTTTGGTCAAAGTTCATGTCATAAGCAATTTTTTTTTAAATATAAATAGTACTGAGTGCTCTCTGAGGGCAAACCCTTTAAGGCACATGTGTCGAACTCAAGACCCGTGGGCTGAAACATTTATGATGGCCTCTAGCCTCTAGAGGGAAACATAGTAAGAACCTTCAAGATAACAGTTGCTTAAATATTATTTTCTCAGTCAAATCAAATCAGTTTTTATGTGGTATAGTTCCAAATTACATTAATGTGAAAAGATGTTCAGCATTTAGTACTCACTGAACGCAGAGACAGCGATTTGTTCAAGGTAAGGTTGGTCTAAATTTAATTGAGCTATTAGTATATATAGCAACTCGTCTACTCTTTACCTATTAGTGTAAAATTGTTGATGTTATTTTACTTGCATTATTATAATTCTAACAGTTGAAGATTATGTGTGCAGTTTAAGAATATAATTCAGATAGTCGGTTTGTGAAACTCACTGACCAATAAGTCAGGCTTCCTCTTTGGTGAACGACGGCAATGGAGTTAAGTCAGATCCAGAGTTGTCCATGTACATGTATTACTTTGTTTTTATTTTGAATTGAAACTTTATAAACACACATTAATCCTCCTGTCATTCATTCCAGGAATTGAACTGAGGTTACAGTAGTTTTATGAATATTTTTTGCCACAGCCGGCCCTTTGAGGACATTCATTGTATCTTGATTTGGCCCGAGATGAAAATGAGTTTGTCATCAATGCTTTAAGGGATAGATGTCGAGGTCCACCAATCAGGCTCTTCCAGCCCAATACCGATTTTTGGTTTTGGTTTTTCTTTTTGGATCTGACCAGCCCTTTTTGATTTAGACTGTTTTAGATTTTCTTCCTGTTTTTTAAAGCATTATAACATGAAGAAAACAAACATGATGAAGCTTTAGTTTTTAAAACCTGTGGCGCCAGTGGCCTTTCTTTTACGGGACACTGGTGCCACAAAGGGGGCATAAAGAGAGCGGGGTAACACAAGCAAAGGTCCTGAGGTCCAGAACTAAACCCTAGAATCCTGTGTTATCCGAGTAAAAAATCCCTCTGCTTACTGGAGTTTTTTTACTTTTATTCTTTAATAGATACTTGCACTTCCAGGAGAACATCTTAAAAGCAATTCACTTGACAATAAATTTGAAATGACTTTGATTGTATGTGAATAAGGCAGAGCTCCCCAAGCTAATAAACAACTGCAGGTGTGCTTCCTGTTACCTGGCTTGCAGAAAGGAGTTGGATGGGTCCAGGGCGTGGGAGTCAAACACCGTTCGGTTGGGCGGAGGTCGAACCGACTCGCGGTTCAGCTCCATCTGCTGCTCGGGGTCTCTGAGCTGCAGAGTGCACGGACCCTGGTACGGAGGTGGTTCCTCGCCATCTGAGAGGGAGATGGTGGGGGGGAGGTCAATGAGGCTCTGGGGTAAGTAGGGGTACGTCGGCTGGAAGCGACTCGGGGCATGCGTCTGCTGGAAGCGCTGTGATTGAAGCAGAGGCTGAGGCTGGTTGTGCTGTGGGTCTCGCTGCGGGTAGGACATGACTCCTCTGTCCGGTGGGCGTGAGTTATACACCTGGTGCTGTGCGATATAAGACAATAAAAACAATGCTGGGTCACTGCTGAAGATGTGTAGTTGCTTTAAACAGGAAAAGAACACTGTTTATTCCAAACAGAAGTTACCTCATTCAGACCACTGCTGGTCCCAGTGCTCTCAGAGGACCACAGACTTCCCTCCTGCAACAGAAAACGTCCGATTTATGTTTCTATCAGCCTAATGTAAACTGAATCAGGCACAAACTATTTTACAAACGCAAGAAAATAAAAGTACAAACATTACAAAGAACTGAAGCCCATGGATCTTTCACCAGTTCAGGAATTTTTTATGTTTAAAAAGATAAAATTGAAGGTCCATATTAAAAATGTATAACTACAACAATATAAAATAAAACAGAGAAACTGTTTTTCAACGTCATGGGTTTGATAAGTGCTCATTTAAAATACACATTTGTGTTTTATACTGCAAATAAAGATGAATATATATATAAAGTGAGCTAAAATATATAAAATGCAATAAAATACCTTGAATGATATAATACAACATCAAATATTAAAAAACTTACGTGATTTAGAATAGGTATACATTTAATGATTTATGTATTAAATAGCCAAATTAATTTTTATTCATAAGTAACTATTAGAAAAACTGACAAAATGTCAAGGATAAAATTAAAAATGACAAAAGTACAAGTCCAAAGTTAAACTGTGTATGTTTGTCTTGATGTGTTAATATAAAGAAAGAAGAGAGAACTTTACATCTCTTGTTTGTTTTATAGTAAAATTGATCTCAACATAGCCAATAAGGAGAACGCATGAGAATCTAAAGTACACCGAGTTCACAGTGTCATTCGGGCAAATTCAAATCAGGAAACTGATGCTATATATTATGATCAACTGACCCAATTACACCAACATATTCCAGTTTATATTTAGTTGTTGTCATCTTGACAGTTTTAGGCACATCTCCAATCTTTTACATTTAGATTTTTCCCTGCATGATTATGTCTGATTAAATGTTTCCCCACTAGAGGGCTTTGCTGGAGTTCCGACTAAGCTCTCCCTATGGTGCTTTTCTCATTTTCCCCTTGCTTTATGAAATGGTTTTTCTCTAAACTTTCAACCTTAACCCTTCTTTTTAAACAGAATCTCACCTTGACCTCTGTGGTTGATTAACTTCTACAGCTTTGTGTTACAAATATCCGACTAAAACAGACAACGATTTACAGAAGAGACGGTTAGAGAAGGTTAGTGGTGTCTCAGCGCCTCTCACTGAGGTTCCCTGTTCTTTCTAACTTCCGATCTTTCGCAGAATTTCTGTCTTCTCTTATGCTTGGATCTGTGTCAGTGTGTCTGAATGCTAATCCAAATTAAATAGGACACTGTCCCTCCCCTGAGCTCCACACAAAGCCTTAATGTGTGTCTGTATTGACGTTTATCCTTCATTCCTTACTCATATCTTACTTCTGGAGGCACACACACACACACACACACACACACACACACACACACACACCCTAACACACACACAATAATTCAGGAAGCACGAGTGAAGTCATATGTTTGAGGAAGCCTCAGGTGTATCTGAGTGGTGTGTACCTCAGAATAGACGCTGCGAGACACTGAGGACCTTAACCAAGAAATGAGTCAGTGTGCTAGCATTAGCCTGCAGCACTATTTAATCACTGGAGTTGCATGCTGTCTGTCAGCATGCCCGAAACTGGGCCTTTCTTCTCATTTTGTCTTTCATTGGGACCTGTCTTCTCAGTACCTGATCCTCTCAAACAACCACTCATTTCCTTAGCTTTTTATAACACGACGTTATGGCAATAGCTTGTAAAGTGCAAGTGAAGTTTGACTGTTATTCCAGAATGTTTTTAGAGCTGTCCCAGTTTTGCTGTTAAATGGGCTATGTTACATTTACTTTACAGAAATAACAGGACATGTGATCCAAAGCTTTGAAAGCACAGTGGAAAATGTACATCTGGATACAGCTGATCCACATTTTTTTAACTTAGCATTGGTTTGTTTTTTGGGTATTGATGAAAATGCAGGTTCTCAAAAGTTTTGAAACTGCTAAAATTCCCAAAGGTTCAAAGTCCTTCTATAGAAATCCCAAAGAATGTTTCCGAGTGACCCGAGTTAATTCTGGCTGTATGGAGTATAAAGATGTGCAGCACTTCCCCTCCCCAACCTGCTGCTGCACACTGTCAATCAGCTAGCAAAAAGGAATGCTGCTCTACTTTCCCTTGCTTACAAAACAATACAAATCTGGCTTTTTGGAAATATTTCCAATGGCAAAACAGATGGCCAATCAAAAGAAAGAACCAGCTATCTTATCAAGGTGGAACTGTTCTGAAACTAGTGATTGCACGGTGGTGCAGTTGGTAGCACTGTTGCCTTTCCTTGGGTTTGAATCCTGGCCGGGGGTCTTTTGCCTGGAGTTTGCATGTTCTCCCTGTGCATGCATGGGTTCCTTCTACAGTCCAAATACATGACTGTTAGGTCAGTTTTACACTCTAAACTGCCCTAAGGTAGGAGTGTACACATGCAAGGTTGCGCATTTCTGTGTGTGCCCAATGACTGCTGGCATTAGGCACCAGCGCCCCCATGACCCTACAAGGACAAGCAGGCATAGAGGATGGATGGATGGATGGATGGATGGATGGATGGATGTTCTACAACTACACTTTGCAAACTTTGAACAATTAAATATTCAAAACTTTAGCTTAAGTTTGTGGATCACAATAAAATAACAATAAACAAATGTTATAGATAGATAACTATTACACCTGGAAAAATAAATGCCTTAGATTATGTTACTCTTAATAGTTTATTAGAGTTGCTATTTTGTTGTAAATAAAAAGCCACAATCCATGCCTTTGTTCACCCAAATTCCAGAAGGAAACTCTGACTTACGTTGGCCAGCGGCAGGTGCCTCCTGCGTGCGGGGGAGTGCCTGGAGAGAAGGGAGCGTGCTGATAGGCGGTAATGGTTAAGCAGGCAGGTGATGACCACCACCATGACCATCATGAACACCACGATCACCAAGATCTGGACAAACTCCAGTTGGGCTGCAATGGTGACAAACACAAACACCAAAAAGGTCACTGCATGAATCCAACTAAAATAAAGTATTAAATGAGGATTATAACATGTTCTACATGCTAAAGAAAATGCATTGGTGTGTCCAGTTATGTCAAAAGGACTTTGTCTCCTTAAAAGCCGCTGATTATTAACAAAGGTCTGTGGCAGGTATGTTGCAAAGCTCAGGCTGAGAGTCACATTTCACCCAGTTGCTTTGTGAGAGTAAACCTGTTTTGCATTACTTTGTTCCTTAATTTCAATGCAATCCATCAGATACTTTGCAACCTAGAACATCCTGTAGGTAGAGATGCATAAAAATATATCTGAACAAAAGTTGAAAACAGTCAACCTGAGCTGTTGGAAACAAGCATTATGTTAGCCCAAGCACAATGCTCTTGTGTAGCAGGGAAATTCGAAACCACTGCTATATAGTTAATGTTGAGTCATATTACCTCTTATAAATGCTAATCTAACAGCATAACACAACAATAACAAAAATCAGACAAGAAAGCTTGACAGAAAGCACAAAAATGTAAAAAAATATGAAGAACCATACCGGCGGCGGAATAAAAAACAACAAAGTGAGCAAACACTTTCGTTTTTTTAAATGGCTTGATTTGTGAACAGATACTGGGTGTTTAGAATGTACACTGGTGCTTTTGTCTATAATTTAAAGTCTTATTCAGATTTTAAAAAGCTGAAATATATTAAAGTATTCTCTTTTTATCTTCTAAGACCAACAACAGGAAGATCAGGCACCTTCAAGCACAAAGGCGAAAACGATCATTTAAAAAAAATATAGAATCATCTTTCTCACATGAAATAAAAAAATGACAAAAATATAGTAATAAAGCACAAAAACCCTTATTCATACACCACCCTGAATTTAAGTGTGTACGTTTTAGAGTTTGGGTTTTTTAAAGTGAACAAAAAGCTTGTGCACAGAGGAACAAGATGCTTTCCCAGGCCTTATGACCATAACTTTCAGATTAAAAACAAAAACAGATTGACATTCTTTGGTCTATACAGCTCACATGTGCCACTGAGACGAATATTAAACCAAAGATATACACACAGTTTCTATTGTGACTAAAGATGGAAATAAACCAAATTGTGAAAGGCAATTACCAAAACAAGGTCAGGATTTTATCTGTTATGGGGGAGAGAAACGTTTTTCAGACATGGAGGGGGTCAGAGTATCACACACAGACACCCAAACACACCCACACGAACACACACGCAAACACACGTACACAGAGCCAGACGACATCAGACAGACAGAGCTAGCTTTGTTTAGAAACAGTCTGCTCAAACTCCCCGCTGCTAATGCCTCTGCCACCCCCATCACACACACACGCCCGCACACCTACACACACACCCACACACACACACTGAGCAATTTTCACACACTTTTTTTCACAGGGAGCAGGCAAAGGTCAGGGCCAAATCAGAAAGAGGAACATAAAGTAACCTGCAGCCAGACTCTACACACACACACACACACACACACTAGACTGCAGACTGGTTTCCAGACACCAGCTCTCAGAGCTCAGTGTTCGTCTGGACCTGCTAACCGTCACATGACATCAAAAGAGAAAGTCAGGTGATTATATTCTTGCAGTTTTACTATTTTAAGAATTTCCCGTTGGAAAATGGAAATCTCACATAGTGACTGTAAAAAGTGACCGTAAATAACTCACACCATCAGGAAGAGAAATGCAGACAAATAACCTACTGTTTGAGTAATCAACCCTTTCAAAATAAAGGCTTTAAAGTTTTCTGTATCCAGGCAGATAGAACTGTGACTGTGATCGATCTGACGTAGATATGTGTAAATTATTAAATAAACAAAAACTCATTAAAACTGCCAAATAGTAAACCTTTTTCATTCTTGTTCAGCAAAACATGATTTCATTTTGGTCCTCTTAACACGTTTGCCTAACTTTAAATCTGTACAACTGCAAATCCCTCAAATATTCCTGATAATGAAAGTTTTTTTCTTTCTAAAAGGCAGAAAAACTGCATTTTTAATCTGGAGGAATAGGGATTTTTGTATTTTGTTTAAGCGATTTAAAAAGTTTAAGAGAAAAATTTAATCATATTAATAGAAATCTTTACAAATTAAAGCCCAACTAAGAATACCACCTTAAACAAATAACCACAGGGTAAAATGAATATAACCAATGGCATGTCCACCAACTTTCACAGACTCCTCCCATCCACTGCAGAAGAGCTGCAGAGACTTCCCTGAAATCATTTAAACATAATATATATCTGAAAAATTTATAAAATGTTGCAGGGTCAAAAAAAACTTCCATTGCATTTATATATATTTCTTTAAGTCTTGAATGACAAAAAATATTTTCTTAAAGAAAAAGTTGCCTTATTTAGCAATCTGAACTTGAGAATGCGGATTTAAACCAGGAATGATTTCCCTTTTGGTTCCTGGAATGAACAAAAAGTTCCGCAAAAGTCTGAAAAGCACGGCAAACGTGCAAATAAAAGCAGATAATGAAGTCTGATGAAACTAATCAGAGCTGCAAGTTTTAAAAGCTGACTAAGTGTCATGAAACTCACCACAGTGCTGTATCTGAACACAGTTTTCATGGCTGTGACTCCCTGACGATGGTTGCATAGTCTCTTCATGCAGCAAGCTGCTCAGACCAAGCCGTTCTCTGATCAACTGATTAGAGCCCGAGGGTCTGTTGTTAAGGCAACGGTGAGGTGAGGAAAGCAAAGCGAACTAAAACAAAACCAAAAACTTGGTTGGAAAACTCGGAGCTACATGTTCTGCAGATGCTCCGTCTCGGTAGTGTGAGCTCTCACCGGTTAGCACCCACTCTCTGAGTCTGGACTAAGCTTTGTCTGCAACTTTTTCTCACACACATTCCCACACTGTCCAGACAAACACACAGACACAGACACAGACACACACACACATATGTATGGAGGAAACAGCTGACCGGAGCCTTCCTGCCTCCCCCACAGCCACTCAATAGATGTGAACAAAAGGGGTCGATGTGACGGGGGAAGGGGCGTCTGGTAGAGACAGATGGGTCAGAGGGACGGACGGAATAATGATGAAGGACAAAAATGGGGAGCAGTGAGGCTGATGGGGGGGGGGGGGGGGGGGGGATCATTAGGACAAACCAACATCATCATTTCAAGTAAAACTATAGTGTTCTGGTTTAACTTCAGGTTTATTTAACCACTTAAAACAAATCAGCGAGGATGGTTCGATTGGTTAGCATGTCAGAATATAAGTTATTCATGCAAATACAGATATGATCGCATCAGCATTACCAATACGATAATCTGTGAGTGAGCAGAACAGATGTGGGAACTTTCCACTGCTGTCCAGTGTTTCTGCACACTTTACACATAAGGTTAATACATTACAGTTAGAACCACTGTTTCCTTGCAGCAAGAAGGACAGACAAATGGGTATAGACAACGGATGGATAGCTTTTCTTTTATGAGCATGTTGACGTTATTTTCTTTTTATGAGCAAAATAATCTTAGTCTAGCATGAAAGTAAAAGCAAATAATCATCATAGCATCATTTTTAAGTAAGTACTTGCAAAAAGCTTTGTAGCTTTTTCTTTTGCAATAAAAACTTACAACTGAAAACCAATTAATTAGGTGCAAGATAAAAGTATTCTGTGCCTGCAAATGATCTTATAAAATTATAATTGAAGCTGCAAACGTGAGAGTTTGATGTCTTAGTCTGAGCACGAATGCCAGCAGAGTTATAGATTTCGGCCCCTTCGTCCATCACAGTTCGGTGATTTTTTTGTAATGAATGAGGAAGCCAGAGTACCCAGAGAGAACCCATGCATGCGCCAGGAGAACATGCAAACTCCATGATGGAAGGTCCGGGCCACGACTTAAACCAACACAAGTGCTCAGAGCATCCAAACTTGGTTTAGTAGTAGGAGCTCTGAGGATTCTCCGATTTTTATATCCAGATAATGATTTTGAGGCTTGAACTAATAATGGACATTAGAACAACACAAAAATAGGAGTCCTCAAGGTGCATTCACCCCTTTTACAAAATAGTGAACAATCCAGAAACAAGGAACAAATGCTTTCATATAAACCTAACACCACGACTTCTTCCCTGTTGTGTTTTTATGATTTTATTTGTAGGCCTAATGGACGGAGCAAGACATAAATGTTGCTGTTGACCTCATTTACTATGATTAAAGGGAAAAGAAAGGAAAGGAAAGGAAAGGAAAGGAAGGGAAAGGAAAGGAAAGGAAAGGAAAGGAAAGGAAAGGAAAGGAAAGGAAAGGAAAGGAAAGGAAAGGAAAGGAAAGGAAAGGAAAGGAAAAAAACAAGTTGTGGGAGTTTA
The DNA here is from genome assembly GCA_963556495.2 of Valencia hispanica. Lineage (NCBI taxonomy): Eukaryota > Metazoa > Chordata > Actinopteri > Cyprinodontiformes > Valenciidae > Valencia > Valencia hispanica. Next base: position 8,099,430 of record OY747708.1, on the reverse strand, counting down.
GTACCAGCTGACAGAACAAGCTGTGCACAGGCATTAGGCCCACACACACACACTCACACTCACACATTGTGCACACACACACACACACACACATTGTGCACACACACACACATTGTGCACACACACACACATGCAGTCTGGGTGGCTTCACACAGATGGTGAGACTGGCACTGAGCTATGTTTAAGTGTCTCTCCGTTCCTCTTTGCCTTCGACAATAACAACAGTTCCCTCTAACAGGCAGCGTCGCTGTTGACAAATAACGATTTTAATCTGTTTATGTTGTTGTTTGTCTTCCCCTTCTCCCCTCACTCTCCGCTTTGTTTCCTCCTTCGCTGGTCTGTATCCTCCTTTTAATCGAATCAGAATGAAAGCGCAACAGAAACTAAAAAAAAAACGAAGCAGCAAATACACACAGCACTTGGAGACACAAAGAGAGACGATTGAGCATAAAACTGTAGAAGAAAGTAGAGATAATCAGCTAAATGCAATTAAAATCAGTAATGTAAAAAAAGACTATATTATAAATTGGAAAGAACAAGACAGAATGCTCTTATAAGGGTTAGAGTTAAGGTTTAGAAATAAAATTGAGTTCTTAAAATATCCTAATGTTTAATCTTTTTAAATGAAATTCTATGTTGTAAAGCCATAGTTTTCTTGGAACTCATTATTTTAATTCCCTAATTAGTAATTTTTTTATTAATATCTTAGCCTAATGATAACATGTAACAAATCCATGACTGAAAAATAATCGGGAAGAATAGAAAAAAATATATTGTAGCTTTTATTTATTGTAAAATTAATTTCATTATATAATATCAACCGAAAGCATAATCAAAATGTAATATTTAGCAAGTCTGTTTTTCTCATCCTATTTCTCCCTAAATGAAATAGTCTTTCAGAGATGTTTCTGAAGAATATCCCATTTTAAAATCTAATTTCCTTTAATAAGTCTCATAATTAGATATTACGACAAAAAACACATTAAACCTAAATCTTTAATACTTCACAGAGCTGATCTTAACATTTATAACACAAGTTAAACCTGCACAAAAGGCCTCAGCAACCAAACTAGGAAGAAAAGATTTAAATTGATATAAGATACTTTTTGCACCCTGTGCCATTAAAAACCTATGGAGAGACTGAGAGTCCAAATCTGTGGGTTTAAGCTTTCACACACGTTTGATTCGTTTGGTTAGTATGGAATCATTGAGATCAGTGGATCTGTATTGCAATAAAATCCTCTGTGCACAAATGATGACTGAATATGAATGGAATAACAGAATAAATGAGTAGAAATAGCCTTTTGGTGAAAAGTAAAGTTATTGTAATTAAAAACTTGAAAAAAAACTTTTTTTAGACAGGGATTCGAGAAAAAATTAAATCAGAGAAGCAGAACTTCCGCTTTTTAGCGACTGTAATAAAATAAAATGTTAAAAATGTTACTTATTATAATGTGATGAGTATTATTGGGCTCATGTTGCCCTCTGGTCCTGGAGTATTAAAAAGCACAATAAATGAACCCTGATAGATTCAGACACTTCTAAAGCACACAACTGTAAAAATGATCCCAATGTTTAACTGCAGCACAGAAATGTTTCACATTATAGAGTCATAATCATGGCCTTTCAGTACCACTGCTGCATAACCTTATTTTCTGACCAACAAATTTCTGTCTCTTTGAAGAATAATAACTTATCATTAGTAAAGAGAATAGTTTTAGTGTTGTAACAACTTCAGCACAGTTACAAGCCAAAATGTTTCCTATTTTACAATGTCTAGATCATAGCTCTTTGGTTTAGTTATTTAGCTTTTTTTCAGTTAAGGTTGCATGATTTAAGCCCCCATCCTTCCATTATGCTTTGGATTTCATATCTATCTGTATCATTATGAGTTGCTGTATTATTTTGTCACCCTTTGGTTCAGTTAAGGTATACGGACAATCTGGGAAAATGCAAGCACATTTCAGAAAGCCGAATTTTCAGAGATCTTTTTAAATACTCTCCTTGCTCTCGGTTGCAGAAGTAGAAGTATTTTTAGAGCACATGTGTCGTGCAGTCGCGCCGGTAAAGAAAAAAAAACATGCTTCGGGCTAAAACATGGTTCAGAAACACAACAATTTTGTTCTTTTTCGTATTGGGGGATGCATGCTGTTTGGAAACATGCTGTTTCCTCAGCTAGTTCTCTGTATGTGTGAAGAAACAAACAGAACAATGTGTGACTAAAAGCTGCTGAAAGGGATTTTTCTGTCTTGTTGCATTGTCTGGTCCATCTTACCGTTTATCCTTGTATTGAACGTACATGCTGCTCAAACAGAAATAATCAGTTTATAAGTCAGCAGTTTCCCTTCTTTAGGTATCTAACAAACGAAGGGATATTTTTATAAATGATTTATATTATCTGAAAGGTATTGACTTTTCTAAGCTGTATTTCTTGTGTGCATCTATTTAAGTTTGGGCGAGAGGCGGGGTAGATCCCTGGACAGCGGCGGTTCTAGACCAAATTCGCCAGCGGTGCCAGGGTTTTTTCATTAGGGCACAGAACAAAAGGATGGAAAAAAAACTCTCCAATATTTCATTGCTGAGGCTAAAACTGCAGCACCTTATTTTTTACTTCATTGTAAAAGTAAAATAAAACCGCGCTGAAAGACCAATTAGTTAAGGGTTCTGTGTCTGAGCATATCATCATAAGAAACTGGTTTATTATTATCTCTTCAGTACAGGGGCCATAACAGCGTCCAGGACCAGATCTACAGGGGCACAGGCCCCTGTTGGCCCCTGTCTAGAACCGCCCATACCCCTGGACACATGGTTACACAGGATACACAACAATGCACACAAAAACTAATACCTAAGGGCAATTAGAGAGATCCTTACAGAAAGGATTTTGTGGGAGGCCCATAAAGAACCCATAAAGAACCCACGCATGCACAGGTAGAACATGCAAACTCCACGCAGAAAGACCCCAGGCCAGGATTTGTAGTACTGTTGCTGCAAGGCTGTGTAGCCCCAAAAAATTACTATCCCAATTAATCACGTTTTTGGCCATCTGACAAAGTATTTTGCCCCCCCCGAAGGAAATTTCAGACTTACAAATCGGCTTTTAATGCAACATCTTTCCTCTGATTCATTTTTCTCAGACTGAGCAAATCTAAATCTGCTAAAGTTCAACATGAAATTCAGGTGCAGACATTGCAGCAATTCAGTAGCATCTCTGCTGTGAGAAAGACTCACACACTACTGCAGCTATCAGCTGGGCTTAAATGTAAACTGCAGTACACATTTCTGTGTCTCAAAGAGGAGTTGTCGATACCTTTAAAAAAAAAAAGCCTGAAAATACTTTGCCGTTTCTTTGCTAAGAGTCTCTATTTAGTCTCATGATGTTAAATCCCGAGACTAGGAGCAGGTGTTCATGTAGAGAGTGGATTACTGTCCTCAAGTGACTGTTTCTTAGCACTTTTCTTCAAGTTGTTTTGAGTTGATTTGGGCAGCTCAGCAGAGGGAAACAAAAAGTTAGAAGGAGATTTTCGCTTCCTGCCATGTTGCATGAGATCGCCTGCTGATCCTTTCCCTCCCTCTGCGGCGTTGTCTAGACAGGAGGAGGCTGTAAGCCTGGCAGGCAGGCAGACACTGCATGGTTAATCTAAAGCAATTAGCTCATTTGTCATCCGTTGCCTGCCCTCCGTCTATCTGCCTCCATCTCCTCCTCCTCCTGCAGTCAGCAAAAGGTCGCAGGCGGTCGAGTCAGATGGCTCAGAGAGAGCAGGCAGAAAAAAGAAGGAGGAAAAAGCAAGAGATGAGCAGAAACGAAGAGGGGAAGTAGATGAAGCGTTGTGAGAAGCAAACAAAGGTAAAGGATAAGTAGAGAGCATGAGAACGACGAAGTGAAACGGAGAATAAAAGAGCAAAGGAAAGTTACTAAGTGGCTAAATAAAGAAGAGCAGTGAGAAGAGATTAACAGAAGATAAATAGAATGAATGATAGAATATGAAGGGGAACAAGGATGGAACAGCAGGAGAGAAGTCCTTCTCCCTCACTTGGTCCTTGGATGACTTGACAGTCTGGGAAGTCAGAAATAACTCAGACAGCTGTGTGTGTGTTTGTGACAGAGAGTGTGTCTCTATGTGTGTTTGTGATAGAGAGTGTGTCTCTATGTGTGTTTGTGAGAACTTTTAGGTCATAGGTCCACACAATTTGCTTACCAATTTCCATGAGAAAGACTGCAGGGGGTAGAAGAACTGGCAACAAACACACACATCCACACGCACACACACACACACACGCACGCACACACGCACGCACACACACACACACAATTGACTTTTAAGTCATGGTCTCGGCGCAGACAAGTGTGGGAATTCTTCAAAACTCCCAGTGCAGGTTTCAATAGTGGGAAAATAGAGAGGAAGGACTGTGTGTGTGAATATGTTTGTGTTCATGGTTTTTTGTCGTTTTGGGAAGGGGGGGGAGGGTCATCCTCATCTTCTTTTTAATCTTTCAGCGTTCTGAGAAAGGAAGCACCCTATTCTTTTCAGTTTGGGACTACACAGAATCATATTTTCCTAAAGCCTCATCTCTCTTCACTCTTCATTGAGGGTGGGAGGATGACATATTGACTCATAATCAGTACGGGTACAGAACATCAGTAGTCTCCTAATACTGAATTCAGTTTTTTTTTTTTTTATATATATATATATATATTGTTGCAGCTCCAGTAATTAACCAGGAAAAGTTTTGCTTCATCCACATGTCTAAGTTAACGGTAGTTTTTAATTCAAGGATTTTTTTTGCCTCATTCTAGTAACAGGTCAATACTATTGTGCAGCCAATATGAAAAGAGTTGTCTATTAATCTAAGTGAACTAACATAATGACTTATACTTTCAAGCAGGCGTATGTGTAGCTCAAGGTTTTAAAAAATATCTGCAATGTAAACCAAACATTATTTATAACTGCATTTATAACCATTAAAATTTAAGTATTAAGGGCGTAACTGTACACAAACGTCATGCTTTGGTATGTTTTCGGTAAACTTTAACATAAAAATAAAAAATTTAAATAAATACAACTGTGCATATGATTTTTTTTTACTCTGATCAGCAATAAACAAAGAGCCTTTTTTCCTCAATTCCTAAAATTACTTTGATTGTATTATATTATATAACTTTAAAAAGTTAAAGGTATAGAACTGACTGAAGATTTGACTGGATTTTTTTAAAATAAATAAAATAGTACAAGAAGACATAGCCAGAGTAGAAAATAATATAACCACTTGATGATAGCTGGGAGTCCTTTCTGTTTTGTTTTAGTGTCACTTTTTAAAGTTGCGCTGCGGAACGTTGTACTGCACTCTGAGTTCCGCACATTAACATTTTGCATATGTTCAGGTAGAAGACAGCTGTATTCGTCTGGTACACATGCGTACCAAACCGAATAAATCTGAATACGAATACATGTACCGCTACACCCTTAGTAAGTACACTACGGATTTTTTCCTTTACCTCAACAACATTTTCATCCATCCAACCATCTCCAAAGTTTTTTTCTGAAGTTATAGAAATCATTAGAGTTTGTCTGGGAAAAAACACAGAAGCGAACTGGGATTTTTATGTGCCAAATGGAGAAGGTCTGCTGTAAGATGAAATACATGACAAAAGCAACACTGACAGAAGTGATAAAATAAAGAAGTGGAGTGCAGAGAGGTGTCTGAGTTGCAGAAAGTAGAGCAAATAGGCTGGAGGAGAGGACAGAGCAGCGTTAGTCTAATTTTAGCGTGCTAATCCAGGGAACTCCCATGTTAAACTGTGAGTCCCATCTGGACCTTGAGCTGGGCTGACTCTCGCGGAGAGTAGGTCACTGGCTCCGAGTGAACTAAATATCCTGACCAAGAAATGCACAGCGGTGCTGACTTTTCAGGGTGCAGTGACATCTGACCTATTAACCTTTGGACTACAAAGTCCTTTAAGATGTTTAACTAATCGCACAACGTTTTGATGAAGGCCAACAAGCACTTTATTGTTGGTTTGTGGAATCCACCCAAACGCCTTGCGGATTGCCCAATCGAAAAGAGACGTATGAACAAGGGTTGGATCTTTGAGGCAACTTTTCAGACTTTTTCTTCCAATGTGTGATAAAAAACAGAACATAAACTAAACAGAGCTTAACAAACACACAAAATGTATGAATGAATTCTCAATTACATGAGCTAATACACCATGATGATGAAAATAGCCATAATTAAAAAAGCAACACTTAAACAATTGTCTTTAACTTCAATAAGAAAGAAAGAATGAAACAAATCAGAGATCGACCTCATGATTCAACAGCTTATGAAACTACTACGGGTGTGCCATCTTGGGTGCCTCACGATTTGATTCGATTACGATTCGGGTGCAACGATTCGATTATAAAACAATTCGTTTCGTTGCATCTTTTTTTTCCCATTTAAAGTTTTATTCTTAATTCCTTCCATGGCTATTTTCTACTTTTAAATCCATTCAGTTTCCATTATTTTACGAATTCAAACACATTTATGTTCTGTCTTTTAGTCATGTGAAACCAGAAATAAAACCACCACATGTCCAAAATATCTTTCATAACCATATCAAGGTCAAATTTAAACCTATAACAATAATAGCTCACTTTTTAAGTCATACTGGACAAAAATTATACAAAAATCAGAAATTATTTTCTGAAAAAAATTCGAATTACCATAATTTTCCAACTATAAGCCGCTACTTTTTTCACATGCTTTGGACCCTATGTGGCTAACATATAGGTTTTTTTACTGGCTTATGGCCTTCAGGGGGCACTATAGAAGGAAATAAAAGTGAGACAAACATGTGGGGAATAATAATGCACCAAAGAAGACACTACCAGTAGTTTTCATGCACACACCCTCATCATGGAAAACACGAAGAAATACAGCTTTTAGGTTAAAGGCAATCGAGCTGGTCATTAAAAAAGGAAATAGAGTTACTGCACATAAGCTTGACATCAATGAATCGATGGTGAGGCGTTGGAGGAGGCAGCGGGAAGAACTGAGTCAGTGTGAAAAGACGACAAAAGCACTCAGAGTGCAGACCTCCGCCAGGCCAAATTTCACATCGCAATTAATCGATTTAACAGTGAATCAGCACACGACTAAAAACTACCCTGAGAAGTAATAACTCTCTAAATTTCTCCATCAGTGTGTTTACATGCACATCTAAATTGAGCTATGGCAATAATCCAGCTAATACCTTCACCAGAATTGGACCCTTTATCCCAGCTTACCTGTCACTCAGAAAACTGAATTATTGGATGAAGTGCGTTTGACTCTGCGACGGTAGGCGGCAACACGGGCCCTTTCACTTTGGCATTCTTCTGATTGGATAGTAAACAAATACTGGCAGCAGTGAAGTAGATGGCGTAAAAGCCGGATATGCACAATGAGCAAAAAAATGAATGACAGCAACACTGCAGCACAGTACATTTCATAAGTGCTGTACTGTCTGATTGTGTTTGTTGTTGTTGCCGCTGTGTTGTTGTCCTACTAGTGTTGTTATTCCCGCGGTCTTGTCACTTCCAGAAGGGGCAGTGCCAAGGCTGGGAATAGCTCGGCTAAGCTGGGATGTAGTTTACATGCAGAGAAATTCTGTTTTTTAATTGCTTTATCTGGGTGTGTAAGCTCGATTAAGAGTACGCCAGTTCAGTTCGACTTCAGCCAGACTAAGGTAATAGTTAATTTTCTCTTACTGCATGTAAACAAACTGAGTCTCTAACGTCACTAGAGGGGAACTTTGTTCCACGCCTCTTAGCAACCTCACCGTCTCTTGGCTGTGCAGACATGAATAACATTTGCAAAAATCAGTCGAAACAAAATGTTGCACCAAGAGATGTCAAAAAAGGTCCACTGGTAAGACAATGTGCCAAACAAGTAGAAGATCTTCTGGTTTTACATAGAATACGCTGGGCACCCTGCTTTTGACCTACATTTGGGTCAATTCTTCACATAGACACACTTTGATAACAGTCGGTGCTCCATGTCGTTATTCAACTAAGACAGTGGTTCCAAGATATCCCAGGAGGATTGCACAATTATATCTGTGCTGAGTTCCCCAAAATTATATTTGTAAATGAACCATTTATACAATCCAAAAGACAAAAAGAAAAATATCTGAATAACCTACAGACTAAAACAGGAAGAATAAGAAAAAAAACCTACAATTGCTGTTTACTTTTTGCAAATGAAAGTTTGTAATTATCTCCGCCAAGGAGGTGCATTTTTTTGCCATGGTTTGTTTGTTCGTTAGTTTGTCAGTCTGTTAGCAACAAAACTCAAAAAAGTTATAGATGGATTTTGCTGAAATTTTCAGGAAGTTACAGTGGGACCAGGAAAAAGTGAGTAGATTTTGGGGGTGATCACGATCACCGTCTGGGGTGGGTGGGGGTGAGGGTGGGGGGTCTACGCTCCCGGAGTACTTTTCTAGTTTATCACTTTTACTGCATGTATGCAGGTAGAGGTGGGGTTGGTTGGTCCCGGTTTGTCTTCGACACAGGCATTAGGGCCTTTAAGGAAAAATCGTTGGGAACCACTGATCTAACATGTTCAAGTCGGGAGTCGGTGTTCAAATGTAGTTATCTGTTGCATAAACAATTTAAGTCACATCTCACAGCATGTGTATTCTGGTGCCAGGGGGATTCTAAACAACTTCCAAACACAATTTAAGTATCATGTTCTGCTTCCAGTGCAAGAGAGATGAGCACTTCCATGAATGAAAACCATCCGTATGTGGGCATGAAATATCTACGTTCACCAACAAAAGTGCACCATCAATCATCTTCAAGGGAAGGGAAGTTCTGGAAAATATGCAGGAAACGTTGCATCAAGCAGATGCAGAGATCAGTAAGGAGAATAATGACAGCAATTAGAAACCACAGTGTGTTTCTGATGGTAAGGAGAGTTTTCACACATGCCAATGGTTCACATTTTTTTCAATGTTCTCCAACATCTACACTTTCAGCTGTGACAGTAAAGCTGTAGAGAAAAGGTCTCTTAGTAAAAAGTAAAGTAAAAATTGATTTATAGAGCACCTTTCAAGATGTGAGAATCACAAAGTGCATCACAAAAAACATAAATACACTAGACAAGAAGACAGGACAGGATACATTATGCAAAAGACATTTATGACAGTTAAGAAAAGGCAATTCTAAAAAGATAGGTCTTTAATTGGCCTTTGAAAGAGACCATGGAGTCCACCGATCTCAAGTCCATTGGTAGGGAATCCATAGTCTTGAAGGCACAAAGCAAAAGGCTCTCTCTCCCTTTGTTTTCAGTCTTGCTGGAGGAACTGCTAGCAAACCCTGACCACAGGACCTCAGGGACCTGCTAGGAACATATAGATGTAAATGTCCTCTGATATAATTCGGTGCTTGTCCATGAAGAGCTTTCCATGTCATTAGAGTGATTCTAAACAGCACTCTAAAATAAACCGGAAGCCAGTGTAGTTTCATCAGGATCGGAGTTTCCGGGGAAAACCTGGAGGACTTAGTCAAGATCCTGGCTGCGGCATTCTGAACCACCTGCAGTCGTTCAAGAGAGGCCTTGATAAGGACTGTAAAAAACCGTTACAGTAATCCAATCTTGATGAAACAGAGGCATGTATAATAATTTTGAGCTCAGAGTGCGAGACAATTGGTCTTAATTTAGCGATGTTGTGCAAATGGAAAAAAAAACAAGAAGGAACCAGATAATTAAAACAAGCAACACACACACACGCATACACACGCTCTTGTTCCCATGTTTCATGCAGTAATCAACAAATCTGGAAAAGGTCTGAACCAAGTTGTTCACACATACTCAATAAAACAACGGATATTTTAAATGTGTGTGTAAGGAGGGGCTGAGGAAAGCTGAGACAATTTTCAATTACACCAGCTGACACACACACACACGCACGCACACACACACACACTGAGGCCAACACACGGTGCTAGCTGACCTGCCGAGCAGTCTGTCTGAAACGTATGAAAATCAAACCTCATTATCAGCCGCGTGTCTGGCTCTGTGTGTGTGTGTGTGTGTGTGTGCATGAGTGTGGGGGTGTGAGACGACAAGAGCAGTCTAGCTTCTTCTGGCTAGAATTAAAACGAGCAAAAAACACACTCACTCACACACACACACACACACACACACACACACACCCACACACACACACACACAGTGGATTTAAATGTAAAATAGGGAGAAGTCATGGAGCAGGTAGCATGTATAAGAGCTGTGTATTTATTTGTGTGTGTCTGTAATGGCTCTGATCTGTTGTGACACTAGACTTAATAATCATTAACAGTGTGCTGAGGGTGTGTGTGCACACATACGCACAAGATCACATCATGTCATGTCACTGTTTGCAGCCTCACACAAAAAAGCCTTAAGTCAAAAATTGTAATTCATATATGGTTGAGTTATTAGAGGTTGCTCTATTCTAGATTCATGGTTTAAATTTACACTTGAAAACATGATGATTTCTGACAGACGAATGTCTGTCTAAAATTTTCTGATGCTGTTCTTAATATTTATGTTAATATGTTATAGGGGGGAAAAAAGCAAAATATGACTTTGCCTTTCAATTAAACACATGTAATTGTGGCTGAAAAGTAAACAACGGAAGCCTGACACATGCAGCTTATCTGTCAAGCAGCTGACTAGGGTCCAGCTACCTGAGCAGATTGTCTGTCTAATTAATACAGTAATACTAGCGTGTAGGGGTGTAACAGTAAACAAAATCCAGGTTCGCTACGCATTTGGGTTTTAAAGGGATATTCCACCCCTAAGTGAAATTTAGTCTGTTGCCATCTTCCCCAGAGTTAGATAAGTTAGAAAAAGTATTTTGTAACCAGCCCAGTCATTCTCCTGATCTCTTGTCTCTTGATTTAGCTTAGCATAAACAATGTAATTGAATGGGAACGGCTAGCATTTTGTGTGCAAAAGTGATGAAAATTACTCAACAATGATATTAATTATTCCTAGTGACAACAATAACATATCAATTGCAAATGACAATAATGACTAACACGAATGAATTGCAGAAGATGATTTATACTTGGGACTACATTATCACAAAGCACCGCTATAAGGCGCCACTGCAAGGAGCAAGGACATGATGCAGGGCCTGCAAAAGCCACAGACTTCCATAAATACAAATGCAGAAGTAGGGGTGGAATAGCCCTTTAAAGCAACGGTTTTGGTATGTTTCCGGTACACTTTAATTAAGACAAACAAACATGTGACTTCTTTTTCTACTTCGATAAGCTATAGACAAATAACTTTTTTCCTGAATTCCTTCCTTTCAATTCCTGAAATTAATCTGATTTTATTCTGTTCTATAACTTGAAAAAGTTGAAAGTATTGAAGTGACTGGAGATTTGATTGGATTTTCTTAAGATAAATCAAATAGTACAAGCAGACACAGCCAGAGTAGAAAACAATATAACCACTTGAAAACAATCAGTGTTATTGTTTAGAAATGTTTAAATAATACTTTGCCCATATTTGAGATAAAACATGCTTTAATCACTTTGGAGTTATGATATTTCAACACCCTAGTCTCCCAGCTGTACTTGAATGCCCCATGGGCAGCTGTTGGGAAAAATCCCTTCTCACCAAGGGGGATTCCACTGACTGGCGTTTTATACAAAATAAGGAGTTTGGGCTGATTGGATGCTGCTGGTAGCCATTTGTACATCAGCTGGTTTTTCTCTAGTATCAGTGATGTTTACATTCATTGACATTATTTCAGATGAGTCATTCAGTTCATTGCAGAGCGTGTTATGTGCCATATTGCTGTTGAGAGATACATTCGCTGACAAAGTTCTGTTTCAGTCCATCTTTCTTTTTCTATTGTAGCTGTAAGAGAAACCATTATGTTCGCAAATAGCAGAGTTTAGTGGCAGTGGGGAATCCTTTCTGTTTTGTTTTGGTGTCACGTTTTAAATATGCACTGCGGAACGTTGCACTACGCTTTGAGTTCAGTGCATAAACATTCTGCATGTGTTCAGGTAGAAGACCGCTGTATTTGTTTGGTGAGTACCGCACCGACAGGGCCGTACCGAAAAATCAGAATACATGTACCGTTACACCTCTATTAGTCTGTAATATTTTTATTACTATATAGAGAGCGGAACAATACAAATGTATTATATGATATTCTATATGCACTTGAATCTTACAAATGAGACTGATAACAGTAATTCCCAATACGTTATAAGATTTCAGCAATATTTTATATATTTATATATATGTTTTATATATTCAACTTCTGACAATTGCAACGTAGCTTAGGCCCTGTAGAATTATACAGTTTCATCTTGAAACCTTTATTAAAAATCTATTGACTTACACACTTAGAATTGTTAAAGATATATTTCAGCTTTACACAAGTAGCCTATTTCTAAAAAGGAATCATCATTACCAAGGGAGCTCAGTGAGATTTTCGGCATAAATATTCTAGGATACATGTGTTATTTTCCCAACACTACAGGTGCTTTGTGTCTGTGTATATCTCTTAGGCAAAGAAAACGCATTTCTGAAGTACAATTAGTGTGAGATCAAGCTTACAAAAGAAGGGGGATGTGAGGGAGTGTTTGTGTCAGCGCATAAGCCAGACATGTGTTCGCTCTCCAAACAGTGTTTAGCTGTCCAACTAAAACCAGCTCAGCCAGTCTTTATCCTCTCTCTCTCTCTCTCTCCCTCTCTCTCTCTCACACGCACACGCACACACACACACACACACACGCATGCGCACACACAACCACACACGCACACACACCTGGCTAGACACAACAATGTCTGTCTGACTCAGTGCTTGTGTTTATGTTTCTGGGAAAAAATCAATTTCACAGTAACGGACAACGATAATGAACTGAAAGCACATCCATTTGTAACTTGGGTTTTGTTAATGTGTACAGAACACAGCTCAAAACTGAATGGCGACAGCCTTACTGTACATAAACATCGATAGTTTGAGTTGAAGTGTGTCAGTAGATTGATCAAGCTGTTTTCACTCAGCATGCACACACACACATAGCCACTCTGAAGGCTCTAATACATGTTTCTTTCAGCATGTAAGGATGATTCCACCTAAAATGATCATAAAACTTGCATCTTAGCAAGTTTTTTACATTTTTAGTAAGCTACACCATAACAGAAGATATAGCAAAACCAAACTAACTTACATTTTTAATCATAACAAGAGGACAACATTGGTTAAGTTTTACTCTAGGAATACATAACACAACATTTTGACAATGGTAATAATTGATATATAAAACGTCAAATGATCTAGCTTTCATTCACTAAGTAAACAAAACCATCAAAAAAAAGAAAACATCATTGGAAGAACTCGGAACATCCTTGCTTCTTCCACAGACTTGCTGCAAATTAAAGATGAAAAAAAAATCACCAGCAAGTGCGAACAACTGTTTAAAAGCAGACGTTTGGGTGGAAAGAAATCAGCAATGATTGGAGGGATGTTACTTTGGGCTTTTTTTGCAGCCACAGGTATCTGGGAACCTTGCGGATTATTGAGTCGACCATGAACTTCTCTGTGTATCAAAGTGTCATATATGCAGCCATTGGTCCAACAATCCAAGTTGTCCAAACTGTTTCATCAATAGGATAATGATCCCAAACACAGTAGCAAATTTAAAACACAGCTAAGAAGAAAATATTCAATGTTTTGCAGTGGTCCAGTCAGTCAAGTCCAGACCTCAGCCTGATTGATGAAATGTTGCAGTGGGAACGTGAGGACTCCAGCAACGCTTTAACTTTATTAGTAGACCAACACATTTCGTGTTATGGTCGCTATCATGACCCTAGTGGAGGCCAAAAGCCAAAACACCACGGTCTACTAATAAAGTTGTTACTTAGCACTTAAAGCAGGGGTCGAGTTAAACAAATATTTTCTGTCTTTGATCTTTTTTTTTTAAACTGTGACAGAAAAATGTAAAGGCCATCGGTCATTTTGACAGATTGCAATTCACACCCCTGACTCCTTGGGGCAGACACGCGGATATTTTCAACTTTACGCATCCAGTTCAGGTAACTGAAACAATCAAAAAAAAGATTCTCATGAGAGCATCTGAGCATTTTCTCATGCCTGGACCAATGCATCTCGCCAGCTGACAGCATGTTGAAGAGTTCCGGAGGCTTTGGAACGCCAGTCTGTGACTGCACCGTACACAGACTGGCGGTGACAGATTGTTGCTGTTTAACCACTGATGCAAAAAGAGCGCATGCTGTGGGATTTCCCCATGCTGAAGCAATTAGAGAAGTCCTCGTTCAGAGTCTTGCTGTATTCACGTCAATTGGAGAAAAGTTCCCCGATTTCGAAACTTTGGCTGAAGTGGCAGATTACGCCTCCATTGTCAAATCAAATCAAACTTTATTTATAAAGCGCTTTTCATACAAGAAGTTGCATCACAAAGTGCTTTACAGATTAAAATGACCCAACATAAAACCACCTTAGATTTAAAAGCATGGTCACAGTTATACCCCCCTCCCCCCAACCCATCTCCCATGCACACACACAGTTAAAAGAAAAAGTAAAAAAGGACATTGGGCCGAGTGTAGATGAACCATGCAAGGAAACGCCATCAGAGGAGCCATCTGCCCCGGCAGCAGTAGACTAACAGCAGCAGCTGAGGCACCGACACAGGGCACCCAGTGGAGGCAAGGCCAAGACCCCTACCTCCACCCAAGCTCCACCTGGAGAGCACCCAGGGAGCCACAGCCGACCACCGCTCCCGGGGCAGAGGGCTCCCACAGAGGAAACACTGGAACGGGGATTAAGATAAATTAAAGTATAAAAAGAAACAGTAAATTAATGTGCTAAGATTAAATAGTAAAACTGATAAAAATATAATCATATAAAACATGCAGAGCAATTAAACAAACAGTAATAAACAATAATCAGTTAAAAGCAAGGCTAAAAAGGTGAGTCTTGAACCTGCTCTTAAAAACATGAACGTTCTCTGCGGCCCTGAGGTCCTCCAGCAGCCTGTTCCAGAGGTGAGGGCCATAAAACTGGAAAGACGCCTCGCCATGCATGTGTGTCCTGACTTTTGGGGTGACAAGGAGACGGCTGCCAGAGGAGCGCAGAGACCGCGAAGGTTTATATGGTATAAGCAGTTCAGAGAGATAAGAAGGCCCAAGACCAATGAGACACTTAAAAAACATTAAAATAACCTTAAAGTCGATCCTGAAATGTACGGGGAGCCAATGCAATGATTTTAAGACCGGTGTAATGTGCTCCTGCCTCCTGGTCTTCGTCAGGACACGTGCTGCTGAATTTTGTAGTAGTTGTAAACCTGATATACTCTTTTTTTGGGAAGACCAGAAAGCAGGGCATTACAGTAATCAATTCTTCTGGGGATAAAAGCATGCATCAGTGTCTCCGTATTGGCCCGAGAGAGAATGGGGCGGACTCTGGCGATGTTCTTTAGTTTATAAAAACCTATTTTAGTGATATTTTTTATGTGAGGAATAAAAGTCAGCTCAGAGTCAAAAATCACGCCCAGGTTCTTCACTTGTAAAGAGGGATTAAAAGACAGTGATTGTAGTTTTGGTAAAAGTTTCTCTCTCTGAGCCTCAGGACCGATGACTAAAACGTCAGATTTGTCCTGGTTGAGCTGGAGAAAGTTTTCTGCCATCCAGGATTTAATGTCTAAAATGCAGTTAAAAAGTGCATCCATTGGCCGTGTGTCATCGGGAGACATGGAGATGTACAACTGTGTATCATCAGCATAATTGTGAAAGTTGACTCCATGTCTTCTGATGACACTGTCAAGAGGGAGCATATACAGGTTAAAAAGCACTGGGCCTAAAATCGAACCCTGGGGCACACCACATGTAATCCTATGGACCCTAGAGGAGCAGGTATCTAAACTTACCATAAAAGTCCTGTCTGTGAGATAGGATGTGAACCATTTGTGAACAGCACCAGAGAGGCCAATCTGTTTTAAACGGGTTAAAAGAATAGTGTGGTCTACTGTATCGAAGGCAGCGCTTAGATTTAGTAAAACCAACACTGTCACCCTCTGTGCATCATAGTTTAATCTAAAATCATTTAAAATCTTTAGAAAGTCTCTGAGCTGTGGTTCACCCTAAAACCAGACTGAAATTTCTCCAGGACATTGTGCTCATTAATAAAATCATTAAGTTGAATTTAAAAAAAAAATCTAAAATTTTGCTTAAAAAAGGTAAGTTAGATACTGGTCTAAAATTGTTAAAATCATTCAAATCTAAATTGCTCTTCTTCAACAGGGGCCTCACTACCGCCCCTTTAAAGGAGGCAGGAAAGACCCCCGTCTGAAGGGAGCAATTCATCATGGTTAAAATCTCATCTCTAAAAGATCCATACAATTGCTTAAAAAAGGACGTGGGAATCGGGTCCAAAACACATGTGGTGGGCCTCACTGAGGAGAAAACTTTATCAAGAGTCCCAGCTTCTACCAGGACAAAACTGTCCAGCGTTTCCTCTGGTAAAGACACACACTCAGATTTGTCTAAAGCTATGTTACTCTGAGAAGATAAAATCTTACATCTGATGGTGTCTACCTTCCGTCTGAAGTGGTCTGCGAACTCCTCACAAAGAGTGTTTGAGAGGGTTATAGGAAATGCAGTAGTAGCTCTGTTAAAAAGTTTATCGATGGTGGAAAAAAGGATGTTGGAATTATTTTTATGTTCCGAGATGATTTTGGAGAAGTATGAATTTCTTGAATTTCTTAATGCATTGTTGTATAATTTGAGAAGATCTGTGTATATTTGATGGTTTATTGTGGTTTTACTTTTCCTCCATTTTCTCTCTGCCGCCCTACAATTTCTCTTCATTTTTCTGAGGTTTTCATTTTTCCACAGCGCTGAAGCTTTAGATTTTAAACTTTTAACTTGTAGTGGAGCAAGACGGTCAAGAGTGGACTGAAAGCCTTCTGTTAAAATCCTTGACAATAAAATCACAGGGGGCAGGTAAAACAATAGGAGGATTCTTTTTTAAAATTTCCAGAAAACCTGCAGCCACTTCAGGGGTTAGATGGCGCTTCCTGACAGTTCTCACAGAGGTCTCCTGCTGAATAAAACTGGTGATGTTAAAAAACACACAGTGTTGTGGTCAGAGACAGCCAGAGGACACACGGGTGGACAGGCCATGCGTGATGACCAAGTCCAGGGTGTGTCCTTTGTTGTGAGTCGGATGCATGACATATAAGTCAGGATGTTTAAAAAATCTGTTGATAAAGGATCTAAAAGGTTATCTATATGTAGATTAAAATCACCAGCTAAAATGATCCTTTCAAAGGAGTTGTGCAAAATTGATAAAAACTCTGAAAATTCTTGAATAAAAAGTGCACTCTTTTTAGGAGGCCTATAAATTGTGACACATAAAATCTGAGGAGTGCTAAAAACATTTGCATTATATTCAAAAGTAAAATAGTTATCAAATAAAACAGGTTTGGCGGAAAGTGCTGATGAACTTATAAAAGCAGTTCCGCCTCCCCTTCTGCTACTCCTCGTAGAATAAGTGAAGTTAAAATTAGGTGGGGAGGCCTCTGTAAGAACAAAAGGGGCATCTGCACTCAGCCAAGTTTCTGTTAAAAATAAACAATGAAGATTATGGTCTAAAATCAGATCATTTATTATAAAAGTTTTGTTCAGCAGAGAGCGAACATTAAAAAGTGCCATATTAATAGTGATTGGAGATGGAGGGACTGTATGATTTACTGAAAGTGGGGCTTTTGGCAACTTTTTGACATTATTTGGATTGCATTTGTTCGGTTTATGATTTTTAGTCCGCTCTCTGCTGATAACAGGTATGAATGAGGTAGAACAAGGTCCAAGTCCAGTATGTGAGTTACTGTTAAAATCAGGGGTGAGTTCATAGGAGAAGGGACCATTTGCACATCAGGATGTGGCGAGGAATCAGAGAGGGCAGGGGCAGCTGTGGCCAGTGTAGTTGACGGGGGGGGCGTGGACATGCCGGGCTCAATGTCAGTGTACGAGTGCCTTGTCTATTTAGATGGAGCCCATCTGGTCCAAACAGGTGCTTCCTGCCCCCAAAAAATTTTAAAATTGTCTATAAAACCAATATTGTGAACGGCGGTGATGGAGGAGAGCCAAGTATTAATAAAAGTCTGCTAAAACGGCCAATTCCTCTGCCGATAGTGGGAGTGGGGCCCGAAATAAAAACAGAGACATGTGTGTTTTCTAGAAGATTAAAAAGGTGAATAAAATCACGCTTCAGGAGGTCAGTCTGCTGTTTATAAATGTCATTGGTGCCAGCATGAATCACAACTTTACTCACAGATTTGTGATGATCAATGAGCTGCAGGATATGTTCGGTAATGTCCGTGACAGTGGCTCCAGGGAAACACAGTGTAAGGACTCCTCTCATCCTTACGTTTCTGATGATAGAGTCCCCGATGATGAGTGTGGTAGGAGGCGGGTCTGCAGGCGGATGTTTGCGCTGGGCAGAGGATCGTTCACCCTCCAGGACTTGCTGTATGCCAGGTGTAGAAGCTTCCCCAGGACTGCAGCGATGTTTAATCGGCACCGAGGGCTCGTTCCGTGGGTTCGGGGTGAAGTGGAGCACTCCTTGGCGAGTTCTGGCTGCAGCCCGGGGTTTGGCGCGACGTGGGGGGCTGCGGGAGTCCGGCTGTTGCTCCTGCTGCTGGGAGGGATTAGGAGGCGCTCCTACGGAGCTACGGCGACCAGGGGCTGTCAGAGGAGGGAAATCCGCATCCAGGGCGCTGAAACAGTTTGATGGAGGCAGGCAGGTTGGCGGAGAGCGGTGGCGGCTGCTCCAAGCGCCTCCACCTGGCCCAACCGTTAACCGGGCACCCTGGAGCACCGGAGTGGAGCTGATGGGGGCTTTTGGTTTAGACCCCTGCTGGAACCAGCAGTCCTCCTCTGCTGCAGATGTTACGCGGGCGTTTGGCACCCCGAGTCCGCCTGGAGGCCCAGCGATGGATCCTCCCCCCACAGCTTCGCCGGGCTGGCAGGGAATGGTGTCCGCCAGCTGTGCACTGCTGGCGGTGGCAAAAGTCCGGCCGAAGATGATGTCCACGTTGTGCTCATGGTCCTGGATTTGGTGGAGTGTTGAGATCCTCTGCTCCAGCTCCAGAACCCTCTGGCTAAGTTTTGCGCATTCATCACACCCAGGACTGCAGGTGAGTGGAGGCATGGTGGGGGAGAAGTAATCCGCGCTTCCCACCGATTAAAACGATCCGGTAAAAAACATCCTGGTTATTAATAAGTCAGTGGTGTTTAAAAATCTGTTAAAACCAGTCTTTAAAAGGTTTAAAATCAGTTAAAAACCGTGCTTGATAGGGAGTCGGTCTTGGCGGGCTGACTGACGCTGACGCATGCGCACCACGAGACATGGAAGACTCGATTGTCTCGATTTCATCCTCTGCTCTGTTGAGCTAACTATTTGCACAAGAGGGAGCGCAGTTCAGCTCCCTACAAAGCGTTTAGGCCACAGCAGGTTAAATGTTCATAATACATGAAACTTATTAATCTCCTCGATGTGTGATGGCATGATGTGGGATAAGTGTTCAGTTTCATCAGATTGAATATTAATTCAAACGAATAAAAATTAAATACTACTAAATATGCCATTATTATCATTTTAACCGTTGACAGGTAAAAATTGATAATGACCAGATTTTTTTGACCCTGTGTTGCTGGACGGGAACTTTCCAGATGTTTGATCCTCTCCATGGACCTTGGGAGTCGGTGAAGTTGCAGCAAAAACCTTTTGGATTTTTATGTTGGAGTGGGACTTAAAGGGGCTATATGCAATTTTCTAAAATTTAAACTCGCGACTGACACCTGTGGCCAAAAAACGGAACTGCTCTTCCTTTCTGCTCGCTCTCGCTGGGCGCGCTCATACGCTCATTAGGAGATGTTTTAGTCATGGTCAAAAAAAGGCTATTGTTACGTTTATTTTGGGGAAAAAGTTGCATATAGCCCCTTTAAGCAGAGCTGTGCATTAAGAGATGTCGGCAAACCCAAATGAATCGCACATTTGTTGCAAAGAATTGTGGGTCAGAATCCTTCTACAATGATGCTACAGACTGAGAAAGTCATACAGGACAAACTACTTTAAGTCATTGCAGCAGGTGGTTCTCCAGGTTACTGAATAAAAGGGGGTCGTTGCAAAACCAACTCATCGCAATTCGCTGCTTAGACAATGTGGATATGTGATAAACAGAAAACAAGTCTACTTTGATTTATTTAATAAGCTTTACAAAGTAAATGCTCAAATCTTTGACGATTACACTGATTCAAATCCACCAGGAACTCCTCCACTGGATTTTCTTTCTGTGGACCGACAACATGAGAACCTCCTTTTTTTATCATTTAGAAGCTGTTATGCAAGAGGCATCACCTGCTTTGGAGCAGCTTAGAGGAAAACACTGAAACATTCAAAACACCTGGCATTGAAAAGATCCTTTCTCTCAAAAAGACTTGGCTCAAATAAGCCCCGATCTTTACTCCATCCTCCACAGGATTCAACTTGCCTTTGCTTTGTGTGTGTGTGTGTGTGTGGGGGGGTGTGTGTGTGTGTGTGTGTGTGTGTATAGGTGTGTGTGTGTGTGTGTATAGGTGTGTGTGTGTGTATAGGTGTGTGTGTGTGTGGGGGGGTGTGTGTGTGTGTGTGTGTGTATAGGTGTGTGTGTGTGTGTGTATAGGTGTGTGTGTGTGTATAGGTGTGTGTGTGTGTGTGTGTGTGTGTGTGTGTGTGTGTGTGTGTGTGTGTGTGAGAAAGAGAGGCAAAGATAAACTCCAGTTCAGACAAAACAAATAGCTCCAGAAACCCAAACATGGCTGTAACAAAGCCACTGGAATGACATGTTGCAAGGAAAAGGAAGGACTGAAATAAAGAATGACAATAACTGAGGAAAATACTTAACGGTCGAAATATTTTCTGGTGCATTTGAAGCAGCATACGTGCCAAACGAATAGCCTTTGAACTGCTTAATTATTTTTAACGCAGTCTTTCAAATTATTTTAGGTATTTGTGTAAGGGATTAGAGCTTTTCTCCCCAAATTGCCAAGATTATTCTGCAAGAGCAGTGCTTTATATTCTTTGCCTAAGAGTGATGAAGGCTAAATAAAGACATGGAATGCAAACAAGGTGGGAAAATGTCCCTCAGCCTCAAAAACAATATGAAACACAGCAATAGCTGTCTCTTCATTGGAAGAAGTTAGAGAGTTTCTAGACAAAAGGAGCCATGGATCTATTCACCCAGGTTAAAAAGGCACTTTAGTCAAGCTGCGTTAGATATTAGTTTTTAGGAACCAGACCGATGTTATAAAGTCCTTGGTTTCGAGTTCTGAACATCAGAGCAGTCTAACAGAGTGGGTGAGGTCTAAAAAACCTGACATCGAAGCTGGATCAGATACCTGAATCCAAACAGGGAGACTTTTTTTTTCTCATCAGCCCTCGCTGTTTGCACTTGAATAAAGGTTCACGGACACTCCAGGCTAAACTAGTCATTTTAAGTCAAATGAAAAAAAGAGATAAAAAACAAAACTTCACTGCACTCTGTCAACACTAATGCTTAAAGCATTTGTGAGCAGGAAAAACACAAAATGAAAAGATAAAACATTTACAGATTAGCATTTTATATAGGGCTGGACAATAATCCGATAGCAATATATATCGATCGATAGACGTGTGGTGCGATAGCAAAAAAAGGGGTCGATAAAAAAGTTCGATAGAAAAAAAAAGTTTTCCCTCATTTTTTCATTATAGCCTATCAGGTAGCTTAATACAACAATCATTACTTACTCCAAACAGATCATTACCGCCGTTTTGAACCGATCCTCGACGCACTAAAACACTAAACGTAGCAATAATAAACCAAATCAAATACTAGGATCAGTTGTCTTAAGCAGGACTCCCTTCTCTCGGCTCACTGCGAATCCGTTAGACAGGAAACATACCCAGGTCGTGCTGCAACACCTGTGGCTTTTAAAATGTCCCCCTCAGTTCTGCCCCCGGTCCTCAGAAGCGAAAAACGCTTTAAAAAACACAACAGGGTTGGATAGGCCAGCTGGCTGAAATGAATTAGAATAAGGCCCCGTTTACACGAAGGAAAAACGCAGATATTTCCCTGTGGTTTGGCCTCTCATTTACATGATAACCCCGTTTTTATCACAGAAAACGATTATCTCTAAAAACTCCGGCCAAAGCGGAGATTTGCGTTTTCTTTGTTTTAAGTGTTTGCGTGTGGACAGAAATAACCAGAGTTTTCAGCTCCGCAACGTCACTTTCCGGGACAAAAATGCGCCGACATCACTTGTGCTATCTGTGTTTACACTCAGAAACAGCATTCATGCCCTCAAAGATGTGACATCATCGATTGTCCAAGCGCTTTTTGCTTGCTAGTTTTCACAAGCTCATGTAGAAGTTAGAACATAGAAAGTTACTCTGAGTGGATAGGATTTGGGTGAACTACTGCCCCCTACAGGTTTGGCATGTCTATGAATGTGCTTAACAACACACTAAATGCGGTTAGGCATGGACGGAGATTTTTTTTTTAAACGAGGTGGTGAAAATATTCGGTAAAAAAAAACCCGGCTACGTGTGCACATAGCCTAAGCTTTATTGACAAACTAAACCAAAGGTTTCAGCCATTAATATTATAACGTGTCATAAAATGTTTAAAAGATTAAAATGCATCAAGATAAGCCTTTAATTTCAATTACTAACAATTAAAAAATATATAATATAATGGTTAATAATATCACTTTTCTTTGTATTTACTGATGTTACTCAGGTCTCTTTATTTGTTTCTGTGTCTTACAAACTTATTCATGATAAAAAGAGGAGTTTGAAAAATGAACTAATTTAATTCTTAGTTAAATTTTGTTAATTGAAGAATAACAAAATGACCGGGAGGCACTTAAAATATATTTTTTACGTTTTGTGATATTTATCGATAATTATCGATATCGATCAATATGACTATTCCCTTTATCGATATGCTCTTTTTCTATATCGTCCAGCCCTAATTTTATAGCTGTATGATGAAAACAAATAGTAGTTTTTAAAGTTTAAAATAATTTTATATGCTGGCCTGCTTTAACCAGAACCTTAACTATTTCAAGTCATAACCATATTGTGCCTATAGTAGTTCTCTTTCTTCGAATTGTAGGCTAGACACAGTATACACTGATTTTAAGGTATTAGCGTGTGTCACGCCCTAATTTACTTTGTCCCAAAAGCAGGGGACCAACTAGTGTCCTGTTTGGTGACCAACTATCTACCAACATAAACCAACAACAATCATTCTAAGCATTTAGAGCATTCAACCATTGCCAGTAAGTTCAGTAAAGGAGGATGGAGAGTGCTTGGATTAGCGACTGATGTAATGACATAAAAGTCGTCCAAAGAGCAAATAAATATGTAAATGCTGCAGCTATCATTACCTTTTGTACATGCAGCCGCCATTTGGGTTTTTTGCATTGGGTATAATTGGAAACCTGCAACTTTCCAAGTCAAAATTACGGCTTAAGAGGGTGATTGAGGTAATTTTTCCAACTTGGAACTTCAGGAATTCCCACTATCACAAACAAATGCGATATACTACTGTATGACTCCTTCCCCAAAATGCAGCTAAAACAAATTAAATTTGTGTCTAAACGGTGACTTTCCTGCTATTTCTCTAAAAAATTTTATCAACTCTTATTTTATTAAAAACAAGAAGTGTGCAAAACCTATTTTTATTACCATCAATTTTTATATGCCAATTATTTATCCAAGTACTAACATTAGTGTTTGTTTAACAAATGAAGGCCATGGAATTGGAGGGTGTCATTAGACGTGGCTCTTAACCAAGAAACCTAGAAAAGTTTGTTTGAGGTAAAGTTACACAAGCTGTTCTAGGCTGGTTAAGGAAATCCTATAAAACCATTTCCTTCTGGTGGTCATACAATTAAATGGTGGTGTTGTGTTCAAGGAAGCCATTTTTAATGGCAGCAAATTGTCGAGTTCCTCGTAGGACCACAAGAGGTCAGGTTTCTTAAGAGACTATTTCCCAGCATGCAACAAACGACTCATGGGGTCATACTTGGGAAGATGTTCTGGAAGCCAAACCAGAAACTGTGTCTTTGTGCTTTCTGAGCCCACTGATCCGTCTAGACACACTGTAATCTACTCTGTGTATGACTGCTTTTGTGCTTGTGACACTTTGAGGAGGAGCGGGGGCTGTTTTTACTGAAGTGGAGCTTGGTTTGTATCAGGCCTCATGACAAACGTTGGGTTGTGCATTGTGTCTGAGGGTGTGAATATTTGAATCTGCAATGAAAATTAGTAGTAATTTAAACAAAATGGAGGAGTCAGGGCATCATTTGTGTGCGTTTGGCTGGAGATGCAAAGATGTGGTCCCAGCTGTTTCCTGTGAGCCACAGGGCAGAGGGAGGCAGACAAAGTCCTTTGTGTGTGTGTGTGTGTGTGTGTGTGTGTGTGTGTGTGTGTGTAGGGGTCAAGCCCATGGTCATGAGTGTCTGTGACGTGAGTGTGTGGGGGGTAGTCAGAGTGTATGTGCGTGTTTCCCAGACTGAAGTGTCCATTGTCTAGACTCAGTCTCACAGTCTACAACCAGCTGACTGCTGAAGGCTTTGGCTCAAATATCTCAGAGCAGACAGGGTGAGAAGTCTGAGATATGATGGACAAACATACAAATATTCAATTACTGGAGGATATCTGCATCACTCATCAACACATACAGTGAAAATGACCCACATGAGATTAAATGAACAGCAAGTCGTTTTTAACCAACTGACTGATATTTCCCTTTGAGTTAATATAAATCAAAGCTTCGTGTTGGCACTTTTACTGAGCCACTTAGATTAATAGTTCTAATTCAGAAATTTTGTAATTTCATAAAAAGCTCTAATATGAATCAGCTATTACCAAATCACTGCCTGATTTTTTTTAAATAGATTTGCTGTTTATGTCTAAAATTGCCAAAAGTTTCTATCTAAATAAGAACGTAAAAGGAATAACAGACACATTTCAGGGGTCTGTGCTACTGACACAATGAACGCTGCATCTTCCCCTCCTCCCATCCTCCCATCCTTCCACTGACCTGACCCCTGGCCTTTGCCCTTCAGACACCCAGTCTTACTTCACCCCCGTTCTGCAGATGCAGAGCAACATTGGTTTCATATGCAAAAAAAAACAGCCCCATCACCACAATAAGCATTTGCATATGTGCATCTAAATGTCTGATGAAAATGATTGTTAGGTCCGTCTTTGACCTAAAAGACGCATGGAGATCAGTTCAGGACGTCACATCTGCAGTGATAGAGTCATTATATTAAATCACATTTCACAAATGACAAGTATACTTTGGAAGTAGTTTTGCACATCTTAACTTGCTTGCAATATAACATCTTTTTTGGCAGTTTTGAAAACTTCAAGGGCATTTTTTACATCCTTAGATTAAAGACGCCCTCTGAAGAAACTTGGCAGACAAATAACACCTCCTCAGACCGACTAACAAAAGCTACAGACACTGTAATTTCTCCTTCAAACATAATCAGACGTTGGCATGAGCATTTTGTGCACCAGACAATATTATGGTAAGTTCTTCAGCGCCAGATTAATTAGCAGAGGACGCTGTAATTTTACCAACCTAAACAGACGCATTTAGAAAAGCAGACAGTTGCTTCTTTTCTTTTTTTTCCCTTCTCAAACAAATTAATGTGAAACAAGAGACAATCTTTTCCACATTGCCACATGACAGTCTGACAGACATTGCCCTTATTTATAGAGCGAGCCTCTTGGTCCTCACACAGCCTCTCTGTGTGGATTTATTTGCTCTGCGATGCAGACATATAGGGTTGGCTCCGATTTCAGACTAATTAATGGGACACCGTAGCTCCGACGGAGTGAAAGGGCCTCAGCTGAGTGCTGTCTCGTATGCAGATCAGATGTGAGGGGGGCACAAACGCTCCCCCCCGGTCTGAAAACAGTGCCAATGAACTTGACCCCTGCACGCACATGCTGCATGCATCTACATATATGCATGATAAGAGTGTCCTGATGACTTTTGGGGGGTTTCTGTATGCTTTTTAGCGTCTAGACTGAGAAACAATGAACAGCTGAGAAGCTTGATAAAAGAGCCGACAGAAGCTAAGACAAAACCGGGTAAGCTGGAGAGGAAGGAAAGAAATTACAGATTAAAGACAGTTTAGGTTAATCCTGAAATGACTCAGCGTTAAGATAGGGCTGTGTTGGCAGTCTCATATTATAATATAATATATTACAATAACAAATACACAGTTTTGTCCATTTTTGGTTATCTAATATACTATACTTCGATAATAGTTTAAGAATAGGGACCTAAAGCACCTTTGTTTAATTGAGAAAAACTTTCACATTAATCAATTAATCAACAGATCCACAACCAATGTGAATCTGATGAGATAAAGAGGAGGATGGGAAAGGAAAGAATTTCGGGGGACAGGAAACGAGAAAGCCAGAGCAGAAAAAGGAGCAGGATGAGAGCTGTCGGGAATCCATTTTCCGCAGAAGGAAAACACTGCTGCTGATATGCCTTCGAGCAAAGCGGCGAACACAGTCAGTCAGTCAGCTGAAGATGGTGAACGTTCCAGTGTCAAATTTGATCCACAGCTGGAGAACAAAACAACCAGGAGCTTGGCTGACTTTCTGTTGACACATTATTTCTTCAGAGACAAATTACACCCTTTTAATCGTCTACAAGGATTAGAGTGATCTACTGTATGGGACGATGCCAGCTGTCATTCACAGAACAAAAAACAGAAACAAACGCGAGAATTTGATCCATGCAGGCTTCAGGAAGCTCAAATCAAACAATTGTCCATTCGTTCCTGCGAGAATGCGGAAAATGGCATCAAACTTTTGATAGTTTCCTCTGCACTTACAGAAGAAACCGACACATGTGCCTGCTTGCTCTCTCACAGCGTATGAGACGGCCAGACAGTAAAGTTTGCATAATAAGTCCAGGAGAGCCGCCAGAGCAGACTCGATGATTTAATTTCCATGATTCACTGAGTTCTACCAAAAAAGAGATGGAATAAAACAGAAGAGCAGGAGGAGAGAAATCAACGGGAAGTAAATACAGAAAAGGGGAAAAGCGGCACCCAGAATGTGTTGGTCATGTGACTAATATGTATGTTTAAACATCTAAATCCTAGTTTTCAACAATATCCACCCAAACCCAAAGGTCATACCATTAGATTAGAAAATAGAAAGCAATATAAGGAGAAAATACAAAGTAACATACCATATGTCTTCCTAAAAACTGATAAAGCCAACTTCTTTTACTGTTATGCTTCTTTTAAGTAAACCGTTTGAGTAAAACGACAATTATGTCAGTAATATCAGAAAAAAGTTTCCCTCTGTGTGACAATCAAAGTTGCACTGGTTGGAATTGCATGGCAGTTGCATCAAGACTTAGTTTTGCAATACAAATGGTGTGCCAGCATAGGAATTAATAAGCATCATCTCTGTCACATGGGAGCTGCAGCTCAGACAGGATGTGGAGGGGGGACTCATGACAAACGGAATCACACGGCAACAATGACGAATAGAGGCTGTCGAATGCCACACCATACCCTTTTGGAGAATTGAAAGCTGTCCCTCTTTAAAACCTGGCAAACTAAGCTGTAGAATCATCCTGTGATTTCTTGAGAAAGTTATATGAATCATAGAAGCTAAGTGGTTTAAAAACTCTCTCTCTCTCTTTGGTCACTTTGCTTCTCATGTTATGTGAGGACGAGAAAGAGCATTCATTTTCTTGAGACAAAATGCATCTCTTCATACTCTCTTTCACAGCTGATTATTAAAAAGAATCAATATATTCAAATTCTACTACACAGATTATTATTACTTCAATGGCAATCAGTATGAACAGAAAGTGGTATTTAAAAGCTCTGATTCATTTTTGTTTGATCAAGGGTCAAAATCTATCGAAGGTCAACTGATCCAGATAGAAATTAGGAGCACAGTGGAAATGAGGTGAAATATTGAATATGCTTAAGTAGAGATGGGCAATATAGACTTTTAAATCTTATCAGAGGTAGCAACCTAGAGTCCATTGTGACATGTCCTTCTTCAAGTCATTTTATTCTCTTTAGATTTTTTTTTAATGTGATTTGCACTAAATTAGACAGAAAACAATACTGTAAATATCATTGCAGTAAAGGCAGCCAGTCTCTCTAACTACCAGTTATATGTTCGGTACTTTCTATACAACACTGCACTGCAGCACTAACAGTGGATTATGAGTGGCAGCTTCATCTCATCAAACTCTTTGAAAAGATGTTTCTGGATAAAAAAACACCTTTCTTGTAAAAACAGACTCCTTGTTTCATATTTAGAAGCATAAAAGTTTATAAAAAGTACTGAGTCTCCACCCTGTCAATGACTGAGACCTCTATAGATGTGAATTAGAATGTGTACTTTTGGACCTCAATGCAGCATTTACGCTGTTGACCATGATATATTACTGAACTGACTGGAGCCAAAGAAGAACGATCTAGAGTCAGCACACAGCTTCAGTTAATACAGCTAGGAACTACTGATGAGGCCCAACATCTAGGTGTAGTAATGTACTCAGACCTGAACCTCCAGGGTCACATGAAGGCAATCCTAAGGTCAGCATACTATCAACTGAAGAACATTTCTAGGATTAAATGACTAAGACTGCAACGGGACCTCAAAAAACTCATCCATTCAACAGTGTCTTCACAGGTCTGCCTAAAAAGTCAAGCAGGCAGCTGCAGCTGATCCAGAATGCTGCTCCTCTTGTCCTCAATAGAACCAGTAAAGTAGAGTACATCACCCCAGTTCTAGAGTCCTTACACTGGCTCCCTGTAGCTCAGAGAATAGACTTCTAAATACTTTTACTAGTCTATAAATTATTGAATGGCTTAGCACCAAAGTATGTTGACGACTTGTTGTCACTATCAAAATAAGAATCTGAAAGGTTTGTATTGCCATATGTGTTAACAGGTTTACAAAATTAGAAAATTCCTGCGGTACTTTGTACAAACATAAAATAAACACTTCTAAGCATGCAATAAATGACTTATTGTTAAGTGCTTTGAGATGACATTTGTTGTGAATCGGCGCTATATAAAGAAACTGAATTGAATTGAATTAAATAAAAATTAAAAATTAAATGGGGTTGACAAATTGATATATACATTATGGCAGGTTATGGTCAGTGCAAAATCAAACAGGTGCAAAAACACAACAAAGGGTCATGTGACTGAAACAGAGCGGGTGGTGGAAACAGTCTTAGGGTTATTGTTCATGAGTCCAACAGCAGAAGGGAAGAAACTGTTCTTGTGTCGAGAGGTTCTGGTCCCAATGGACCGGAACCTCCTGCCTGAGGGGAGCAGGTCAAGAAGTCTGTGTATCTAATGTTCTGTTTTATGTTCTGTTTTATGCGTTTACTATTGGTTAAGTTCTACTTTTATTTTATACCCTAATCACCCAAAGCACCTTGAATTGTATTGTGGTTGAAAGTGTGCTATGAAAATAAAGTTGCCTTGCCTTAGAAGCCCTTAAAGTAACATTCATTCATATTATTATTATTATTATTATACATGTATGTATGTATGTATGTATGTATGTATGTATGTATGTATGTATGTATGTATGTATGTATGTATGTATGTATGTATGTATGTATGTATGTATGTATGTATGTATGTATGTATGTATGTATGTGTTAAAATTTACCCAGGACCTATGGTTTTATATGTTACATGTTCATGTTACAAATAAATTAGCTACAGGTTGAGCCCCACCAGACTGAGGTTAGGAAAGGAAACCTAAAAATGTTTTGGTAACATGATATTAGCTAAGGTGAAGGAGTTGAACATAAATCTTTATTCACTGCAGTCCTCCTGTCATCAACCTCCTGCTCCACTCTGCGACGTTATGACTCCTTTCCCCAAATTCGATAACCAAAATAAATCCCCCTACCCTCCAGCTGAACCTGCGCTCACTCAAACACATGATATGGATAGCATTTATGTTGGCTGTGCAGGAATGGATGTGGTGATATTAGGACATGTAGAAACAAATGCACCAGGAGACGGAGCTACTTGTAGGAAATGATTCTTCGGGGCTGATAACATCGATGACTTCACTGCACAGACACATGGCTGGCCTGTGAGTAATGCTGAGGTCATGTACTTTGACTCGCCATGTCTGCTGCTTGGAACAGATGTCTTAAAAGCTAAGAGACCCAAATGAAGGGGGAATGTTAGACAGCTAATGATAGTCTGTGGTGAGTCAAGGACACTGTAGCTCTTTTAAAAGTTTAGGGAGTTTGAATGCTTTTAATTCCAGGTCTTGGATAGGCAGGAGAAGGAACGTTCTACTTTAGGATTGTTCTTCTTATTTTTCTTCCAAGTGATCTTGATCAACACTACTCTTGGCATGTTTCTTTTTTATTATTTTGGCAGCCCTTTCAAAGATTTCCTGTCCAGCACCTGACCAGTTGCTCTTAAACTCAAAAGATGAACCGATGTACACTAACTCTGACTCATAACTTTTGCACAGAAGTAATAAATGTGCCTTAGACAATGATTAATAGCTGAAATATTTCAGCACATATTGGCATCTAAAATAATATACCTGGCTGGTTTGCTTCTGGATTCCAGTATAGTATTGTTTTCATTTTGGCCATCTGTGTTTCTTCCTTTTACCCGTCTGCACACATTCACTTCCAGCTGGCTTTTACATCGCATTTAGGAGGGGTAAAAGTGATAAGCACTCTGGGAAGGTTGCAGTCATTCCTGAGGTACGCATATTATAGCCGTAACGGTATGTATAAAAGCCGACTTTAATTACCAGTTGACTGCTGATTGTGTACAGTATTAGCTGATGGGTAATTACAACAACAGGTTCTGCCACATTTTTTCAAGATGAACAATTGTATTTTTGTATGCTCTTAGCTTTATGTCTGTATTGTTGGAGTGGGGAGAAAGTGTTGGGTAACTGTTCCATGTAAGTCTTTTACTTTTTTTGTGTAAAGCTGCTCAGGGACCATCCATCTGTCTGATTATCCACTCCGGTTTTTCTGAGACCAATTGTCTCAATTAGTTTGGAAGCCAGTATATAGTCTTTGAGAGAGTTCTGGGTCTGGTCCAGGGTCTCCATCTGGTGGGACATGTCTTGAAAACCTCCAAATAAATGAGAGGGAGCCCCGGAAACATTCTTATCGCACTGGACTGGTAAATCTTTCTTTACCACAGCGCTCCACGGCAAAACATTTATCCATCTTTGGCTCCAACCTACTTTCACCCATCAGCAAGATTCCAAGATAACTGATATCAACTCCAACAGAACCACATTATCTGCACAAAGCAAAAATGAGACCGTGAGATTTCCAAAACAGACACCCTCCTCCCAACAAGTTACCCTTCCCATCCCTCAGATCCTTGCCATGAACATCACAAAGATGATTGATCCAATGTGAATTTAAACATAGCACTTGCTTTGTTTATACTGAGTCTGGATAGCCCTGAAAGGCATCCCTGGATGTGGGACCAGTGGGACCCCTGATGGACATTAGCAGAGTGGCTAAAAGGGAAATTGACCTTCTAAAACACAAATTTATCATTTATCAGGTAACTGACTCTGTATATTTCTTAGGATGAAGACACTGAGCCTTTAAAACATATTTAATACCTGCAACCACACATCAGATCACATGTCTGTTCCCAGATGGAAGCTTTCTTCCAGATCTGTTTGTAAGATCTTCTGAGGTTAGAGACGTTTAGGAAGCCCCTCCAGTTTCTATCCTGTCCCTGCTTTGATCACCACATCTCATGTGTAAAATGTGGATTAGCCTGTGTTTTACTTGCTCTGCTGTCTTTCATCTTTCCTGTCACACTCTAGTGCATGCTGCCCAGTACATCTGCACCGGCTTAAAAATAATCTTGTTTTTATAATAAAGGCCAGTGCATCATTAGTTTCAGTCTGTCAACTCCTACACGATTTTCAGCTCAGCAGAACGTCTCTTTCGGCTCCACAGACTCTCTCTTTTACCCTGTTCGTTCTTTCCAAAGTTACGACACATTCCTCCCTCATGCTCCTTCCTTTACCGCCTCTCCAGCTTGCTCTGCTCTCCTTCTTTGGTTTATCGGTTTCCCTCCTCCTGTCCTCCAGACTAAACATCACGTCTGTTTTCAGACAGAGGAATTGCGTGTTTGTGTCTATCTGCATTCTTATCTCGTCTTACTGTTACAAGTCTGGGCAGCAATCTGATACAAGATTGAAATAGATACACTCTGATGCAGCTTTAGTCAGAAGTCTTTGTGTTTGTGAAGTATACATCCTTTTTGATTTTGCATGTAGAAAATCTTACGTGACTCACAGTTAGACAGTTTGGATGAGCATGAAACAAAATGCGTGCTCCTTAAAATTCTTTCAAATGAGATCCAAACAGCAGGAGAGGTGGGGGGGGGGGGGGAGATTACAAGGCTGACAAAAAGAAAAACATAATCTTCATCTTAAAGCTAGGGTGGGCAGAAATCTACACAACAGTTTACAAAGTGAAGCAGGAGGCATGAGCCGTTCTAAACACAGAAGTGTAATAGTTAATGTGTTCGTTTCAAACTGTCACACTATCTATGTCACAGTCTACTGCATGTGACCAGATGATCACCAATATCATTTAGTGGTGGATGTGAATGTTTTTCTTTCTTTATTACTACAACACAGCATCCGTAAATTCAGATACAGCCTAAAGCAGGCCACACCAAAGTAATGCAAGAGTGCCTGGTAACTATGACACAACAGAGCTCAAAGACTTGCTTATTTTATATATCTGTTTTGGGTTTACTTAAGATCTGGAAAACAAGTGGTGGAAGCATGGAAAACCAAGAGTCACAGTCTGAGTGTTTGCAAAACAGCCATTCCAGGAGTGGCATTTATTTTCCTTGCCGCTGATTGGCTGTACCCGCAAGAGCAAAGAGAAGAAGACTGTAGATTTTAGCGTCTGGGCTAGTGCTAATATGGTTTCCACTGTGCATATTAATACATATTAAGGTATAATTGGCATTTGAGCTATTAAAATAGACAGGTATAAATGTTTTTATGGGGGGTTTTAAACCTGCGTTATGTAATTTATTTGTTAAAATAAACCAGTTTTTGTAATCTTTAATCAACTGTTCATGTCTTTATGATACGATCTGTGGTACTTTTTGCCACAGTGGCATGTAGTAGTTGCAATTTGATTTATTTTGAGGTGTTTCGGGTCAGAACAGCCAGGGGTGCTTGAGAGAGCACGTGCCGTAAAGACGTAAAAACGAACCCACGAATGCGCGTTCATGAGCAGCCAGTGTTCTCCGTCATTTAGCCACTAGATAAGCTAAGCTAGCCAGCCCAGACACCCGCACAAGCTCCACGTAAGTCAAAGAAGAAAATAATTTTGTCCTGCGGTATAAAAGGAGCAAAAATTGCGTCTGACCGTCGTAGAGCTCAGACTAATGAGCATGCGCTGGGACGTCACAGGAGTACGCATTTTGCTGACTGCAGTTCCTCTAACAACCACATGGTGGCAGCACTCAGCATACACCGCAGAGCAGCTTTAAGTTTTCACTGATTTTAGCTATTTGCGGACGGCAGTGGTCCCTAACCCAAGCGAATACCGGGAGTCCACTGTAGTTTTGATTCCAGCTTCCTCCTGCCTCAAGTCCATTTGCCTCTGGGCAAGGCATTTAACCACAAGTTGCTTGTTTGCCTCTTTTGGGTGTTATAACCCCGCCTGGATAAAACTGTGACTCCATAACCTTTGTGCAGCTCAAAGAATGGGTCTCACACAACCCAGAGCTTCCCCCAATTTAATGTCAACACAATATCTTTGGAAACAAGAAATAAGCGTAATAAGGAAAAGCAAAATCACAATTTCCTTTCAGTACTCTCAAATTACTATGTTTAACTGTTAATTTGAATATTTTGCCCCTAAACCAGAGTGCCCAATGACAGAGTTACTTGTTTCTGCACACATTTCCATTCTGAAATGGGAACACAGGCTAATCCTTTAGTATTTTTTCCCAGTATGCCAAAACTCAGAAAGCACCCACTTGGGACTAATGTCCTGTCAGACAGGCTGCATGGGAAATAAATGACGGATGACACCAGCATGAACCCTTCTCACACATGATTGGCTAAACCCATTACTCACACTGTCTCAAATATCTTTCCTTCCCATTTTCAAAGTATTAAGTCTTTAAAAAACAAATTAAATATCCCCTCAATCAATCAAGATGCGTCTAATTAGACTGTAGGTAAAATGAACTGAATTTTTTTTCAAAAGCTGAAAATATGCTTGCAAGTCATATTACTATTAAAACTGACGAAAGACTGTTTTGATTAACACCTTTGAGAGATAGGCTGCTTCATTTATTTATTTGGCATTCTATGGCCTACAGTATGAACAGCTGAAAACACTTAAAGGAGAAAATAATAAATGACTGCAGCCGTACTTTAGAAAGAACAAGTTCACAGATTATTTGCTATTTTTTCTATATGCATTAATCATGTAAATAATAAAATAGCAAGCTACTCTAGCTCTACTTTTAATTGCAACAATTTGGAGCTGAAACAATAAGTCCATAACTCAGTTGTTCAGTCTGCAGAAGATTAATCTGCAAAAATCCCCATAATCACTTTTCTGACTTTGTATTATTTCTTTTTGTTTGTATGTTTCCTGTAGCTGCATGAAACATGTTAAGGATCATGTTTCTTGTTGTTGTTTGCTTTGAGGTACTAAAATATGAATTTAAGATGTAGAAAGGAGTCTAAGTGCTGGTGGGGTGCAGAGGAAGAAAATGAGTGAGAGAAAGTCGCTGTAGAAAAAAAAGCTATAAATCAGCAAAGAGATATTATCCAATTCCAGCCCAAGCAAGTGATTATATTATTATTCAGTGAAATATCACTGACTGTACTTTGCTTTCTTGCCCAAAGAGATGAAATTAGTCTGAGCCAGAACTGTTGGTGACCTCAGCCGGACTCACTCACTCAGAAACACGCACACGCACACACACACACACGCACGCACACGCGCACATATCCGTCTTTTCATCTAACAGACCTCAGAACTTCAGCATCATAACTGAATTCACAACCGGCTGTGGGAGAAAGACCCCAAAGGATGGTCACAATATCTAACTTCAAACAAAAAACAGACAAAAAGATCACAGATGTAAACACAACACACACACACAACACACGCACACACACACACATACAACACCCGGGATTTCCCGGATACGACCACACACATAAACAGCGCACGCGTGCACGCGCAGGCAGACGACTAGACTGGCTTCAACGGAATGACGAAGCGACGAGCAAACTTCAAACACCCCCCCTCTTCTTCTTCTTCTTCTTCTTCTTCTTCTTCTTCTTCTTCTTCTTCTTCTTTTTCTTCTTCTTCTTCTCCGCAGGGGAAAAAAAAACACCTTTTCCTCCGTTTTTTTCTGCTTCCACTGTCCTCAAATGCAACATCATGAGAGTTTCGACGACACTCTCTAACTCATATCCTTACATAAAAAAATAAAATAAAACCATCCCCCCCCCCCCCCAGAAAAATTACAATCTTTTCTGTTTCCTTTTGGAATCAGTTTGCCTCAGACGCGGCAGAAAGCTTGCGACGTTAGTTCAAGTTCAAAACCAACCCTTGTGATCCAACTGCGACGACAATGTTTAATTAGAGCCGCGTTTGAATGATTCCTTGCGGGTTTTTATAAGCAGCGTTAAGGGTAAAGTTAACAGGAAGTCGTCAAAAAGAGTAAACCAACTGAAAATATTACATGAGCAGATAAAAAACGACCAATGTGAATTTCGCGTGTCTCTAACGTATGTCAGGCTATATAACCTGAGAATGGCTGGGTTAATTCAAACTGAGCCAAAAGTCACATATGCAGCTTCACAGCCATCATTTCACGCACAGCTGAAAACCTTGGGAAAAAAGGAGTGAGCGGATTTTGGTTTGGTTCTTTAAAGTAAAACAAATGTTACTTACTGATTTCCATGTTCTGGATGGAGGTGTAGGGCTTACAGTTACAAGTACAGGAGACATTGGGGGCGGTGGCGTTTAAAACACCCATCAAGTTCAACATCTAACGCCTCCCAAAAGCAGACATAAATGCTCCGAGAGAGGAAGAAATTAAAAGCAGGGGGTGGAGAAGGTCGGAAGAAGGAGAGGAGACCAAAAATAAGACGAAATCACCCCCCCTGAAAATTCTCCTCTCTTCCTCTGCGCTCTCTCCAGCCTCCTCTCCTCTCCTCTCCTCTCCTTCCTCTCCGGTCAGCCCGTCCTCCCTTCGTCTCGGTTCTTTCCTCCTCCCCTCTCCGGTTCCTCCTCCTCTTCCTCCGAAATCGAACTATCTATCTATCTATATATCTATCGATTTGTGTTAGGTCAGTCTCTTTTGGCGGGGCGTACGAGTGTCAGCGCCGCCGTTAAACGTTGTTCAAATCTACTTGAGTTAGTTTCATTGTCCGGCGGAAAGAAATCAGCGCATCCGTGAGCTCCGCCGGGCGACCGGCGACTAAACCACCGAGGGACTCATGTCTGGTCCTGGCTGCGTCTCTCTCCTCCTCCCCCCTCTCGTCTCTGTGGATTTCTGTCTCTACCTCCATCCTCTCCGTCTATTTCTCTCTCTCTCTTTGTATGCCCGTCTGCCTCTCACTTCCAATTTCCACTTTCTTTCTTCTTCTTTTTTTTTTTTTTTTTGTCGCATCACAAATTCCACATCGAGAAAATGACAGAGAAAGAAAAGTTAAAGATTTAGTCTTTTAAAATGATTGGAATGTATGTATGATTGAATTGAAATGACTTTTCTTGTAAATCTGTTGGGAGTCGGCGGTATCAACTGTATCTGAAGTGAAGTTTTACTCCCCAATTAGAAGTTGTATAATGCAATAAAAGGTACTAAAACACTTAATTCATGTTGTCCATCTTGGAATTTTGTAAACACAGTTACATCATAGTATATTTCTACCTTTTTATCAGAAGTCGGCCTACTCCAGCTCCAAATGTTGCTCTATAGCCCTCTTTCCCCGTGCAGCCATGTCAAAAAATTATATTATATAATTAATAACAATATAATATACAATATTATTGTAATTAATATTGGCTGCCCTGCAGTGCAATTGTAAGTACTGGCCTGGGCTCTTTCTGCACTGAGTTTGCATGTTCTCCCAGGGTACTCCGGCTTCCTCCCACAGTCAAAAAACATGACTGTTTGGTTAATTGATCTCTGTAAATTGTCCTCAGGTATGTGTCTGAGTGTGCATGGTTGTTTGTCCTGTGTGTCTCTATGCTGCCCTGTGATGGACTCGCATTCTGGCAGGGTATACCCCGCCTCTGGAGATAGGCAGAAGCCACCCCTCGAGCCTATAAGGATAACCACATATAGAAGATGGATGGACATATGGATGATTATTATCATTATTATTATTATCTCTGGGGGGGGGGGATAATGCAGTTACAGAAAAACAGCAAAAACAAGCCTTATTTTGCTTATTAAACCAAAAAGATCACATGTGGTGTGCCCCAGGGTTCAATTATAGGCCCAGTGCTTTTTAACTTTTATATGCTCCCTCTTCGCAGCGTCATCAAAAGACATGGCATTAACTTTCACAGTTATGCTGATGATACACAGTTGTACATCTCCATGTCTCCTGATGACACACGGCCAATGGATGCACTTTTTAACTGAATTTCAGACATCAAATCCTGGATGGCAGAAAACTTTCTCCAGCTCAACCAGGACAAAGCTGAAGTTTTAGTCATCGGTCCTGAGGCTCAGAGAGAGAATCTTTTGC
Source organism: Valencia hispanica (assembly GCA_963556495.2). NCBI lineage: Eukaryota > Metazoa > Chordata > Actinopteri > Cyprinodontiformes > Valenciidae > Valencia > Valencia hispanica. Next base: position 8,061,542 of record OY747708.1, on the reverse strand, counting down.
TAAAACTCCAACCACTGTCTTTTAATCCTTCTTTATAAGTGGAGAACCTGGGCATGATTATTGATTCTGAGCTGACTTTTATCCCTCACATTAAAAACATGACTAAAATAGGCGTTTATCAACTAAAGAACATAGCCAGAGTCCGCCCCATTCACAGCACGTGTCCTGACTAAGACCAGGAGGCGGGAGCACATTACACCGGTCTTAAAATCACTCCATTGGCTCCCCGTATGTCTTAGGATTGATTTTAAGGTTCTTTTAATGGTTTCTAAGAGTCTTAAGGGTCTTGGGCCTTTTTATCTTTCAGAACTGCTTTTACCACTTGAACATTCGCGGTCTCTCTGCTCCACTGGCAGCCGTCTCCTTGTCATCCCAAAAATCAGGACACACACTCATGGTGAGCCGTCTTTCCGGTTTTTTGGCCCTCACCTCTGGAACAGGCTGCCGGAGAACCTCAGGGCCGCATAGACCGTTAATGTTTTTAAGACCAGGCTCAAGACTCACCTTTTTAGCCTAGCTTTTAATTGATTATTATATATTAGTATCTGCTTACTTGCTCTGTATGTTTTACCTGATTAAATTTTATCAATGTTTTACACTAAATAATTCTACATTTTATCAGTGTTTTAGTATTTAATCTTATACTTATCTACTCTTTATTTAAATATTTTAACCTGTTATTTTAATCTTCCTACCAGTGTTTCCTCTGTGGGAGCCCTCTGCCTCGGGAGCGGCGGTCGGCTGTAGCTGCCTGGGTACTCTCCAGGTAGTGCTTGGGTGGAGGTGGGGGTCTCAGCCTTCCCTCCACTGGGCGCCCTGGGCCGGTGCCAATGCTGTTGCTGTCAATCTGCTGCTGCGGATGCAGATGGCGTTTCCTTACCTGGCTCACCCATACTCAGCCCAATGTCCTTATTTACTGTTGCTTTTAAGTGTGTGCGTGCATGGGAAATGGGGGGGTATAACTGTGATCATGTCTTTATACTGGGGGGTTTATGTGGGGTCATTTTAATCTGTAAAGCACTTTGAGATTTTGTATGAAAAGCGCTTTATAAATAAAGTTTGATTTGATTTGAAATGTGTTTTATCTTCGGAAAAAGTTAGGACATAGTTCCCCCAAATAGTTAGTCTTAGCCCCCTTAGGTTCAACTCAACAATAGCAAGGGCGTGCTTCAGTTCTTGTGATGACCATTTAGACTTCTTTCAGCATCTTGCCATCTGCTTACAGGGTGAACTTGCTTGGACGAACAGACCTGAGCATGTCAGTGGATGTCCTGCGCTTATTTTTCAGTTAATGTAAAGGGGTGATTTTAAGTTCTTATGAGAACTCTTGAAGTCTCATATCAGACTCTAAAGACCTTCTAAAGACAGCTCTTTTAATATAACCTTGATGTTTGTCTCGCTTCAACAACCAAATGTCTGAGGTTTAAGCCTGGCAAACCTCCCTTAAAATGCTGACTAGCGATGCTCTATATATGTACAGCTGATGAGTCAAAACTGTGCATAAATGTAACCATTTTGAGTGGGAATGAATGTCGGCCTATGTATTTTTTACTAGAAATGTTGGGGGGGGGGGGTTTGCTCCAACAGGATAAACCACTTTGTCATAAAGGACAAATGATGTTAAACTGGTTCCTTAAACATGACAGTGAGTTAAATCCACTCCAGTGGCTTCCACAGTAACCAAACCTCAATCGAATAGAGACTATTTAGGATGTGGAAGAGTGAGACATTTGCGAGATTCTTTTCTGTTCAGGCCATTGCCACCATGTTCACCTGTTTAGCCATAACCTGTTGTAACATCACGTAAAGCACTTTGAATGGCCTCGTTGCTATACAAGCAAAATGGCCTTGCTTTGTTTATCAGTCTGAAAGTCCCAAAGGATCTTAGATTGATTTTTATTTCTTGGCAATATCATTGTTATTTAATGGCTTTTGTGCTCACTCACATTAGGCTTCTACTTTTTTATTTCTTCCTCCTGTCTTCTAACACTGACCATGGATAGTAATGAGCTTGTTTTCTAACACAAAGCTTTATGTGGTTTATTTTTAGAACAGAAAGGTTGCTTAGTGTTGTATAAAAACTGCATTCTTTGTTTTGGGTTTGTTTTTGTGAACATTGCTGCTGTTTCAAAGAGGGAATTCAAACAGTTTCTGCAGCAGATTCACATATAAAACTTTGAACTTGTGTCTAATGCCTTTTTCACCCAACCATAACATCAAATTGAAGAAAGAGAAACAATGGCATTGAATGACATATTGGTATTGTCTGGAAATCTGTTTTTCCCCCATTTAATATGTCACTGAAAACATAACTCTAAATCCTACTCTCTATAAGAAGAACACTAATGTTATGTACAATTTTCTCAAGCTAAATTAAATCATTTTGGGGGGAGAAACTCATTATTTTAATCCTTTTGTTTTGTATTCAATCTATTATCCTAAAGTTAATTACACAAAAAAAAAATTAAATGAATTTCAGAATATTGTTAAAGGTCTAATTGTCCTGGTGAAATTACATTTTAATATTCAATCATATCGGGTTTTTGTAACATAAATTGCAAACAACCTTTGAGATATTCTTTGTAGCTCAGAATTTTAGATATTGCTGTTGTTTCCACAGAGTCAGACAGCATTAGATCACCTCTGTGATTGACAGGCCACTGGGACCAATGAGACCAGACCGTACCAGTATGTCTCATCTGACTCAGCTACCTAATTAGGTCTGCTCAAGTTTATAGCTGCATATTAAAGTCGCTTTACAGCCCAGCTGGACGCCCTAAAGCCTTCATCGTGCAGATGGGGAGAAATCACCAAAATACTCCATGCAAATGCGCAATGCTCGCTGTTTTAAAGAAAAGAAAAAAGGCCTATGTAACATGTTACAGTTGGCTGAAAATACCATGGGTGTCTAAGCAATGTAACTAAAGATGCAACTAAATATTACACCATGTAAGAGATTGCAGCAGTTCTGGAGTGAAATGGCTGATTTCAAAAAATACTTGTTCTGTTGATAATTATTGACCAAGACCACTTTAAAAGAGCTTAAGTAAAGTAAAAAATAAGTTGTGCATTGAGAGAATAAACAAGACAAGTGTCATACACACCCTAAATACCCTCTTAGAAATGTAATATTATTGTGCACTGATAACATTAAATAAACTATTTAAATGAAAGCGCGCCAACCAGTCAACTTGACAACTTTAGAGTGTGAAAGGGTGTCTTTGCCACCCTCTGCTGGACACCAGCATCATTCCTTTAATCTGAGCACATTTTGGCTTTTAGCTGTACTCACTGGCATGACGGGGGTAAATTAGAGTGTGTTGGGTTTATGTTATTGCAAACTGCTCATACCAATTTAATCTGAGGTTAATTAATTAAAGGAGGATTCTCCCCCAGAATAGGCTATTCCAAATTTTGTTTTAAATAGAACAATACATCAGAAAACGTGGTAGAATTTATAAATCCTTTACTAAGATGTAAAAAAAATAATAGTGTAATTGAAATATTGATATTAAAAATATAGTGTTTTATTATGAAGTTGGAAACATCATGACTCTTCCGAGATTCTTGAGTCTAACAACCCGGGGAAAGAAAATGTGACTCGGTTTTGTCTGTCAGAGTGCTGTGTTTGAGCTTCATTCAAACTCTTTATTAATATCACAGCCTATGATGATAAACTAAGATGATATTTGGGTCAGTTTTAATTGCCAAGTGCAGACCCTTTAAGTCAGTTTCATGATGTTTCTTGTTCTCTTTTGATCCGCCGTAGAGCTTTTTAAAAACCTGCTTAACAAATAAAGCCTTCTCTGAGCTTTCTTAAGCAGGGTGGAGATGGGTAATGACACGACAAGTCTCGGTGATACTTATTCCCAGAATGCTAAATGATCAGCCTGCATGCTCCACCTCACCTGTAATGATTTTAAAATAAAGATATTAGGGAAATTTATGCAGAATAGTACATATCCAGGTGACATACTGGTAGTTTATTAGAAACCTCAGTTGTGAAATACCGTAGTAATAGTGTCTTTGTGAGTTGTCATTCCTAAATGTTTCAGATCATCAAAAAAATTGTATTCACATTTACTGAGGAGACAAAAAAAATTCTAAACCAGTCTGGTCAAAGTATAAATGCTCCCCATTATTAAACTTTTAATTAATTGTGATCAACCAGATTTTTGGAGCATTCACAAGGCAACCTTAGTCTGAATAAAGAAAGTCATTGACATCTATCAGTGTTGAAAAGGTTATAAAGCCAATTCTAAGGCCCTGGGACATGAACCAACTGTAGTGAGAACCATTATCCCCTAACCAGCCTACTCAAATCACTTCAAGAGCGCATTGATGACTCCTCCAGGAGGTCATAAAAGAACTGAGACCAATATCTAAAGAATTGCAGTCCTTAGGTGCCTCAGTAAATTCAGTGTTCTTTGTTAAATAATAACAAAGAGTGCTCAAAAATGGCATCAATGGTAGCGCTCCAAGGCAAAAGCTACTACTCATAATGAAGTACACACAGGGCCTATTTCCCCTCCGTCACTCTCCCTGCTGGTGACTGCTGCCTCTGCCTGCCGGTGCAATGGTGGCTCTCAATGGGTGAGTGCTCGGCAGGCATGCCAGTTCACCCCTGGTGGCTGCTTGGAGGGGGCCTGGGTGGACCGGTGTATTGGTTGGCCGGTTTGTCGGGCCGATGTTTGCCTTTTGGCGCTGTCAGCCAGTGTGCCTCTTTGGTGGGGCCTGTTTGGGGTCAGGGGCATCCACGGGCAGCCTGGTACTGTTCTCGAATGCGGGGGCCCCAGGCCAGAGTTATGGGGGTGTTTCTCCGTTCACTATGCAGGTGTGGGGGGAGGTTTGCCTGGTCTAGTGGCGTGTTCTGATCATAAACACTTAATGGTAGTTGTTGCTTCTAAGGGTGGCACCAGTTATCAGGCTTAGGGGACAGTAACTTTTTTTACATAAAGCCAGGTAGGTTTGAATAACAATTTTTCCTTTTTTTAAAAATAACCGTTTGAAAATGTATTCGATCTGCTCATGTTTATCCAATAATAAAACTAATTTTGTGATCAGAAACATTTTAGTATGTCTCAAAGCAAAAATAGAAGAAATCAGTGAGGGGGCAAATCCTTGTCCACAGCACTATTGCTGATTGTGAAGTGGTCCAAGCCCAAGGGGCAGAGCTCTTTGTCTGCACTGTAGGTCGACGGTCTTGGCACAGGCAGCAGGCTGAGACAGATAAGACAGCTGGCTCTAAAGGGGGCTGAGTCACCGATCGGACACCCAGGTGTGGTCATTCTTTGTCCTTCCTTTCTTTCACTCTTTATCACACCCTTCCTTTGAAGACTGAAGTGGCTGAATCATTGGGTTGAGTACTTGCTCTCTCAGAGTGAGTGTATCTATTTATCACTGTCTGTTCAATTGCCTGAAAATGGCTGTGTATGAAAAAAAAAGAAAAGCAGGGCGAACAAGGCAAGGAGATGAAAAGCAATCCAGGAAGGTTAGGTTGAGTACGAGATTATTCATTCGGGTTTGTCAGATGACAAAACAATGCACAGCAGTTTTTTTATTATTATTTCTAACTCTGTAACTAGACTTGAAAAGTTATTGCAGGATCTGTTATTTTATCTCCCACGTTGATGATTGATGAGAAAGATAGGAGAACCAATACACCAGCATCTTCAGAGGCACTTGAATTGCCGTTGTCCATTTAGGCTGACAAAAACAAAAGAGGAAAACTGCAGAACAGAATAGTAGTAATATACAATGGGAAATGTTCAACCAAGATGGAGTTTCTTTTTGCAGCATGGTTGAAATCATCATCAGCACATAATGTATTTTCATTTTATTTTACTATAAGTCCAACTTTTCAGATGGCACTATGCAAGAATATAACTTAAGCTTGTCGTGAGCATCTTCAATTTTCTGTGACGTTCCATCTGCTAAAAAAAATGCAGATTTTTATTTTAAGGGAAAAAAACAATTGAGGATTTTAATTAGGCATGCAATGCCACACAACAATGTCTGGAAACAGTTCTGACTTCTACCTAATAAAGTTTTTAGAAATAATAAAAAATACTGACTTCCACCTTAACAAAAGGAGCTAAGCTAAAAATATAGCTTTGTGGAACACCTCTAGGATCATTTCAATGAACTCACCAAAAACTACTTCCAGAAAACCTAGAGCCCAAATAATGTCAAAATAGAGATTCAGGAATACACAGAAAAATATCAAAAGTGACATTATTTCATAAAAGTAGATAGCTTTTTGAACCAAAATGGACATTTATTGATGATCTAGATCAGTAATTCCTAAAGGTGTGGTAAGGCAAGTCAATTGTATTTGTATAGCACACTTTCAACAACAAGGTAATTCAAGGTGCTTTACGTGATTAGGGGATAAAGTAAAAACAGCAATGACATACAGACAGAGCATATGACATAAAAACATTACTCAAAAGCAGACATCCCAATTGGGGTGGTAGTGACCCCACTTGGGGTCAAGAAGTCTTGGGGCATGATAATCTCTTCAGAAATTAACCTAAATACCAAAAATGATGTTGAGAAAGCATTTGCCATGTAGAAATCCTGTAAAAGATACAAAATAAGGTTTTGAAAAAAAATATCAGCAACATGTCGGCCAATATATTGGCTGCTGATGCTGATTGCGTTCTCACTGTACCACTTTTTACCTGACTCGGTTTGTATCCTCAACTCAGAGCCAGGGTCATGACCCTCTTACACTTTTATTTTGTGGGTTAGAAGCTGGAAAGTTTGAGAACCACTGGTCTACTGTAGAACATCTGAGTCAAACTCAGACCTGCTGGCCAAATTTTACCCACAGTGTGTTTATATTTAACCTCCAATATTATTCAAAATGTCAGTTAGAGCTGGTCAACTAACAGCTAACAATGCAAATCCCAAAATGCAGAACCCAGCTCCCAAAAATGGCCAAGGGAAAGGTGGAAAACAGAAGCTTTCTGGACAGCTGGGAAGCAAAAAAACTGTTCACAAAGGTAAAGGACAGACCTGTTTGTCTTGTGTGTGAAGCATTTTTTTCCAATACATATCAAAGTAGATGCCAATTCACATCAAATCTTGACTGCTTGCCTAAAATATGAAGCAGTGTTTGCCGTTGTCAGTAATTCTAACCTTTACTACCAAACAAATGAGAGCCTATTTGAGTCTTGAAGCAGACAAAAAAATCTTGTTTGGTTAGATAAGTGATGTATCAGTGGTTTATCTAAAAGAAAAAAAAAACAGCTCTCATTATCGTCTGGGTATTGCTTTAATTTAGCAGTTGTTGTACCTGGTGCAGAGTTTCCTGTGTTCAATTTGTTGGTACCCTAAACAGCATTAGCCCTACATGTTGAAAATAGCATGCCTTGCCAATAATAAAACTAAATTCTGTCGTTCCAGCAATGTCTGGTAATGGGACTATGTGTTTGTATGCTTTCATCCTAAATCACACCATAACAGAAGTACCCAAACTCACAATAAAAAAAAAAAAACAGAAAGTTATGCCGAGTCAAACTCTAACAGAACCACAATAAACAAAAGATGGAAGGATGAAGAAAGAATGAAAACAAGAACTTTAGAGTGTCTATATTTGATACAGAAATAACAATGTGATTTACAATCATCTGCCACCCGCTGGAGGGCCATTACACCATCTCAGAGGTTCCATCTGTGGTATAAAGGCATTGACAGAAAAAGCCACAGCATTATGCAGTCCTTCAGCCAGCTTTCAGTTCCTTTAATACTCTACATTTAATATGGTGCAAAAAACCTTGGCTTCCTTCTCTTTGAAGTTAACCCATCTTGAACTGTCCAGATGGCTCTGATCTGTCTGCAGGTAAAAAAAAAAAAAAAAATCACATGTATAATAATGGGGAAAAAGAAGGGTTAGTTTTTTACTGCTAGAAACAACGTTTGGCGACCGTTTTCACCCTTTCAAAATAAGGGTGCTTTCACACAACCCCTGTTTAATCCACTTAAATCAAACTCTAGTTTCTTTGTCCCAAAAATCCAGTTGGTTTGGGCAGATGTGAATGCGCAATCAAACTCTGATATGGACAAAAAAGCAAACTCTGGTCCGCCTAAAAACCTAGGTCCTAGTTTGGTTGAAATGAAGTCTGTTGCGGTTCGATTGCAAATGTGAATGTCAAGCGGACCAGGACCGCTCCAAAAGCAGGAAACGGACTATAGCACAGGGCAAGTAAAACAAAAACAACGGCGCAACAACAACAACTGTGGCTCATTCTCTGCTCATGCTGAGCCCAATGGTGCATCATTTTTGTCTGGCACAGTTGCCAAAGACAATAGAGGAATCCAAAATAATGCTAAAATCTGATGCCACTTCATGTTTATTTACAATTTACAGAACAGGAAATACCCCTATATTCAGTGCTTCTTGGTGCAGTGCCACCACAGGTGAGGAGGTAAACCTGTTGCTCAAAAGCTTTGGTTCGTTTGACAAAGAGCAGTGTGAAAGTGAACCGCACTAGGTAAAAAACGTAACAACTTTGCAATTTTGGTCCCCAATCGAACCGAGACTACCGGGCTACCAGGTGTGAATGCACCCTTAGGGTCCGCTGAAAAGTAGTAATTCAGCTGATCAGTGTGGGACCTAAAGTAAATGTAACCTGTTTCTGTCCTGATTCTGGTTTTGCTTTGAATTTAAATTTTTCACTCTTGACTTTTGAAATTCTGTTAATTCCTTATTTTTCCTGAATCCTGATGCATCATTTTAGTATCTGTATGTGTTTACATTTTTCACTAAGTTGCAGTCTTTAGTTACGGTCATTCTCTGTATCTCTTGGTTTTACTTTGAAACTTCTACCCTTGAACTCTGTCTTGTTTCCTGTTGCCCCTGTTTTTGAATTTATTTTGGTTTGAATCTCGATTAATTCCTATTTCGAGTTGTGCTCCGTTTCTGGTGTCTCTGTCTTTGCTTCCCTGGTTCCCTCTGTGTTCAATCAGCCATTTTCTCCTGTTTCCTCAGCTTAACCCTCAGTAGCCTAAATGTCATACCTGATGTTCATTGTTTAGTTAGACCCATCTGTGTACACTCCACTAATTATAACCCATAGTATTTAGGTCTTACAGTTTATTTTATTTTCTGTTCAATTCTGCTGTTATACTTTCTCTGGTTTCCTGGTGTCTTTGTTGATCTGTGAGTTTAATCATCAATCATTCACCTTCTACTCACCTGCTGTAATTTGAGTCCCCACCAGCATAAAAACATGACAATTTCACAATGTTTCACAGGTAGGTGCAGGTCACATTTTAGATTATTAGGGTGCTGTTGTGACTAAAGCCCCTCAGGAAAGCACGACTGCAGTGCACAAGTCAGAATCCTGTGATCTGCAGAAGTCATATAAACTCAGCAAAAAAAGAAACGTCCCTTTTTCAGGACTGTGTATTTCAACAATAATGTTGTAAAAATCCAAATAACTTTACAGATCTTCATTGTAAGGGGTTTAAACAATGTTTTCCATGCATGTTCAATTAACCATAATCAATTAATTAACATGCACCTGTGGAATGGTCGTTAAGACCTTAACAGCTTACAGAAAGTAGGCATTTCAGGTCACAGTTCTAAAAACGCAGGACACAAAATAGACTTGTCTACTGACTGTGAAAAACACCCAAAGAAAGATGCCCAGGGTCCCTGCTCATCTGCGTGAACGTGCATTTGGCATGCTGCAGGGAGGCATGAGGACTGCTGATGTGGCTAGGGCAATAAATTGCCATGTCTGCACTGTGAGACGCCTAAGACAGCGCTACAGAGAGACAGGAAGTACAGCTGATCATCCTCGTGGTGGAAGACCACGTGTAACAACACATGCACAGGATCCGTACATCCGAATATCACACCTGCGTGACAGGTACAGGATGGCCACAACAACTGCCCGAGTCACACCAGGAACACACAATCCCTCCATCAGTGCTCAGACTGTTCGCAATAGGCTGAGAGAGGCTGGACTGAGGGCTTGTAGGCCTGTTGTAAGGCAGGTCCTTACCAGACATCACCAGCAACAACGCCGCCTATGGGCACAAACCCACCTTCGCTGGACCAGACAGGAGTGGCAAAAAGTGCTCTTCACTGATGAGTCACGGTTTTGTCTCACCAGGGGAGATGGACGGATTCGTGTTTATCGTCGAAGGAATGAGCATTACACCGAGGCCTGTACCCTGGAGCAGGATCGATTTGGAGGTCGGGGGTCCGTCATGGTCTGGGGCGGTATATCACATCACCATCGGACTGAGCTTGTTGTCATTGCAGGCAATCTCAATGCCTTGCGGTTCAGGGAAGACATCCTCCTCCCTCATGTGGTACCCTTTATGCATGCTCATCCGGACATGATCCTCCAGCAGGACAATGCCACCAGCCATACTGCTCGTTCTGTGCGTGAGTTTCTGCATGACAGCAATGTCAGTGTTCAGCCATGGCCAGCGAAGAGCCCGGATCTCAATCCCATTGAGCACGTCTGGGACCTGTTGGATCGCAGTGTGCGGGCTAGGGCAATTCCCCCCCGAAATGTCCAGGAACTTGCAAGTACCTTGGTGGAAGAGTGGGGTAACATCTCACAGCAAGAAGTGACAAATCTGGTCCAGTCCATGAGGAGGAGATGTACTGCAGTACTTCAAGCAGCTGGTGGCCACACCAGATACTGACTGGTACTTTTGATTTTGAGCCTCCCTTCATTCAAGGGCACATTATTCTATTTCTGTTAGTCACATGTCTGTGAAACATTTTTAGTTTATGTCTTATGGTGTTGACTCTTTCAGTGTTCATACAAATATTTACACACATTAAGTTTACTGAAAGTAAAAACAGTTGAAAGTTAGAGGACGTTTCTTTTTTTGCTGAGTTTATATTGTGAACTAGAAAAAGGAGCAGACTGTGGATTTTAGGAGAAGAAAGTATACATCAAACCCTATGGATCACAGTCACAACAGAGTCCTCAGAGGCTTCTTGAAACTTCAGCAGCACAGACCACTACAGGAAATCCTTCCTGCCTGCAGTTAGAATCATCTCCAGAGAATGAAAGTTATCATGACGTCTAAATACCTTTCAGAGTTAATAAAGTATTATTTAGTTTCATCAAGCTGAATTGATGTAGAAAAATATAATTTACATATTGACCTCAAGCCATGATCTGACAATATTAAAACAAAGTTTCTTTGTTTTAAACATGAGTTGAGGTAATAACGTTTTTACACCACAAAATCCGAATAGAGTAATCCAAAAAGGGATCAGCAGATGACTTTCCTTGTTGCCCGATCTTGTGTTCTCCAACATTCAGCTGATGCAGTGAGGCAAACATTTATATGGAATTTGGGTGCAAATAATATGATCCATCAGAACATATTTATTCAAAAGGATTGAAGTGAGCCCGAACTGGTGTAAGACTGGATTAAAGACGAGTGAATTTATGTTCAAGTATAAATAAGAAAGGTCAAACTGGAAAGGTGTTTGCAATTGATTAGTTGTGATAATATATCACAACTTGTTGTGCAGAGCTTAAACAGTGAAGACGATGCATTTCCAGACATCACTGCACACGTGCAAAAGAAAAATTGACAGCTTTCCAGGTTACTGCATTCCATTCGAGTGAGGAGGCAGCTCTGGCCAGAGTGTTCATGCTGGCTCATCGTGATGGCTAACTGCAACACTGGAAGGAATTGAGCTATTACTAGACTTGGGTTAGAAGCTGACAGTGTTAGAAGGATGCCCAACATGCCCAGGTTTGTCACAGCAGGAAAAATGCAGATAAATAGTAGCAATTGCATCTTGTTTGGATGGGTAAAACGTTCTGATCTTCATATGATTTTACATTTCCTCATTGTTCTCTCCATCTTTTTCCAGCTCTGCATTTTTCTCTTACACTCTACCCGAATATTTTTTTGTCTTTCATAAATACCGCACTAGTTTGCAGTTTTGCCCCTAACTGTCTTGCTTCTCTCTGATAGTATGCAAGCATTTTTTGCTAACAAGCTCGATGAATTCCAAATTACCAAGACAAAGAAAAATATTTTACACCTCTCCCTCACATTTTAGTTGTCTGCATCCCTTCACCCAGGTGTGCAGCGGTAGTTTGCAGAGAACTCATAGGCGGAGGCACAATCCTGTTGGGGGCGGGATTAAACAGGGATTAAGCATGTTACTATGTGAAAGGAGACAGACAGAGAAGGACTAATCTGACTTTAGCCCTGTTCTGAAAAACAGCCGGTTTGGGCAATCCCGCTCTTCCGCGACTGCATTATGTGTGCATGTGTGTGTTCATGGGTGTGTGTGCTCTTGTGCGTCTACCTTTATGGGAACCGAGTGTCCTCTAAAGAACTGAAACGTGAGAGCATGATACTGTTGCGTGGGTCCTGATGCCTATAGGGGGTTAGTTTGGGATTAGAGTTTAGGGTGAATGGCACAGTGGGGATTATTAGGCTTCAGGTCAGGTTTTATAGTTATAGCTGAACTTCAGCTGACGGAAGTAGTGTCCTTTGTGCAAGAAAAAGTGGCATGACAAACTATCAGTATTTTGTTTCTAGTAAGTCATGTTTGAGTAATTAACCGTGAAACTACGTCTAAAATTACTTTCAGCACAGTTGGATTTCTCTTTTCCAGATTATATAGTCGTATGAAAAAATACTATATAAATACTATATGATGTTTTAGAATTCATTGGTTGGGAGGTTCGAGTGATGCGAACTGCTATGTGCACACTGTTCCACCGTGTTATACTATTGAAACCTTAAAATGCTTGAAGGACCTCAGTCTTATCTTTGTTTAAGAGATGTTTTTTTTCTGAAAATTAACAACAAAACTCATTGAAGAAACGATAACAAATGTGTTTTCTAGCTAAGAAAAAATGTCGGACACTGTTCCCCAGATAACTACTTTTACCACCTTTGGCTTAAAAAATGACTTCAGGGAGACACTTCCGGGAGTAATTTACCATTCTTTAACATCAGTCTAAGAAAGGTTTTCCACACTTCTCACTTTTAGGAGTGACTTGTTTGATGGGTGTTTTCCATATAATGTCCAATTCAAGACACCCAAAAGCATCTCAATTTATCCATTAATTTTTTTTAGCATTGTTAAGTTCATTTTGTAAAAATATCTATACTTCCAAATGGATACACAGACAGACACAGCTCTCTGCTTTCAAGAATTCTTGATTTCTAGATTGCAGTATTGATTTCTAGATTATTTGGAGTTTCACTGAATTAACTTGATAATGGTTATGTGTCTGTCTTGTAAAACACTTCGGTACAGCATAATTGCTTTTGCTAAATGTAATAAAAGTTGATTAGATTTTATACATGGCGAGTTTAGCAGTCCTTTTGCATGTGGAAAAAAGCAACTGTCTATTGTGGCTTTTTATTGACTACACATGAAATATAAACAGGAATTACCTGAAATGTTTATTTAAAAAAATGTAAAACATGTTTTTCAGATTCATAATTGGAGATAGATTACAATTTTCCTAACACATCCTTTTGGTATATGAATCAAACTACATAAAAAGAAAATACGTTGGTATATAAAAAGGAGCATAAACTATAAAAGTCAAATTAAGTCACCCTGCAGTTGTCCCCTTAAAGGATGTACACGCAGAAAAAAATGTTGAGCTGATTGTCTCACTTACAGCTTAGACCGGCTGTGCTGTTCACTTACATAATGCTCTTAAAGCTCCTTGCCCTGCTGTAACAGCAGGGTTGTCCAAACCGCGGTCTGTCACACGATGATGGTGTTGCACAATGAGAATGTGGCCAAACTACAACAGCAACAATCAAGGTTGTCAGCGTCTGTCTGTCTGTCTGTCCATGCGGCTTGTTTTGTTCAGTTTTTACAGATTTTAAAATGATGTTTGTGGTTCCTGCAAAATGCAGGTGAATTGAGTAACGGTGCCGTGGGTGAACATGTCCCATGCTGTGAAAGCACCATGCTATTACTGATTCACTGTTTCCATCCATCCATCCATCCATCCATCCAATCAAAACCCACTGGGGTGATTTGCTTCTTTTTTATGAGATATCCCTATAATAAAAGCTTGACATTTGACTAAAATCTCCAGTTCAGGATATGATATAAATTTTCATGTCTGGCTTCACACACACACAGACACACACACACACACACACAGATTTTCTCCCCCTCGCTGCTCACTGCCGCAGCTGTGTGAGGTAACGTCTGTCTCTGTCTGCATCAGTTTACCACCCTGGAAGAATACCAAATCCATCTTCTTCTCTCAACCTTTGTCTACCTCATTATGCCCCCCCCCCCCCGTATAACGCTCTGTCTCTCTCGTCTCCTCTTCATCTGTACTCATCTTTGCTTCACTCACTCGCCCACCCCTAGTTCTGTTTGAGGCTAGACGCAGTCGAGTATTAAAAATGTCCTCTGTGGCGGGGGAGACTGTGTTGTAAACAAAGAAGCATGGATTAGAGAAGCCTGCATAAGGAAAGGTGGTGGGTGAAAAAGCGTCGCCGTGAAGACTGAAAACAATAAAAAGGAGAAATTGGAACCAGATAGGGGAGGAACCATGTTCACTAAATTTTACTTTAGTGCATTAATTGTCAAATTTACAGAAGTGCTGCATCATCTAAAGCCTCAAAAACACTTCTCTGTACAGCATACCAACAAAGTGATGTCCAGAAATGTCAACTTTACAAATTCAGAAGACAAGAAAGAAACATTTTAAGTGAAACCAAGACAAAAATGTAGGCTCTTCGAGAATCTCTTCTTTAAAAACTACAATTCTGACCTGTTGTCCTTTGTTGTATTAGCTATAAAAATGATGACGCAATCCTAACCTGCCTATGTACGGGACATCATCATCTTTGCTCTGGTGGTGGGTATGCACATTTCCATGAAATTCTCCTGAAACTGCTGCTGCTTAGACAGATTCGGAGGTTTTTCCAAATGTTTCTGGCAAAGCAGACAATAGCCTGTTTAACCGACATGCACATTTTGCACACAATGATGAAAGTCCTCACCGCTCTCTTCTCTCTACATCTATTACTAGCAAGTCAACATTTTTTTCATTAATGTTTTATTTGCAGAGTTTTTCATTTTAATAATAATGCTTAAAATGTGGTTTATCAGTTTAATCAATGGGATGAAAATGCTTTGCAAGCACTCAAAGAGTAGGTCACCTGATTACGGTTGTTCAGGGGACTGAGACTTTGACCTTTTATCCCCCCCCCTACCCTCGGGTCTTTAGTGGCTCACCCCAACTTTGATCAAGTAAAAAGAAGTCATGAAGCGGGTGAAAAGAAGTAGATTCTCCTGTCTCTGTGTTAATCAATTACAACAGATTAACTTCCTATCACTTCAGCAGCAGCACGGACCAAACTCAAAGCTTCAAGTTTCCAGTTGACTCTTACTGAAATTCACTAGAAATGTGACACAAGACGGGAGATGTCAGGACGTAAAAACAGAAAGTGGAGTTCTGCCCCAAACCAAGAAGTGGAAAAAATTTTGAGAAGTTTTTTTACCGCTGAAAAGTAGGAACAAAAGAAATGATTTTCAAACTTTATCATTGCACTATAGTAGTACTTTTCAGAAGTATTCATATGCTGCTGCATGGTGGAACAGTAGGGAGCACTGTTGCCTTGCAGCAAGAAAGTTATGGGTTGAAAAAAACCGTCATGTCTGAATATTTGCATGTTCTCCACAGTCATGCGTAGGTTCTCTCCAGGTACTCCGCCTTCCTCCCACAGTCCAAAAGCAAGACCGATGGGTTCAGTTCAATTCAGTTTTATTTATATAGTTTATTTAATTGAGTGGAAGAGGAGACAACGAATGTCGTCTTTAGCTGAAAATTATATAGAATTTTGGAAGGATGTCATATTTTTCATAGCTACCATCTGTAGTGAAATTGCATCTGAATCTGGAAAAGTATTATAATTTTGAAGACTAAAGTAGCCTATGTCTGACCGACTGTAGGACCAACATGTAGAGAGAATATGAACAACCATAAAATTTCCACTTAATATATGCCATCATTGTTTCTCTTGTTTACTATTTTACTCTGCTGAAAGTACACCAATCTGTTGGTTACATCTAACTCAATATTAAAAACAACTTAAACATTTTCCCTTTGCAGTTCTGAATCATTTTAAGGTTTTGTATTATTTTACACAATACTGCAAATTCATCCCATGTATGTAGGAGGTCACAGGAAAATATGTGCGGGGGTGCAGGTTGAGCATTAAAACCTTAAAAGCCTTTATTCCGTAAAGCTGTCGCTGTGTGAGGGAATGTCTCCTCAGTCGCAGAAGATCAAAGTAAACAAAGGCGAAGCAGCAGAGCTAAATTATTGTCGCCCCGCTCACACAAAAACAACATATATTTTTCATTTAACTTCAGAAAATTAAAGCAGCAGGGAGCCTAATAAAACACACAGGCACATTTGTTAAACAAACTCTACATAAACACATTTTTTTGTGGCCATATAACAGTTTATGTGCTGATTTAACAGACATCATGGTAGGTTATTTTCAAACTTTGTGTGGATTTAATGATGTCATTGTATAATCAGACTAATCTGATTACTTTGTGTCTGATTTTACACCTCACAGTTTTCTGTCTTGTTGCATTTCTCTTCAAAATAAGATCCAAAATCTGAGTTGGACTTCACTTTTACTGAATATCTCTGCTGGTCATAAACCTAATTTAATACTTAATTATCCTCAGTATACTTTCTTTATTGTAAGATTACAGTTTGAGTTACTGTCTGACTCACTTTGTGATTGCATCCGCCTCTCCTTTATGTTATTCTATCTTGAGTAATTGGCCGTGGTATGTAGATCTAACAAAACCATTGTCATCATTACCTGCTATGCTTTCACTAAAACAAACTGCAAGATAATACATTGTATTTACTGATCAATTATTTTGCTTTACTTAACAATAATACTTGAGACATTATGCTCGATGTTTAAAAATACTAAAAACGTAAGTTTCAAAAGAATTCTAATTTCCCATTTCTAATAGAGTTTCAAAATAACAGTATCTTAAATATAGTGCATGATTTCTACATTATTTTTTCAGTAAACAGTTAAAGCTGCATGATTTAAGATGATTTTTTAAATTTCTTAGGATGATAATGTTAAGGTGGCAAGGCCCCAGGGCTGGATGAGATTCGCTCCGGAGTTCCCTGAGGCTCTGGATGTTGTGGGACTGTGTTGGTTAACACTGCTGTCTGCAGATGCCGTCCTGTTGGCTTCATCAAGACGTGATCTACAGCTTTTGCTGGAGCAGTTTGCAGCCGAGTGTGAAGCAGCTGGGATGAGAATCAGCAGCTCTAAACCCAAGACAATGATCTTGAGCCACTAAAGGGTAGAGTGCCATCTCTGCTTCGGGGAAGAGGTCCTGCCACAAATTGAGGAGTTTGAGTATCTGGGGGACTTGTTCACGAATAAGGGAAAAATGAAGGGAGAAATTCATAGGCAGATTGGAGATGGGTCTGCAGTGATGCGGGTGCGGTCTCGGTCTGTTGCAGTGAAGAAAGAGCTGAGCCAAAAAGTGAAGCTCTCGATTTATAGATCGATCTACGTTCCTACCCTCATCTATGGTCGCAAGCTAGGTAGTGACTGAAAGAACAAGATCCCAGATACAAGTGGCTGAAATGAGCTTCCACCGCAGTGTGTCTGGGCTCTCCCTTAAAGATAGGATGAGAGGCTCGCTCATCCGGGACGGGCTCAGAGTAAAGCAGCTGCAATTCCATATCGAGAGGAGCCAGTTGAAGTTGCGTGTGCTTCTGGTTAGGATGCCTCCTGGACACCTCCCTGGTGAGGTGTTCCAGGCATGTCCCACCGGAGGAGACCCAGAGGAAGACCCAGGACACACTGGAGAGACTGTTTCTCAGGTGGCCTGGGACGCCTTGGGATTCCCCGAGGAGCTGGTCATGGTGACTGGAGAGAGGGAAGTCTGAGTCTCTCTGGTTAAGCTGCTGCCCCCGTGACCCAACTCCAGATAGATGTAAGACGATGGATGGATGGATGGATGGATGGATGGATGGTGAAGTGTTAATACAGCAATGTGAGAAAGGCTGTTTTTGGTACTGCAACCTAGAAAAACAGTAGGACTGAGCCGTCGGTACTATCTATGAGATGAAAATCAAAGAGCAACCACATAGTTCTCTCCTGCCTCCAAAAGCCATCAGATGGACAAATGGTGTATGTCATTTCTCAAACACTAACTGTTTTGGGCCAAAATGCCTTCAAAGTATTCACACACTATGGTGTGATTACTTCATTTGCCAGGTACATGGATCCTTTTAAAAGTACAATTAAAACTTGGTCATCTGCCAGTTGTTGAATTGAATAATTTTTGGAGGACTGATTTTACCCAAGTGCACTAGGTGTGTTCTGTTGTTGAAAGCCACTGTTGATTATTGTACCTTGATGTCATTTATACAGTAAGTTATTTGATGAGTTTTTGCTTTGATTTGTGTTGCTACTGAAGAACTATTGAGCTGCTGTCTTTTACCATAGACTGTAGTCTTTGACGCGACTACCTTGCAAAAGAGATTCTGAATCCCAACGGTATCATTCCTGTTAAAATAAAGTAGAAAACAGTTAATACCTGCCATACCTGGAGGAGACATGGGCAGTGGTGGCTGGTGGTTATATTTGTGTGTGCATGACCGATTTAGACATACATAAACACCAAGTCAGGCATAACTTTTATGGCAAAAAAATATATTTGGTTGTTTTTAAATATCTGTCAAATGTTCTGGATTTGCTTCTTAAACTTTCCCATAAACATCTTGCAAAGTGAAATATTTAAAAAATAAAAGACCTCAAACACAGACACCATGTTTATTGTCAAAGTCTGTTATATATTTAAATCATTGTATTGCGCCTTTTTAGTCTGGCTTTCAGTTTTTTTTCATCTGTGTTGCTCCTATGCCAGTTTTGGTTCTCAAACATTTTGGAGAACTTCAGGAAAAAAATAAAAGATAAATCAATTGTTTACCCCCTTCTCCGTCTTCCCTATCTCATTTCCTCTTTTGTGTCATTTCTTTCTCCTCTCGCTCTGTCCATTTTTCTTTCTCAGGTGTGATCTGTGTGGGGAGTCACTGTCTAGACAACTGATTATACCGAATAATGAGGGAGAGGGGGTGGCGGGCGACGAAAAGGAGCTTTAAAAGGAGGCGAGGGAGGAGGAGGTGAAGGAAAGAGAGTGTCAGACAGGGAGAGAGAGGTGTAAGGGGAGGAAAGAGGGAGGAAAGGCAATCTGCGGGGGATTAAAGAGAAGAAAAAAACATAAGAAAGAAGAATAAAGAGGGAAGATGGCATGAAGAACAAACCAGGGACCAGTAAAAAAACAAAATAACGGAGAAATAAATATCTAAATAAAGGATTAAAAATGGAAAGACGGTGCAGATAAATGAAAGGAAACGAGTCAGTCACACAGTGAACATTTCTGAGGCAGAGCAGAAACCCAGTCTGATCTGTTGTGTTAGGAAACCCTATCAGTCACACAGGCTTTACTCACTCCATGTGTTTGTGTGTCTTAGCTTGGTGATGAGTAATCAGCGAACCCAAAAACCTCCACGACACACAATGACACACACAGTTACGCACACACACACACACTGTAATAGGCTTATCCAGTGCTGCAGTTTCATCCTATAAACTGGGCCTTTTTTTCCTTCTCTGTTTGGGATGAAAGAAAATTGTCTATGTTAAGACGTTTGCCACTTCCACAGAAGCTTTCCTGTGGGTGTGCAAGAACATTTTAATTTCGTCTGTATTTAGAAACAGATTAAATGAGCCGGGCAGTCTGCAGCACATGTAGACGTCGGATGGCTGACACAGTTTATCTGCTATCAGACAGCCAGAGCAAGCCAGAGCAGAACTGCTATTGACATTTTTTTTGGGTAAGTGCATTAACGCCACTGTTGGATAAACTTCTTCAGCCTTGTGGAAAAGAAACAGCTCTCATCCTCTTTTGGGTTTGTTTGTCTGTTGTGTTAATGCTGCAGGGACAGTGCAAAGGGTCTAAAAAACTTTAACTATAGGTTCAACTTTTGTCGCAGTGCAGCAGAAATGAACTGAGATCAGGAGTGTGTGCCAATCCAATAAAGGCTTACTGGCCTCACCCACCACCAACGTCTAAAGACCATGAAGGCTGAGGTTAATAGATTTGTCAAAAAACTAATTCTCCTATTTCAAACCAACAACCAGTGAGTTTTTTTTTTACAACTGTTCTTATGCATAGCAAAACAGCCTGTCTCCATGACTCAGAGAAGTCCTCTCACATTTAATAATTTCTTTATTCCTAAAATCAATGGACTGTAGGTGGCCTGAAAGTGATCAAACTCCAAGCACAGTTTCCTCAGATTGGCAGGGAAGTTAAAACTTAGGTTTTCCATAGATGCACACTGTAATTTTATCTTTTCTTTTCTGACAGTATCCACAAAAACCAGATATCTCAGGGAGTGAACAAGGATTTAAATGATGGTGTGCAACTGCAGTTAAAAGCCAAACCCATCCGTCAACCGTCCATCATCTTCCACTTCTTTTGGGGTTGAGTCGCAGAGGCAGCAGGCTAAGCAGACAGGCCCTTCCCTCCAGCGTGCCCTGAAATTCCTCTGGGTTCTCCTTCTGAGCCACCTCAACTGGCTTCTCTCGATGTGGAGGAGCAGCAGCTCTACGCCGAACCCGGTCCTTGATGACTGAACTTCTTACACTATATCTGTGGAGGAAATTCATCTTGCAAGCTTGTATCCATGATCTCATTGTTTTGGTCACTACACTCGTGCCATAGATGAGGGTGGAAATATACAATGACCGGTAAATTGAGAGTTTTGCCTTTCAGCTCAGCTCAGCTCTCTCTTCGACACGACATACCAGTAAAGCACTCACACTATTGCAGATGCTGCACCAGTTCCCATTTGATCTCCCACTCAATTTTCCCTTATTTATGGACAAGAGCCAGAGATGCTTAAACTCCTTCACTTGGGGCAGGACCTCATCCCAGAGAGAGAAGGCACTTTACCCTTTTCCGGCTCAAAACCATGGTCTTGAATTTGGAGGTACCGGCCCCCTCACACTCGATTGTGAACTGCTCTAGTGAAATCTGGAAGTTCTTGGTCTGAAGCCAACAGAACCACATCATCTGCAAAAGGTAGAGGTGTTGAGATACTTGTCTGTGCTTCGAAATTCTATTCATAAAGGTTATGAACAGAATCGGTGACAAAGGGAAACCGTCAAGGAGTCCAACTCTCACCAGAAACGAGTCAGACTTACTGCCTGCAATGTGGATCAAGCTCTGACTGGGGTCCACATATAAGAAGCCAAACTGATCTGTAGATTCTAGCAAATGTTGCTTTGCTTGTCCTATAGAGCAGTAGACGCAGAAGATGATGCAGATTACTAATGGCAGAAAGGAAATGGAGGAAAAACAAAATCACAATAAATCATCAGATATACATAGAACATCTCAAATCATACAATAACGCTGTAAATTCCAGAAATGCATACTTCTCCAGAATCATCTCAGAACATAAAAATGATCCCAAAATTCTGTTTTCCACCATTGACAACATTCTTAATCATACCTCTACTGCACTTCAGAAAACCCCCTTAAACACTCTGTGTGAGGAGTTCGCAGAACACCTCAGAGGAAAGGTAGACACCATCAGATGCATGGACTAGTTTTTCCAGGTCCTGCTGAGACATCAGATCTTTTATCCTTGAGATATTCTTAAGGTGATAGTAGGCGGATTTTGTGATTGCCTTAATGTGTTTTTCAAAGTTTAGGTCTGAGTCCATCACTATACCCAGATTTCTGACGTGGTTGGTGGTTTTTAGGTGTATGTACTGAAGCCCTGTGGTGACCTTCATTCTTTTCTCTCTGCTCCAAAGACAATTACCTCCGTTTTGTTTTTGTTCAACTGCAGAAAATTGTGGCACATCCAGTCATTAATTTCCTCAATGCATTTGTCAAGAGCTTGTACAGGCCCTTGGTCTTCTGGTGACATTCTAATATATATCTGTGTGTCATCTGCGTAGCTATGGTAACTTATATTGTTGTTATTTGTTACCTGTGCCAGTGGGAGCATATCGATGTTAAACTGAAAAGGTCCCAGGATGGAACCCTGGGGAACCCCACATGTAATTCCCATCTGCTCAGATGTAAAGTTACCTATTGACACAAAGTACTTCCTGTTCTCTAAGTACGTTTTGAACCAGTTTAGTACAGTGCCAGAGAGACCCACCCAGTTCTCCAGTCGTTTGAGTAAAATAATGTGGTCAACAGTATCAAATGCAGCACTGAGATCCAGTAAAACTAACACTGACATTTTTCCACTGTCGGTATTCAAACGGATGTCATTGATGACTTTGGTCAGAGCAGTCTCAGTGCTGTGGTGCTGTCTAAAACCTGACTGAAAGACGTCATAGCAGTTGCTTTGTCTTAAGAAGTCATTTAGCTGATGAAAAACAGCCTTTTCAATGATCTTACTTAAAAATGGAAGATTGGAGATGGGCCTGTAGTTGTTCATTTGTGTCTTGTCCAGGTTGTCTCTTTTCAGCAGGGGTTTAATTACAGCTGTTTTCAGGGGCTCTGGGAAAACACTCGACATTAAAGATGAGTTCACAATCTGTAACAGATCTGACTCCAAGATCTTTGAGACCTTTTTGAAAAGCCTGTGGGCAGGATGTCTAAGCAGCAAGAGGAGGAGTTCAGTTGACGTAAGATGTCCTCCAGATCTTTGCTGTTTATGAGATAAAACTGTTTCATGGTGTATAAACAGATTTTACGTGGACACTGTACATAACCTGAATCTGCCGTTAATGAACCAACCGCTTGTCTAATATTTTGGATTTTGTCTGTGAAGAACGTGGCAAAGTCATTGCAGGCCTTGGTGGAATAGAGTTCAGGTGCTACTGACACAGGAGAGTTTGTTAGCCTGTCGACTACAGCAAATAATGCGCAAGCACTATGACTATTTCTGGTGATGATGTCAGAAAAATATGACTTCCTTGCATTCCTCAGTTGTAAGTTATAAGAGTGAAGTTTCTCTTTATAGATGTCAAAATTAACCTGAAGTTTTGTTTTTCTCCATCGGCGCTCGGCTTTTCGACACTCCCTTTTTTCATTTCTCACCAGTGTGGAATTTCTCCATGGAGACTTTTTCCTTCCAGAGATAACCTTCACCTTAGTGGGAGCAATAGTATCCATAACATTTAATATCTTAGCATTAAAGCTGTTGACAAGTTCATTGACTGAACCCCTTGACAGGGCAGGTGTTAGAGAGAAGACCTGGTTAAAGATCTCACTAGTGTTTTCATTTATCCATCGTTTTGTGATAACCTCTGTTAAAACATTTATGTGAACCGAAATTCATACTCTCAAAGAAAACACAACAATGGTCAGACAAGCCCACATCACGCACATTAATCTTGGAAATGCCCAGACCCTTCGAGATCAGTAAGTCCAAAACATGACCCTTATTATGTGTGGGCTCTGTTATATGCTGAGTCAGCCCAAAGTTGTCCAGAGTGTTACTCAGGTCTTTAGACCCTTTGTTCTGGGGATTATCAACATAGATGTTAAAATCACCAACAACAATTATACAGTCAAAATCAACACAGATTATAGACAGCAGTTCAATAAAATCATCATTTAAGTCAGCACAGTAATTTGGAGGCTGATAAATGTTAAGAAACATGGCTCTAGATGAGGCCTTCAGCTGTACAGCAACATATTCAAAAGGAACACTTCCAAGAGACAACTGCTTACACTGGAATGATTCATTAAATAAAACAGCAACTCCTCCACCTCTCCTGTTCTGTCTGGCCTGGTTGACAAAACTAAAGTTGGGAGGGGTTGATTCAATTAGAGAAACATTTGCTATTCTGATCTAACATTGTTTCAGTTAAAAACATAAAATCAAGGCTGTGCTCACTGATAAGATCATTGCTTAAAAATGTCTTCCCTACTATAGACCTGACATTTAATAATGCCATCTTAACAGGATTAAGAGTATTATTGTGCCCCTTGTGTTTTGGGGCGGGCTGTGTACAGCGTATGTTTACTTCACTTAAAAACCTTTTAGAATGCAGCGCTCTGTGTTTTGACATAACTACATTCCTTCTGTTACTTATAAGTACGGAAATGATCAAACCTTCTAATGAAAGCAGCTGAACCCTCATCAGGCTCGGTGGGCCCACCTCTTCAAGCACTACAACTTCCACATCTCATACTGACCTGGCTCCAAGAACGGGAAGGCTGACGCGCTCTCCCGCCGCCACTCCCAGGATCCGACACCCAGCCCGCCTGCCCCTATCATCCCTCCAGACAACGTTTTGGCAGCGCTCCACTGACCTTTAGAGGACTCCATCCACGTGGCCCAGGTTCTGGAACCGGCCCCACCCGAAACCCCGCCTAACCGTCTCTTTGTCCCAACCAGCTGCCGCCAAGAGGCTCTACTGTGGGGTCACTCCTCTCCAGTGGCTGGTCACACTGGGGTCACCAGAACGCTCCAGTTTCTTCGCCACGCTCTATGGTGGCCGACCATGGCAAGGGATGTTGGCAGCTTCGTCGGCACCTGTTCTGTCTGCGCCAGAGCCAAACCCTCGACTCAACCTAGGTCCAGGCTGCTCCCCCCCCTTCCGTTTCCAGCATGGCCATGGTCGCATATTGGGGTGGACTTCATCACCGGCCTGCCCGCCGCCGATGGCTTGACCACGATTGCAACCTTTGTGGACCGCTTTTCCAAGGCAGTCCACCTGGTTGCTCTTCCCGGACTACCCACGGCCAAACGGACCGCCGAGCTCCTCCTTGGTCATGTGGTGCGCCTCCATGGCTTCCCCCTGGATATCGTCTCTCACCGAGAGCCCCAGTTTACTGCCAAATTTTGGAGGGCCTTCAGGCTCAGCTCATAACAGCCGTGCCTAATGGTCTCCTCTCCAACCATTGGCTAGATACTTTCCCTCAGGGATTCCAAAGCCAACGCACCCATTTCATCCTCGCTCAGTCATCGTTTTCTCTTTCATGACTAAAAGCTCTAGATCCGCGTTTCTACGCACGAACTCACCTCTCCAGTCCGGACCAGGATCCCAGCCTCGTCCCGACCGCCGCTGGTCCATCTGCGTCCTCGCCATCTGCGTGTGGAACAATGCAAAACCCCAGCTCTGACGGCCGCCCGTCCAGAGGCTCCTGACAGAACCACAGAACAGAGACGGCCCTTTTAAAGATTTTAGATTAAATTATGATGCTCAGAAGATGACAGTGTTGGTTCTACTGGATCTAATACAGTGGACCACACTATTCTTTTAACTTGTT
Organism: Valencia hispanica; assembly: GCA_963556495.2. Classification (NCBI taxonomy): domain Eukaryota; kingdom Metazoa; phylum Chordata; class Actinopteri; order Cyprinodontiformes; family Valenciidae; genus Valencia; species Valencia hispanica. Next base: position 8,036,236 of record OY747708.1, on the reverse strand, counting down.
TAAAACAGATTGGCGTCTCTGGTGCTGTTCATAAATGGCTCACATCATATCTTACAGACAGGACTTTTATGGTAAGTTTAGATACCTGCTCCTCTAAGGTCCACAAGATTACATGTGGTGTGCCCCAGGGTTCGATTTTAGGTCCAGTGCTTTTTAACGTTTATATGCTCCCTCTTGGCAGTGTCATCAAAAGTTAACTTTCACAGTTATGCTGATGATACACAGTTGTACATCTGCATGTCTTCCGATGACACACGCCCAATGGATGCACTTTTTAACTGCATTTTAGACATTAAATCTTGGATGGCAGAAAACTTTCTCCGACTTAACCAGGACAAAACTGAAGTTTGAGTCATCGGTCCTGAGGCTCAGAGAGAGAAACTTTTTTTTTTTTTTTTTTACAATTTTGTTTATTGTTTTTTTTTTACATTTGTATAAAACATTCAACAACAATCGATTTAACCCCCCACCCGGAGACACAGATCTCAGCAGGTCAGAAATTTAAACTTAAAATAAACCTAAAACAAAACTCATAACACCATTAAACATTGATGCACCCACCAATTTATTAAAAATACATGTATATATTTGTATAGACCCTTATGTATGTAATTTGCAGTGTATATACCCAGAATATAGCTTGCTATTATGTAAAAAAGCAAGTAAACAGGTAATCTAAAATTTGTAGCCCTATACATACATATACACACAGTTATACACACACACACACATACTGTAAATGCACACCTAACCAAAGACACATAAAAGAAGAATAAATAAAAACTACAATAAAGAAAAATATACAAGTATAGTCATCCTCCTTTCTTTTCATCCCTTCCCAGAATTATCTTCTCTTTTTTATATTTTATAACTTATTCATTTATTTTCTCCTCTAGCCTTGACACAAGATTAAACTTTACTGAGATGTGAATGGGTCAGTAAAAGTTATTGTTTGGTCGGTGGTATCTACAGTCAGATTATTTACAAATTTTAAGAATGGGATCCACATTTCATAAAACTCCTCAACTTTACCCCTCACGATGTAGGTTAATTTTTCTAATGCCAGAGAGTGGGACATTTCTTTTATCCATTGGGTACAGTTTGGTCTCTGGATTTTCTTCCAATTCAGAGCTATTACTCGTTTAGCTTGTATCAAACAGAAATCAATTAGTTTATGTTTCTTTGCGTTTATAGGAACATCTTTAGGGTATATATGCAGTATACATAATGTGGGATCAACAGGGACAGTGCTTGCCATTAACTTAGAGATCAATTCTACAACTTCCCTCCAAAACATCTGGAGCTTCCCACACTCCCACATACAATGGAGCATGGTGCCCGTTTCCTCATTGCATTTAATGCAAGTGTCTGGAATGTTACGATTAAAACGATGTAATTTAGCAGGTGTAATATAAGTCCTAAACAACCATTTATACTGTAGCAATCTACCCCTGGTGCTTATTGTTTGGGTTTGAGACAGAAGGCATGTCCTGTGCCAATCCTCTACAGAGATATCAGACCTAAGATCATTCTTGCATGCAGACAGAAACAAGTGGGAATTTTCTTTCGAACCTGCTAAAAGTATATTATAGAAACCAGACAATTGGCCTCTGCCATACAGATGGTTTATTGTATATTGCTCAATAATGGACAGTGAGGGTTCTATAGTAGATTTAGTTTGGGAACTTATAAAGTTCCTTATTTGTAGATATTTGAAAAAAAGCTTCCTTGGAAGATTATATTTTTCTACTAGTTGTTCAAACCACATCATAGTACCTACATCATATAGATTTCCTATCCTGATCAACCTTTGTCCATCCAATGTTTGAAGCCCATGTCATTTCTCCCTGGCTTAAAACAATCATTCCCCCAAACCGGCGTGAAGTTTGAGAATTTAATTGTCTGGTTTAGAAAGGTGTGTGCCTCATGCCAGATTTGTAAAGTGTTTTTAAGTAATGGGTTATGCGTGTGTTTCTTAAGTGATTGTGTTTGTGACGAATACATGTATAAGTACAGAGGAAGTCTAATCTTATTGTCCTCCATCTCCACCCAAGTTGGAACCTCTCTAGTGGTAAAGTAAAACATAGCTGCCCTAAGTTGGGCTGCCCAAAAATAAATCTTCATGTTTGGTACTTTAAGGCCCCCCCGATCATAGGGTAGAAAAAGGAGAGAGAGACGCAGTCTTGGACGTCTATTGTTCCAAATAAAGCAGGAAAAGCTTTTTTTTAATGATGAGAAATAGAAGGCTGGCAGAGGAGGAGGAATTGATTGAAACAGATATAGGAATTTAGGCAAGATCGACATTTTAATAATATTAATGCGCCCTATCATTGACACAGGCAGTGGGCTCCATCTCTGTAGTAATTATTCTACCTCTTTCATCAGAGGATCATAATTGTTTGTAACAACATTTTCAAAGTTGGGTGTTATTTTTATTCCCAGATAAGTAAACCCTTCTGGGGCATAAGCAAATTGTGTGGGAATTGTCGGGCATTCTCTCTCGTCCCTGTTTAGTAATAGTAGAGCACTCTTACCGCTATTCATTTTGTATCCAGAGACCTCTCCAAATATCTTGAGTAGTTTATTAAGAGACCCTATAGAAGTCTCTAGGTTTGTCAGAAACAAAACAACGTCTTCTGCAAAAAGCGCCAGACGATGCTCAGTCTCTCCTATCTTTATGCCTGTAATTTCAAGAGATTGATGTATTGCGATGGCCAGGGGTTCGATGGCAAACAGGAATAATAGAGGTGACAGTGGGCATCCCTGGCGTGTGGATCTACATAATTTAAAGGGCTTTGAAACATGACTATTTGTTATAATTTCTGCCATGGGCTCTGTATATAATATTCTAATCCATTTGAGGTATGCTTCCCCAAAACTGAATCTTTTAAGAACTTCAAAATGATATTCCCATTCAACCCTGTCAAAAGCCTTTTCGGCATCTAATGACAGAATTGCATGTCCTTTGGAATTGTTTTAAGAATATAGTATGTTTAACAATCTGCGTGTGTTATGGAATGCTTGTCTGCCCTGTACAAACCCGTTTTTGGTCAGTATGGATCAGATGTGGGACAATTTTTTCTAATCGTCTAGCCATGGCTTTACATAGAATTTTGGTGTCACATGACATTAAAGATATAGGGCGGTACGATGCTCTCTCAGCGGGGGATTTGCCCGGTTTTAATAAGAGAGAAATGATTGCTGATCTTAAGGATGGGGGTAATATTCCCTTTTCATAGGACTCATTAAACATCTCAAGAAGATATGGTAACAGTTTTCCTGCAAATTTCTTATATAGTTCTATGGGAAGGCCATCTGGCCCAGGGGCTTTCCCACTATTCATACCTTTCAAGGCTTCTATTAGTTCCTCAATACATAAGTTTTTTTCAAGAGTGCTCATCACCTCTTTGGTCAAAGTCAGAAATTTCAGATGATCCAAGAAGCTATTTTGCTTTTCTCTGTTATCAGGGTACTCAGATTTATACAAATCTTCATAATATTTTGAAAAAGCATCATTTATTTCAACAGGATCGATAAGGCCCTTCCCATCTTCTAATTGAATAAAATTAATAGCTCTGTCTGTCTGCATTTTTCTGATGCTCCATGCCAACAGTTTGCCAGCCTTCTCCCCCTGGTCATAATCTGACTGTTTTACCCGCATCAAATTCGAGGCTATTTTATTTGTAGTTAGCTCATTATATTGTGATTTTAATTGTAGTAGTTCCTGCTGTTTCTCCGGACCGTCACTGTGATAGAGTTTTTGTTCGAATTCCCAAGTTCTTTTTTCAGTAGTATTTAGTTGATCATAGTATATTTTGGATTTATATTTACTGTAACTTAATATCTGACCCCTTATAAAAGCTTTGAATGCCTCCCACTTAACTGATGCATTAGTTTCATTTGTATTTAGAGAGAAATATTCATCTATTTTCTCTTCAAGAAATTTGACAAAGTCAGGATATTGCAGCCCTCTGGATTGAAATCGAAATCTTGGTGGTGATAAAAATATACTAGATACCTGCAACGTTAGTGATATTGGAGCATGGTCAGACAACAAAATACTATCGTACCAACATTTCTCAGTTTTTGATAATAGGCTATTAGAGATAAGAAAATAATCAATCCTAGAGCATGTTTTATGGGTTGTTGAAAAGCATGAATATTCCTTTTTATTAGGGTTGAGATATCGCCAAATGTCTATCAAATTTAACTCATTCATAAATTTCTTGATTATTTTTTCTTGATTGTTGATGAGAAGTGTCAGTTCCAGTAGCGCGATCCTGTACTGGCTCCAACACGCAGTTGAAATCACCACCTATAATACATTGACCAGGGTAGGATGATAAAGAAAGAAAAAGGTTTTGATAAAAGGAGGGTTCATCGCTGTTAGGCGCATATACACTTACTAAATTAATCTGGGAAGATACCAAGGTGCCATTGAGTATAATATACCTCGCAAGAGGCTCTATGAATTTGTCTTTTAACTGGAAAGGGATTGTTTTATGGATTAATATAATGACACCTCGAGCATGAGAAGTAAAGCACGCTGAGTGAACTTGTCCTGGCCACCTTTTTGTAACACTTTTTGACATTATCTTTAGTCAGATGCGTTTCCTGCATAAAAATTATATTAGATTTCATTAGCCTGATCCTGTTTAGTAGCTGTTTAAGTTTTACTAATTTATTCAGTCCTCTTGTGTTCCAGCAAGAGATCCTTAACTCTGAACCATTAACCATGGGATATAATCTTGTTATTTTAAATTCCTCATTGATTCAGGATGACATAAACTAAACAATGCAGAAACAGAAAAATAAATGAAAAAATAAAAGGGTAAAAAGACAAGCATAAAAACAGCGTGGTGAGATCCCAACCCCCTATAGAACCCCCTTATGCGCTTTCCCAAACAGAGCGCATGTGAAGAACACAATGAGCTGTTAACCCTGGTTATGCAGAAACGTTTGATCCACCAAAGGAGGAGCTATGTGTACCATATACCGCCACATACCTTTATTGGCTCGCTCACTAATTGAGTAAGAAAGGAAAACATCAAATAAATTAAAATAAAATCGACTGTGGACTCGAATCCCAGCGTTTTTTGTTGTTTTTTTTGTTTGTTTTTTTAAAGGGGAAAGTTAAAGTGAAACAAGGGATCAAATAAATGAGGAAGAGATGGGGAGCGGAAAGGTAAGACGTAATGTAATTACTTACAGCCCTTCACACGCAGTTCCGTCATTATTAAAGTGTTTTCTGAATATTATTGTCCATACTTAAATTTACCCGCCGTTGGAGATGGTTTCCCACTCACTTTTCTGGGCGTGGAGATTTTCCTGAAGCCGGCTGCATCTTCTGGAGAAAGTTCTTTGCTTCAGCGACCGCCTTAAAGATCTGACGTTGATCCTCGTGCGTAATTACCAGGTGCGCTGGGTAGAGCATCCCGTAGCGGACATTCAGGGCTCGAAACTGGGCCTTTACGCAGTCAAACTGTCGCTGGCGTTGACGCGTCTCTTTCGATAAATCCGGGTAGAAGCTGATCCGATGATTCTCATACTGGAAATCTCTCAGTCTCCTGGCTGCTGTCAGCATCTTCTCGCGGTCCTTATAGTTCAGAAGTTTCATGATGATGGTTCTGGGTGCTGTGGAACGGTTTGGGTCCACCTGACCGATCCTGTGTGCCCTCTCAATGACCAGGGATAGCGTGAGTGCGTCGCCCAGCACTTTAGGAAGCCAGTTTTCTAAGAAGTTGCACATGTCTGGCCCTTCAACTTTTTCAGGGAGACCAACTATTCTTAGATTGGATCGCCTTGCCCAAACGTCCTGGTCCTGGATTTTATTTGTTACAATCTCCACCTTTTCTTCCAGCTGTTTGACTTTTTGTTGAAGCGCTGTTGTCCTCCATCTCTCCCATCCTCCCCGAGTGGGTCGACAGTTCTCCCTTAATGTTGTTAATAGCCTCCACCACATCAGCTGATTGTTTAGTGAAATCTTCTTTCAGTGCACGGGTTGCACAGAGTACATCTCTATTTGTTGGTGCGTCTTCCTCTTCATTAGGATTAGCATCATTGCTAACGCTACCTGAGGCCATGCTAGGAACAACGCTAGTAGTGTCTTTTTGCAAAGTCTTGGATGGTTGTTGTCCAGTTTTGGTATTTTTTGGAGGCATATTATCTGCCAAGTTCTCCCTTAAACACTTAGCCTGAATGTACTCGAGTCTTCTGTCGGTGTGACCAGTATTTTTCAGTTGATTATCAAGGAGCCAAGCTTACTGCGACTCACCAGTACGCCATAACCGGACGAGAGAGAAACTTTTACCAAAACTACAATCACTGTCTTTTAATCCCTCTTTACAAGTGAAGAACCTGGGCGTGATTTTTGACTCTGAGCTGACTTTTATTCCTCACATAAAAAATAGGACTAAAATAGGTTTTTATCAACTAAAGAACACCGCCAGAGTCCGCCCCATTCTCTCTCTGGCCAACACGGAGACACTGATGCATGCTTTTATCACCTGTAGGAATGATTACTGTAATGCCCTGCTTTTTGGTCTTCCCAAAAAGAGTATATCAGGTTTACAACTACTACAAAAATCAGCAGCACGTGTCCTGACGAAGACCAGGAGGCGGGAGCACATTACACCTGTCTTAAATTCATTGCATTGGCTCCCCGTATGTTTTAGGATCGATTTTAAGATTATTTTGATCATTTTTAAGTGTCTTAATGGTCTTGGGGCTTCTTATCTTTCGGAATTTCTTTTACCGTATTAACCTTTGCGGTCTCTGCGCTCCTCTGGCAGCCGTCTCCTTGTCATCCCTAAAGTCAGGACACACACGCATGGCGAGGCGTCTTTCTGTTATTATGGCCCTCACCTCTGGAACAGGCTGCCAGAGGACCTCAGGGCCGCAGAGAACGTTCATGTTTTTAACAGCAGGCTCAAGACTCACCTTTTTAACATAGCTTTTAACTGATTATTATTTATTAAAATCTGTTTAATTGCTCTGCATGTTTTATTTGATTAAATTCTTTTTAGTTTAGCTTTTAGCTGGCTATTTAACAATTATTGCTTCTGCTTTGCAGTTTTATTTGATCATATCTTATAATTGTTTTAATTTTAATATTTTAACTTACTTTAGTCTTCGTTCCAGTGTTTCCTCTGTGGGAGCCCTCTGCCTCGGGGGCGGTGGTCGACTGTGGCTGCCTTGGTGCTTTCCAGGTGGTGCTTGGGTGGAGGTGGGGGCATGGGCGTAACAATCGCGGGGTACGCGTGGGACATGTCCCCCGCACTTCCCGTGTCGGTGCCCTGCGTCCCCCGCACTTTTTTTCAGCCTTTACAGCCGTCTTAACCGTTAATATGTGGTAACGGATTTTTCCGAGCCGTGTTTGAACGCACCATAAGCTAACGCAGCCAGTGGGTCATTGTCAAGTGCTGGAGAAAGCAGAAAGAGCAGCGCAGCGCAACATGTCTAACAAGCCAGCTGCAGCCAGCAAAAGGCAACAAACTTTGGACAGTTTCTTCCATACAAGCTGTGTAAGTTGAGTTATGCTGTTGTGTGCAGATGACATTAGCTAAACGACGTGTTAGATACCGGCAGGTATCATCATTTTCAAAATATATTCGAAATCTTATTACTTGGTAACAATAGCACTTACATTTTCACACTGTTATGGAGGAAACTTAAGAGCAATTTCTTTTCAAAGAGATCACAGCCATGTCTTTACTCAAAATGGTTTAATACCAGTTTTAATTTTAATGTGGGTATGCGTTTTTAAAACATTTGGGGCGAAAACTGCAAGAATGTTAATTAACAATACTAATGTTGGGGTTTAGCTAAGCTATGTTACCTTGCTAGTTATGAACCCAATTCTCTTCCTTTTCCAAGTAGAGCTAGAGCTCACTATTGCTTTCCACATATTTGAAAGAAGTCCTTCGTACACAATATTAGTGATATTATCAATCTTTAAAAGGAAAGCGGGTGAGAAAAAATATCTATTCAATTCAATTCAATTCAATTCAAAATTACTTTATTAATCCCAAAGGGAAATTAAATGTTGTTGTAACTCATTATGCAAGTTCCTTCAAAGATTTGTTGTAGATGCTGATGGCTGTGGGTAGGGATGATCTCCTGTAGCCTCTGACTGAAGACGCTCTGTAGTTGTATGACAGTCTGATGTAGAGGATGCTCTGGATCTATGGTGTCTTCTTTTCAACTCATCAGGGTTTTGTGGCTGTAGTTGAGGTATTATTTGAGCTTTTGTGATGTTAATCAGCTGCTGCCAGTTGTAAACCACCTTGTTGCCATGGTTATGCATCATAACAAATGTCCAAAAATAAAAAGTATCAGCAAAAATCCTTCCAGCTGCACAGCATTCAAAACCGGAGAGAACAGTTGTCCACCAAAACAATGTTTCTACCAGAAATGGAATAATTAAATTTTTAAAAAAGAAAAAAATATGAACCAAAGTAACAGAGCTACTCCAACATGCTGCCACCTTGAGCGGCGCAATTCCGGAATCTATGGCATAAAGGGGGGCTTTGAGGTTATTTTTCACATTAATTTCACTGCCACTAATTCTATTTTTTTTTTTTATTCCACATTGTTTTTACCTTTATTTCCAGAATATAAAGGTCAGGGTTAGGGAGGAGGGATAACGCCAGAGGCCAGCAGCAGGGGAGAGGATGCAAGTTTTTCACAGGTAAAGAGAAATTACAATTGGCTAAGATAACAAGACATCAATTGCTAGGCAAAACTAAGCAGTTATCAGGACAGGGTTTTTAAAATTTTTTCAATATTGCTGTCATTCCCACTTCAGAAATATCTGTTTGTATTTTTATTGGTAGCTCAGGGAGAAAGCCTTGTGACAGGGCAAAAACCAGGCTGCAGAACTGACAGTCAGGCAGAAACAGAAGACCGTTATATAGCAGGAGATGAATCTTCTATAGCCGCTCTGAAGCCAGATCCCAAGACCATAATATTTCAGAGAGACTGGTATGAGAACTTCCCCTGGCTTCATTTCCTCCCAGGTGTTGAAGGAGTATTGTGCTTTTACTGTCGCAAAGTTTTTTTAAGAAAACATCCCAACTTGCTAAAAACAGAGAGCAAACATTCAGTTCCACTGGTTTTAAAAACTGGAAGAAGGCCCGTGAAAGATTTGCATTACACACTAGGTCAGAATGTTACAAAATACCCATGACAACACAAATCTATGAGACTAGATCCGTGGATGTGGAACCGTCTATTGTAAAGGCATCACAGCAAGAGGAAGCACAAACCTGTTTGTTAAAAATTATAAGTGCTGTACAGTTCTTGGCGAGGCAGGGTCTCGCTCTAAGAGGGCATGATGACACCGAAGGAAAGTTTGCTCAGTTATTGAAATATAAATCTGAGGATGACCCCCAACTAAGGAAATGGTTAAGTTCCAAATTTGACTACACAAGTCCCAAAATTCAAAATGAAATCCTAAATTTATTCAGCCACTCAATAATGTGTGAAATTGCAGAAAACATCAGGTCTCTTCCACAACTGCAGTTTTCTGTGATTGTTTTCCATTCATACGTGCGTCCACTGAGTTCCTCCAGTTTCCTGGATCTCACATCTCAGAGTGACTGCATGTCTCTCCTCCGTATACAACAGGCCCTTTGGGTTGCAGGATCACAATTGGCTTAGAAACTGTTAAACAACAAGACAAAACACAGTTTTCAAATGGAAAACTGACAAAAATGTAATTTGTTTGCATTAACAATATTGTGATCTGCAGGTAAAACACAGCTTACTTTGTTTTCTTGTGATAAAACTATAGATAAATAACTATTTACCATAACTCAAAAGTAGAGTTCTTAACATGGGACAAACAGAATGTTACAAATAGTTTAGTTAAACAGATACATTTTTTACTAAAACAATCTTTTCTGACTGAATATAAACATTAAAAAAATCACAACGTTATATAAACTAGTTTAGTTTCTGAGCTCCTTAACTCCATGATGAAGCTTTACTTCATCATGTCCAAGTGTTCATTTGGACCATCCTGTCCTTATTATCTCTGTCGTCTAACTCGAAGACAGCAAACGTCTTTTCAAACAGCTGGCTGAATATTTCTTTACTAAAACTTGTCTTTGCTTTAAATAACAAAATCACAGTGAGAACTTAAAATATGACTATTTGACTACAAACATGGAGTAGTTTATTTTACATTTTTTATCGGTTTTATTGTTGTCCTGGACTAATCACTTTATTAGAGGACTTTAATCAGACCCATATGGATGTAAAAAGACAGTCTTGTTTAAGATGGATCGGTTTTGTCACATTTAATGGACTACAAAGGGGTGGGTTACACATTTTATCTCCTTTTGCAGCGGTGTGTGTGTGTTGGCAAAAGCACTCGTGGCTACAGTTATGACCGTATCATTGATTGGCATCCATAATTGAAATCCCAAGACTCTTAGCTTTCTAATGATATAAAATATGTATAAGTTCATAGAAGTTAGAAGTCAGAGTTTCAGTGGATTTCAACCAGCAACAGGGCTAGCCCTGAATGCGGGCCATTGGAACACTAGCGGGTAAGCCATCGATCCATCCATTGTCTATGCCACTCGTGGGGATAACTAAACCAGCACACTCATGTAACAGTGATTAAACAGCTTTTTAACCACTGAGGAAAAATATTACTGAATTACTGAAAATGTTTTGGTCCCCCTCACTTCTGAGATGATGGTTATGTCCTTGGGTGGGGGTACCAGTCCTCCCTCCTCTGGGCTCCCTGGGTCAGAGCCTTGGCTGCTGCTGCCGATGCAGATGTCTCCCATGATGACGTTTCCTGGCTCATCTGTACTCAGCCCGCTTTGCTTTTGTCTATTGTTGCTTTTATGGGTGTGCGTGCATTTGGGGGGGGGGGGGGGTGTATAGCTGTGGTCATGATTTTTACTTTTGGCTTTTGGGAAAGGGGGAGTTTGTGGGTTATTTTTAATCTGTAAAGCACTTTGAGAAGCTTTGTTGTGGTTTGAAAAGCGCTTTATAAATAAAGTTTGATTTAATAATCTCATTGTTAAAGATTTCCATTACTGGATATCTTGTTCTCTGCTATATCTTTTATCTAGAATGACAAAATATTTTTACAGTGGGTCAACTGCCTCCATGTCATTATTAATATAATTATTATGATAAATTGTCATCGCTCACCTGGCGTTTAGGGTTATGCGGCATCCTGTAAATCAAGCATATAAATGTAGTAAAACAGACTAGACTGAATTCGATATTTAATGCAAAGTGGGACATAAATGTAAAGTTTGTTTCAAAATGCAGACATATCAGTATCAGTACTTGTGGAGAATAAAAGAGATCATGTTGCAGTGACACCGTCTGGACGTAGACGTGTATTGTACATTTGAGACTAGCTGCTCCTGCAGGAGTTCACAAAACATTTGTACTGTAGCAACTCATGTTGGCCCACTTGAGCTAACAACTAAATTTTAAAGATATGTGTTTTAATCATTTGATAAAGTATACAAGGAATGCATGGCAGTTATATGAGCAAGTGAATACATATACAACATGAATATATGAAAAATACCTTGAATCTAAAAAATGCTTTCTATTTATTAAATACTGGAACCATATTATATATTCATAACCATATTTTAATATTCAATTATAAATGATTAAAGCAGAGATTTCAGGTTGTAAATTCCCCAAAGCATTATATTTAAACTTAATACATTTAGTTAATTCTTTAACTTACGTTTTCTTGTCTCATTAGATATGATTTTTATTCAATGTTACAATGGTAACAGCTAATTAAAAGGTTTGTCCACCAGGAAACAGGTTTGCTCAAACATAGCTAATTAAAACTACAAAATTCAATAAATATTTATACCAATGACAATTAAAAGCTCCAAATCGTGATAGTCATAATAAACGATAAAACAAAATAAAAAATAGCTGATTCGTCAGAGTTTAATAATGCCCTCTTGTGACCATATGTCGTAACTACAGCTTAACTATAGTATGAATGAACTGGATCAAGTATATAGTCCTACATCCTAGTAGGTGAACATTGTGCTTTACACTTATGGCCTTGTATTTGTGCCACCAACCTCAAGACTTAAAAGCACACACCACAAATTATTGTTTGTTCATATAGATATCACATCAGCCTCACTGCATGCTCGGGTTGGTTGCACAAAAATAATGCCATATTAGGACAGGTAAACCTAAATTGTATATTCAGAAATAGACTACACTGAAAATACGTAAACAGTGCTTTGATAGAGTGGACCTAAACCTTGGGCCTCACAGCTTACAGTCCTGCATGTTTCAGATGCAACCTCTGTTCCAGCACACCTAGTTTGCCCTACCTCCTCAATATGATGAAGGCCAGCAGAAGCTTCAGCAGAACAGTGGGCCCTAAAGACCAGAGATAAGAAAGATTGCTCTATAATAGGTTACAGAACAATACATCCATCCATGATCTAGTTCAGCTTGTGCTAGCAGGGTCTCAGAGTGGCTGGTTCCTATCTTCATCTTCAGTCATTGGGCAAGAGGCGGGGCACACCCAAAGAGAACCTCAAAATCTTGAGCTATGCAATCTCCAGTTCTGCCTCCTTTCTTTTCCTCACTGGCACTGTCTCTAAACCATACAGCATTGCTGATGTCACAAGTGTCTTGTACACTATCCCTTTCATTCTTGCTGACACCGCACCAAACACTTTTCCCTACCCATTCCAACCTGCACCAACCTACCTCTTTTCCACACTCTCGATTGCTTTGGACCGTTGACCCCAAGTACTTAAAGTCCTCTACCTTCTTTACTCCTACTCTGTGTAACATCACCATTACAGTTGTGTCCCACTCATTTACAGACATGCGTTATGTTTAATCTTCGTTCTGCTCTTTTCCAGTACATATCTCCATCTCTGTAGTAAAGGCAACATAGAAACACAGGACAAACAACCATGCAGACACGCTCTAGGCCAACCTGAATAATGCCAAAACAGGGCGCATGTTGCCACCTACTGTCGCGGAGTCGAACGCACTTCATTCATCCATCCATCCATTTTCTGTACCCGTCCATCCTATGCAGGGTTGCGCGGGCTGGTGCCTATCTCCATCAGGTACGGAGCGAGAGGCAGGGTACACCCTGGACAGGTTGCCAGTCCATCACAGGGCAACGCAGAGACATACAGGACAAACAACCATGCACGCACACACTCATACCAAAAGGGCAATTTAGAGAAACCAACAGTCATGTTTTTGGACTGTGGGAGGAAAAACCTGAGTACCCAGAGAGAACCCACACATGCACAGGGAGAACATGCAAACTCCAGGCTGGGATTTGAACCAAGGACCTTCTTGCTGCAAGGCAACAGTGCTACCAACTCGATTATTGCCATTGCTCAATTTAGATGTTCATGTAAACACACTGACTCATACCTAAAGACAATTTTGAGTAATCAGTTCATCCAAAAATCATGCTTTTGGGACTGTGGGAGGAAGCCGGGGTACTCGGAGAGAACCCACGCATGCACAGGAAGAAAATGCTAACTCCATGCAGAAAGACCCCAGGCTGGGATTCGAACCTGGGACCTTTTTGATGCAAGGCAACAACTGTTCCAATGTGTAGCTATCAGAACAATACAGTTCAATCAAAAAAAAATGTGTACAATTGAACTCTAACAAATTACACACGCCAAAAACATTTTGAAACAAAAAACATTTTGAAACGATTTTTAGCAACACAATTTCTTTTTTTGTGCAATAGATTGTGGGATTCTTTGATCTCTTTAAGTTATCAGCATCCTAAATAGCCAGAGCAAGGACACCTCTGGGCGGGCGTTTGAAAACTAATTTGTCTTATGAATGGGACAGTACGTTTACCCACCGCTTATGGCGATTCACATTTTTGTGAGTGCAAAAGTACAGGGGGGAAAAAACACATTAAACACAGTTGTTTCACTTATTATCCTCCCCGGATTAACATTCCGCCCTTTAACAATTCCACAACAGCCCTGTTGTTTAGCAGAAAGAACTCCAGGTCATTTATCTGTTTATGCAGTGGAGATGTTCGCTATTTCATTTAGTCTTCAGTGGATGGAACAAAATAGAATTAAAAAAGGAATTATATGTACAGATTCGCTGTCGGTATTAATGTATTATGTCTACCAAAAGTAGAACGGATATATTATATGAAATATATGAGACCTTGTTTAAATTAAAAAAATTGGAAACAGAAATTAAATTTTATGGGTACCAGCACATAGAGGAGTAGAAGGAAACGAAAGGGAGGATATTATGCAAAAAAGGCAATTAGGGAAAGAACAATAATTGATGTTGCATATAGTGTAGCTGAAATTAAGGCTATTATTAAGGTACAGATAATGGAAGAGTGGCAAAGAAGTGTGAAAAATAAGAGAAAGGAAGACAGGTATTTCAAATATAAGGGAAAGCAGGAAAATGGAAAGATATAAGAATGAATAGAGAAGATAAAAGAATAATATCACGATTAAGAATGGGACATACGGGACTTAATAGTACTCTTCATTTGATAGAGAAACATCCAACAGGTATGTGTGGATGTGGAGTGGAGAGACAGACAGTAGAACATGTAATTTGTAATTGTCTTAAAAATGTAGAAAGTAGAGAGAAACTAAAAGAAATTGGGGGTGGAGGAATAAATGTAAAGAATTCACTAAATGGTGAAGAAAGGAAATATAGGTTGGTGATTGAGTTTCTAAAACAAAGTGGTTTATTGAAGAAAATCAAATTTTGTTTTCTTTTTGTTTTTTGTTTTTCTCGCTCTTGTACTCTGACCCACACTCCAGTACAGTAGGTGGCGGAAATGCACCCAAACGTTAGATGCCACCCGCCAATAAACAAGAAGAAGAAGATGTGTAGCGTTGTTTTGCTAGGAGCTGTTCTCTTATTTCGGGGCCATGAGTGCTGAAAGCGGTGATGGAGCTATGTCTGTGCCTTTACGAAATGTATTAAACTCTATTCAGTGTATCAGAGACCGAGTCAGAGGTAAATATGTCAAGTTATTAATAGGCAGGAATAAAAAAAACAACTGCTACATGCTAATATTAAGCTAGCAACGAAAGCAGCATGGGGTGTATTTACCTACCCAAGGAAATCCGTTTTCTTTTCTGTTTGTTAGCTTGTCTGCTATCAGTCTGTCAACTTTTGTTTACCCCAAGGTTTTGCTTTTAATATTTCATAGATCCAATCCCAGCAGAAAATACGACTTATTTCTAAGCCATGATGTTTAATTAAAAAAATTACAATTCAACTAAATATTCTCTCTATTTTTATTTTTTAGATGGAGAATCAAATGAATCGGACGGAGCCTTTAACCTCTCCAACTTCTGGGACACTTTGAGTTGAGTTACCTTAACAAAACTAAAAAAGATTTAAGCAGTTGTTTCAAGACCCAGTGTAGCTTAAAGTGACTTTCTTTAAGCTACATCATTACCCATTATAGTGAAGCTTTAGTTTACTTTTACATGCAAGTATTATCTCATCTCTATTGAATATTTAAAAAATCTTCACTAACTGTTTTTCCCCCTTTTCCTCAGACCAGGCAGTGATGGCAGTGTCCCAGGAAGCAACTAAGCTCAGCCTGGCCTTCTCAAGACCTCCTCTGCCATCTTTACAAGTCAGTCTGTTGTTTTCAACATGAATAATCATATCCTTACCCATAATTCTGCTATAAAAGAAACACACTAATTTCTTTAGGGCTCACAAAGAGAGCATACAGAAAAGACAGTCAGTTCATGCAGTAACTAAAGCATCTTATTTCTAATTATTTTAACTAGCTGTGCATATAATTTCTTGATGCAAATCAGTTTTTTTAGGAATTGTGGTTGATTTTCTACCTCTGGAACTGGCATATAAATGTATAATGTCATAAAAACGTACTTCCATGTGTTGCAGGATGGAGAAAAGCTGTCAGAGTCCATATTAAAGAGCATCCTGACACTGTCTACTGTGTATTACTGGCTACCCAAAAGCCAAGGTGACTCTTATGCTGTGTATTGTGAGATTTAAATTTTTTTATAATAGTAAAATAAAATAGATCTGAGTTATGAATAATAGACAGCTGATTTTGTATTTGTCTCTAAAGTTTCAGTTGATAGAGTATTTAAGTCCTCTCCGTGTCTCAGGGGTGACTCTACGGCGACAGGTCAGGGACGCTACTGTGGAGGTCCTGGAGGGAGTGGCACAGCTTCTGGAGGTCATTCTCGGCTCACCACTGCAAAGGTGCACACACCACATTCACACAAACACTGTGGGGGGGGGGATTACAAAGCAATGCACGTTTAGGCTGTTTTGCTAAGGCTGTTTGCTTTTTATTTTCACTGGATTCCCAAGTATATTGCATTAGACGTATATCCCCCATCAAGTCCAGCAGATTGGAGGAATTTTCACTTATATTTGCGCCATAGTTGTCATCTTACACCCCTTACAGCCATCTCTGTCTGACTTGTGAAGGGACTGAAATAAATAGGGTTAAAGTCAATCCGCACAATGGCACATCCATCCAATATTGCAGGATTCTCCTCTTTGGTCTTCCTCATGAATCCCATGCAAAGTAAGTCTTTCTGTAGCTCTTCTCCCCTGGCTCTGGAATTCACTCCCAGTGGACTCTTAAACCACAACTCTCTCCTTGTGCTCAGATCCAGATTCCCAAAGTCCTGCTTTGTTCTATGTTTAATTTTAATTAGTTTTTCTTGCTTTGTATGTACAGTGTCCTTGGTTTTTGTCTTGCTCCATCTTACATCTCTGAGCTGCTGACAATTTACTCTTCTGCCAGACGGTTGAGCACTAGCTCTGAAGTGCTTCTAGTAGTCCCAATAACTCAGTCTACCTCCTCATTTAAAAGCCTCCCAGAGTTTAGAGCACTTCCGGTCCCAACTTAAAACATATATTTCTGTGCTTCTTTTATTTTTCTGTGTTGTCCGTCTATTTGTATCTGCAGTATCCAGTGTTGTTGTTATTATAATTGTGTTATGTTGTTCAGCACTTTGGGGCAGCCTTGACTGCAATAAATGTGCTATACAAATAAATTTGCACTTGACCTTTTAGAAAATATACTTCTAAATAAAAATGAGTGTTATTTGATAATCAGATGTTTATTTTCAAACATCTGCTTTAAAACTGTTTGGTATGAGTGATCAACATCAGTATGCCTGTTTGTTTTTCTGCTGACCTATGCAGGAGAAGATTTGATGAACTCTTTCAGCTTCTTACTTCCAAATTAAACCAAAACAAAGACCTCCTAACTTTTTTTTCCTTTAGCCGAGTTCATGTTATGTTACAATGTTGGTTTAAAAAAAAGATATATAGCTGGTTAAGCCAATTTTCCGGCATCATTGGTTAAAATAAAATCAGTGATGATCATCAGAAAAAAATGTCAAAGTTAATTTAAAAAATATATATTTACATGTCATTTAAAATACGATGCAGTTGTCCTATGCTGAAACTCTCATCTATAGATCTTCACTTCTCTCTGCTGTCATTCAGTCTGACCCAGGAACAGCTAACATCCACTGGAGGAGTGTGGTCTGCCTGTGATCGGTTTGCTCAGTTACCAAAAGGTAAGCTGAAATAAACAGTACAACTTGGCTGTACAATGTTGACCAGCATTAATTCTTTTTTCTTTGTTGTTTGTTTTTTTTTACCACAACAGTGCTTCTAGTTTGCAAGTACTCATATTTTATTATGAGGGTAAGATGTTTGTCATGAACCTAGAAGCCCGTATCTATCAAGTTTTTTCACATTTGAAAGTCTACAAAATGAGTCATTTCAGAAACGTTGTCACCTTTTATTGTGACATAAACCGGGAAAAAACCCCATCTATCAGAATAAAATAAAATTAAAATGTCTGGTTGCTTAATTGTTCACACTTTTAAACTTTGAAACCCAATTGTGTAAAGTTTATTTTTGATTTTCAATATTTTGACAATTTCCACAATCTCTTTCAGTACACTCTGTACTAAATAGAAGATTGGCATATATTCCTTCACTATTACCCTCAAAAGCAATTCTGTCGCATCAACTCCAATTATAATAACATATTTGGATATTATGTAGTCCTCACATGCTATAATATTTTTCCCATGAATTATCTATGATCTATGCCTCTACCTTCGATTTGGGCATGACATCACACAAGGAGACAAACAGTTTGAACTCTTTCTTCCACAGGGTTGCCACAGCTTTTACTTAACATTTCTATTTAATTTTGGAATTTAGAAAATGGAAATAGTTAAAAGGAAGATCTTAACGAGAAGACAAGATGTTCAGATTTGGTTTTGTTTGTATTACAGGGGTCTGGATCAGCTGTCTGTTTTACTTCGATTGACACTCAATGTCCTTCAAAATGTATTGTGTATTCCACAGAAAACAAGGGAGCTCTGCTGGTGGTCCTGTCCTCTCAGACTGGAGTTGTAAAAGATGCTATTGAGGAAATGCAACAGGTAAGCACTTGCAGGTGTTTTGAGTTTTGGTAGGTCCTTTTTTTGTCCCTATTACAAAGAGAACCTTGTATTTTATCAGAACATTTCATGCTCCTGTTTTGTTGTTCAACCTAATTTTTTTTGTACATTAAACCAGATGTTTTGCTTAGAATCAATAACTGCTATTTCCTTGTATGTCTTAACAAACACACAGGCATTATCTGAAGCCCAGGACCCCTTCAACGACGTCCTCGACGACGACGCAGATGAAGACGATCCTCGGGGCAACCGGGACACCTACTGGTCAGAGAGGGACCGGCAGGTGATAAGTGCATGTCAGGGGTTAATGAAAGCAGCTGCAGCATGTCTGAGGAAACTCACCTCAGCCGTCAAAGCCAACGGAGACGTTGCTGTACCCCAGAATATCGCCCAGTTCGACGATCTGGGCGACATGAGCAAGGAAATCAGCCCCAGGTAAAGATACACTTTCGCTGATTCTGCAGATTATTTTTTTTTCCTAGTTTATAAATGAAAAAAGTAAATGTAGCTAAACTACTAAAAGTTAATGATGTTACATTGATTAAACATATTCCTGCTGTTTAAATTGAACATTTATACTGAAACAGGTGTTTGTTTTTGCCTGCGGGTTTAAATTATTTGCTAGATTTTTTAAATCTCATAATGCTTTTTGTTAACTTTCCCTCATATGACTTAAAAACATTTTTTTTATTTTTTTTATTGTTCACTCTTATGAAGATAGTTCTCCTAATGTTGATGTTTTCCTTCTTAGTGTGGATGATCTGGTTCTCTGTCTCTACCCACCCATGGACTACAGTGGAGTAGAAAACAATGTAAGACAACCCTGCATCATTTCAGATCAGAAAAAGATGGTTTCATGGTTAGATCTTTCACAACCAAGAATGATATGGAGATATAACAGTAGTTGGACCCCTCTTGCCACCATCGAGTTTTTTAACACACTTCTTTGCCACACATGCATGCCCTCGTGTACGCAGACACATATTGTGTATGCGTACATGCGTGTCTGTATAGTAGGGGTGTAACAGTACATGTATTTGTGTCTGATTTTTACACACCTGTCCCGAACGAATACAGCGGTTTTCTACCTGAACACATGCAGAATGTTGACGTACTGAACTCAGAGCGCAGGGCAACGTTCTGCAGCATGGTGTTGTGTAGTGTCGTTTGTGTGCCGTTTTACCCCTACTGTACAGGTGAAACTCGAAAAATTAGAATATCGTAGAAAAATTCATTTATTTTAGGAATTCCAATTAAAAGGTTAAATTAATATATAATAGACTCATTAAATGCAAAGCGAGATATTTTAAGCCTTTATTTGTAATAATTTTGATGATTATGGCTTACAGTTTATTAAAACCCCAATTTCAAAATCTCGGAAAAAGAATAGATAAATTGGAATATTGTGAAAAGCTTCCATATTTTAGGCTCCAAGTGTCACACTAATCAGCTAATTAATCCAAAACATCTACCAAGGGTTCCTGAGCCTTTAAATGGTCTCTCAGTCTGGTTCAGTAGGAATCACAATCATGGGGAAGATTGCTGACCTGACAGTTGTGCAGAAAACCATCATTGACCACCTCCATGAGGAGGGAAAACCTCAAAAGGTCATTGCAAAAGAAGTTAGATGTTCCCAAAGTGCTGCATCAAAGCACATTCATAGAGTTATGTGGAAGGGAAAAGTGTGGAAGGCTGCTACTAAAGCATCCTGGTCTTCCATAACACATCAGCAGTGCCACAGGCTGATAGCATCCATACCACACCGCATTGAGGCAGTAATTGATGCAAATGGGGCTCAAACCAAGTTCTCAGTACATATGCATGATTATACTTTAAAATACTTATTTTCTCTATTTAAAATCCTTGTTTTATTGATTTCATTTAATATTCCAATTTTCTGAAATTTGGGGTTTTCCTAAGCTGTAAACCATATTCATCACACTTATGACAAATAAAAGTTTGAAATGTCTCGCTTTGCCTGTAATAAGTTAGTTTCACCTTTTTAAATAAAAATACTGAAATAAATGAACTTTCGCACAATAGTCTTAATTTTTTCAGTTTCACCTGTATAAGCACCAATAACCAAGTCAAAGCTTAGCTAACTTATCATTTCTAGATAATCAGTTAAATAGTCAGTATTTTAGTTTCCTTATCAACTCACTGCTACACTGTAATATAGTATTTTAAATCCTTTAGCTTAGAAACAAAAGTTCAAAAGCTACCTTAAAACTGTTAAAGTCAACTTTCAGACCTGAGCTAAATCAATGCTAACAAGCTTAAAAACAGTCAAGACAATTTACGGTTATAAGTTTAACATTGGAAAACTCAAATGTACATTTCATCACAGAAATGTATTATAAGTTTAATTTAGGAGGTAAAAAAAAGTGCATTTAACTTGAGGGAGCTTTTTTCTCCAGGGATCAGATGACAGAATATAGCAGCTGTTATGGGCTTCTTTCTGTTGTAGCAATCAAAGTTTGACTTCAACCAAGTCAGGAAATGCTGCTACCCCCTTTGCCTCCCCCTCCCACTTGTCTGTCTCCAAAAGTCAGGTGAAGAGGCAGCTGGAGAAACTGAACCGGAACAAGGCTGCAGGTCCAGATGGTGTCAGCCCCAGAGTCCTGAAGGCCTGTGGAGAGCAGCTCTGTGGGATTCTGCAGCACCTCTTCAACCTTAGCTTAACTCAGGAGAAGGTCCCAGTGTTGTGGAAGACATCCTGCCTTGTTCCAGTACCCAAAAGAACTCACCCATCAGTCATCAATGACTATAGACCCGTTGCCCTGACATCCCACATCATGAAGGTCCTGGAGAGACTCCTGTTGGCCCCCCTGAGTAAGCAAACAAGAACGTATCAGGACCCACTGCAGTTTGCTTATCGCTGTGGAGTTGGAGTTGAAGATGCCATCATCCACCTACTTCAACCAACCCACTGTCATCTGGACAAAGCAGGCAGCACTGTGAGGATCATGTTCTTTGATTTCTCTAGTGCATTTAACACAATTCAGCCTGATTTGCTTTGTCAGAAACTCCTGAAGACACAGGTGGAGCCCTCAACAATCGCCTGGATCAATGACTACCTGACCAACAGACCACAATTTGTGAGACTGAAGAATTGTGTGTCAAACCAGGTGGTCAGCAGCACAGGAGCGCCACAGGGGACCGTACTCTCACCATTCCTTTTTACTCTGTACACCTCAGACTTCCAGTACAAATCAGAGACCTGTCATCTGCAGAAATACTCAGATGACTCTGCAATTGTCGGGTGTATCAGAGATGGACAAGATGCTGAATACAGAGAGTTGGTGGACCGCTTTGTGACATGGTGTGGAAACAATCGTCTCACCTTGAATGTGAACAAAACAAAGGAGATGATTGTAGATTTCAGAAGAAACAGGGATAAGTCAAACACTGTTTCCATCATGGGAGAAGAAGTGGAGGTGGTTGAGGAGTATAAATACCTCGGAGTTCACCTTGACAACAGACTGGACTGGAGGCGCAACAGTGAAGCCGTCTACAAGAAGGGACAGAGCAGACTGTACTTCTTGAGGAAGCTTAGGTCCTTCAAGGTTTGCAGCAAGATGCTGCAGATCTTCTACAAGTCTGTTGTGGAGAGTGTAATCTCTTCAGCCGTCATCTGTTGGGGTAGCAGCATCAGAGCCAGGGATTTAAAAAGGCTCAACAACCTGATAAAGAAGGCTGGTTCTGTTCTTGGGACAACTGTGGAAAATCTGGAGATGATAATGCAAAGAAGGATTCTTCATAAAATCAAAAAAATTATGGACAACCCTGAGCATCCTCTTCATGAGACAGTCACACAACAACAGAGCATCTTCAGTCGGAGGCTTCTTCAGTTTCGCTGCAATACAGACCGCTACAGGAAATCCTTCCTGCCCACAGCCATCATTATCTACAACAACTCCTTAAAGAATTGATTATATGAGCTATACCAACACTTAATTTCCCTCTGGGATCAATAAAGTATTTTTGAATTGAATTGAATTGAATTGAATTGAATTGAATGAGATAAAATCTCCAATATGCATGTAGTACTGAACAAAAGAATAATCTAGAATCTATCCATTCTCTGTGAACTTATTTAGTGTCTTGGGACAATTCAAAACTAGTCTTGTCATCATCTTTCTGGAAATATTTTTCTTTTGTCTAACAACAGGTTATCTCATCACAACTCAGGTTTTTTTTATGTTCGTTTGAGAGGCAAAGTCTTTGAAAACATCCATAAAACAAGACCTAGTTACCTTATCAGTTTCCAAATCATGATGGAAATGTTGGGCTGCACAGTGGTGCAATTGTTAGCACTGTTGCCTGGCAGCAAAAAGGTCCTGGGTTCGAATCTCGGGCTGGGATCTTTCTGCATGGAGTTTGCATGTTCTCCCTGTGCGTCCGTGGGCTCCCTACGGGTATACATGAGATGCATGAACTCCCAATATGTCTGCCACCTGAGCTCCTTGTTATTCAGACACATTTCTCTTAAACTGAGGAAGCAGACAAAGAGCATACGGTTTCACCAACACAACTTCAAAACCAGTGGGACTGTGGGAACATGACTGTTTGGTTGATTGACTTCTCTAAATGGGACTTGGGTATGAGTGTGTGCGTGCGTGCATGGTGTGTCTCTGCGTTGCCCTGCGATGGACTGACGTCCGGTCCAGGGTGTACCCTGCCTCTCGCCCGATGACTGCTGGCGATAACCGCACCATGCTGATGGATGGATGGATTATGGAAATGTGACTGGTGGCCTGTCAGGAGTGTTCTCAGCATCTCACTCATGACTTCCATGGGTGAGGGACAGGTCAAACTCGTATCCTACAGGAATGCAGAGGGAGAACATGTAACACCACTGATGTTATCTTAATCTATAGCACCGCCTGAGATAAAAATCAGCTATCACAAAGAACGTTGAATTCTTTCACAGAAGAAAAGCCAACAGTCTGGCTCAGTAAGTAACGACTGCTGGACTCCGGTTTACCGCAAAGCAAATTATTTTGTTGAAGATACGTTTTATGAGCTCTTTTTGCTTTAACCCTTAAACTGTTTTGCTGTTGCTCTGAGAAGTCAGACTAATTCACCTTTGAAAGAATTCCTAATAAATCTCAATAGTGATGGTATCATTTTAAAAGCTTGAGAAAGATCATTTTTGATATTTAGGATATTTTGTCAAAATGACAACAGGCTGTGTTTTTTATTCTTTTATGGAACAATAAAACATATTCTTTTTCTCCACAGGTGTCTAAGTTGGCAGCACTTTTAGAGAAATTTCTGGAACTCATCAGGTAACATTGATTGATCCATAGTAGCTTTTGTTTGTGAAAATGGGGGTTGTGTGATATCAAGAAAACTGGTAACTGTGATGCTTTTGCAGAAAATGTGTGTCCAAGCAGGCCTATATGATTGCATTAAAGCTCATGCCAATATTTCATCAACGATTATGATGCTTTGTTGTGAAGCTGTAGATGAAACTAACAGAGGTGTGTAGAGTACCCAAAAATGGTACTCAAGTAGGAGTAGCACGACTAGAAAATATTTTTACTCAAGTAAAAAGTCATTGTCCAAAAATGTACTAAAGTAAGAGTAAAGTATTTGGCTACTTGAGTATTGAGTAACATCTGATTTAATACAGACAGACAAAAATAAAAAGTTCTGGGCAAATTCTGGTATTTTAAAGACAAAATTGAAGAACAAATGTATACAAATAAATAACATTGTTACAAGTAAAAAAAAATTAAGCAGAATAAACGGTTTCCCAAGTCAATGTTTTTCAATATAAAAAACCAATACTTAGAGTAGGTCGTGTGTGTGTGTGTATATATATATATATATATATATATATATATATATATATATCTTAGAACTAGGAAAAACCTAGCTTTAGCGCCAAGATATTGTGTTTAATGTATGTTTACTTGATCTCAAACTGCAAAAAGTGCAACAGATTGAAAATTTCATTAGAAGAACAAAGCTTGTGTAGCAACAGGCGGTCTCATTTAATAAACTGTTTGTTTGTCTCTGTCTGGTGTATGTTTGTTATAACATGTTTTTTTCATTCTGTAAAATTGCAGTAGGTAGAGTAGTCAGAAATGTTACTCTAGTAGAACTAGCGATTCTTCATAATATTACTCAAGTAAAAGTAAAAAGTACAGTGCAGTAAAACTACTCTTAAAAGTAAAAAATTTTCAAAAA
The DNA here is from genome assembly GCA_963556495.2 of Valencia hispanica. Classification (NCBI taxonomy): domain Eukaryota; kingdom Metazoa; phylum Chordata; class Actinopteri; order Cyprinodontiformes; family Valenciidae; genus Valencia; species Valencia hispanica. The sequence continues at coordinate 8,011,556 of OY747708.1, read as the reverse complement.
AGTTACTCAAGTAAATGTAACTAGTTACTACCCACCTCTGGAAACCAATTATCTGTTTCTAGGTACTTGTTAAGTTGTTGGCAGTAGAATGGCTTGGGGGCTGTTTTTGTTCATTTGGCACACAATAAAACAGAGCTGAAATTTACTGAGCTAGGTGTGTCACAGAAGAGTTGAGTGATAAGTTTGATGGACTGATAGCATGACAGGAGGTGTTGTATGTTCATTTTTCTGTGGGGAGGTGATGCAGATCACTCATTGCAGCCACTTGGATTGACCTTTCACCTCCTTTGTTTCTGTTCAGCCTGAGATTCTTATCAGTACAGCATTGAGTTATTATACAGCGGGGGGGGGGAAAGTATTTGTCAGCCACCGATTGTGCAAGTTGTCTCACTTAGAAAGATGATAGAGGTGTGTAATTACCGTCACACGTACACTTCAACTGCGAGAGACAGAATGTTAAAGAAAAATCCAGAAAATCACAATGTATGAAAAGAAAATAATTTCTTTGTATAATGGTGCAGAAAATAAATATTTGGCACCTACAAACAAGCAAGAATTCTGGCCCTCACAGACCTGTTACTACTTCTTTAAGAAGCTCTTCCATCCTCCACTCGTTACCTGTAATAGCAGCAGTTGTTTGAACATGTTTACCGTGTAAAAGACACCTGTCCACACATTTAAACAGTCAGACTCCAACCTCCACCATTGCCAAGACCAGAGAGCTGTCCAAGGACACCAGTGACATGATTGTACACCTGCACTAGAGTGGGATGAGTCAATCTACAATAGGACAGCAGCTTGGTGAGAAGAGATCAACCGTTGGAGCAATTATTAGAAAATAGAATAAATACAAGATCACTGACCATTTCCCTCGACCTGGGGCTCCATGCAAGAACTCACCTCGTGGGGAACACATCATCTTGAGAACATTGAGGAAACAGGCCAGAGCTACATGGGGGGGAACTGATCCATGACCCGAAGAGAGCTGGGACCACAGTAACAAAGGTTACTATTACTAACACACTACGTCGTCATGGATCATAATTCTGCACCACTCGAGGTTAAGCCAGCACATGTCCAGGCTTGTCTAAAGTTTCCCAGAGACAATCTGGATGATCCAGAAGAAGATTGGGAGAATGTCATGTGGTCAGATCAGACCAAAATAGAACTCTGTTGTATAAATGCCACTTGCCGTGTTTGGAGGCGGGAGATCCTGAGTTGTGAAGCATGGGAGTGGAAACATTATGCTTTGGGGCTGCTTTTCTGCAAGGGGGACAAGACTACTGATCTATATTAAGGAAAAGATGAATGGAGCTATGCATCGTGAGATTTTGAACAAAAACCTCCTTCCATCAGTGAGAGCATTGAAGATGAAATGTGGTTGGATCTTCCAGCATGACGATGATCCCAAACACATCACCATCGGCAACGAAGGAGTGGCTACGTAAAAAGCATTTCAAGGTTCTGGAGTGGCCTAGCCCAGTCTCCAGATCTCAATGCAATAGAGAATCTGTGGAGGGAGTTGAAAGTCTGTGTTGCCCAGCAACAGCCCCAAAACATCCCAGCTCTAGAGAAGATCTGCATGGAAGAATGGGCCAAAATAGCAGCTACAGTGTGTGCAAACCGGGTGAAGACCTACAGAAAAAGTTTGATCTCTGTCACGGTTACATTACAAAGTATTGAAATTAATTTTGTTATTGACCAAATACTTATTTTCTGCACCATTACACAAATAAATCATTAAAAATCATATAAAGTGATTGCCTGGAATTTTTTTTTTTACATTCTGTCTGTCACAGTTGAAGTGTATGTATGATGAAAGTACATGCCTGTCTCATCTTTATAAGTGAGACAACTACCCTAATCGATGACTGCCAAATACTCCCCCCCCCCCCCCCCCCACTGTAAATTGTTGTAACCCATTAAAATGTTTTGGTAATGGTTTATCTCCAGGTAGTAGCTGTAGCTCTAGTAACATTTAATACATTGCTGTGAAAAAGTAAAGTTTTCCACTGTTTTTGCATATTTGTTGCACTTAAATGTTTCAGATCCTGACATTTTAATAATGAATGAGGGTTATCTTCATCGGATATTCAAATTTATTTCAGGATCTGAAATGTGTAAGGGCAACAAATATGCAAAAATAGAAGAAATCTGTACTTTTTATCTTTTTATCAGTCCTAATTGTAAGCATAAATGATTTGCTACAACAACGTGTAGCAATTTGTATTTGCTGACACGGTTTTTAGCAGCACAGGGTTCTGACAGTTCACATTTTTTATTCACGCTTTACACTAATGCCTGTACTAGTTCCCAGCCAAATCAATATGTGGTGAAATGTTTGGATGACACAGTGATTTAACGGCAAATTCCAACTTAAAAAACCCACATTTGTCCCATGGAGGAGTATTTCCAGAAGTGTATTTATTGTGATGGGATGGATGAGTGTAGTATAAATGTGTGGTGTAACCACTCGGAAGTTTCTCCCAAGGGAGACAAATAAAAGACACTTTGACTTTGAAAACGGTGCATTGCTGAGTTTTTGGCGAATGTAGACAGCCCATCATTCACCTCTTATGTTAAAACAGTGCCTAAATGGAGCATTTCTTTCTTTTGTTTTAGTTGCAGTATATCCTGGGTTTTATATCTGCACTTATAGACCTTGAGATGCTTAAATAACCGTTTTCCAGTAATTGAAACCTTCAAGTTTTTATATGCATAAATGTCCCAAATAAGAGCAAACGAATCTGACCCAGATAGGACATACTGACTCAGCTTGCCATCTTTCCTGCATACTAAACCCCCGCATTTCCCTAATGGTCATCTCTTAGCTGGGCTGATGACACTCATGTTTTCAGTGTAATGTTTGGTTTTCAGCATATTGGATTTAATCTAGCATTGCAGCGAATTGTTTGTGACAAATGTTACTCTTTTAAATGATAACCACTTTCACTTGTGCTCACGCCTTCAGATGCAGCCACGTGTGTGGAGAATCAGAGCTGACTTGGGTTCAGTTCTTACAGGGAGCTGTCAACCACAACCTTCAGAAAGCCAAAGGACTCATTGAGATGGACAGCTAATTTTCTATAATAGAAAGAAGGGACAAGTTTTCCTGCTAAGACTGTAAGATACATCCAATGGCCACATTTACATACCGGATAATTTCCTCCTATTTTTGCCTAATTTAAACTAACTGAATACCAAGAAAAAGAAATTACTTTAAACTCTGAGCAAAAAAGGACATGGACAAATTTGGACATGTATTTTGTCTGTATGATTTCCAGTTTATTGATTAGTTCACCCCAGCTAATTCTTTTTGAACGGAAAATATTTTGTCAGATCTGTTTATTAAATAAAGTTAGATGATTTGCTTTCTCTACAACTTGTGCATCACTTCTTGCTACATGACTTTTATAAACTGTTTGGGAGGGTAAGAAGTCTGAATGCAGTAGGTTCCAGACCTGGTGTCATGTCTTTTTTTAATTACACTTTTCACATTCTGAACAGACAGATCCAGACCGTCCTGTCCTGCTTGTCTGTTGACAAGACATAAAACCATACTTGCAGTGTTCTTTACAGCAAGAATATTCCTCATCCTGCCAAGACTTTGACAGCTTCAACTTCCAAACTGTAATAACTACTGGAAACCATTGAAGCCAACAAAACAAATTAAAGTCACACCTAGATTTGTTTTTAAAGGAGACCAAATATGGGGTCTAAAGTTGGGATCACACTGTGCGATTTCGGCCGTCCTAGACCTTGTCTTTCATCGTGAAAACAATCGTGATGACAAACGGTGCGTGTGATACTTAGCTCTGTGGCCGTGCAGTGCGACGTGCTCCCAGAGAGCCTAAACCAGCCCTCGGCAGTCTTCAGGCAGTGTGAGAAATTCTACGACCCCAGTCGGTCATTGTCCAATGAAAATGCACACTGGGAGAAAGGGGCGAGACGTGAAGTTTTACCCACTGAAATCTTGGGCCGTTAAGCGTGCCACAGCTCTGGAGCTCGCACAGTGTGCCATGAAGCAGGCCCTTGAGATGGCAGAAAAACAGTGTGAACCGACTTTAAGGCAACTTTTGAACTAGCTCAACAACCTGATAAAGAAAGGCTGTTTCTCTTCTGGTGATGACGGGAACCTCTGGAGATGATGGTGCAAAGAAGGATTCTTCATAAAAATCGACAACCCTGAGCCACCTGTTCACGAGACTATTGTACAACAACAGTGTCTTCAGTCGGAGTTTTCTTCAGTTTCGCTTTAACAGACTGTTACAGGAGATCTTTCCTGCCAACAGCATCTACAACAACTTGTTGAATAATTGAAATGCATGAGCAAAAACACTACTATTTCCCTCTGGGATCATTAAGGTGTTTCTATATTAGATTAGATCAGATTAGAAACAGTAGCAGTAGTTTACTGGTCACTAAAGTGATTAGGAAATAAATCTGGAAATCAATCTTTGAATGTAGTATCCATCCAGGGAAATAAAAGATTAGAGTAATGGTAAAGAGCCTTTCAACCTGAAAGACTAGGAGCTGATCATCAAAATATCAGTGGAAATATGCAAAACAGCTGGTGGTTTTTAAATAAAACGGTTCTGTTGCCAAAATAAACTGAATTTCTACAGGCTGTTTTTCAGAAAATTTAAATTAAACCCCCTTAAGAAAATTGCTGCATTTATATTGTTCCATTATGTTTGAGAGTTCCATTTCATTTGAAATTTAAAATGGCCTAGTCAAAGTCCATACATAAGTCACACTAAGAAATTGTGGCATGGCTTGCAAATTCATGATCACGTCCAGTATCTTGGTTTGAGCTGTTTTGCAAAGAACAACGGCAATCCAGATGTGGAACGCTGGTAGTGACAACAGATTGCTGAAAGTGAAGTTCTATGCACTATTGACTCAATGGGCTGAATGCAAAGGCACACCGCACGTTTTAGATTTTATTTGTAAAAAAAATAATACTAAAAGCAGGTATCCTTTTCCTTCTACAGTTGCACAGCTTCTTGTCGTTTCATCTTAAATCCCAAAAAACTATATGGAAGTTTGTGGTAACCTGAGAACGGGAGGCTAAATGTCACATAGGAATGCAGAACGAGAGCATTTTACTACGAGTTTAACGGCGGGCAACTCCCTGATGTTTCACTGTGATGCTGCTGGTGATCAGCGAAAGCATCTTGTCACTTTTATGAAAGCCAATGACAAAAAAATCATACAGGTCCTTCTAAAACAATTAGCATATTGTGATAAAGTTCATTCTTTTCCATAATGTAATGATAAAAATTTAACTTTCATATATTTTAGATTCATTGCACACCAACTGAAATATTTCAGGTCTTTTATTGTTTTAAAACTGATGATTTTGGCATACAGCTCATGAAAACCCAAAATTCCTATCTCAAAAAATTAGCATATTTCATCCAACCAATAAAAGAAAAGTGTTTTTAATATAAAAAAGTCAACCTTCAAATAATTATGTTCAGTTATGCACTCAATACTTGGTGGGGAATCCTTTTGCTGAAATGACTGCTTCAATGCGGCGTGGCATGGAGGCAATCAGCCTGTGGCACTGCTGAGGTGTTATGGAGGCCCAGGATGCTTCGATAGCGGCCTGAAGCTCATCCAGAGTGTTGGGTCTTGCGTCTCTCAACTTCCTCTTCACAAAATCCCACAGATTCTCTATGGGGTTCAGGTCAGGAGAGTTGGCAAGCCAATTGAGCACAGTAATACCATGGTCAGTAAACCATTTACCAGTTGTTTTGACACTGTGAGCAGGTGCCAGGTCGTGCTGAAAAATGAAATCTCCATAAAGCTTGTGCTCCATAAAGTGCTCCAAAATCTCCTGATAGCTAGCTGCATTGACCCTGCCCTTGATAAAACTCAGTGGACCAACACCAGCAGCTGACATGGCACCCCAGACCATCACTGACTGTGGGTACTTGACACTGGACTTCAGGCATTTTGGCATTTCCTTCTCCCCAGTCTTCCTCCAGACTCTGACACCTTGATTTCCGAATGACATGCAAAATTTGCTTTCATCTGAAAAAAGTACTTTGGACCACTGAGCAACAGTCCAGTGCTGCTTCTCTGTAGCCCAGGTCAGGCGCTTCTGCCGCTGTTTCTGGTTCAAAAGTGGCTTGTAGCCCATTTCCTGCACACGCCTGTGCACGGTGGCTCTGGATGTTTCTACTCCAGACTCAGTCCACTGCTTCCGCAGGTCCCCCAAGGTCTGGAATCGGTCCTTCTCCACAATCTTCCTCAGGGTCCGGTCACCTCTTCTCGTTGTGCAGCGTTTTCTGCCACACTTTTTCCTTCCCACAGACTTCCCACTGAGGTGCCTTGATACAGCACTCTGGGAACAGCCTATTCGTTCAGAAATTTCTTTCTGTGTCTTACTCTCTTGCTTGAGGGTGTCAATGATGGCCTTCTGGGCAGCAGTCAGGTCGGCAGTCTTACCCATGATTGCGGTTTTGAGTAATGAACCAGGCTGGGAGTTTTTAAAAGCCTCAGGAATCTTTTGCAGGTGTTTAGAGTTAATTAGTTGATTCAGATGATTCGGTTAATAGCTCGTTTAGAGAACCTTTTCATGATATGCTAATTTTTTGAGATAGGAATTTTGGGTTTTCATGAGCTGTATGCCAAAATCATCAGTTTTAAAACAATAAAAGACCTGAAATATTTCAGTTGGTGTGCAATGAATCTAAAATATATGAAAGTTTAATTTTTATCATTACATTATGGAAAAGAATGAACTTTATCACAATATGCTAATTTTTTGAGAAGGACCTGTATAGCCTACTGCTAAAAGTTTTGTTTCGTTTTGCACAAATGGCAAAGAATGTAATTATTTATGCATTTGGGCACCTCAGTAGTGACAGTAAAATTAAGCTTTCCAGCCTGGTCCACCCATGACGGTTTATTGTGCTTCATTTGCTCTAGTGCGCCATCAAGTGGACAATACAAGTAAAACAGGCACAGTGATTATAATAACCTGGCGTCCGAACCTCTTAACTGAATAAATACATTCATAATGTTTGATATGGCAATATATCAATTCTGAAAATGCTCTGAATATTATATATATAGTATGAAAGAAAAATAGGATACTAACATAAGTGTTTTGGTGTTAATGGGCTTTCGTTATTGTCTAATTGTGCTTATGTCACGAGAGACAAAATCTATTTTTCTTGTACTTAGATGAAATAAGTGTTTTTTGACTTTATTATTAATGATGATTTATTACTATGTGGAAATCTTAGCAGAGGAACTTATCAAAATGTTACCGGACAAGGAAAAATCTCATCTTTACTTCCATCACAAAAAAAATGCTCAAATACATTCCAAACACATACGGGAAACTAAGGCAACAAAATGTGACGTGGAAACAGCAGCGTCTTTGTTTCCTCTTATGTTTTAATCCACAATCAAACCTGCAACCTTGAATGTCGCATAGTAATCAACACAAGCCTCGATGCACACTACGCAAAAATCTGACTGGATTACTCGAAACAGGCTTTGAAGCCTCGACTCAAGGGACACATCACTACACCACAGAGCAGTATTTGTTAACAGATGTCACACTGTACCTCGTTTGCTATTGATTTAATTAGATACAAACTATCAGTCACGCTAAATTCTTTGCTGCATCTTTGCTAGTTTATATGCAAGGCCGCCATATTGGATTTAGAGATCAGCATGGTGGGGAAAACTTAAATTTTTATTACAGATTACAAACAAGTTTTAACAGTCTGGTAGGAAAATGTATTAAAGATTGTTCTTAGAATAATAGGAGTAATTGTGGGTATTTTCATTAAGGTTGATTACTGTTTTACCTAAACTAGCTTATGATCTATGGAATACGTCTTTTCTTCTTAACTTGCATTAAATTAACATCTTTCAATGGTAGATGAGGAACAAAATATTAATAAGTCATTTTAAAAACTAGTTTAACAAATCTAAATCACCCCTCTGTTTTTTCAATATATGATCACAAAAGAGGGAATTCTTTGTGTGGGTTTTTCATGGCACGTAAAAAAAGACCTACTGCAGTCGTGTTGCCTGGACTGGGCTTTCCCAGCTTTAGCCCCAAATGTTTTTTTCACCCCAGAAAGAAGCTTAAAAGGTTACATGGAGACTAGCTTGAGAACAGCTTAAACAAACTATGTAATAGACATGCATGAAGGTTAATTAAAAAATTTTGCTACACTTGCTTGTAGATATACAACTGTCTTGGTTGTGTTGTAACTCAAGCTTTTGTTTCCCCTGCAACTTTTATACCAAGAAGTTCAAGGTGAGAACATTTCACTGGTAACAATTAAATCACTGTGGCCAGGAGGGATGCTGATAATGATCAGCAAGAACAAAGCACATTTAACGTCACTATTACTGATTTTACTGAAGACTGAAGTAACGCAGGGGTCAGAACCATTAAATACTATTAAAACAGCTTTTACATCATATATATGATGTGAGTTTGTGCTGTTGCTTCCAATATCATGCAGCCCTGTTTTGTGTTAAATTCAATGAAGTGTTGGTTGTGCAATTGTCCCAATCAGTCCATTTTGTTCTAAAACATTTAAATTGATGCACTTCGTATCAGTTACACATTAACCCATGCCCAGGAGATTTGTCAAAGTACAGTTGTTTTTTGATTCAATTATAGTGTCACTTATTTTTTTTTATCTGTTACATCTGACATGACACCTGCTTTACTTTCTTTGGAATTTGAAAAATCCCAGTCCCAGCCTGCATTCCTCAGATACTGGAAATGTTGAGTGTGATAAGGGACTTTATAAGCAGCCTGTGGAGAGTCATCTTTTAGCTGAGTTCGAGCTTCCAAAGGGCTTTCGACTATTGCCTCGTTTCAAGCGGAAAAGCTGTGCAGAGAGACAACAATGGTCTGGTCTAATGGCAAATGCAGCGGCAATGGCTTCAGCTATGTCAGTGACTCTGGATGGTTCCGTGGCTTCAGCAGCACCAATGGCTTCAGCAGCACCAATGGCTTCAGCAGCACCAATGGATTCAACTCATCCAGTTCATACAACTGGTTCAATAAACACAGCTCAGGTACCGTAAAAAAACAAAGAAAAGAACCCATCATCAATTGTAATAGACTGTTACTGTATGTACAAAAACCTTTAACAAGTTCTCTTTATATCTGGCTGAAAAATAATAGATCTCAAACCAGCTGTAATCCAGGTTTATCAGTATTTTATTTTTAGCAAAAGTACCACATCTGATCAAATGTGACCATGCATAATTGGCAGAACAAGGAGATTAGTGCTTTATCACAAATAACTAACAGATCAAACTAATAATGCAGAACTGTAGTTATTGCAAAGTTAGCAATAGTAAATATCTACGGAGTTTTACAGTTTAGAGCACCAGAATGCAAATGTTAAGTGTGACCCAGAGTGCAAAGGACAAATAATGTCCTGTTGACTTTGCAACAACTCATTAAAACTTAAATTAATGGCTTCACAATCTAGAGCAACCTTGCAGGCTGTAGTTAAGAGAAAGACAACACTTTGTTTATTTCACTTAGGCAATGCACACTAATTTCAATTTAAACCATTTTTATTATATGTTTGTAACAAATTGCATTTTTATTATTTCTGTTCATGAAATAGTTTTCTTACAGCATCAAGTTGACAATAAATTGCTCATTAAACATCAAATTGGATAATAACAAAACTAGAACTGCAAGCATTTATCAAAGGGTTCCAAGCCTGACCCAGCAAATCCACCCCTGGCTCCGCCCCTCCACTCCCCGCACATCTCCTCCCTGCAACACGTTAGCCCGGGGTCACCAGTTCTCTTCACATGTTGATCTTATAGGTGTTTTCATTACAAAACATTTAGTCTATGTGTAGAAGTGTACAAGCATGTCTACCCTTGGCCCCGCCCTCCTCCCACACTATACTCTCCGCGTGCTGTCAGCTTGGCATCACCAGGTCTCTTTGCATGTCGACTGAGAGTTGGGAATTTGCATTACAGTGTTACTCCTTAAAGATCTTGTCATTACATTTAACCTATGGACAAAAATTGAAAACCCCAGAATGAAACAAGAACAATGTCAGAATGGAGAATAGGCTTGTTTTTTGGGCCCGAGCAGCAAAAGTGCTGCGAAGGCCCATTGTATCTGTAATGTTTAGTTTTAGCAGAAAAAAAAGTGTGATTTGGAGGCATAAACATATATGAAAACTCATCAGATTTTGTAGAGGTCAGTTTTGCGTACAATTTACGTATTTTAGAGAAACAGAAATAGCTCAACAGTCCCATCCAGCAACTTTCAAAACCTCCTCCCTATTTGGCTCATTTTATCGTAGGGGTATAAAAGTTATTACACTTTTATAGCTTCGCAAGATCTACCTAAAACTCTCTTTAACCCATGGTCTAAAACAAAAGTTGGCCATCTTGGATTGAACTTACAAATTCGATCCTGTTTTGGCCGTTTACAGCCTCTGTATTTGATTGAACGTCTCTTAAGAGGCTTTGATCGATCACCATGAAATTTGGTTAGTGTGGCCTTCAGGCATGGGGGATTTAACGTTATCAAAATCCTGACTTTTCCTGCATGCTGAAGGGGCTGGACTAGGTTTCAAACTTGATTAAACGCCAAAAACATAAAAGTTGTTGTATCTTCTATGCAGAAAGGCACAGTGGAATGAAACCTGCTGTGGTGGATCATCATCAGGTCCCTAATGAACCCCAATGGTCAATGTTGACATCACTCGAGCCCCATCCCCTGAGTACAGGAAGTATCATGTTTTGCTTTGAAAGGTCCATGTTTTAGACCCTTGACCTTATCAACATGAAAGTGTGCCCAGTGACAGAAGACAAGTTAGTGTAACTGTGATGGTGTGGCGAAGTCTAGTGTTACGTGTTAGAGCCAAACAATTTTTTACGCAAATTTTTGGTGGGTATGGCCCAATTCCACCACAGCGCCCAGTAGAAACATTTAAAAAAAAAATCTGCCCCAAACCATACTTTTTCTGAGGATTATGAAATTTGGTAAACATGTATAATGTATCAGGACCTAAAACAAAGTCTCTTGGAGCCATGGTTCAAACTCCACAGGTAGTCAGCCATTTTGGATCAAAGCCACCATTTTGTGCTATTTACACATGTCTTATCTGAACGAACTCTTTCAAGAGCTTTTGACTCGCAGACTTCAAAATGAGCCAGGATAGTCTTAAGGCATTGGGGATCAAAAGTTGTTCAAAGGTTTTTTCTACATCAAAGCATGTTGTTTGGCATGGACAAACCTAATGGCCAAAAGAATGGCTTTTCGCCATAAAAAACGAAGCTGCAGAAACGTCCACACACAGGGTCAGAGCTGTACCAGACTTTGTGTCTCATCACAGACAAGCACTCAACACATTCAAATATTTATTTGCTGACATCACTTTAGCCCCACCCACCTTTAATAGGAAGTGACTTGTTTTGATAGTGGATGTCCTCCTTTTACACTTACACTGATACGCGTTTCCAGCTGTGTCTGAAGACACATAAGTTGTAGTTGAATCGTAGTTTGAGCAGTGAATGTTGGCTTGACTCTTAGGGCGTAGCAGAGTAGCCATATTCTACATCTCGGCACATACGGTTGGCTCTTAATCCCACATGCATGATCCGATTTGCTCCAAACTGCAAGTGAATGATCTTTATCAAGCCCCAAACAGCTCAATAAGGTGAATTTGAATTTTCATCAACTGCACCCCCTAAGATTTCTTAACACAGCTACAGTATATCTCCTTGATGCATTATCAGATCCACCCCAAATTTTGAGTGCTTCCTAATGGATGACTGTTCAACACATTGATAGGGTACAGTGATGTGATGACCTTTGCCCCACCCACTGGTAACAAAGTTACAGGTTTATTTGATGATCTTAAAAGACTGTAGAACTTTTAAAGTGCTGTTGAGGTGGCGGTGTAGCATCCGAGGCTGCTTGCAGCTTTAATTTTTCATTTCTTTTTTCACCAGTGTTTTACCATCCACACCCTGCTGCTGTTTACTGCTTACTAAAGGGCCTCCACCATAACTCTTTCTTTGTAAGTGAAATTACATTTTTACATTCCTATTTCAGCTTTTAAGGAAGTGGATCTCCACTGTGAGACCAACAACAATGAACACCACACCAGTAAAATCTCAGTGGACAAGCTGATTGTGAGAAGAGGCCAGCCATTCAACATAACCCTTAAAATGGCAAAACCTTTCAACCCTGACTTTGATCAGCTCACCATGAGAGTTGAGACTGGTTAGTGTTTTTTTAAGTCATTTCTTGGAAATTATTATTTAAAATTTGTTTGTTGTAACAAGTGATGTGTCATTCATTAAATATTTGTTCATAAGTTGATAAATGAAAGATGCAAATAATAACGAATAGATCTAAGCACACAGAATTCTGTAACCTGATTATTTCAGTTTCTTCTTTTTGCAGGAAAGTATCCATCTGAGGAGCTAGGGACCAGGTCGTCTTTTGGTGTTCCAAACAGGGTGGAACATTTATCTTCTGCTAAAGCTGTCTGGAAAGCAGAGCTTCAGAAAAACGGTCTTCCTGAAGCAGGAACCTTGGCTCTAACAATAACCCCGCCTGCCGACGCTCCTATAGGGTTGTATAAGCTTTCTGCAAGATTAAGGGCTGAAGAGAAAGAGCTGGCAGACCTTTCAGTGCTCTTCAACCCTTGGTGTTCTGGTAGGTTTGCTTACAATCTCTCTGTCCAAGACCTTTTCTGTTCATCCATGAACAAAAGCTAAAATGATTTCTCATTGTCTTTTACCTGGGGTTTTGTGGGGTTTTTATGCATAACAGTATTATACTTGCAGTGAACAGCAGTCAAAATAGATCTTATGATCAGTCTTATGATTTTAACGATTGTCCACTGCAGATCAGATTTGGACTGCATATAACAACCACACAAAACCCCACTTTAACTAAATCTGACTGTTAACATGTTGCTGTTTCTTAATGTTTATGGATGCTTCATCAAAATATTTTCATAATTAAATTTTCTCACTGTGTAGAGGACTGTGTGTATCTGCCTGATGAAGCTGAGAGACAAGAGTACGTTATGAATCAGCATGGAATAATCTACACAGGATCTAATCAATACATTGATCCACTTTGGTGGGACTTTGGACAGGTACAAAAACACAAACACCAAAAATATGAACATGCTAGAGGCTTGATACATCATTACATTGTGTTGGGTATTTGTACATTCAAACAGCACCTAACCTGTTAAAAACAAAAAAAATAGGCGCTATAAATATTTTTGACATTAGTCTAAACTCAGAGTATTGATGCAAATGCTATCATATTTAATACATTTTGATTCCTAGGATGTAGATTGTGAATAGTTTATCTTTCCATTCAGTTTGAAGAGGACATGGTACAAATATGCATGAAGATGCTTGACTTCAACATCAAACACCAGAAGAACCCAGCAGACGATGTGTCTGCACGCTGTAACCCCATCTATGTCAGTCGCGTGGTTTCCAATATGGTAGGAAATTCATTTTATGTTTCATTAAATTCTTGTATGAACTAACACAACATTAACAAGTTCTGCAATGCTGTTCTCCAGAATGACAAAATCTTGGGGGCTATAAACAGAATTTAGAAAAAAAAATTATTGAATTTGAGAATTTTAGTGGAGTTATTGTTAGGGATCATTTCATTCTCTTAAATTTCCTTTGTTATCAGCACCTAAAGCACCAGTTGTTGCTCTATTAGAATCTGACAACAAATGTAATTCTGTTGTATTGCTTATGAGGCCCTCTTTACACTAAACCAAGTCTGTGCTATTGCTGACTATTAAGCTTAGCTAGCAGGTAAATGGTGTCCACATAGTGTTGGAGATGTCCTCTAAGTTGCATCAAGAAGGTAATGCACTCCCCTTTATGTGTTATGGAGCCTTAGATTTCTCTAACAGTTTTGGGCGTGCACAAATCGGCAGTAGTGAGCTCGTGAGGGTTAGGTAAATACCTTGGTGCAGTACATCAGGGTAATAATTAACGTCCAAATGCTCCAAATTCATAATGCCCACACCAGACTGGTAGTGTTCCAAGACATAATTTCAAGTTTCCTTGCTGTTGTGTGGCACATTATGCCCACAATGCTCCCTTAGCTGCTTTGAGAAGGATTTTACTTGGCAGCTCAAATGAACAATTGTCACTCCAATGGTACCGTATAGTGAATTGATCAAGTAAGTGGCAGATTAAAAACTTGTGCGACCTGGGGTTTGTATGGAACAGAAATCCCAGTTGGGAAGAGGCACACACTTCGAAATAACACTTACAGGTTGTTGGCGTGGAGACAAAGAAAGGTTTTGAGTTTTATCTTACTGTAGTTTAATACCAAATTCATTAGTCACATTGTTGAGGTGAATTCATGACAATTAGGAGGACAGGGGTGAGCAGCAGTTAATAGAGTATATCATTACATTTCACAGTAGCCTCAGTGTGGTTAGCTCGCAGTGATCAATGAAAAGCAAACAAATTTTGCATGTGGTGTTCATGATTCCTTTTGAGATATTTTATAATCTGAAGAAATTACATGAAGGAAGCATCTAATATAGTGTCAACATGAGAACTTTTTATTTCTTTTTTTTTTCTTTCTTCTTGCTTTTTTTCTTCAGGTTAACTATGACACAACCAATCATGGAGTCCTAAAAGGAAACTGGTCAGGTGACTATAGATATGGTTACAATCCAACTCACTGGAGTGGTAGCTATGCCATCCTTAAACTGTGGTACACCAATTTCTACAAAGCAGTCCAGTTTGGACAGTGCTGGGTGTTTGCCGGTGTTATGTGCTCAGGTAAGATTATCTAGCTCTACCTTCAACACTTTTAACAGTAAGTGTGTATAGATAAATCTGTTTTTAAGACAGGTATTCACTTTTAAATTAAAATGTAAAGCTAACGGCTGGCATCTGGGATTGCAGTGGCTCTTAGGGACAATATAGTGGGGTGTCTTCAGTGGGCTAGTATGCCAAGGCAATGCAAGGTAAGGCAATTTTATCTGTATAGCACACTTTCAACAACAAGGTAATTCAAGGTGCTTTACATGTTTAAGGGGTAAAATAAAAATAGCAGTAAAACACAGAAAAAGCACATAAAGTAAAAACAGCGATAAAGCATGAAGCATACACAGAATATATGATACATCAAAACATTACTCAAAGGCAGCTCTAAACAGATACGTTTTGATACGTTGTGCTGCTGACCTCGACGCGGGACGTTTTGGGTCGGTGGATGGAATATGTCGAAGACCTCCTACATCCCACCGGCACGCCTTCCAATCTGGAAGCAGGGTTAGGGGACTTTGGGTTGGGCTCTCCGATCTCTGGTGCTGAGGTCACCAAGGTCGTTAAAAAGCTCCTCGGTGGCAGGGCTCCGGGGGTCGATGAGATTCGGCCGGAGTTCCTCAAGGCTCTGGATGTTGTGGGGCTGTGTTGGTTAACGAGGTTCTGCAATATCGCGTGGACATCGGGGGCAGTTCCCTTGGATTGGCAGACCGGGGTGGTGGTCCCCCTGTTTAAAAAGGGGGACCACAGTGTGTGTTACAACTACAAGGTCTATTCAGGTCTATTCAGGGGTTCTGGAGAAGAGGGTCCGACTGATAGTCGAACCTCGGATCCAGGAGGAACAATGCGGTTTTCGTCCTGGCCGTGGAACACTGGACCAGCTCTACACCCTCAGCAGGGTCCTGGAGGGTGCGTGGGAGTTCGCCCAACCGGTCTACATGTATTTAGTGGATTTGGAGAAGGCGATCAACCGTTTCCCTCGGGGGGCCCTGTGGGGGGTGCTCCGGTAGTATGGGGTACCGGGCCCCTTGATACGGGCTGTTAGGTCCCTGTACGACCACTGCCAGAGTTTGGTTCGCATTGCCGGCAGTAAGTCGGGCTTGTTTCCAGTGAGAGTTGGACTCTGCCAAGGTTGCCCTTTGTCACCGATCCTGTTCATAACTTTTATGGACAGGATTTCTAGGTGCAGCCAAGGTGTTGAGGGGATACGTTTCGGTGGTCATGCGGGTGCTGTACCGGTCTGTCGTGGTGAAGAGAGAGCTGAGCCGAAAGGCGAAGCTCTCGATTTACCGGTCGATCTACGTTCCTACCCTCTATGGTCACAAACTCTGGGTGGTAACCGAAAGAACGAGATCATGGATACAAGCGGCTGAAATGAGTTTCCTCCGTAGAGTGTCTGGGCTCTCCCTTAGATATAGGGTGAGAAGCTCATTCATCCGGAGGGGGTTCAGAGTAGAGCCACTGCTCGTCCACATCGAGAGGAGTCAGTTGAGGTGGCTCGGGCATCTGGTCAGGATGCCTCCTGGACACCTCCCTGGTGAGGTGTTTCGGGCACGTCCCACCGGGAGGAGGCCCAGGACACGCTGGAGGGCCTATGTTTCTCGACTGGCCTGGGAACGCCTTGGGATTCCTCCCGAGGAGCTGGCCCAAGTGGCTGGGGAGAGGGAAGTCTGGGTCTTTTTGCTTAAGCTGCTGCCCCCGCGACCCGACCCCGGATAAGCGGAAGAAAATGGATGGATTGATGGATGGTTCTTCAGGTGATAGAAGGCTGAACTTGTTATTGCCTTTATGTGACCCTGGAGGTTCAGGTCTGAGTCCATAACATCATCTAGATTTCGGGCCTGATCAGTAGTTTCTAGCTGTATTAACTGAAGCTGTGTGCTGACTGTTAATTGTTCCTCTTTAGGTCCAAAAGTAACTACTTCTGTTTTGTTTCTGTTCAGCTGGAGAAAGTTATGGCACATCCATCCATTGATTTGCTCAATGCATTTATTTAGGGTTTGGATGGATTCACAGTCACCTGGTGACATCATAATGTAGAGCAGAGTATTATCTGCATAGTTATGGTAGCTAATCCTATAGTATGGGGCTGGAGGGTCTCATAAACACAGACTTGTCAATATGCCTATGTTACTATGAGTTAATTGTTTTTTGACGGGATCACTATATGACTATATATATGACTACTAGGAGGAACCAATAGAGTGCATAATATACCAAACTGAACATTCATCAGACCATTATTAAGTATGAAAAAATAAAACGCAACAAGAAAGAAAGAAAGAAAGAAAGAAAGAAAGAAAGAAAGAAAGAAAGAAAGAAAGAAAGAAAGAAAGAAAGAAAGAAAGAAAGAAAGAAAGAAAGAAAGAAAGAAAGAAAGAAAGAAAGAAAGAAAGAAAGAAAGAAAGAAAGAAAGAAAGAAAGAAAGAAAGTTATAATTCTTAAGGTAACTAAGGTAACCTTTTGGGCTGTGCAGTTGGTTGCACTGTGGCCTTTCAGCGAGAAGGTCCTGGGTTCGAATCCCGGCCTGGGGTCTTTCTGCATGGTGTTTGCGTGTTCTCCCTGTGCATGTGTGGGTTCCCTCCGGGTACTCCGGCGTCCTCCCACAGTCCAAAAACATGAATGTTAGGTTAGCTG
Organism: Valencia hispanica; assembly: GCA_963556495.2. Classification (NCBI taxonomy): domain Eukaryota; kingdom Metazoa; phylum Chordata; class Actinopteri; order Cyprinodontiformes; family Valenciidae; genus Valencia; species Valencia hispanica. The sequence continues at coordinate 7,994,108 of OY747708.1, read as the reverse complement.
GTCTCTCTAAATTGCCCTTGACATAAACACTAAAGAGTATTATTATACTAAAGCGCTTACATAATGAAGGGTAGCAACTTTTACTTTATCTGGTTTCAGTGATGCGCTTCCTGGGAATCCCCTGCCGCGTGGTCACCAACTTCGAGTCTGCTCATGACACCAACCGGAACTTGATTATTGAAACTTACGTTGATGAACATGGACCTGTACGGGGCATGTGCGAGGACAGATTCTGGTAAAATTCTCTAACTTCTGCTTTAGAGATGCACATAGATTGACCTGCAAAATAAAGAATAACATTGCTAAATTGTATTGCCTCACACTTTTTCTCTTCAGATTTAACCCCACCTTCAAACTATAGTAATCAAAATAAACTAGTATTTGCCTCATAGCAAACTGTTCTCTGCTTTGAAATTGTTGGGGTCTGGATTCTGAGTTCATCTCCCTTCCAACTATCATTACAGATGCAAGTAGTGTATTACATAAATCCAACAAAGAGCCATATTTAGTGGTGTTGTTCATGAACATTTGGGTCTTATTATATGTTTCTTTCTTCTATTTTTGAGAAATCTCAAGAGCAACACTATTCATCAGGATTTAGAGTAAGGGGATGAAAAGTATTTTAAATCAGCAGGACACTGTAATGACCTCATGACTGTCCTGGGCACGAGAAGTGATTATCAATTTTCCTGTTGGATTGCATTTAAAGGAACTTCCACGTCTGGGTGGAGGGCTGGATGAGGCGACCAGACCTAGCAGATGATGGCCAATATGATGGCTGGCAGGCTCTGGATGCAACTCCACAGGAAATTAGTGAAGGTGTGGAACCTTTTTCTTACAATTTGTAATTCTCATTTAAAATGTATTTGATATTTATTGATCTGAACCTATTGTCTATTCAAAGGAAAGCCCCTTTAGTGAACTGATTTTTTAAAAATGTATCAGAAGCGAAGATAGAATTTCCATTGTGCAAAAGATTATGTATGCACATTATTTTTGGCAAAATATATCAGAAGAAAAATTGGTTTAAAAAATCTACCAGGATATTAAATTGTCATCTGTCCTCCAGGTTTGTTCTGCTGTGGTCCAGCCTCAGTCGCAGCCATCCTGAACGGGGATGTTGACCTCAAATATGACATACCGTTTGTCTTTGCTGAGGTCAATGCTGACTGTGTTACCTATATGGTCAGTTTGCACAGCATTTACATTATCAAAGTGACATTTAAGGATTAAAAATAAATAAAAGGAGGTGCATGTATTATGCTGTTGTATTTAATTTATAGTCTTCTTCCTTTACTGAAACTTTGAAGTGTTTTATTTCTACAAGACACTTTAAAATAAACACACTGATGATCAGAAGAGAGACAGCCTGCTATTCTGTCGACCCAGTAACATTTGACGTCAAACTGCCGCCCTTCTTGAAAGCGTTTGCTTTACAGCATGTTTCTTTTAGATCAAAAAAGACGGATCCAAGGTGCCGATGAAGTATGATAACATGTCAATTGGACAGTTCATCTCCACAAAGGCTGTTGGTTCCAACCAGAGGATGGACATCACAAATACCTACAAACACACAGAAGGTGGGCTCAGTCAGCCGATATCAGACAGAATCCTTTCATTGCCTTATTGTGTGTATGTATAGAGCTTCAGCTGTGCCGATGTAATGAATAGTGTGTATGATGTTACTCTCCCTTTTTTTCGTGTCGTGTTGAATATTGTGACTCAATTGTGTTTCCACTTTAATGGATGGAATTACCGACCTTACAGCAACGGACCTAGAAAGGGCGGTCTTCAAAAAAGCCCTGGCCAGACTGCAGGATGAATCTATTGGGCTTCGTTTGCATCTGGTTGCTGTCACACGCGCCACTGAATCACTGGACAAGCCCACAGTCACCTTGAGTAGAAACGAAGCACCGGAAATGAGCATTAAATTTGAAGAGGTATGTCAGTCGCCTCTGATAGCAAGAGTACTGGTCAACATTTCAGTTCCATTTTTACAATTAAATCTGAGTTAGCTTTACCACACAGTCACAGATCCTATACACGCCAGGAGGATTTTCTTCCATTACTAAAACTACCATTTAAGTTAAAAAGATCCCAGGGAATAAGTTGATTGTACATTTTTACTGTTCAGTTTTTTTTTTGCCTCCTTGTTCAGCCCAAAATTATTCATGCTCCTGGCAGATTTAGACCTAACGCTAGTTTTACACAACCATAAAGCTTGTTTGAGCTTCTAATGGTATTCTAAGGATTTATCTATGGTAATAAGTTCCAAGTCTCTAATGTTAGAGGGCCTCCTTGTCACCACCCTAATGTTAAGCTCCTTTCAAAGACTTTTTTAAAATAAATGAATAATTTGGGGCTCAACTATGGTATATGCCTGTTTACAGAGGTGTTTTTCTGGTCTTTCTTCTTAATTTGTATTTAAGGTTCTTGTAATCTTGATTGACTTGGATTATCAGCTGGTCAGGTGGAGGATAACATTTGTTTCGGACACATGTAATCTGATAGTCCTTTCTCCTGATTATGTTGGAATTCAGGACTCCACACCTGTGAATGGTCAGGATGTGAACTTGAGACTTGTACTAAGAGGTGAAGGCAGCACTGCCAAGATGCTGTCTATCAACATCAGCATCCAGGCCATGACGTACACCAGCAAAACAGTAGGAAACATCCAGAATGTGGTTATCGAGAAAGAACTGCTCCCTGGGAAAGGTAATTCTTCCTCCAGTGATTCCCTTTGTGTGGGCAAAAAAGTGTTAGACGGCCACCGTTTGTGAAAGTTGTCCCACCTAAAAAGATGAGACAGGACTGTAATTTTCATCAAAGGTATACTTTAACTGCGAGAGACAGAATGTAAAAGTAAAATCCAGAAAATCACATTGTATGATTTTTTTTTAAAGACGTTATTTGCATAATGGTGCAGAAAATAAGTATTTAGCACCTACAAACAAGCAAGAATTCTGGCACTCACAAATCTGTTACTTCTTCTTTAAGAAGCTATTCTGTCCTCCACCTGTTTGAACTCGTTATCTGTATAAAAGACACCTGTTCACACCTTCAAACAGTTAGACTCCAACCTCCACCATGGCCAAGACCAGACAGCTGTCCAAGGACACCAGGGACAAGATTATGTACCTGCACAAGACTGGGATGAGCCAATCTACAATAGGCCAGCAGCTTGGTGAAAAGAGATCAACTCTAGGAACAATTATTGGAAAATAGATCATTGACAATCTCCGTCGACCTGGGGCTCCATGCAAGAACTCACCTCGTGGAGTACAGATGATCATGAGAATGGTGGGGAAACAGCCCAGAACTACACGGGGGTAACTGGTCAATGATCTGAAGAGAACTGGGAGTACAGTTACAGTTTAAAGGGTGGCTGTAGTTCAGTGGTAGAGTTGTCGGCCTGCGACCCAGAAATCGTGGGTTTGATTCCAGCTTCCACCTGCTACATGTCGTTGTGTCCTTGGGCAAGACACTTCACCTACCCGCCTACTGGTGTTGCCCAGAGGGGCAGATGGCGCAATATGGCAGCCTCGCTTGTGTCAGTCTGCCCCAGGCCAGCTGTGGCTATAATCATAGCTTACTTCCACCAGTATGTGAATGTGAGAGTGAATGAATAATGGAGTTGTAAAGCGCTTCGAGTCTCTCAAAAAAAGGGCTAAATAAATACAAGCCTTTATTATTATTATTACAGTGAAAAACGTTACTATTAGTAACAGACTACCTCGTCATAGAATAAAATCCTCCAGGTCCCCCTACTTAGATACTACCTGGATGATCCAGAGAAGGATTAGGAGAATGCCATGTGGTCAGATGAGACCGAAATAGAACTCTTTGGTATAAACGACACTCTCCGTGTTTGGAAGGGGAAGAATGCTGAGTTGCATCCCAAGTACACCAAACCCACTGTGAAGCATGGAGGTGGAAACATTATGCTTTGGGGGTGCTTTTCTGCAAAGGGGACAGGACGAGTGATCCGTATTACAGAAAGGATGAATGGGGCCATGTATCGTGAGTTTTTGGGCAAAACCTCCTTCAATCAGTGAAAGCACTGAAAAATGAAACGTGGCTGGATCTTCCAGCATGACAATGGTCCCAAACACACCACTTGGGCAATGAAGGAGTGGCTTTGTAAGAAGAAAATCAAGGTTCTGGAATGGCCTAGCCCGTCTCCAGACCTTAATTCAATCAAGAATCTGTGGAGGGAGTTGAAAGTCTGTTTTGCCCAGCGACAGCCCCAAAACATCACAGCTCTAGAGAAGATTTGTATGGAAGAATGGCCCAAAATACCAGCTACAGTGTGTGCAAATCTGGTGAAGACCTACAGGAAATGTTTGACCTCTGTCATTGAAAGTACTGAAGTGAACTTTTGTTACTTGCCAAATACTTATTTTCTGCATTATTATACAAATAAATTATTTAAAATCATACAATGTGATTTCCTGTAATTTTATTACATTCTGTCTTTCACAGTTGAAGAGTACCTATGATGAAGGATGAATTACAGACCTTGTACAATTGATAGCTGCCAAACACCTTTTTACCCTAACTGTAACTGTTGTGATCAAATGACTTTATATCGAAGTCCTAATTTTTTTGTACCCTTCAGATCTGACAATCCCCATCCAGGTTCCTTACTCAAAGTACAGTGAACTCATGGTAAACTGCCAGACGATGAATATTTCAGCCCTGATCATTAATCTACGCAATACGGATGAGATGTACCTGAGAACTGAACGCGTTGTGCTGAAAGACCCCCCAATCACCATCACTGTGAGATTCTGTTTCTTTTTAAACTCACCTAAATGTTTAAACTTTTTAACCTGTTTACCAATATGCATCTCCACTTCCTTTTTATTTTACATAACCCCCCCCAAAGAAATCACCCTTTACAAGTTTTACTCAAACAAAATCCTTTACAAGTGATTTTTCTTATTAGACAGCTAGTTATGTTTAAAATTCCGTCTTTGTTTTAGGTGTCTGGTGAACCCAGAGTGAAACAGGAGATGACTGTCGAAGTGGCTTTCCGGAATCCAATCAACAAGAAACTGACAGACTGCACTCTGACGCTCTCCGGAACAGGACTTTTTTATGGGGAGGAAATAATCAAGTGAGTATGTGTAAACTGAATCACCTGTAAGACAGTTGCTGAGAAGTGTACATGCTTGGGTGCAGTTTCAGACTTTAAGGACATGGCAGTCCTTTAAAATGTAAGACAGCCACTTTCAATGTATTTTTGTGTCACCCACAGACTTGAAGATCTGAAGCCAAGCCATGCAGTGACTGCCAAACTGAAAATCATTCCCTACAAGAGTGGAGAAAAGACTCTCCTGGCCGACTTTGACTGTGCCTCTTTCAGAGACATCAAGGGCAGCTGCATTGTTAATGTCAAACCTTAAAGAGCATATTGCAGGTTAAATATTTTCTGAAATGCATATAAAATATTTTCAAAAAATTGCAAATTAAAACTTTTGAGGGTATTTTAAATTTCAAAATGCATAAAGTTACAATTTTTGATTAAAAAGTTTCATAATCTCGACCTGTGACGTAAGGGGGGGGGTCATATGCTATGCGCTGCCTCAGCTCAGTAGGTAGTTATCAGGTGAAGCGGTCATGTTATCGAGAGTCAGTGTGTTCACTTGTGTTGAATTGCATTCATTTTTATCAAAAATAGTAAATGATTGTGTTTCCTGTACAAACTTCAGCCTGTCAGGACACAGACACAGGGTAAGAAAAAAGACTGTACTGGCTATGTAAAATGCTTAAAAGCAACATGATATGTGGGTTGTTAAAGAAAAAAGTCATTAGTTAATTTTAGCTTGCAGCACTCAGGCTAATAACATTAGCTTCGCTTAGCAAGGTTTTGTTTTGGCCATAGCTCATAGCTGTATGATTGTGGTCCTTCAAATGTGTAGTTGTAAACATTTAAAGTTATTTTCTGTATCAGAGCCGGCATTAAAATCTAGTTTTCTATTGATTGAGCTGACAGGACTCCCTTCTGCCACATCACTTCCGGTCTGGCGGAGGTAAAATCTTCTCACAAAAACGACTCCAAAAGCTAAAATAATTAATGTATGAATACATTTCTATTTAGAAATGGTTCCTATTAAATTTCTCAAAACCTGCAACCTGAACTTTAAACTCTGGAAAGAAATATGGTTAATTCACATTGGTGAATTCATATCTGTTGAAGGCTTCACAAATTGTTTTTTTTTTTAAGTTGAGAGATCAGTGAAATCAGGGGATATTGTTTTTGGTTCATTCTTTACTTTTGACTTTAAGACTTCGATTTCTATGGGGGACATCATGAACTTGCTGTAAATACACCATCCAGAGGTAGCCATGTGTACACCCAAGTGCTGGAAATGTTATTTTAGAAATGACTTTCTGTTGTAGTGGTGTCTTAAGTTGGCAAGTAGTATCAATGAAGCTTAACGAATCATTTTGAAAATCATAATCTAGGCCCTGCTCCTACTGGTGTGTATGTCCAAATAATTTTTTTTTCAACAAGTTGATACTTTGCATGACTGTAAGGATATACAGTCAATGGTAGGGACTCAAATTATGTACAAAACTGGCTTTTTAATATTTAATATAGTCTTACTGACCAAACTTCCTTTACACTACAAAACAGACTTTAAGGCATAATACTTGAATTACAAGCATCTAAACAGCAATTATGGTCTTCTACACGTCACATTTTGGTTGCCTCTTACCCTTTTTTCATTTACACATGGTCACCTCTGCTCTGTTTAGTTCATACATTGTATGCTTTTCTGTATTCCTGTAAGTTTGTGGATTAGACTTTATCAAATGCATTTTCAGACGGTTACAATCTGTACTTCGGAAATAAAGCTAACAAAAATCATAAAACTGTTCTTGCTTTAATAATGTATGATGGTTTTTTTAAATCAACTACAAAGACCTAAAAGAAATTTTGTTGACTATGCCTTTACTAGATGGCATAGTGTTTTTATGGTCATTCCAAAGCAACAGTTCAGAAAACTTCGTACCAATGCAAGATTTGGCTTTTTAAATAGTATTTACTGTCTAAATTTCAAATTAATTCAGTTTATTTATATAGTGCCAATTCACAACAGATGTCATCTCAAGGGACTTCACAAAAAAAGTCATTTCAATACAATCATACAAACATTCCAATTAGTTTAAAGTATTAGTTAGTTTCTTATTTAAGGAATCCCAGCAGATTGCATCGAGGCATTGACTTTAGGTTGCATCCCGTTGATAGACTTCCAACCATAGCAATCCCTCATACTGAGCAAGCATGTAGCGACAGTGGAGAGGAAAAACTCCCCTTTAACAGGAAGAAACCTCTAGCAGAACCAGGCTCAGTAGGAGTGGCCATCTGCCACGACCATCTGGGGGTTCGAGAAGACAGAGCAGAGACACAGAAAAAAGAAAAGAACTGATGTAAGAGTACTTTCTATATTAAAGAAAGTAAAAAGTTGATAAAAGGAGGCAGCGGATGTTCAGCTGCCAAGACCATCATCCCATCTTTATGCCCCCCGTCCAAACGGCATTGTAGCTAAGCAGGATACCAGACCAAGTGTAGCTTCTATGGAGAGAAAAACACAGAGAAAACAAAGTTAACAGTCGAAATTACAGCATATAATGCAACTGGTGAGTAGTAGTAGAGAAAATAGCCGAGTAAAGAAAAGTGGTCAGTCTGTCCTCCAGCTGTCTAAGCCTATAGCAACATAACTACAGAGATAGCTCAGGATGACCTTAGCCACTTCTAACTACAAGCTTTATCAAAAAGGAAAGTTTTAAGCCTGGCCTTAAAGTGTAACTGAACCTCCTGAAAAATCATAACCCCGCCCCCAGACAACATTAAAAAAAATTCTACAAAGTGGGCGGTGCCAGGAAGAACGGAGGGGTATGGCCAAGTTTGGAGGATGAGCGGAGGGGGGAACGTGGGGGTGTGTTCAGGAGGACAGTGACAGCTCGCTTAATGTGACACTGAAACATGGACAGTGACCAAAGCGACGTTGGCAGTTTTGCGACTGATCAACATTCATCTGTTTTGAACGTTTGACTATGTTAGCATCACCACTCAGAGACTGGACTCCTCCTGTCTTCCTCTGCCTCAGGAGCACAGAGCTCGGGCGGCGCTGGCTCGGCGCCCTGAACCAGCGGATCTCCTCCGTCGTCACCGGAGATAGAGGAGTAGAGGGAGGCTTTATGGAGCTCAGCGGCCGTGAGCCGTATCAATTAGAGCCGCTGAGTCAGCGCTGCCCGAGGCTGGCGCTGCTGCTGAGGGAGAGAGAGACAGGATGGGTCCGGTCTCTGAGTGGTAATGCTAACATAGGCTAATGTTCAAACAGTATGTTAGCTATGCTAACTAAGTGCTAATGTGATAACAATGGTAACCTGAAAAAGGCAATCCAACTCCAAACTCGCCACGGGGGGGGGGGGAATATGTCTGATAGTTTTATACCCAAACCCACGGGGCGTGTCTGTGAGACCATGACTGCTGTGACGCAGTCAATGCCTGTGATGTAAAGATGTAACGCTATCCACCAATCACAAAATTCAAATGCAGTAGCCACAGTTCAACCCTAAGAGGGCAGCACTAAGACATTTTTTAGACCAAAAAGTGTAGAATTAAACAAGTTTACACCAAAATGTAAAAAAATCCCCAGAAACTGAAAGACTGCATTGGTAAAGACCCATTTATACAGTTTAGAAGCAAAAAAAAGTTGTTTTGGGGTTTAGTTACTCTTTAAACATAGATAGAGTGTCTGCCTCACGGACTAAAGCTGGGAGCTGATTCCACAGGAGAGGAGCCTGATAACTAAAACATCTGCCTCCCATTCTACTTTTAAAGATCCTACGAATTACAAGTAAACATGCATTCTGAGAGCGAAGTGCTCTGTTAGGAACATATGGAACAATTAGATCTCTGATGTATGATGGCGCTTGATTATAAAGGGCTTTATATGTAAGAAGGAGGGTCTTAACTTCTATTCTGGATTTAACAGGGAGCCAATGAAGGGAAGCTAAAGCAGGAGAAATGTGATCTCTCTTTTTAATATTCATCAGAACTCTTGCTGCAGTATTTGGAATCAACTGAAGGCTTTTAATGGCATTTTGTGGACTACCTGATAGTAAAGAATTACAGTAGTCCAGCCTTGAGGTAACAAATGCATGGACTAGTTTCTCAGCATCATTCCTGGACAGGATGTTTCTAATTTTAGCAATATTCCGGAGGTGAAAGAAAGAAATCCTAGAAACCTGTTTAATATGGGATTTGAATATCAAGTCTTGGTCAAAAATAAAGCAGATGTTCTTTACATTATTACTGGAGGCCAATTAAATGCCATCCAGATGAAGTGATTGACTACACAGTTTCTTTTTTAGAGCTTCAGCTTCAAAGACGGCAACTTCTGTCTTGTCAGAATTTAAGAGCAAAAAAAGTAGGGTCATCCATGTTTTTATGTCTTCCTGACATGCCTGTAATCTACCGAACTGACTGGATTCATTAGGATTTATGGATAAATATAATTGTGTATCAATGGCATAGCTGTGGAAATTTATCCCATGCTGTCTAATGATTTTACCAATTGGAAGCATATATTAGTGCTGTCATGAGATTAAAAAAACTTTGAGATTAATTAATTATGATCTGTAATTAATTAATCTAATTAATCTCTTTTTTAATCTCACCTAATAATTGTTGAGAAAAGCCCTCATCTTAAGGTATTTTCTTTTAAATTCATCACATTATTGTGGAAGAGCAAAAGTTTGATACATGTAATTTAAAAAAATGGCTTTATGAAGTCATTTATCGTATTTAACAGACTTTAACAGATGCAGTCCCACCCATTTACATTCTGCTGTTTTTGTGACGATAGTCCCAAGTGGCGCCTGCAACCTTCTGCTTCGAGCATGCGCGATTCATTAGCGTTCTGGACGACGCAGTCGGGTCAATATCTTCTCTGAGTCCAACTGTGTTACGGGTTAAAACAAAACGTAATATGCGCATTATTTTTGATACCGATGGCTTGCCATACAGGTGAACCTGGGCGGCCGGATGGAGGCGAGCTGCAGTGTGCGGAGAGACGGGAGAGCGCCCCACTGCTCGGTGAGAAGAGGAACAACGTTACATGCTTCACCCAAAAGTTTCCAATAACCCCATAAATGTGAGGATGTGTGTGTATGTGAGTTTGTTTGTGTGCGCGCTTGGCTCACCTTCTCCTCCTCAGGGATGCATCTTGGTGTTCTCTCCCAGCTGAAGCCGATCAGCCTAATCACAGAGGAGCGGAGATAAAAGGGAAGCGCCTACCTGGAGCAGACGCCAGATGGTCAACGTCAACAGTGTGGTAACAGGCCGCTTCCAGCGTTCGTCTTCTGCTCTGTACGTTTATAGAAAAGGAACTTACTGTTGCTCCTCTTCCCTCCAGCGCCGGTTGCTCCCCGGATCAATTGGTCAGTCGATCGCAGTCTCTAGCGTCAGCTCAAACGCCTGCCTCCCAGCTGCTCTCTGTCGTGCTCCTCCGGCTGGGTTCAGTCTTCCATCTGCCTGTCCACGCTCGCTCATCCTCCTGGGCACCTCGCATTCCCCCAGGACCACCTCTGAGTGGCCATCCTCAGATACACGCTTCCTCCGACCTCCTCAGTGTGGTAATCCAGCATCGGAATCCCCCCCTGTGGCAGCTCAACCTCCCAGTCCGGTCCCAGGAGTTTCCCTCCGAGCTTCCAAGGTTTCCACCTAAGAGAAATACATTATTACTCTTATACCAACCTCTGAGTCCCTGAGTCGTTTGTGTGTCTGCACTAGAGTCCTGAAACCGAAAATATGACGGTGAAAAGTTGCTAGATTTGCCATTAGTTGCTTTTTGTTGTTGTTGAAAGAATCGCTAGAGGGGTCTAAAAACTCACCAAATATAGCAAAGTTGGCAACACTGTCTGCAAATCACCGTTCCTTCTCGCCTCGCCCTCCCCACCACGATGGAAGCCAGTCATCTTCTCATGAGTTTACAGCCAACCGATGTCCACTTTAGGGTGTGGTTAACCTCGAACAACTCAAGAACAAGAAGCCCAGTGCATAAAACGGGTTTTATTTAAAAGGGAACTCGCATGCAGAAACTGTAAAATAAAAAAATAGGATTAACTTGATTAAAAAACATAGCACGCTAAATATGGCTGTAATTAATTGATCGCAATTAACGCGATAATTTGACACCCCTAGCATATATATTGTGAAAAGAATTGGTCCAAGCACAGAACCCTGTGGAATCCCACAGGTAGCCCTTGAGTGTGAAGATTTAACATTTATTTGAACAAACTGGAATCGGCCGGACAAATATGATTTAAACCAGCCGAGTGCTGTTCGTTTGATCCCTGCAACATGGCCACGCCTTTCTAAGAGAATATTGTGATCAACTATGTCAAAAGCAGCACTGAGATCTAACAAGACCGGAACAGACTCAAGTCCATTATCTAAGGACATTAGAACATACCTGTCAAGTTTTGGATTTGAAAATAAGGGAACAATTCCATCAGCCGCGAGCCAAACCGCCACCACAACCAACCTATAGTATCTCTTACATTTTAGGATAGGTGTACAAAAAAAAAAGTCTATGATCACTTTTCAAACATTACTAACTACAATTAGGTGTTCAGAATCTGATAGGCCTACCTTTGTTGACATTGAAATGCTGTGAACATTATGTTATAATACAGCCTAAATGAAAACACAAAAGGATAAATCAAGCACATTTATTGATTTTACATTTTTCAGTTCATATGCTATTTAACACATTACATACTTACAGTTTATTTCACAATGCTTGTCTTTAAGTTAAACATTTACATTTCATTTTCATTACACATTTTCTTTTAATATATCATGTTCACTCCTGTGGCTCTCTGACATTCATTAGCGACTTATTATACAATAGGGTGACCATATTCTGAGAATCCAAAGAGGACACCCTCCCCAGCATGGGCGTGACTACCCCCCAAATCAAATCTATAAATTAATATGGATTCAGGTTAGAAAATACTCAAATATTAGATTGATGAGGTAAATACAGTCAGATGTCTTTTCCATCTCTCACATGAATTTGTAGGACTGCTTTGAAAAAACAGCATAATAAATCAAATAGACTAAAGAATGTTTATTCATATTTGCAGAAAAATATCATTATTAATGATTGTTGGAAATGTGTTCCAGCAAATATGTTTTTAAAAATGATGTAGGAATGTATTCTTCAGTGAATCACTGAGTCATGTTTAGTGCTTTACCTGCTGTCTTCTGTATCTTATAACATGCAGGCTGGATGTGTGTGACTTGAAAACTTTATTTTCTAGTTGATGCATTAGATTAAGTAATTAATACATTATCACCATTATAAACTATACCAAGTTTTCAAGATAACATAGTTTATTTTAAAACATTAAATCTGACTCATATGCACCAATCTAGATCATAATAATCAGACTCTGGCTTCCATCATTCATTGTGCTTTAAAATTGGAATATTCTCATTTTTATTTGATCTATTTTTACCCAAGATCACTTGATGTTACGATTGCAGTTTTCTAGATCTGTTGCGTTCAGTTTTTCAAATAGAGCGATGACAGTAACATATTTATAATCCTGAGATCCTGAGCAATCCACTGATACTTAATATGTCCAGATTGATTACTGGGGAAGGGATGAAATATTGATCCAACGTCGAACTTTTTTTTACCGCGACGTCTCGGAGTCAAATGATTGTCGGTGATAACTTTGAGCTTCGGGTAATAATTAATCTGTGTCGTCGCGAAATGAATCCTAACCTGCTGTAGCAGCTCAGATCGTGTTAGCTCAGGTGTGCTGCTCACCTGAGCTCCACTGCCCCGGTAAAAACGGCTCTGACGACCATGACTGAACATTGGGTAATTTTTCAACAATTCGTCTGCGAAACTACACTTTCGGTATTTTAGTGGCACATTACAAGCACGCAGCGCAGCTCCTCATTTGTTTTGTGGGCAGTGGTTGCTTTTAAAGTGAGGTAAACCAGGTGCAATATGGGGGTAAACCCGGACGTTTTATGATATTTAAATACATCCTCTCTGATATAATTTTATGGCCAAAAAGGAGGACATGTCCGGGCAAAAGAAGACGTATGGTCACCCTAGTATAGTTAGCCCCCGACGGACTAGAAAAGGGAACAGGTGAGAGGTTAGGACGTGTTTGCATAATGTGGAATCAGAAGAGATACTGAGGAGGATCTTACTGGTTTCTGGAGGGTTATGGTGAAGGGAAGGGTAAGTTGGAACAGACCTGGCCCCAGGGCAATTTAGCTGGGGGCCCCAGTTTTTATTTAACCCCTTAACGTTTTTACCTCCGGTTGGACAGTGTGTTAAATATTTCCTGGTCAAAACGGCCTATTTGACACTATGTAAAAATATTCATATTATAGCCTATATAATTTAAAAAGGGACTGGCTGAGGTTCGGGAGTTTTTGCCAAACAATCGCTCTGTTCTAGATCAGTGGTCAGAACATTTATTTTTGTTCTCCAAAAGCAGCCGCGGTTTAGTCACTGTCACAATCATACTGTGTATCTGCATGTGTGAGTGAGCCAAGATCCTTGTCGCTCAACGGGAGCTATCTTTAAGTCGAGCTGATTCAAATCGAAATAAGCAGACATCAAAACCGGCTTTGTAAAAATAAGATTTGCTCCCAAACCAGTTAACAGCAAACGGAAAACACAGCAACAAGCCCCGCTTCCTCCATGTCGATTCTCGTATTTTTCTGCTGCTTTGATCAGCTGCTGAAACTGTCCTGATACACTCAGATAGAAAAATAATAATGTCCAACTCATCCTTCTTAGCTGTGCCTGCACATCCACAGAGCCACCATCTCGAACAAAAACAATCCTTTTACGTCCAGTTAATGTCCTCCGTTAAAATACTTAGTCCGCGAGTCTTCCTCAATCCAACTCTACCGCTAAAAACCTTTGTAAATTCCTTTCTTGCGTGTATTTCTCCGAATGTCTACATCATGACTACCAGATGGCATGCTCTTAATAGCGCCCTTCTTCTTGATACTTATTCACGGCTGACAAACAACGAATGGCTGCGTACTGCTACCAACTGGTAAGAAGTATGGACCCGAATGTCATTTTAGGGTCATGTCTATTCTGCATCCTTCTAAGGACCCGTCCTCTATGGAAGCGTATGTGTCACATAAATCAAATTAAAATGGATTAGCACAAATGCTTTTTCATTTTCAAAGTCTAGCTGCTATTTTTGACTCATAAATAAAATGTAAAAGAAATTATCCAAACTGCTTTTTCATTTTACAATTCAACAGTGCTCATTCTGTAACTTAATTAAAATTTAATAGAAAAGGGCTTTTAAGATTTAATTTTCAAATTGCACCACAGCAAAATAGTTATAAAATTCAATTTGAAATGTCAAAGTTGAAAATGAAGAAATGCATTTTCATATTCAGAATACAAATGCCCTTTTTGACTCATAAATAAAATGAAAAATAAATTATCCAAACTGCTTTTTCATTTTGCAATTCAGCGTAGCTCGTTCCGTGACCTAATTAAAACGATCAAGAAAATGTATTGCTTTTTTGTTTTCATCCCTACCCCTGCAAAAGGTGTAACATAATTCAAATCGAATTGGCAATCCCTCACGGTGCAGGAGAATGACGTCAGGGCTCCTTCTTCTTCTTCAGTCCCCATCCTGACCGTGCTTAGCAATCAATACGTTAGGGGGCGTTTGTGTATAGTTGATGCTGGTGAAAGAAGAAAAGTAACAAGAAGACAAGTGGAAAAGTATGAGAGTGTGAGCATACACATATATAAAGGCTGTGTGGTCCAAATTCAGGAGCTGCATCCTTCTAAGGACCCGTCCTCCCTGGTCTAAGAAGGACGTCGGGTCATTCGTAGACCAGGTGGACCACCACATGTTAGACCACCTTCAAGTGAGGCAACACTTGGAAATATGCCGTCAAGCCAGCCGTTTATAGTAATATTACATTTCAGTTTTTCTTTTTTAATAAATTCACAAAAATTTCTACATTTCTGTTTCTCTTCTATCAAGATGGGATGCTGATTGTACATTAATGAGAAATAAAATGATCTTTTTTGATTTTAGCAAATGGCTGCAATGAAGCAGTGACAAATTTAAAGGGGGCTGTAAACTTTACATAACTAAATATTACATAATCCAGAGTTGTCCTCATAAAATAGAAAATAAGTGAAGATGAGGAACATGGCAACTGTGTTAATTTGTTAATTAACACAAGAGATCAAGTACTGAGATAACAGGTTCTGTAATTTTTTAGGCTTAAGACTCCTCTAAGCATAAGGTGTGTAACCGGATTTATTCTTTTACCTCCATGCCACCGTGGCCCAATTTTGCCCCAGTAAAGAGGTAATTTCTCCTAAAAGAGTCGTCTTTTTGGTTTATTTGCAAAAAACAATATTAGCTGTATATAAGCGGGGCAATACACAGAGAACCATTAGACCAACATACCAGCTCCTTTACAAGCGATGATTTACAAAATATTGAAAAACATGTCTATACCAACAACAAAAGCCAAACGACACAACCACTTAAAGTTTTTAAATGTACTTCCTTTTAAAGCTGTTCTCCGCTCCCGCTTCGGCCGCCATTGTTGCTGGAACAAAAATCCCCAGTTCTCCCGCAAGCGGTACAAACTGATCCTTGTGTGTCTCTACAGGTGGACAGATTGATGGAGTCCGGAGGATGACCAGGAGAGACGACGAAGGAGGTAAGTTTACCAGTTTTAGGTAATGACGTCTTCAGGGCGGACAGGCAAGCAGCTAGGAGAGGCGACGGCGGAGAGAGGGAGTATGGTGAAGAGTACCACCGGGGAAGCGGTGCAGAGGCTGACCACGAGAGAACCCAGACTGAAGGAATATACTTGTTGGAAGGGGTCACAGGATTTCCAGGAAGGATCTACAAGGAGAGCAAAGGGTGAGCACTGAAATTGATTGATCTAGATAATAATTCAACAAGGATTTCTCTGGAATAAGTTTTGGCCAAATACCACGCTAGGAGCGAGAACCAACTGGCGCCAGCCTCCAGGATCCGTGCCCCTTTTAAGATGGAGACTGATGAGGTGGATTGGAAGCACCTGGAGCTGCTGCCTGACACACCCTGAAGAGAAGGTTCACTGAAAGAAATAACTCATAAGATTTACTTAAAAAATATATCGTATTTGCATGCATAAAATTTAAGTAAAATTAAATGATGCAATTTTAAGTAATACTCACTTGCCAGTATCAAGTAAATTTTACTTTGTATAAAACATAATGGCTGTGAAGATATTAAGTAACATTTACTTAATTACATCCAAACTGTAAGTTATATTTATTTAAACAAATTAAGTAATTTTTCATAGGCTAGAACATAATTTAACTCAACATTTTAAGTAAATGTTATTTCCCTGTAGTATTCGCAGTTATTAAGTAGATATTTTATTTTGCCTCACATAATATACTTTCTTGCATGATGTTACATAACTCTCAAAAATTAAATAATCATTGCCAGTTTTCTTTGGATAAATGTTACCAAATAAATGTAACCTATACTCAATGCATTTAATAAGTATACAACTGTTTATTTTTCAGTTTAACAAACATGTAAATCCACAATAATTGTGTATTGCATTTCAAAATCTTTTATGGGCAGCCATAAATTGTGCATTTAAACTGGAACAGTACTTTTCAAATACACCGTGAAAACTGTTCAACTCTCTGAAACAGTGTCAAAATTCATTACAGAAATATCAGACTCAGACATTTATGATCCATAATGTTTAACTTACAGAAATATGCTCAAAACAACTTCTGAGGAAGGGGCGGGACAGAAAAAGCCACTTAATCTTTGAACAGTAGTGTAAAGATTATGTATACCTCTATTTAAATTGATAAAAGCATATACAAGTACAGCTTAATAGTAAAAGTGCATTAGAATTTGTACCAACGGTAAATTAAAGATATACCTACAGCAAAAGGTACTTATAAAAAAAGATAAGGTTGGTAGAACTTTAAAAAATAAAATATACAAAAAAATACATATCCACCACATCCAAACTGAATCTGCTAACAGTCACTTCTGAAATATGCAATTAAGATCTTACAGACCTACACAATGAAACAGAGTGCAATTTCAACATTTAAACCAGTTCTCCAGATGAGTCCCCTTTTCAGAATGCAATTAAAAAAATTAATGGAACACAACCAACACTATCAATTACAAATGCACAGCTTAAGGTGTCTAACCATTCTAGATTAATAAAGTCTCTACTGTAATTAATAGATATCTTATTTGACCAACAATGAGAAACATTACTATTTATGCAACCTTCCACTAGTAAACCAAGATTAACTGGAACTCAGTGCCGATTCTTGGCATTTCTTCACAAGGGTACATGCATGCTGCTACATCCTCAGCAGAGTCTTTGATGCCATTTTCCTCCTCTAGGATGACTAAGTAATGACATGCATTTATGAAATCAACTTCAGGGTGTTTACTTTTGGGGACATTTTAAATCCATCCAGCTCCAGCAAGAGTTTTTGGAAGACTTCAAACGTGTAATGCAAAGTGGAAGGGTATGCCAAGTTCAGGGCATATATCAGTCCCATGAGCAGTGAGCAAGCTTTTGCAGTACTGTTGCACCCTGGCAAAATCTCATGGCCTTCAACAAGGATGGATACATCAACTGGATCTTCATTGGGACCATGGACCACGAGTATTTTCAGCATATGGTTACTGACATCACTCTGGCTGTCCTCCTGCATATAATGTACAAACTAAAAAAAATGGAGAGATATTGAGAGACGTATAAAAGAACTGCATTAGTCATTCAAAGTGACTTCATTATTAGCACAAGAATACAGTGGACAAAGTATACACACCTCTGTTCAAATGCCAGGATTTTGTAATGTAAAAAAATAAAAGAACAAGAAAAAGCAAGTCAAATAATTCCACAACTTCTTCCACCTTTAATGTGACCTATAACCTGCACAACACAATTGATAAACAAGCAGAAACCTTTAAAGGAGAAAAATATAAAATAAACAACTTCAAATAACTTTGAACCATAAATGTTCAAACCCTTAAACTAATACTTTTTAGAAGTTCCTTTGGCTTTTTATCACAGCACTCAGTCTTTTGGGGTAGGAGACTATCAGCGTTGTACATCTGGATGTGATGATATTTGCCCCACCCTTCTTTCCTAAACTGCAGGAAGCAAAGGGTTTTGTGCCAACACCGACTGGTGTCTAGGAATGTTCATAATTTCCTCCACTGTGACTAAGTCCCCACCCAGTTTCAGTTGAAGAAAAAAAAAACGACCCAATGCATGATTCTGCCACCACCATGCTTCACTGTTGGTATGGTAAGCTTTTGGTGATGAGCAGTGTTGTTTTGTGCCAAATATTACTTTTAGAACCATCCCAAAAAGTTCAACTTTGGTTTCGTCAGACCATAACACATTTTCCCACATGGGTTTGGCTGACTTCAGGTGTTTTGTAGCAAAATTAAGCTGGGTTTTGGATTTTTTTCTTCGGAAAATAAGGCTTCCGTCTTCCCACGCTACCCCATAGCCGAGACATATGAAGATGGCAGATTGATATGAAGAGCTTGCGATACACAACTGCAACGCTACATTGGAGTAATTCCAACACAATGTCCCTTAAAATTAACCCATCATTAAAAAATATTTTAAAAATGACAAATCATCCCATACCAAGCAGTCTTCAAAAAGTTCCTCTTCCTTTTCCCCAAGGTACAGTATAAGGCTGCGGATAACGGTTTCTTTTCTCATCTCGAGGCTCTGTCTCTATGAACAGATTAAAAATATGAACATAACCAATTTACATAAACAATGAACTTTCAAATGAAAACAACAGCATATGTTTCCTCTTGTGTTTTAAGTGCATCAACCCAGAGCATGCAAGTGAAGTATGAGGCCAAGGGATGTTCTGAACCAATCACGTGATCAGAAATCAGAAGGAGCAATCAGAAGGAAATGGTTGGATGAGGGAGGGATGGAGGAGGAGCAAGTTTAGTGAGTGAGGTGGGGGCAGACAGGAAGCTGAGGATGGGATAAGAGGATTGAGGCTGGTGATTGAGAAAGACATGACAATCTATTTTGTTTTTGACCAAATGTTTTTGTTGTTTCCATATGTATATTGCAATTAATATTTTACTGTGGAGCTACTAAGCAAATATTATACAGCAAGAGTTTTATATCTTGAAATGCCTTACAAAACCAAGAACAAAGGAAATGGAGTGCTCAACTTCCGTCTAAAAATAAATAAAATGGGTGCAAGCTGAATATTAAAATTAAGAACATATTGAAGTTTCTGCACTGAAAAAGACAGTGTTTATTAAAAGCAACGCTGTGTGATGAAATGCATTTGCATATTGTGCAGTGTGTTTAATAAATATGATTTTTTTTCTGAGTGCTGATACTTCAGTGGTGTCTTACAATGCACTAAATGTCATGGGCTTGTTATTGACGTAGGTAAAGTAATAATGTGAGCTTGTGATATTGGTATTTTCTAGCAGAGCTCAAAGAATAGAAACGTAGTGGGAGGACACATTTAATCTACACTAAAAACTTCACTGCATTGCGAAAGTATCGGATCTGTCTATGAGTGGGATAATAAGTGGGCCCATCTCCCTGTAAAACATGAATAAGCAAAACAAGCACACCTGACTCAGTCTGTCCAGGAGGAGCCTCATCTTGAGCCGCACGACTCCTCCTTTGTCTTTCATCAGCGTAATAAGTTTCGGTGTGTATTCATCAAGTTTGTGCACAAAGGTTTGCTCAAGGGGAATGGTCGTTATTCTCCTGAATTCCTCCTTGATCTGAATAAACAAAAGATTCACAAGTAAAACAATATTGTTATATAAACGTACATGTTTGAAAAAAAAAAATTATTTCATTAAAATATCCATTTAACAATTACAGCTCAATGAAACAAGTTCAACGTTTATGGCTCTTTTAATAATTTATAGATTCTCCTACCTCAGCTTCACAAAACAAAGCAGGCCATCTCTCCTCGAAGTCAGCAGCAGCAGGTCTATCACTCGTGTCTGCGATAGGAAAATGTGGTGGTATTAAAATAGTGTTCTAAAATATTCAGCCACATTTTAAATATTATTATGATGGTTGAATAAAGGAAAATAACATAACATATCATGCATACATTTCTTTCCACTTACCTGAATAGGACAATGTTTTGATCTGATATGCTTCCTGTTGATAGATAGAAAAATATTTTAAGGAAACCCTGCCATGCACTGTGCAGTACAGGTAGTCATTTAAATACAATCGCAAGCATGCATATGGACAGGCTAATGAGAGTATGTAAACAATTTGAGTTACCTCAGTTTGGAAGCAGACAATAACTGAACTATGGGTCCTACAACAATTGAATAACTTCACACAGTGACAAAAACAGCTGTTAACCCAAACTGGTGCAGACTGGTTAAAAAATATTACATGTAAATTATTATGCGTATTGACGGGTGGAACAGTGGATAGCAATCGTGCCTCACAGTTTGACTCCCGCTCGGGGAGTCTGTTTGGAGTTTGAACGGTAAATGTGTAGGCACTGTCCTGAGCTGCCGACTCATCCAGAGTGTAGGCCTACCCTGCCCTTGCCTGAGACGGCTGCCCGCGCTAACCTAAATGTAAGAAAACTGTCGGCGAAGTATCTTTGTATTCGCAAGCTGGTGCCGTCACCTCTGGCGCTACCAGTAAATGAGTGTTCTAAAAACCTATTCTGGGACTTTCCCCCAAGAAGTTTCTCACTCCCCCCCCCCCTCATTCTCAAACCACAGCTTTAATTCACCTAGCTTTGTGCTGAGGCCAAATATTCAAGTGACACGCGTTCTCCGCTCATACAGTTCAAAGATGGCAGCCCCCTGTTTTCACGTCAAAATTAATGAAACGGAGACAAGAGATGGATACCCCTATTTTTAGAATGTTACAATGGCGCCGGCGAAGCTTAAACAACAAACAACATGCCCTCCAAATCCATTTCTCTGTCTCCGTTTCATTCAAATTTCTGATGTGTAGACAGGGAGCTCAGAATCATGTGAGCGGAGAACACTTGTCACTGGAAGATTTCACCTCGTGAGGCGAAAAATATAAAAGCACGTTTGATTTTCACCTCAACGCCTCGTGAGGAAGAAAACTCACCAAAAAATAGGCGCGCACAGCGGGGTATCTAGATGGCCTCGAAGAATGCTTTCGTGTGCGGCACTACATTAATTCCAAACGTTTACTGAGAACAAACCATACTCTACGTCAGTTGAAAAACGTATAAACAGTGAGATATCTTGCGTCAAACTACATGCAGACTTATCACAAATTTAAAACAGAATGATGACTTTCGGAGTTGCTCTGTGATCCTGTGACGCCCTGACTCGGAGCAGAGCCTGAGACAGTTATCTGCGCATGCGTCGTGCGTGCTTTTCAAAACGTTACATTTTCTGAGTAAAGTTTATGTAGCATTTGTAGGTTGATGTACATACAACTATTAAACATTTAAATTGTATTAGGAAAATTAAGTTAAAATTACTCTTTCCCCATAATTCATGTGTTACATTAAAAATACGTTTTCATTTTACTTAAGACACTATAGTCCTTAGAGAATCTTAAAAATACTACGTAGAAATTATGACAGTTGCTCTAATAGAGTTTACTTCAGATAGTCACTTTTTTCAGTGTTGAGGAGAGATACACACACGGACACACCCACTCTCCAGCACACGGTCATAGAATCCCAACAATTTTACTTTCATTTGAAAAGAGAACTCTAGACCACTGTTATGGTTTTAGATAAGCATTTATTTAAGAATTTAAGAATGTGAATATGGAGTCTGGAGCGGGAACGGATATGGGACTGGGAGCTGGATCACTGCGGGAAAGTGGAGAGGTGAGCTCAGGGCGTAGGTCACGGGAGACTGAGAAACAAGTAATGTGACAGCTTACTGAGAGTGGGTGAAAGGAATGCCAGGGAGGATGAGTGGAGACTGGTCCAGGAATTGATCATGGTGACTTAAAAAGTGATGAAGATGTAAGAAGAGGAACTGAGTTGGACTGTGGGCAACTGAGAAAGTGAATAAAAT
Source organism: Valencia hispanica (assembly GCA_963556495.2). Lineage (NCBI taxonomy): Eukaryota > Metazoa > Chordata > Actinopteri > Cyprinodontiformes > Valenciidae > Valencia > Valencia hispanica. Next base: position 7,971,953 of record OY747708.1, on the reverse strand, counting down.
TTCCACTGGTGACTCTTTGGTCTGAGGAAGGTTAGATCTTACTGTTATGGCCTGGAGGGTGGACAGGAGGCAGAGGTGTCGACAAGGAGGTGGGATCCAGGAGATTGAGTACTCTAAGATCACAACTGAGCTGCAGAGGTATTATGGAACGAGGAAGAGCTGGATGACAAGAATTGAGTCTGGTTTCCGTACTCACCACAGCACCAAGACTGCCCTCGTGAAAGTTTTCAATGACATTCACATTAATACAGACTGTGGTAGAACCACAGTGTTGGTTCTGTTGGATCTCAGTCCAGCATTTGACACTAGACCATGGCATATTATTGGAATGACTGGAAAACTGACTCTCTGGCACAGTACTTGGCTGGTTTGAGTCTTATCTTAAGGAAAGGAACTTATTCGTGTCAATAGGCAAATTTTCATCAGAACAAACAGAAATCACATGTGGGGTGCCCCAGGGCTCCCTCTTAGGGCCCTTCCTATTTATTATCTACATGCTCCCACTAGGCCAGATTATAACAACCAACAAGATTAGCTACCATAACTATGCAGATGATACTCAGCTTTACATTAGGATGTCACCAGGTGACTCTGAACTCACCCAAACCCTAAATAAATGCATTGAGCAAATCAATGGATGGATGTGCCATAACTTTCTCCAACTGAACAGAAACCAAACTGAAGTGATTTTTGGACCTAAAGAGGAACAATCAAGAGTCAGCACACAGCTTCAATTAATAAAAGGACAGGTCCGAAATCTAGGTGTAGTAATGGACTCAGACCTGAACCTCCAGTGTCACATAAAGACAATCACAAGGTCAGCCTTCCATCCCCTGAAGAACATTTCTAGGATTAAAGGACTAATGTTGCAACAGGACCTCGAAAAACTCACCCATGTGTTCATCTTTAGTCGGATTGATTACTGCAACAGCGTCCTCACAAGTCTGCCTAAAAAGTCAGACAGCTGCAGCTGATCCAGAACGCTGCTGCTTGCATCCTCACTAGAACTAGGACCCCAGTTCTAAAGTCATTACACTGGCTTGCTGTTGCTCAGAGAATAGACTTCAAAATAAATATTGAATGGCTTAGCACCAAAATATGTTGAAGACCTGTTCTCACCGTACCAACCACCCAGAGCACTCAGGTCGTCCAACTCTAGCTTACTAAACATCCCTAGACTCAAAAGCAAACATGGAGAAGCAGCTTTCAGTTTCTATGCTCCCCTTATCTGGAACAGATTTCCTGGCTACTGCAGAACTGCTGAAACACTGAACTTCTTTAAATCAAAACTAAAAACTCAGCTGTTTAGAATTGCCTTTGAGTAAACAATTAATGTCATACGTATCATATGTGTCCATGTCATGGTTTTGTTTAACCTCCTGACCCACATGCAGAATCAAGCTGAGACACGAGGACAAGGTTAAGTAGTTTAATTTTAAAAAAAGGAAAAAAAATCGAAGTGGTTCAGCTGGAACGGCGGGGATCGCTGAGCGTCTGGGAAGTGAGAGGTGAGGTTAGTTGAGATCTCTGACAGATGGGGAAATAACCCGACTCTTTAAGGCTGAAGTACTCACTGGTCCGGTGGCTTCTAATTCTGGGTCAACCACGGAGGAAATACAGGGATGAGTATCTTGCTCTTTATTTATTTTATTTTTTAAATTTTTTTTTATTTTGTACTTTTGAAAGCTTTGTAAATTTGATAAAACTACAACTTTTATTTTCTCCAACTGTGAGCTGAAGTTCTACATGTAGCAACTACTGACAGCATATATTTCTGAGCCGGTTTTATACCAGCGTGCAACCCCATTTTCCAACTAATTTATACCCTTAAAAACTTGTAGACTAACTCGGCTATTTTAATAAATAAAACACTTTAAAAATCAGGTGTGGTCACCATTCTGTTGGGGCGATAAAAGCATGGGGGACTTGTGTATGCTCCTTTGTCCTTTGGAATGATAAAAAAAGTTTGAGAAACACTGCGTTAATGGCACCTGTTTAAACTCGTTATCAGTATAAAAGACACCTGTCCACAACCTCAAACAGTCTCACTCCAAACTCCACTATGACCAAGACCAAAGTGCTGTCAAAGGACACCAGAAACAAAATTGTAGACCTGTACCAGGCTGGGAAGACTAAATCTGCAATAGGTAAGCAGCTTGGGGTGAAGAAACTAACTGTGGGAGCAATTATTAGAAAATGGAAGACATACAAGACCACTGATAATCTCCCTCGATCAGGGGCTCAAGATTTCACCTCATGGGGTCAAAATGATCAAAAGAACGGTGAGCAAAAATCCCAGAACCAGGGACCTAGAGAATGACCTGCAGAGAGCTGGGACCAAAGTAACAAAGGCCACCATCAGTAACACACTACGCAGCCAGGGACTCAAATCCTTCAGTGCCAGATGTGTCCCCCTGCTTAAGCCAGTACTTGTCCAGGCCCGTCTGAGTTTTGCTAGAGAGTATTTGATGATCCAGAAGAGGATTGGGAGAATTTCATATGGTCAGATCAAATTGTTTTCTCTTTGGCCTCATTTTAGGTCAGGTTTGTTGGGAGTTTTTTTTTTTTTTTTTTCTTAGTCTGCTTTATTTTTCCCCCCATGTGTGGACTCTTCAATTGGATTCAACCTGTTTCATCTGGATAGCGAGCTACCCATGTTCTACTGCAAAAGGAGTAGGAAATAACTAATTTTGGTTAACAGGAGAACCCCACCTTGGAACTGACTGAACTCTTTGACCTGAATCCTAAAGAGATTCCCTGAACCACACACACTTGCGTGTGTGCTTGTCCTTTGTTGTTGGATGTTTTTCCTTTAAACAGTTTATGTTTTGTATGTCGTTTGTCTTAAATTTTCATACAATTTTTGAAACTTATTTTTGTGTCCTTGACTCACTCACATACTTTGGCTCCATAGCCGAACCTGGTTCTGAATGTCAAAATTCCATCTATTGGCAAAGGTCAGATAAGCGATCATGGCTCTAAATAACGTGCTACATATACTATAAAAGAAGCTAGGGAATCGTTCTTTTCTGAAATCAACAGAAACATTAATAATGCACGGACTCTATTTGCAACAGTGGAAAGACTAACTAATCCTTTAGTGACAGTAGCCCCTGAACTAAACTCTACCAGGGACTGCAATGAATTTGCAGCTTTTTCACTGAAAAGATTCTAACAATTAGACGGTCAATCTGTACCTCAATATCGAACCCACAACCAGTGCCATCCCCAATCAACAACAATGTAGAGAAAATGTCTGAATTCCACGAATTAAACCAGAACAGCCTTGAAAAAATCATTATCCAATTAAACTCCTCCTCCTGCTGTCTTGATATCCTACCCACAGCTTTTCTAAAGAAAGTTCTTCCTGTTGTTGGGTCTGATCTTGTTCAAATAGTGAACTCATCACTGCTATAAGGTGTCTTCCCTCAGGCTTTAAAAACAGCAGTTATTAAACCACTGCTAAAGAAGAAAAATTTGGACAACACGTTAATGCAGAACTACAGGCCAATCTCTAATCTTCCATTCATCAGTAAGATTATTGAAAAAGCTGTGTTTCAGCAGTTAAATGGCTTCATAACAATGACAAACCGTTTTGATGTTTTTCAGTCTGGTTTCCGCGCTCACCACAGCACCGAGACTGTCCTTGTCAAAGTGTTCAATGACATCCGCATAAATACAGACTGTGGAAGAACCACAGTGCGGGTTCTGTTGGACCTCAGTGCAGCATTTGACACTGTGTTGATCATGATATTTTATTGGAACGACTGGAGAGCTGGGTCGGACTCTCTGGTACAGTACTTGGCTGGTTCGAGTCTTACCTAAAGAACAGGGACTTCTATGTTTCAATAGGAAACTTTTCATCAGAACGAACAGAAATCACATGTGGGGTGCCCCAGGGCTCCATCCTGGGGCCCCTCTTATTTAATATCTACATGCTCCCACTAGGCAAGATTATAGCAACCAATAACATTAGCTACCATAACTACGCGGATGACACTCAGCTCTACATTACAATGTCACCAGGTGACTCTGAACCCATTCAAACCCTAAATCATTGCATTGACCAAATAAATGGATGGATGTGCCAAAACTTTCTCCAGCTGAATAGAAACAAAACTGAAGTAATTATTTTTGGACCCAAGGAGGAAGATCAAGAGTCAGCACACAGCTTCAGTTAATACAGCTAGAAACTACTGATCAGGCTCAAAACCTAGGTGTAGTAATGGACTCAGACCTGAACCTCCAGGGTCACATAAAGGCAATAACAAGGTCAGCCTTCTATCACCTGAAGAACATCTCTAGGATTAAAGGACTGATTTTGCAACACGACCTAGAAAAACTCATCCATGCGTTTATCTTTAGTCGGATTGATTACTGCAACAGCATCTTGACAGGTCTGCCTAAAAAGTCAGACAGCTGCAGCTGATCCAGAACGCTGCCGCTCGCGTCCTCACTAGAACCAGGAAAGTAGAGCACATCACCCCAGTTCTAAAGTCCTTACACTGGCTCCCTGTAGCTCAGAGAATAGACTTCAAAATACTTTTACTAGTTTATAAATCATTACATGGCTTAGCACCAAAATATGTTGAAGACCTGTTGTCATGGTACCAACCACCAAGACCACTCAGGTCCTCTAACTCTAGCCTACTAAACATCCCTAGACTCAGAGCTAAACATGGAGAAGCAGCTTTCAGTTTTTATGCTCCCCTTATCTGGAACAGACTTCCTGACGAGTGTAGAGCTGCTGAAACTCTGAACTGCTTTAAATCGAGACTAAAAACCCATCTGTTTAGAATTGCCTTCGAGTAAATGCTTGATGTCATATCTATGAAATGTGTTCATGCTCTCTTGCTTTTTTTTATCTTTCTCTTGCTTTATTGTGTATCATGTGTAATGTGTGTTTTGTGTGTTTTTTTTAAAATCACCAAATCATGTAAAGCACCTTGAATTACCCTGCTTTTGAAAGTGTGCTATACAAATAAAATTGCCTTGCCTTGCCTTGCCTTACATATAGCTATATATAGAACTCAGGTATGGTCTTAAAACCTTATCATTTATCTTTTTTTCTGTTAGACATTAGACTGAGCTGTGTGTGAATGACTGTCTTCACATACCGTAGATTTATAAGTTCTTTAGAATAGTGCTTATAACATTAAAGCTTTTGCTATGTGTTAAAATGTGTGAAAAATCTCTAATGTCGACTGTCAGGTTGTTTCTAGAAAACTGCTGTGGAGGAGACTAAAGCATGTACTTGTACAGCACGGAAGTTCTAATGTGCTCAAACTTGTCTCAGTTGGATCTCGGCCTAAAAACATAAAGAGCTCAGCCTAGATGACACAGTTAAAAGATTTCTGAAATTTACTTGTAAAAAACACTAAAAACCTTTCGCATTTTTTGTCAGCATCAAATAAACCCTAATTATTATAGCTTGAGCATTTTGTTCAAGGAATGTAATCCTTGTATGGAAAAGTAGCCTGCAAATGAAATTTTTAGTTTTTATCTGTTGTGATTAAACATGAGCTGATTGATAGTTGAATAGATTTTTGGTCATTTGTGTTGGACTTGGTCTTTCCTTTGCAGCCTTACGGTTACACTAAAATACCACCTGGCTCTAATATTAAAGCCTATGAGTTGATACAACTGATGGAGTGCTTACAATAATGGTTCTAAAGAGAAGGTTCTGAACCAAAACTTAGCGTAAGCAAGCATCAACAACAATAAGGTATGTAGTTTGCTCTGCGACTAACTGGTTTAATTGCCTGAAACAACGTTAAGCTGCATGTAAACATCACTTGTACTGGAGAAAAATCAGCTAAGGTTCAAATCTAGCCGCCTGACAACCACAAAGAGACACAAGGTAGTCAGCGACAACCTAGTACTTATAGAAAGTAAGGCAAGTCTTAAGTACAAAATTTATGCCAACAACACATTTAGCTCTGATACCTTCAGTAAAGGAAACTGACATAGATTTAAAATATTCGATCATACTTACCACAGACATATGGAGACATTTTAATGAGTGAATACTAAGTAATAACGCGTGTGCTTTGACTTATACACAGTCGACCACAGTCATCCGTGTCTTAAAATAAATCTATTTATTGCAGCAAATCAAATAAAACAGTCTAGGAACTTTTTATTTGTAATCCATGACTTCTTGTTTCATATGGCATATTTGTGATGCAAGGAAGACAAAAATAGCTCTGAGCAACTGGCCACTATGCAGGAGAAGGATCCAAGACACCCGATTCGAATGTTAACCTTTAAATGGCTGTTATTAGCGATCATCACTCCCATACAATTGCTTCAGAATGTGCCTCCTCTACATCCTACCAGATTAGAAGGTGCTCATGTACCATTCTTATCGGTGATATGCTTTAGAATTTTTTTCAGCATCGCCCACGTCTAAAAGCGTACGTTTAGTTTTTGTTAACTTTATTTAAAACCTGTGTTTACAATTTAGCTAACGATAGATATTTACTTATAACCTTACCCCAACCCCAACCCTCATCCTAAAAACTCAGGACAAGTTCCTAAACCTAAAGTCACAAGATAACGACCTACCAAGCAGGAGGTAGAGGAGGAACATTCTGAAGCCATTGTATGGGAGTGATGACCGCTAATAACATGCTAGGATGTAGAGGAGGCACATTCTAAAGCTATTGTATGGGAGTGATGACTGCTAATAACGGCCATTTAATGGAATGATAACATTCGAAACAGTCCAAGATAATCTTTCTGCAATGCACAAAGAGCAGGATTGTAAGGGGAACTCTAAAAAAACAGCTTAATGCAATAATAAGTAACACCTTTGAGTCACCTACTGTCCATTACCAAATTTACATGCAATTTTAAATCGGTCCTACCATCACAAACTATAAGTAAGAAATCTGCAGAACTTTTTGGGGGATTTGGAACTGAGCTACTTGGGGAAATGACACTAACATGGAGTTACTAACATGGAGTTGTTGACAATAAACACTTCCAGGGTGAAGCAAACAATGAATATATAGAAAAACACATCTTCTTCACTATTAAATATAGTGGAGGATCTGTCTTGCTGAGAGGAGACCCAAGGCAGGCCAAGCTTCTTTTGAAGGAGCTATAGATCACCTGTGGCTTGAGAGGCCTTTCTGGATAGTCCTCCTGTGGGAATAAATATCTAGGTTTCCCACCTGGATCTGTTATCGGAAATTTCAATTAATAGGCAGTCGATTGATGTATAGACAAATTTATAGATAAAATATTTTTACCAAAACTAATTAAAGTTTGCATTCTTAGATATTTAATTTTTTTTTTTTTATTTGCCCGCCACCACCCCCCTTCTTCGGGGGACAACTTTATTTTCAGTTAATATTAATGAATTTATAAAATAATCACTTACCATCAAGCATAGTATAATTGTTAATAAAGAAATAAAAGGGGGGGTTTCACCTAAGGTTTACTAAATGTGAAACAAGTAAAATAAACAACATGGAACAAAACAAACATTTATCAAGACATAATAACACATAACACACACACACAAAAAAAGAAGAAACAAGTGATATGTACATAATCGAATAGATTTAAACGTATCAAGATTTAAGCTTGACATCAGGTAGTTAGTGTATGTGTGTGTACGTGGGTGTATATGTGTGTGTGTGCGTGGAAGAAACTATATATTATTTGAGTTAAGAAAAGTTATGAATGATTTCCACGTCTCTTCAAAAGCTGACATATGCTTCCTTTTCTGAGCGTTGATTTTTTCCATTGTGATATATTCAGAAATTAAATGCATCCAGTGAGTAATGTGACATGAAGCTTTGGATTTCCAGTTTTGGAGGACTACTTTCTTAGCAACAGCTAGAGAAACAAGCAACGCATTTTGGAATTTGGGTGGAATGGCTAATTTAGATGTTTAGGTTAGATATTAGTTGGCATAATTTAGAGATTAGGTTTTTTTTATTGTTGATTTTAATAATTCCTTTAATTAATGGGGATGATTCAAGTGTGTTATTTTTTTCTTTTATTATTAACTTTAGTTGTTGATATTGAAGAAATTGGTTTCTCCCAACCCCGTATCTCTGAACTAGTGTGTGAAATGGTATGAATTGGTTATCCAAAAATAGGTGGCCAAGGTGTGTGATTCCTTTCTGTTCCCAGGTGGAGAAGTGAATAGGTTTGTTTTGTAATATGAAGGTTGGGTTGTGACATAGTGGGGTGTACTCATGTGGAGCTAGTGATGATTTAGTGATCCGGTTAGTTTTCCACCAGGCTGTCAGAGTTGTCGAAATAGTGATAAGATTACAGATGTTTGATTTTTGAATTAATTGTGGGAAGAATGGAAGATCTGTGACTGAGATGTGTTGACATTGATTTTGTTCTATTTCCAACTAGGGGAGATTAAGTTTATGTTTATGCATCCATTTGATTAAATATTGGTAATTGATTAGCCAAAAAGTAATATAAGAAGTTTTGTGCTTCAAGTCCGCCATGTGATTTTTTATTTTGTAGTGTTAAGAGAGATATTCTTGGTTTTTTATTTTTCCAATAAAATGCTGTAGTTAGTGAGTTTAATGTTTTGAACCAGTTATCTGTTGGGGTGCAGCGGATCATGGAGAAAAGGTAGTTGATCTTGGGTAGGGTCTTCATTTTGACTGCAGCAATTCTTCCAATGAGTGTAAGTGGGAGTTTTGTCCAGCGTTTATAGTAGTCTTCTATTGTCTTGAGAAGGGGAGAGTAATTAAGATTAAACAATTCTGACAGCCTGGGGGATATATTAATGCCTAGATATTTGATGTTGCCAGTGCAAAGTAGGAGAGTGAGATCCTGAGCTCCGGAGTCCCAAGCATCATCTGAGAGGGGCAGTATGGTTGATTTTTTTCCAGTTTATGGTGTAGTGAGAGATTACTGACAATTTATTAATGATATTGAAAAACTCTTGAAGTGATATATGTGGATTCTGTAAATAAAGTAATAAATCATCTACATATAAACTAATTTTGTGATGTGTGTCTGTGATCTGGATTCCCTGGATCTTATTATTTTGTCGTATCGCTGCTGCGACAGGTTCTATGAAGATTGCAAAAAGAGAAGGCGAGAGTGGGCATCCCTGTCTAGTCCCTCGATGAAGTACGATGCTTTGTGAGGTGGTCCCGTTAGTAATGATGGTGGCCCTGGGTGAATTGTACAGTGTTTTAATCCAGTGAATGAACAACTCTCCAAAACCAAATTTTTGAAGGGTGGAAATTAAAAAGGGTATGTTTACTTTATCGAAAGCCTTTTCAGCATCTAGAGATGTAATGATGGTTTTTTGTTTAGTTTGTTGTGATATATTGATTAAATTGAAAAGCCCACGGACATTATCTGAGGCGTGTCTATTTTTTATGAATCCGGTCTGATCTGGGTGAGTAAGAGAAGGAGTAACAGTTTCTATTCTGGTTGCTAATGTTTTGGTGATGATTTTTAAATCTGTATTAATTAGAGAGAGAGGTCGGTAGCTTGAAGGTTGAGTAGGGTCTTTATCGGGTTTTAAAAGTAATGTCATGACAGCTGTGTTCATGTGTGTCGGTATAGTGGATGAGATTTTAATTTCTGTAATTACTTTTATGAGCAGTGGTGATAGTATGTCCCAGAAATGCTTATAGAATTCAACGGGGAATCCATCTCGGCCGTGGGATTTATTATTTGGTATTTTATGAAGTGCAGTGGTTATTTCAATAAGAGTGAGGGGTGCATCAAGAAAATTAGCCTGTTCTGTGTTTAATTTTGGTAATTTTAAGTTGTTTAAGAAGTTATCGATTTCTTGAGAAGTGGGCTGGTTGAGAGATTGAATATAGATTACTGTAGAAGTCTCGAAATACATTGTTTATTTCTTGTGGGTCCTGAGTGGAGATTCCTGCAGAGTCTGTGATTGATGGAATAATTGATTTTTCTTTTTTATACTGAAGTAGATTCGCCAGATGTTTGTTGTTTGCCTTATTACTGAGTTGAAAAATATTATATTTTAATTGATGAATTAAAAATTCTGTTTTCTTTTGTATAATCTCTTCAAGTTGAACTTTGAGTTCTTTTAATTCTGTTTGTTTTTGTTTATTAGGGTCAGTGGATAATTCATTTGTTAACTGTTTGATTTTTTGTTCTATTTTATTTTCTAACTGTTGTTGCTGTTTTTTCTTATAAGAGGAGTATGATATGATTTTCCCTCTGATCTGCCTTACCAGTTTCCCATAATAGTGTGTATGGGGTATTTGGATATTTAATTACCACAAACATGGAAGACATCAGCAAAAACATTATCAAACAGTATCCATGAAAGACTGGAGAAGAAGTTATGAAACAGAAATCGGCTGCAGATCCTAACATGTATATTAAGTTGGGTGGTTGTTTTTTAATGGTGATTAATGTAATGACAACACAATTTCTTTAGCGCAAATATAAAAAAAAAGTTCTGACTTTACAGCAGAGCAAACCTTGAAACAGACGTCACAGTTATGTTTCTTGGCAGGCTTTCAGGGAATTTGTAATGAGGTTGCAACACGCAACCCTTTGGGAAACTAGTGGTTGGGTGTAACAAGGGTTTTTAAATTCCACTATGCATCCCTCAGTTTGCTGTTGTGTGCCTGCTAGAGAGATTTCAAGTGTATCTTCATTGTAAGAGGGACATTTCTACAAGGAGAGAACAATGGCGCATCTCTGGCCCGAGAACTACATTTATTCCAACTCAGGTATGATCTTAAAACCTTATTGTCTAATCTTTGTTTCTTTTAGAGACATTAGACTGAGCTGAATGACTTCCTTTAAATACTGTAGCTGCAGCTCAATCAAAAGTGTTATGTGGTGTGTTAAATTCGAAAACCTGTGGAAAGCAAAAACAGATCTCATGTTTTAGGATCGCATGGTTCCAGTCGTCTGGTTGTTTCTAGAAACCTGTGTTACAGCTGTGGGGGAGGCTTATGCCCTTACTTATTGTCAAGCTTTATCAGTTGGTTCTCAGCCTGAAAGCATGAAGGACACAAGTTACCCAGATTATATCGTTAAAACTTTAAATAATGCACCGGTAATAAATGGCAAAAATGCTTATTATTTTTTCTGTTAAACTCAATGCTTTTCATGGCATCAGGTGTTAAAGTTTTGAATGTATTGACATCTTAATCGGAATGCAGTTTTTTTTTTTTTTTTACCATTTACTACAAACCTACTTCTTTTATCCCTCTCACCATGACCTATCCTCCAAGGATTAATTCTAATCTTAATGTGATCTCTATTAGTTAGTGTCCTCAACTTTAGTAACTGCAGCAATTTTTCACTTTATTCTTCAATTTATTCTATTACCTTACATTAAGGAAAGATTGATCAATCAATAGGCAAGTGGCTGTAGGAACTGACTTACTTTAGAATGCAGGTATGAAGTGTAGCTATCATGATATACCTGAAAATGTTTCTCTTAGAAAACTACATTTAGAGACAACTGTAATGTAGTTCTAATTTTAAAAATATGAACCTTTCAAAAATATTTTTCCACCAACTGTAGAAAAACTGTTTGTGTTTAATTGTGCTAGTTTCATTCACAGATAAACTTGACATTTAACTACAACACAAAGATGTGTGTCTTCCCACATACACATGCCAGGAACGACAGAACACACCCAGAAATTAGTCACAGAACAGCCAGGTGATTTCTTGAGGTCTCTATGGAAACCCACAGTCGTTGATTTTTACATAAACAAACTGCTGGGGGGTTTAAAGGAGTCATGACCTGTAATTTTCACTTTTCCATGAGAAAAAATGTTTGTTATGATTGCCTAACGATTATACACTGCCCGGGAAGCCGATATTTAAAGTGTAACTGAACCCCCTGAAAAAGCATAACCCCGCCCCCAGACAACATTAAAAAAATTCTACAAAGTGGGCGGTGCCAGGAAGAACGGAGGGGTATGGCCAAGTGTTGAGGAAAAGCGGAGGGGGGAACGTGGGGGTGTGTTCAGGAGGACAGTGACAGCTCGCTTAATGTGACACTGAAACATGGACAGTGACCAAAGCGACGTTGGCAGTTTTGCGACTGATCAACATTCATCTGTTTTGAACGTTAGCCTATGTTAGCATCACCACTCAGAGACTGGACTCCTCCTGTCTTCCTCTGCCTCAGGAGCACCGAGCTCGGGCGGCGCTGGCTCGGCGCCCTGAACCAGCGGATCTCCTCCGTCGTCACCGGAGATAGAGGAGTAGAGGGAGGCTTTATGGTGCTCAGCGGCCGCGAGCCGTATCAATTAGAGCCGCTGGCTCGGGGCGCTGAGTCAGCGCTGCGCGAGGCTGGCGCTGCTGCTGAGGGAGAGAGAGACAGGATGGGTCCGGTCTCTGAGTGGTAATGCTAACATAGGCTAATGTTCAAAACAGTATGTTAGCTATGCTAACTAAGTGCTAATGTGATAATAATGGTAACCTGAAAAATGCAATCCCACTCCAAACTCGCCACGAGGGGGAGGGGGGGGGGGTTATGTCTGATAGTTTTATACCCAAACCCATGGGGCGTGTCTGTGAGACCATGGCTGCTGTGACACAGTCAATGCCTGTGACGTAGAGATGTACCGCTCTCCACCAATCACAAAATTCAAATGCAGTAGCCACCGTTCAACCCTAAGAGGGCAGCACTAAGACGTTTTTAGACCAAAAGGTGTAGAATTAAACAAGTTTACACCAAAATGTAAAAAAAATCCCCAGAAACTGAAAGACTGCATTGGTAAAGACCCATTTATACAGTTTAGAAGCAAAAAAAAGTTGTTTGGGGGTTTAGTTACTCTTTAAAAGTGAAGCGTTTGTTTACCCCTGGGTTCGTCAACCAGCCCACGTGCACTCAAATACGTGGTTTTAATTTCTGGCAGACTTGACGTCAAGTCGGCGCAGGATATACCATATATAGACATCGCAGACCTACCTATGCTGCAGGAAGCCCGCCCTCCCTCTCTCCCTTCTCCCCCTCGCTCCTCTCTCCCTCATATTCAGTCGAGCGCCGAATTCTAGTGATGGGAATTCCAGCTCTTTTTGGAGAGCCAGTTCTTTTGGCTTTGCTCACCATAAAGAGCTGGCTCTTTATGCTCCTCAGATTTTCTGTTGCTTAAAGTGTATTTATTACCAAAATTAATGCAAAACGATGTCTACCAAATGTACCAAAACAAGGGGGGTGAAAAAATAAAAAAAACGTTTCCCAATGACGAGCCGGCTCCCATCGTTCACTTCAAAGACTTAGCTCTTAGAGCCGGTTCGTTCACAACCGACACATCACTGATTCGAAGTATGAACTCCACCGTGAAAGATGCAGAAAGTTTCTTCGCGCAATGATGCATGAAGAAGACATACTCGTGTCAGCCTTTTATTTTAATCAGCTAAAACCATTTCTGCCAGAAACGTAGTGCACACGTGGGTTGCTCTGTTGTTGACTGCCAGAATCAGCATGGAAATATTTTTTCAATTTTTTTACGCCGGAATCCTTTACGAATTTGGGACAATATCAGGCGAAGATGACATCGAAGCTCCGTTTGGAAAAAGGGGCAATTCAAACAATCAGAGACTTGCCTGCAATTGAAACGGTAAGGCTGTGTTTTTATTGCTCTGCTGTGTGTAACAAACAGCAGCTAACTGCTAATGTGGCTATTGTATGCTAGCAGGAATAGATGTGGGTTAGATATGCTGAAGCGTTACCCGCGGTGTCAACCCCTCTCCTTCCTGCCACCAATCAACGCGTCCCTCATTTGCATTATTACAATGCCCGTCGACGACAGCCAAAGTATCACATCAGATCTCGCGAGACAATAATGCCTTCATAAATAAGGGTCAGAGGAGCTCTGTGTTTATTTTTTTTACTGTTTTTCAACTTTTCTTTCTTAGAAGGGCCTGAAAGACCATAATAGAGCGTGGGTATCCAAGATAATACTAGGTTATGACTCCTTTAAAGAATGTAAGACCTGATTTAATTTCAAGGTTTTCAGACTCAGGCTCTGATTTAGAAAATTTGATAAATCCATTTGTAGTCATCTGTCGTTTTAACATGCTGATTGTTAAAGTCTCAGGACGACAAATCCAAGCTGAAGTTACCCCTGCTCAAACTGTCAAATTATAAAAATGGTAATTTATTGGAAAACTTGCAACAATACTGAATGATGCAAATTTGTACAAAAAAATAGGAACAGCAATATTTGATGCAATAATTAGCTATTTAAATACATTTTGGTCATCAGCTGTATCAATAAATAGACATATTTTATATTTATGATGATGTACAGAAATCTTGACCTTTAATTAGTGGAAACTGGAAGGTAGTGGCTTTGCTTTCATGCTGGGGTTCATCCACCTATACAGATACAGATATATTACAACCAGCCGATTTATACGTCACATTTCTGTCAGGCAGCTATGTTGGGAAAAATGTTCAACATGTCCCCATTTTACAGAGTTTCTGCTATATAGCTCAACGGTACTCAGACTAGTGCTATCCAGCTCTGTTTAGTCATACAACTTTTTGACTCTCATCAGTCACTCCCCCCACCCTAGTTCAGATGAAATACTATGGGATCAGAACAGTATCACCTTGAAATGAAACTGAAAATAAATATGGGCATTGAAAATAAAAATTGGCATTGAAAAATATTATTGTAACTGAAAATATTAATTTTGAATCGGAAATAAATCTCGTGAAAATTTTTGTATTGAAAGTGAATTTTTTTTACAATGCCAATCCTTTTTTAAAATGCCAATCTTTTTTTACAATGCCAATCTTTTTTTCAGTGCCATCTTTTTTTCAGCTTCATTCAGGTGATACTGTTTTGACGCTTGTGTGTGCACGCGCATGAGGGGCGGGGCTTCAGCCCCCCCTATGTTTGCATGAACGAGGCAGGAGGGAAACTCCGACTGTCCGAGTGGGATCAACATTTTCTTTGCTTCTAATGTGGTTTGTGGAAGGTGATAATCTGCGGTTGGGGACCCGATTTATGACAGTCTTTCTGTAGTCTTTTGAATCAAACATGTTTGATATCATCGCAAGTCCTAGTGTAGTCGTTGTGACGTAAATCAACCAACAACCAATAAAGCTGTTCTCACACAAGCGGAAGCACAAAGCTACAGAATCTGTACCCTCGGTTTATTAAACCATGCGCATGGAGTCCTAATCTGTTCCCTCCGTTTATTCAACTATGTGACCGTGTGTGGGGGTCGTGTCCGCTTAGAGTCTACCCTGGCTATTAGTAGTTGTACTTTACTGCTATGGCACAATGGTTGATAAGCAGGATTACTTTGCAGATGATGGTGGGTTCAAGTCCTGTTTATGATATCGTCTTGCACCTTGCCACAAGTCAATATTTTTTTTGTTCCTGCAGGAAAGTAGGCTATAAACATAGGTGTCATATTTATAAATAACAGTTTTGTAGCCACCTATGGAGCCTGCCAGGGTCTATACACAACAAATACAATATTTGTGTTCCATGGCTGAGTAATGGGCCATAAATTACAAAGTGTATGCCAACCTTGCCCCCTGGAATACAGGCACAAACCAGCGCTATCTGTGCATCCGCATGGAGCAAGTGGTACAGCATAAACACCTTGCATTAAAAAGATATGAGTTAACCAGTTACTTGATGATACAGTACCCACTTTGAATGCAAGTCTTTATTTTACATTACATTAATCTTGACAAAGAATGCTACAACATTCGCACATAAAGAAACTGTATAATGCTGAGCATAATGGGAGGAATTTTGCGGGAAGCTAAAATAGCCTAGGTGTAGTCTTTTAAATAGTGTCCCAACCAGATTCAGTGTTTATAAAATCTTTAGTCTGAGACTAAAAAACTGTTAATCCAAGTCTTTAGATGTGATCTGATAATCTTTAAGAGTCTTTTCTAAATCGTTTCAAAGTCTCTAGGTGTACAGAAAGCACAATGTGGTTTGTGGAATAATAATTAAAAAATAAGATATTAACGGTTTCTTCTCAGTTTGCCATGGTAGTTGGCGCGCATTACCGCCACCTTCTGGTTTAGCGTGTGTGTCACAATTACGTTCTGAAATCTAGTAAAAAAAAAACGAGTTGTCATTGTTGTTAGCTTTGCTTACACCAGTCTTAATTGATTTGTTAACGTTATTGACATGTATTGTAAATATGTATTGTGGATCTGAAATAAATACAGTTATTTAATATGGTATAGCCTATATAGTGTGTATTTACATCCCTTCATACCAAACTGTCTGTAATGAGGAGAGCCTCCAACAAAGACAAGCTACACAAGCATAAAACTTTATCACAAAGACTCCTAGTCTACTGGTCAGTAGAAGAAACTGAGAAGAAACCGTTTATGTCTTTTTTTTCTTCTACAAACCAAATTATTAGCAAAGTAAATGTCCTGCAGTTTCTCCGTCTCGCCTCGGACAGTCGGAGTTTCCCTCCTGCCTCGTTCATGCAAACATATGGGGGGCTGAAGCCCCGCCTCTCATGCGCGTGCACACACAGCGTCAAAACCTGAATGAAGCTGAAAAAATTGATGGCATTGTAAAAAAAGATTAGCATTGTAAAAAAAAAAAATGAAAGTTTGAAAACTTGAGTTATTTCTTTCAATGCATATACATGAGTTTCATACAAAAAAATTATCACTTTCAATACAAAAAGTTTCACTAGATTTATTTCAGATTCAAAATTTATATTTTCAGTTACAATAATATTTTTCAATTCCAATATATATTTTCAGTTTCATTTCAAGGTGATACTGATCTGATCCCATAAAATACAGTATGTTGGTTAAATTATTTAACCAAGATTTTTCTTTTCTAATTAATTAACCAAAATAATGTGAAAAAGTCCCACCCCTAGTTTACTCACAATGTTCCTCTTGTGAAACTCGCATATATGCTATCTTCAAACCTCTTCAGGCTATTACTCAGAAGCTTAAACACAGGGCGTGTTGGTGTCTTTTCTTGTTTTCATTCCTGCTGGAGCATGCCTTATTTACACATACATGCAACCATGAGTATAAATAACCAACACCCTGGTTTCTGCCAGAAAGCTGCAAAACTTCAGTTTTCTTTTGGCACATAGTTCATTAAAATACATTCAAACTTTCCACTCCCTTTCTAAATCTCCACACAACTGCATTAAATTATACATAATTGATGGCATACAACAAGTAAACACAAAATGAAGTGTTTAAATGAATGTCTTTTTAATGGAGGGGAAGGAAATGCAAACCTACACGAGCCTGTGTGAAAAAGTGATTTCCCCCTAAAGCTAATAACTGGTTTGGCCACCAGAGACTTTTACAGTTCTGTAGAAGAATTATGGTCCCCTCATCTTTGCAAAATTGTTGGAATTCTGCCATTTTAGAGGGTTTGTGAGCACAAACCTGCTTTTTAAGGTCATGCCACAGCGTCTTAAACAAATCCAGGTCAGGACTTTGACTAGGCCACTCTAAAGTCTTCATTTTGTCCTCCAGCTATTAGGAGGCGGACTTAATGATGTGTTTTAGACCAGTGTTTCTTAACCCTGGTCCTCAGGGCCCACTGTCCTTCATGTTTTAGCTGCATCTCTGCTCCAGCACACCTGATTCGAATGACAGCATTAGCTCTTGGATGTCATCAAGTGCTGCAGGAACCAGTTAATGACCTAGTTATTCAGGTCAGGTGTGTGGAAGAAGCAGGACAGTGGGCCCTGAGGACCCAGGTTAAGAAACCCTGTTTTAGACCATTCTCTTGCTGGGTCCAATTAACACAGCAAGTCTTGCATGTCCTGAGGCAGCAATACAGCCACAGACTATCATACTACCACTGCCATATTTTACCTTTGGTATTAAACATTGTGTCGCTTTTACACCAAATGGAATGGGACACGCACCTTGCAAAAAGTTCAACTTTTGTCTAAAGAGTCTACAAGGTATTTCCACAAAAGCAATAGTGATCATCAAGATGTTTTCTTGCAAAACTGAGAAGATCATTTATGTTCATTGTGCTCAGTGAAGTTTTTTGTGTACTCTGCCATGTATTGACCTTAGCTGACGCCTGCAGGTCTTTGGATGTAGGTCTGGGGTCTTTTGTGACCTCTTGGATAAGTTGTCGCTGTGTTGTTGGGGTGATTATGATCACCGGGCCTGTCTTGTGAAAGTTCGCAAACATTCCATGTTTGTCACCATTTGTCGATAACAACTCTCACTGTAGCTCTTTAGAGTCCCACAAATGTATAATCTATTTCAGACAGTTAGATCTAAATTATTTTGTTTCCTATTTGCTCCTGAACTTCATAGGCTCCTGGCATGATGCCTGGCTTTTAAAGATATTTAGGTGTACTCCCCTTTGACAGACAGGTCCTATTTAAGGGTTTTCTTGATTGAGAACTGCTGTGGCTGTAATCGGCTAGAGAAATTGAACTCAGATGTCCAAAGATGTGACACATCACAGGAGTTTATATTATCGGTGGGAGCAATCGGTTTTTCTCACGGCATCAAGTAGATTTGGATATTTTATTCCCTTCATAAAAAGATATTCATTATACCTCGGTTCTCTATTTCAGATATTTACATTTTCTGATGTTCAAACATACAAACACATAAGAAAGGATTTTTTTTTCTTATCACTGTATATAATAAACTAAGACCTTCCTCTTCAAGAATATGATCCTTGAAGAAACTGGCGTAAAAAATAACTTGCAATTACGCATTTGCCACAACTTTAAACATTTTATATTGTCTATGCATTTTCATTGCAGTTTTTATTGGAGTAGACCTTTACAGTGAGGCCAACAACAATGATCACCACACCAACGAAATTTCAGTGAAGGAGCTAATTGTAAGACGAGGCCAGCCCTTCAAACTAACCCTCAAACTGGCACAACCTTTCAAACCAACCTTTGATCAGCTCACCATGACAGTTGTGACAGGTTGGTCTTTTATTTGATTATTTGATGTAAATATTTCTTTTAATTACAGCACATGTGGCTGAAAACATAAAAAAACTGTTTGACTTTATCAATGCTTTATAGCTTAAGTTGCAAGGTGTAGAGGCATATTTTTTTGAGACAGATGTAACATGAAGAGTGTTGTTGCCCGATTCTTCAAAGGCGTCTCTTTCTAGGAGAACATCCTTCTGAAGACCTAGGGACAATGTCCTGCTTTGGTGTCCCAGACAAAGTGTCACGATCAGCTTCTGCTAAAGCAATTTGGAGAGCAGAGCTTCAGCGGAGCTCGGCTCCTGAAACGGGAATCTTGACTCTGGCCATTACAACCCCAGTTGACTGTCCAATAGGAGAGTACAAGCTGTCTGCAAGACTCGGGGAGGTGGAAAGGGAGCTGGCAAGCCTTTCGGTGCTTTTCAACCCCTGGTGTCCTGGTAGGTTTTTGGTCTCTGTTCAACACCTTAACTGTCCATACATCATTCCAAGTAAAAGCTTTGTTGACATAGCTTTTTTTATTATATTTTATGAGCCGGTACAAAATAGAAGTAGGAAGGGAACATATGAATGGGTGGATAAAAAAAAGGGGAAATAGATGCATGAAAAGGATGCTGGTATTACATACAACCTTTTGGCAAAATAAACTACATATAATGTTCTCTTAATTTTTTTTTCTTTTAACACTGCTTTACTTTGTCCTAAACTGGTCAACATTACATTTCAGATAAAAGTTGGAAAGGTTGATTTTTGAGACAAGATAGTTCAGAAAGTTAAATAAGAAAATGAGCTCATTATATTTTAATAGTTTCCTGCTGATAATCAGATTTCTACATACAGTGAACAAAAATATAAACGCAACACTTTTTTTCTCATATTTCATGAGCTGAACTCAAAGCCCTGAAACATTTTCTATATGGACAAAAGACCCACTACTCTCCAATATTGTTCACAAATCTCTGTTGGTGAGCACTTCTCCTTTGCCAAGATAATCCATCCCACTTTACAGGTGTGACATATCAAGGGGCTAATTAGACAGCATAATTATTGCACAGTTGTGCCTTAGACTGGCCACAATAAAAAGGCCATGCTGAAATATGCAGGTTGATCTCACAGCACAATGCCACAGCTGTTGCAACTTTTGAGAGAGCGTTCAATTGTCCTGCTGACTGCAGGAATGTCTACCAGAGCTTTTGACCGTGAAATGAATGTTCATTTTTCTACCATAAGCCATCTCCACAGGCGTTTTAGAGAATTTGGCAGTACATCCAACCGGCCTCACAACCGCAAGCCACGTGTAACCACACACGCCCAGGAACTCCACACCCAGCATGTTCACCTCCATAATCGTCTGAGACCAGCCACCCGGACAGCTGCTGCAACAACTGTTTTGCATAACCAAAGAATTTCTGCACAAACTGTCAGAAACCATCTCAGGGAATCTCATCTGCATACCTAATGTCCTCATCCAGGTCTAAACCTGACTGCAGTTTGTCGTCGTAACCAACTTGAGTGGGCAAATGCTCACATTCAATGGCATCTGGCACGTTGCAGAGGCATTCTGTTCATGGATGAATCCCAGTTTTCACTGTTCAGGGCAGATGGGAGATGGCAGACAGCGTTTGTGGCATCGTGTGGGTGAGCAGTTTGCTGACGTCAACATTGTGGATTGAGTGGGCCATTGTGGCGGTGGAGTTGTGGTATGGGCAGGCGTATATTATGGACAACGAACACAGGTGCATTTTATTGATGTCATTTTGATTGCAGAGAGATACCGTGACAAGATCCTGAGGCCCATTGTAGTGTCATCCATCAACGACCATCACCTCATGTTGCAGCATGATAATGCACGGCCCCATGTTGCAAGGATCTGTACACGATTCCTGGAAGCTGAAAACATCCCAGTTCACCTCATGAAAAAATGGGAGCATTGGGAGTATTGTGTTTATATTTTTGTTCAGTGTAATTTCACATTGTTTCCTGTTTTTTACAGGTGACTGGGTGTTTCTGCCTGATGAGGCAGAGAGACAAGAATATGTGATGAACGAACAAGGTATAATCTACAAAGGAGTCGATAATTACATATCTCCAATGCACTGGGACTATGCACAGGTAGAATCCTACTTTATGGTACTAATCAAGCACATCTTAAAGACTTTGAGATACAGTGAACATCAGATGGTCTTGTAAATGAAATATTATATTATAAACTGCTGTAATAAATAAAGGGAACACTTAAACAACACAATGAAACTACAAATCAATCACACTTCTGTGAAATCAAACTGTCCACATAGGAAACAACACTGATTTAACAATCAATTCCACATGCTTGTGCAAATAGAATAGACAACAGGTGGAAATTATAGCCCATTAGCAAGACACCCCCAATAAAGGAGTGGTTCTGCAGGTGTGACCACAGACCATTTCTCAGTTCCTATGCTTTCTGGCTGATGGTTTGGTCACTTTTGAATGCTGGTGGTGCTTTCGCTCTAATGGTAGCATGAGACGGAGTCTACAACCCACACAAGTGGCTCAGGTAGTGCAGCTCATCCAAGATGGCACATCGATGCGAGCTGTGGCAAGAAGGTTTGCTGTGTTTGTCAGTGTAGTGACCAGAGCATGAAGGCGCTACCAGGAGACCAGGAGACTGGCCAGTACATCAGGAGATGTGGAGGAGACCATAGGAGGGCAACAACCTAGCAGCAGGACCACTACCTCTACCTTTGTGCAAGGAGGAACAGCAGGAGCCCCAGCAGGCCACAAATGTGCATGTGTCTTCTCAAATGGTCAGAAACAGACTCCATGAGGGTGGTATAAGGGCCAGACGTTTTGCTTACAGCCCAACACCGTGCAAGACGTGTGGCATTTGCCAGGGAACACCATGGTTGCCAAATTCACCACTGGCGCCATGTGCTCTTCACAGATGAAGGCAGTTTCACACTGAGCACACATGGCAGACATGACAGAGTCTGGCAACGCCGTGGAGAAAGTTCTGCTGCCTGCAACATCCTCCAACATGACCAGTTTGGCAGTGAGTCAGTAATGGTGAGGGGTGGCATTTCTTTGGGGGGCCACACAGTCCTCCATGTGCTCAACAGAGGTAGCCTGACTGCCATTGGGTACCGAGATGAGATCCTCAGACCCCTTGTGAGACTATATGCTGGTGCGGTTGACCCTTGGTTCCTCCTAATGCAAGACAATGCTAGACCTCATGTGGCTTGAGTGTATCAGCAGTTTCTGCAAGAGGAAGGCATTGATGCTATTAACTGGTCCGCCCGTTCCCCAGACCTGAATCCAATTGAGTACATCTGGGACATCATGTCTCACTCCATCCGCCAACGCCACATTGCACCACAGACTGTCCAGGAGTTGGCAGATGTTTAAGTCCAGGTCTGGGAGGAGATCCCTCAGGAGACCATCCGCCACCTCATCAGGAGCATGCCCAGGCATTGTAGGGAGGTCATACAGGCAGGTGGAGACCACACACACTACTGAGCCTCATTTTGACTTGTTTTAAGGACATTACTTCAAAGTTGGATCAGCCTTTAGTGTGTTTTTCCACTTTAATTTTGAGTGTGACTCCAAATTCAGACCTCCATGGGTAGATACATTTGATTTCCATTGATAATTTATGTGGGGTTTTGTTGTTTTAATCAGAATATTTCATTCATCCAGATCTAGGATGTGTTATTTCAGTGTTCCCTTTATTTTTTGAGCAGTGTATTTATTCAGAACATCTAGTGTTAAAAATCATAACATTTCTTTGGGGAAACTAGTTTGCTAGCAATCTGTCTCTCACTACTCATCCAGTTTGAAGAGGATATGGTGAAAATTTGCCTGAAGATACTCGACTGCAGCATCAAACACAAGTGTGACCCAGCTGACGATGTTTCCGCTCGCTGTAACCCCATCTATGTCAGCCGTGTTATCACATCCATGGTGGGAACCATTTGTTATATTTGTATAAAAATGTATTTTGTAATGATGCCGTCATGCTGCAGTTCAGAATTATTTCATCTACGGGGTTTGAACAAACTGTAAAACACACTTAAGAGCTGCTTTTAATGCTATTTTAAAAATTAATATTTTCACCTGTAGAAGAAATAGAAATATATTTTAATATCCTACATTGTCAACAAAGTGACAGGCAATCGAAGCATGTAGATTCACACGGAAAAAATATAGGATATAAGTAACTGAATTAAGAATAACACACTGTACAGTTAGGGGAAAATTACACTAAAATACAGTGCAGTTATTCAAATTAGCGCACTCGGATCTAGTAAATTTGCAATTTTTTTTAATTAAATTTGCATTTGTATTTGTGCTATAATAAAACAAAAGACTATTCACAAGAAGTGAAAAGTAAAACTGTGCAAACCACAGAGATGTGCAATAAGAACAGAAATGCCATTTAAAATTAGAAAAACTGCAAAATAAAAGCAGGGATGCAAACATTCACTGAGTTGTTGGGAGCAGTGATGGTTGTAGATTCTTCTAGCTGCTGGGGGAAGAAACTGTGATAATGCTCCTTGGTGCACCTAGGATCCAGCAATCTGTTGCTGAAGGATCTCTCCAGTTCAAAAACAGCTCCAACATACTACACCATTGGAGATGGCTAATGCCACTACAGAGTCAAAAAACAGAGCTCTTAGTTGGATGTTTTGGGCCATTTCCCAGTTGGAGGTCCCATGATCTATGATTGAGGCAGAGCTTTCTCATATTGAGCAGCATGTTTCCCTCCTGGAACCCTTGGTCTTGTAACTTTGTTTACCAATGCACAGGTTACAGGTACCCCATCGCAGATCCACAAAGCAGTAACTCCCCCCGAACCCCCATACACATCTTTTTTTTTTCACTGTAGGTGTGGTGTGAATTAGCTGTCAGGTGCAAAATGAAGAGATGATTGTATCTAACAAATGAACTTTTTCCTGAAGGTCTTTTTAACTAAGGCAACATTATACAAGATGTTCACCTTCTTTTCTTCTACAGCCTTCTCATAAGATCTACACACATTGTCATCATGCCATAGTATTATACTGACATCTAGTGGTCGCAGAACACAACAAGTGTTTTCTTTGAAAGCCTTTTTCTTTTTACTCTACATTTGTAGTAGTATAAACGTGCCAATCTTTTATATTTTCTGAGAATAAAAAAACTAACGAATAGCTTACAAGAATTAATGACAGAAGGCGAAACAGGAAGTGTTTCATAGTTAGAACATGTTTTGTTTTGTTTAACTTGATGTTTGCGCAATAATTCATCAAACATTAGCATTTAAAAAAATATCACTACATTTTTGAATAATCCTATCAAGTTTGCTTGCTCAGAACGATAAGCTTTGAACTCGTTTGTGTTATATTTGCGTCAAAAAAGCTGTATAAAGGCAGTAGCATTCCCATTAAGACAAATCCAAAATCTTTTTCCTTTTATTTGTATGAATACAAACGTTGCTTTTATTTGTTTTTTCAGATCAATAGTGAAAACCAAGGTGGCATCTTGCAGGGAAACTGGGGAAATGACTTCAGAGGTGGGGTCCCGCCCACTCACTGGAGCAGTAGCCATGTCATTCTTAAAAAATGGTATAACGCCCAGCTCTGCTCTGTGAAATATGGACAGTGTTGGGTGTTTTCTGGCGTCATGTGTTCAGGTAATATTCAGTTCTTTGACTACTATTTATTAGAAGTATTTTAACAGATATATAAAACTTCATAGGGCTCTAGCTCCTTAGATTGAAGCTCTTTTTTTTAGAACAGCTGAAAATTTGTTAGAGAGACATTCATTTGATAAATATTGATGTAGAGTGCCATAATACCTCTGGGCCATTTGAACAATATTTCTGGATAGAAACGGGTTCAACATAATTGTTATCACACAACAAACTTTACTGAACTCAAAAACCACAAACTGGATTCACAAGTTTGATTTTGTGGTTGATTGTGTCTTCTCCTCCAGTCTATACATGATCAAAATTACACATGCATAGACCCAAATATATACAACACATACACATGTACTATATGGTAAAGTGTCCATTATCAGGCTGCAACTTGACCATATACTTTATTTTATTTTATTTATATTATATTTATATTTATAAAGCTTTATATTATAAAGCTTCTGGCCTAACTCTGGTTGGTTTTTTGACCAAACTTATAGGCAAAATCAGTAGAATGGGTTTTTTGGGCTTCCTTGTACAGACCTGGGTTAAAAACAAAAAAAAACATTCCATTCCATTTTTATTTCTAAAGCACTAACAACATGACAGTTGACCAAAGTGATGTACATAAAAAATAAATAAAATAAAAACAAAGAAAAAAACAAACGAAATACAGCACAATAAAAAAAAATTCTACATTCAAACATAACCATAAAAGGCAGCTGAACATTTCAGTAAAGGTGTCCCAACTCTGCAGAGATTGTATGCACTACACTTAAAAGTTTGACCAGGAAATTCAAATCTCAAATTCTTGCTCTCAAAACTTTCTGCAATTGCATGAAAAAAGTGTTTTAAATATTTCTTTAAAAGCCCCATATTACTACATATAAGCAAAAGTTTGTATCTATAGATAAAGCTGTAATCATTGTATCAGTAGTGTTACTCATTATAACAAAATGCATTGTAATTTGTTTGGCTCTATTAGACTTTCAACTTCTACAAATAAACCCAAAATGTAACTGTCAAAGCATCAGTTATATTTCATGATATTGATGCAAATTAACAAGACACTGTTTTCTTTTGGTTTCAGTAATGCGTCTGCTGGGCATTCCCTGCCGTGTTGTCACAAACTACCAGTCAGCTCATGACACCAACATGAATCTGACCATCGACACCTTCTATGCTGACTACGGAGTTCGAGAGAATGAGTCCAAAGACAGCATTTGGTGAGAAGCTTAAAACATGTTGGATTTACAAGACCTTATTACCATTATTTTCTTTTTTTCCCCTTCTTCTTGCAAAGTCAGACACATAGTCTAGTATGGGATGCCCTACAGATTTTAGCTTTTGAAAACTGTTGTAAAAGAAATAGATAACAATCCAAAAACTCATATATTTTTGTAATAAAATAGGAGAAACATATGATGGAGTAATAGGGCTAGATAAAACCAAAATATTTTGGTGCAAATTTACGAGTCTAAACTCAGAAATTGTAAGATTAATTTCACATATTTTCATGAATAAAATGGGAAATTCTCTGATGTATAAAAGTCAAATATTTGCAGGAGAAAACTAAAATCTTCATGAGTACAGGCATACATTTTCAATATTCAAGCAGGTATTTTCTGACACTGTATAAAACAGAAATTTCCAAGAAAAAAACTCCGAATTTTGCGGATATTTTAAATCAGATATTTCCGACATATTTTATTTTTTCCTGGATAAGAATAACTTCTCCGAAACGGGACATATACAGTAGTACGATTATAACAGTATTTTACGGTAACAAAATCAGACGACTGCACCAATTTCTGCACTTTGCTTTAGTCTTGAGATTTTGGCCTTTGAGTGGTTTTTTTCTGTCATGGAGCTACGTTCCTTAAATCTGTGAATGCTGTTTTAAGGAACTATCACGTCTGGGTGGAGGGGTGGATGAGGCGACCTGACCTGGCGAAAGATGGTAGATATGATGGCTGGCAGGTTTTGGATCCAACTCCACAGGAAAAGAGTGATGGTACGGTCAGCCCTTTCTGATTTTAAACGATGTAGAGAAATTATATTCATGTTTGAGTATGTGTCTTATATGAAACACTGTCCCTCTTTAAAAGTTTCCTCTAATTTTTACTGTCATTTTAGGTCACTTGTTAACACTCATGATAGAGCGTTTTGTTTTAATGAAAAAACAATTCAAGTTGCATTGATTCACGATTTAACATAGCATGCCATCCATCCATTCCATCCATCCATTTTCTTCCGCTTATCCGGGGTCGGGTCGCGGGGGCAGCAGCCTAAGCAAAGAGACCCAGACTTCCCTCTCCCCAGCCACTTGTTCCAGCTCCTCGGGAGGAACCCCAAGGCGCTCCCAGGCCAGCCGAGAAACATAGTCCCTCCAGCGTGTCCTGGGCCTTCCCCTGGGCCTCCTCCCGGTGGGACGTGCCTGAAACACCTCACCAGGGAGGCGTCCAGGAGGCATCCTGACCAGATGCCCGAGCCACCTCAACTGACTCCTCTCGATGTGGAGAAGCAGCGGCTCTACTCTGAGCCCCCTCCGGATGACTGAGCTTCTCACCCTATCTCTAGGGGAGAGCCCAGACACTCTGCGGAGGAAACTCATTTCAGCCGCTTGTATCCGTGATCTCGTTCTTTCGGTCACCACCCAGAGTTCGTGACCATAGATGAGGGTAGGAACGTAGATCGATCGGTAAATCGAGAGCTTCGCCTTTTGGCTCAGCTCTCTCTTCACCACGACAGACCGGTAGAGCGCCCGCATAACTGCAGATGCCCCACCAATCCGTCTATCGATCTCCCGCTCCATTTTTCCCTCATTCGTGAACAAGACCCCCAGATACTTAAACTCCTCCACTTGGGGAAGGACCCCATCCCTGACCCGGAGGAGGCACCCCACCCTTTTCCGGCTCAAGACCATGGCCTCGGATTTGGAGGTGCTGATTCTCATGCAATAGATTTAAATCGAATTTCACCAAAATTTCAAAACTAGCAGGACTAAAGAAGAGTTATTTTAGTATTTCTTTAATTTCACTTTACTCTTACAGGTATGTTCTGCTGTGGCCCAGCCCCAGTCTCAGCCATCCAGAACGGAGACACTCATCTTAAATACGACGTTCCATTTGTCTTTGCTTCAGTCAATGCTGACTGTATGACCTGGCTGGTCAGTGAGCAAAACCATAATTTCATCTGAATAATTTCTGGACACCACTGAGCCAGATGATCTATCACTGATTAATTTATGTCTCCTTCACCCTTTATTGTTTTCATGGCATGTTCGTACAGATCAAACGTAATGGATCCAAGGTGAACATTCATTCGGACAAAATGAGAATCGGGCAGAACATCTCCACCAAGTCTGTCAAGACCAACAAGAGGATGAACATCACAGACAGCTACAAGCAGAGAGAAGGTGGGATCACCTGACCAAATTGATATATATACAAGCTTCAGCTCTTTGCTCTGTTCAACAGTAAACATAAGTATCTTTTTGTTCTGTCACTGCCCTGTGAAGGACATTTACTGAAAATATGGGCTATATTCAACCTGGTCACAATGAAACATGCTTTAGTACAAGCAGAATAATCAAAAGAGTGTTATAGCTGAATTACTTGGATGTTGTGTCCAAAAGCATTCACAACAACCGGACTACTGTAGTGTTACCAGAAGTTTACCGATAGCCTCTTTTGAATTGTTTTTCAGTATTTTTTTTTTACCATTATTCAGCAGTGATTCTTGCGTCTTAATCTAACAAAACTTTTGAAAACTTAATTTATAATAAGAGGATTCTGGTCAACTGAGATTAAAACATACATTTACAATTTGCAACAATGCAAAGGTCTCTTTCAAACCGAATCATGGCATGGCTCTGCATTCCAGGACCATACAACTGAACATATAGTTTTCCATCTACTGGTGCCACCAGGCTCCCAATAGGCCTCCTGCACACTGCTACCTGTTGAAAATAACCACAAATTACCCCAGTGGTTCTGTGCATCCTCGAAACAGTTGGAAAGCCCTTGAGCATTGTCAGACACAATGAAGATCCCACTGCACACCAGTAGACCTGGCAAGTACTCTGCAAAGATCTTCTGCATCCTACAATTATTTTTGATATACTAGCATGGTCTGTGGGAATGGGCCTAATGATTTTTTACCAAATCTGAAAGGCTCGAATTATGAATAAAACAATGAGATCTCTGACTTACTGTTCTCTAGATATTCTCAGTGGAAACAGTAACCTTTGGTAGTCGCAACATATAAGCAATGCTGCAAGGAAGCCCATTTTCTGATGCAGTTTTATTGATTATATGATTAACCATCTTCGCAGGAACACAACAGGAAAGAACCATCTTCCAATATGCCCTTGCCAGAGTGGATAATGGACAAGCAGGAGAGGGAGAAGCTTGTATGAGTGCTGAGAATGTTGGAAATGGGGCAACAGACTTGAACAATGGATCCCCTGAAACTGCTACAAATGATCAAATATGCAGTCCAACATCACCACCGCAACTGTTCGTTCGATTTGAAGAGGTAGGTCGGTGGATTTCAGCTCTTTTGCCTGTTTTGTCACAGAAAGACGGAAGTTTTCTTTCTGCGTTTTGTAGATTTAGTTATGTATCATAATAATTCAGTTTAAATTCTTGTGGAGTCCAATTTCTAAAATGTAACTTAAAAGGCCTCGAATCGTCCTTGATTGTTGTTGGCCACCAAACATCTCAAACTTTAACCCTCTCCATGCGACTTTAAGTATTTGCTGTTTGCTTTTATGAGCCCAAGATCAAGCTTAGACGTTCAGGTGCTGCTGTGGGGGTATGATGCCAAAAAAGTTGTTCATATTTTTGGTTTGCATGTTCAATTTCAAACCCAAGACCCATTTTCCTCGCAAAACTCTGCAGCTCAACTTTCTGCCATGTGTCTGGGTCATCTTCCAAATGCAGTGTTTTAAACACCTAAAGGTGGGCATCTTAATCAGATGCCCCCACAAAAGAAGAAAAATCAAATAATAGCTGTACACTGTCTTGTCTGGGAAGATCATTAAAGATAATTCTTATGTTTTTCTGGAAGACAGTTTTTAATGGCCATCTTAAATATAAAACCAGTTTGAGTATTGTATGCCGGTATTTTTATCTTCAATCAACAATAACCTCCCCCAGCCAAGCTCAGACTATACAATATTTGCTGAGATTAGATGTGGCATTTTGCTCACATGACGTACCATCAATCAAACTTTAATGTCCTTCTTCGTTGTGAGTTTTTAGGAACACATTCTGATAAAACTCAGGATCATTTTGTTTGAGACCAGAATCTGGTTATTATAAAAAAGAAATTTGATTTATACTCATACATTGATTGTAACCGTTTTTCCCCAAATTAGATTATTTCTCATCTGGACTGTGGCAATCCAGAAGGCTAGCCACATTTAGGGAGCCTTTAGAAGAAAAAGAATTCTTAGGTTTGGAAATATTTTCAAACACAGTATAGAAGAAATGCACTTGTTGCATTTTGTTAAATAAAACTGAGCAGTAGATTCTAAATGTTCCAGTTTCTTTAATTTCGTGATGCTGAAGGTGTCCAAGCCAGTGGACGGTGAGGATGTAAATATGAAACTCATTCTAAGCAGTGACAGCCGTGTTACCAGGCAGCTGTCAATCAACATCAGCATACAGGCCATGAAGTACACTGGACAACCAGCCGGAAACATCCTTACTAAGGCGATGGAGCACCAGCTACTGCCTGGGAAAGGTGATTCTCTTTCTAAAGACTTTTTGTTTGGTTACTGCCGTATGTCGATTTTTAAAAACATATTTGAGAATTTTGAAATGCTCAAAAATAACTTTAGATCTCATTCTTTTCTTTGTGTTCCTTTCAGATCTGACCATCCCTATCCTGATCCCGTTCTTGACTTATCACAAATACATGATTGGATGTGACAGCATGAACATTTCAGCTGTGATTACCGATGAACAGAAGAGAAGTCACATGTTCCTGGCAGAAACCCGCATTGTGCTGATGAATCCCCCAATCGCTATTACTGTGAGTACAAAAGTACTTAATTTCAAACAGAAAAGAATAGGCAATAAAAAACCTGATAAGCACAGATAGAAAATCTTAATTTTTACTCTTCAGTGTTGTCTTTTGTCAGCCATCCAGACGTTCCAAAACCAGGCTTAGAGTAGGAAGTGATCTAGCTACCACATTAAATAAGTCCTTTACATCCTTCCCAGCAGCAATAGTTGGAATAATCAATGTACTGTAATGTTGTTTGTAGATATTATGATGATCATTTGTGACTATAAACCCGTATTTTCCTCCCAATATTTATTATTTACTTTCTCTCATAACGACATTCCCATCACTCTTCATTTGATTTAGCATTCTGGCGTGTCCAATTTAAAGAAATGAAAAACATAAGTACAGCTTTGCTTCTGCCATTAGATTTAAGAATAAAGATTTGAAGTTGACGTTCTAACAGCAAGAAAAATCATGCACAAGTACAACAGATTTATTACAGCTGCCTGTCTTTTCACTTGTCGCCATCCCAGCAAGTTTACACTGAGATCGGACCATGCAATGATCAGGGAAAGCTGTGAAATATTTAAATTGATGGCAACAAGCAAAAGCTTGTTTGTTTGGAAAGCTTCCCAGAAGTTGTTAGGCCATTATGCACAGCACAATATGCACTGATCCAAAATGCCTCCACAATGATGGAAGAGACTGATAAAGCCATATAGAAAACTACTACTTCAAGTTATTGCTGCCCATGGGGAGTAGTTTGTTTTTGTTTTGACTTAGTCATTACTGCAAATATATAAGATGGATGGATGGATGGACAGACAGACGGACGGTTTTAATAAATTTATAAATTAATAAATTAATAAAATTTCCTGCTTTCTGTACAACTAAAATAAAGTTATGCAGCGTTATTAAAAAAATTAATCTACTAATATATGGAGAGATATTTATATGTATTTATATGCTACAATGTATATGTAGTGCATCCACCAATGTTTTACAATTTTAGTGAGTGTGCTATGGTTTTAATTTTTTTTAAATTCACATATGTATTTCTCTTTAATAATTCCAAGCCTTTTTGCTAGCTGTTTGAGCAGAGAAGACCCATCTCGGGGAAACTGATTGCTAACAGAGAGGGACGTTCCATTTTAACACCCTCAAAGCAGATGGTAGCTAATATCGAAGCTGTTGAAGTATTGCCTTATTACATTTAGATATCAATCCCTCACTTGCTAATGCATTATTGTGCACTATTGTGTTCCGCTGATAACAAAAAACGAAAAAGAAAAACATAATTCCAAGCATATATGTGAAGCTCGTCTAAAAAGCATCAAATTCTGACAGCTCTGTATGAGTTTGGATCCTTTTTACGGTATTGTTGTTTTTTTTTACAAATTTTTTTTGCACTTTATTTCACAAACTGATTGCATAAATTTATTACATCTTTGGATTCTAGGTCTTTGGTGAGGGCAGAGTAAACAGGGAATTGACTGCTGAAGTGCTTTTCATGAATCCTGTCAAGGAGATACTGAGAGACTGCAGTCTGACCCTGTCTGGAAGCGGCCTCATTAGTGGTGAACTAATGACCAGGTGAGGTTTTTTTATAATGTAAATGCTTGGGAATGTTGAAAAGTTTGAAATATCTGTGCAATTTCCATAAAAGCCAAGTCAGGGAACCCACAAGACTTCTAAGAACTTTTCTTTTTTAGAGAGAGAGAAAGCTAATGTTCTATAACTACATCTGTAGGTCTTTACCATAACATCAAGGCTGAAGGTTTCCAATAAATTTAAAAAAGGAGCCAAAAACCGGGAAAATATGGCGATAAACTTTACAGAGGCCTCTTTCAAATGATCCAAAAGATAATATCTATATAGTAGTGGCACATGGGAAGAAAGATCAAGAACCTGGTGCTGTTTATAAATGAAAAAATGAAATGTAAACATTTTGTTAAGTCTAAATAAACCAGAAACAATTTTAAAAAATCAAATGATAATCGCACTTCTTAGAGAGAAGTTACATGACAGCACATTATTTTCACTAAATGTGATCAAATTGTCAATAAAACCTGCACATTTTCTTTCTTGATGACATTTTCCTTATTAAGTATTTCACACCTTGCTGTTTAAATGAAAAAAGTTTTTCTTATCGCCAAACAAATTTAAAAGGTCTTGGAAACCTAGGTCAGTGTTAATGTTGGCTTTTACCAGCAAAGTTAAAATCCATTAAAGTATTTTACTGTTCCTTTGTGCTGCTCACAGAATCCAAGATCTGCTGCCGAACCACAGAGTTCGTGTCAAGTTTGGTTTCATCCCTTATAAAAGTGGAGAGAGGACTCTTCTAGTCGACTTTGACTGCGCATCTTTCAGGGACATCAAACGAAGCTGCACGATCATCGTCAGACCTTAAATTCCTCTCATTTAATTCCTTTCTTCCTTTAAACTAGATGGCTGATGCATGTATTTATACTTTTACAGATAATAAAGATTTGATGTGCTTTGCACAGATTGACACATTGTATACTCACTACCAGCAATCTCTGTTGGATTGCATATCTTTGATCATTCTTTTATTGCTTGGAAATCAGAAATTGGTTTTTCACTGAAAAGAGTCCAAACTTGAAACATACTGGTCTCATAAAGGTAGCCAGTTGCACACATTAGAGCTGTGAAATTTAGTTTTTATGTGTTTTTTTCTGGTTTATTCATCGCTGTGTGCAGTATATTTCCTTGTGAACATATTTTTGCTCAATAAAATTAATCCGTAGTTTAAAAAATAGTTTTTAAATCACAGTCTGTCATGCTTCTTTTTCACACTGTTATCAACTGGAATTTTTTTTTTCTTTTCTTAACTAGTTAGCCCTTGGATTGATTTCAAAAGGTGGTTTATCTACAGCCTGTTACACTTTGTCTTGTTACATCAAATTACATTTTTTCAGTGGTTCATGCTCTGGTTTTGTCGCCTCTTCAGTTATTTTCTCCCTTTTCCGAAGTACTTTTTGTTAGTTTTTGTAGATTTAAAAAGTTGACTTCAATACAGTATTTTCAGTCTGTTACAGTGTCTGTATTTTTGTTAGAAACATCTTGCTATTCAATAAAATTATGCATAGTGAAAACAATAAAAATATGCACAATGGCTTTTGTTAGGCTAATACTTGAACTAATGAGGCAGTTCGTCCGGGACCTGCTTGACACTCTGTATTAATCTGACGTTGACTGACTGAATTACTTACTTAGAATAAACAGCCTTAAGCGTGGGTTTTGTTGAGGTGATGTTCTTGTTAAATTTTGATTGCTTTCCAGAGTGATAAATACAAAGGTAATTCATTTCCAATTCAGCGTCTTCACGCCACAGCGGTCAAAACCTGTTTGCCCTTCCGGAATAATGCCTAACGTCAACAATGACATCACTACCTTTATTCCGCCCAATAGACAACAATAATGACACGCCCACATAACAAATTACACCTAACAATCAAGACAGAAGAAAAGCAAACAATCACGTATTTGGCTCCTACAGCTTTGATGTTCAATAATAAATCACTGAAAAGCGTTGAAAGTAATTAGTGCTATATCTTTTTGAGGTTTAAGTGTTGCTGCTAAAATAATCTGCTAGGAATTGTTTGGAGGGGTGCCAGTGACTCGGCTGGTAGAGCAGTTGGCGCCAGAGGTTGCCGGATGTATTCCCATTCCTTCCCG
The DNA here is from genome assembly GCA_963556495.2 of Valencia hispanica. Classification (NCBI taxonomy): domain Eukaryota; kingdom Metazoa; phylum Chordata; class Actinopteri; order Cyprinodontiformes; family Valenciidae; genus Valencia; species Valencia hispanica. The sequence continues at coordinate 7,937,674 of OY747708.1, read as the reverse complement.
GGGAAAATCCTGGAGATTGCGTCAATGAGGCCATCCAGTGTAAAACATTTATCAAGTCTGTGTGTGTGGTGTGGGGAAAACCGTTGTGCTGTCGCAACCAGGGGAAGGGAGGTGCCGAAAGGACAACAAATTAGGAAATGTTGAGGCACAAATTGAGATGTATAGGCCACTGAGCCCTACTGCAGAAATTCATAAAATGTGCTACACTCACTGCAGTCTTTCTCCTGCATGTAGTAAAGTCAATTCAAGATAGTTCAAAATGTTTCAAAAGAAAAAGATCATGACAGGAGAATTACATGATATAGCTCATAACTTTGAGTAAACGGGTTTCCAATGACCAGAATAGATGGTTCATGGCTGACGAGTAACTCCTAGATCAGGGCTCTACAACCTCTGGCTCTGGAGCTTAATGAGGCTCTTCAGACCCTCTATTGTGGCTTCTAATAGCTTTGGCCAGAAATGCAAAAAAACTGAGCATGTTTTAAATTGTATAGATAAATAAATGCTAGTTTTAGCAGTACTTCCAAGACTTTCTCTTGCAGCATATAGGGAAAGGCACTGATAGTGTAAGGAATATTATTTTTTATGAAGTTATTTTTTTAATCATTTGGGGCGTAAGAAGCTTGGGTACCTGCCCCTTTCCTCCATGATGCCCTATGAGCCCATTTAGGCTTTTGTTTTTGTTTTTTGGATAGTGTTTCTGTGTGGGGGCCTCCCTCCCTCACCCCACAATCTAATCACTTGTTTCTGGTCCCACTGCTTACATTTCCTGAAACTGTCATCACAATCCATCTACCTTTTTGAGTTATGTTGCTAACAAACAGACAACCTGTAAATGGGGTGAACACTATAGTACACAAGAGTACTAGATTACTATATACTATATTGGTCGTTTTAGCAGACTTTTATCTTTGAACACTTGGCTTTCCTCTGCCACCGTGATGCACAATATTGGTTTTATGGACAATTTTAACATTTTCTGGGGCAGGAGTCAATTGTTGGTCCAGATGGACTACATCTTAATAGACAGGGTGCCCGCATGCTGTCAATGAGCCTGGCGTGCCCTCGCCCCCCCCTGTCTACCACACCAGCCCCAGCTGCACCTGCCCTCTCTGCCCCTTCTGCCACATCCTGATGTGCAGCTTGTCCCTGCTCCTATGAACTCAGTTCTGATTTTAACAGTAATTCACATATTGGACTTGGACCTTGCCCTAAATCATCTATACCCGTTATTATCAGCAGAGAGCGGACAAATAATAAAAAACGTAGCAAATGCAACTCTAATAATCTCAAACAGTTACCAAAAGTCCTACCCCCAGTAAATCATACAGTCACTCCATCTCCAACCACTATTAATATGGCACTTTTAAATGTCCGCTCTCTGCTGAATAAAACTTTTATAATAAATGACCTAATTTTAGATCATAATATACATTGTTTATTTTTAACAGAAACATGGCTGAGTACAGATGCCCCTGTTGTTCTTACAGAGGCCTCCCCACCAAATTTTAACTTCACTTATTCCACGAGGAGTTGCAAAAGGGGAGGCGGAACTGCTTTTATTAGTTCATCAACGCTTTCTGCCAAACCTGTTTTATTTGATAATTTTAGTACTTTTGAATATAATGCAACTGTTTTTAGCACTCCTCAGATTTTATGTGTCACAGTTTACAGGCCTCCTAAAAAGAGTGCACTTTTTATTCAAGAATTTTCAGAGTTTTTATCAATTTTGTACAACTCCTTTGAAAGGATCATTTTAGCTGGTGATTTTAATCTACACATGGATAAACTTTTAGACCCTTTATCAACAGAATTTTTAAATATTTTGAATTATATGGATTTTAGTCAGCATATCATGCAGCCAACTCACAACAGAGGACACACCCTGGACTTGGTCATCACGCATGGCCTGTCCACCCATGTGTCCTCTGTTGTTGACTTGGCTGTCTCTGACCATTACTGTGTTTTTTAACATCACCAGTTTTATCCAGCAGGAGACCTCTGTGAGAACTGTCAGGAAGCGCCATCTAACCCCTGAAGTGGCTGCAGGTTTTCTAGAAGTTTTCCAAAAGTTTCCTCCTACTCTCTTACCTGCCCTCTGTGATTTTATCGTCAGTGATTTTAACAGAAGACTTCCGTCCGCTCTTGACCTGTTGGCTCCACTTAGAGTGAAACGCTCACATTCAAATCTTGCAGCGCCATGGAGAAATAACAATCTTAAAAAACTAAAGAGGGACTGCAGGGCGGCAGAGAGAAAATGGAGAAAAAATTAAACCACGATAAACCATCAGTTATACACAGAACTTCTCAAATCCTATAATAATGCTGTAAGAAATTCAAGAAATGCTTACTTTGCAAAAATCATATCAGACAATAAAAATAATCCTAAAATTCTTTTTTCCACTATTGATAAAATTTTGAACTCTACTACTAATGCATTTCAGAAAACCCCCTCAAACAATCTTTGTGAGGAGTTCGCAGACCACTTCAAAGGGAAGGTAGACACCATCAGAGGTAATATTTTATCTTCTCAGAGTAACATGGTTTTAGACAAATCTGAATGTGTGTCTCTACCAGAGGAAACGCTGGACAGTTTTGTCCTGGTAGAAGCTGGGACTCTTGATAAAGTTTTCTCCTCAGTGAGGCCCACCACATGCGTTTTGGACCCGATTCCCACTTCATTTTTTAAGCCATTTTATGAATCTTTTAGGGATGAGATTTTAACCATGATGAATTGCTCCCTTCAGACGGGGGTCTTTCCTGCCGCCTTTAAAAGGGCGGAAGTGAAGCCCCTGCTGAAGAAGAGCAGTTTAGATTTTAATGATTTTAATAATTTTAGACCAGTATCTAACTTACCATTTTTAAGCAAGGTTTTAGAAAAGCTTGTTTTAATTCAACTTAATGATTTTATTAATGAGCACAATGTCCTGGAGAAATTTCAGTCTGGTTTTAGGGTGAATCACAGCACAGAGACGGCCCTTCTGAAGATTTTAAATGATTTTAGAATAAATTATGACGCTCAGAAGGTGACAGTGTTGGTTCTACTGGATCTAAGTGCTGCCTTCGATACAGTAGACCACACTATTCTTTTAACCCGTTTAAAACAGTTCGGCCTCTCTGGTGATGTTCACAAATGGTTAACATCTTATCTCACAGACAGGACTTTTATGCTAATTTTAGATACCTGCTCTTCTAGGGTCCACAGGATTACATGTGGTGTGCCCCAGGGTTCAATTTTAGGCCCAGTGCTTTTTAACCTTTATATGCTCCCTCTTGGCAGCATCATCAGGAGACATGGAGTCAACTTTCACAGTTATGCTGATGATACACAGCTGTACATCTCCATGTCTCCTGATGACACACGGCCAATGGATGCACTTTTTAACTGCATTTTAGACATTAAATCCTGGATGGCAGAAAACTTTCTCCAGCTCAACCAGGACAAAACTGAAGTTTTAGTCATCGGTCCTGAGGCTCAGAGAGAGAAACTTTTACCAAAACTACAATCACTGTCTTTTAATCCCTCTTTACAAGGGAAGAACCTGGGCGTGATTTTTGACTCTGAGCTGGCTTTTATTCCTCACATAAAAAATATCACTAAAATAGGTTTTTATCAACTAAAGAACATCGCCAGAGTCCGCCCCATTCTCTCTCGGGCCAATACGGAGACACTGTTGCATGCTTTTATCTCCAGTAGAATTGATTACTGTAATGCCCTGCTTTCTGGTCTTCCCAAAAAGAGTATATCAGGTTTACAACTACTACAAAATTCAGCAGCACGTGTCCTGACAAAGACCAGGAGGCGGGAGCACATTACACCGGTCTTAAAATCATTGCATTGGCTCCCCGTAGATTTCAGGATCGACTTTAAGGTTCTTTTAATGGTTTTTAAGTATCTTAATGGTCTTGGGCCTTCTTATCTCTCTGAACTGCTTTTACCATATGAACCTTCACGGTCTCTGCGCTCCTCTGGCAGCCGTCTCCTTGTCACCCCAAAAGTCAGGACACACAAGCATGGCGAGGCGTCTTTCCAGTTTTATGGCCCTCACCTCTGGAACAGGCTGCCAGAGAACCTCAAGGCTGCAGAGAACGTTCATGTTTTTAAGAGCAGGCTCAAGACTCACCTTTTTAACATAGCTTTTAACTGATTTTTATTTATCACTGTTTAATTGCTCTGGATGTTTTATATGATTATATTTTTATCAGTTTTACTATTTAATCTTAGCACATTAATTTACCGTTTCTTTTTATACTTTAATTTATCTTAATCCCCGTTCCAGTGTTTCCTCTGTGGGAGCCCTCTGCCCCGGGAGCGGTGGTCGGCTGTAGCTGCCTTGGTGCTCTCCAGGTAGTGCTTGGGTGGAGCTGGGGGTCTTGGCCTTGCCTCCACTGGGTGCCCTGTGTCGGTGCCTCAGCTGCTGCTGTTAATCTACTGCTGCCGGGGCAGATGGCTCCTCTGATGGCGTTTCCTTGCATGGTTCATCTACACTCGGCCCAATGTCCTTTTTAACTTTTTTTTTTAACTCTGTGTGTGCATGGGAGATGGGTTGGGGGGAGGGGGGTATAACTGTGACCATGCTTTTAAATCTGTGGGGGAGGGAAGGGAAGCTGGTCTTATGTGGGGTCATTTTAATCTGTAAAGCACTTTGTGATGCAACTTCTTGTATGAAAAGCGCTTTATAAATAAAGTTTGATTTGATTTGATATACACGTCAAGTTGTCCTGTGGCAACTGAAGAAGTAAAATGAGCATGCTGTGTGTGTACTGTGCAACTGTTCAACAAAACATTACCTGTCCTTTTACTAGGAAGCACAGCTGCAGATATTTCTCCCAACCCCATGGTAGATGGGGGGCTCAGAACTGGGCCCTCAAACTATCTAATTATGGCCAATAGTTTTTTTTTAAATAGGCAACTGGACTTTTCTTGTTGTCTTGAATACGTTTCGTCTCTCATCCAAGAGGCTTCTTCAGTTCTGAAAACTGGACTGGGAGTTTCAGATTTATAAGTCTAAGATTAAAACTCACTAATGGGGCTATCGTTATACCTAACAAGGCTATCAGGGTTGCGTTCTCTCAAGAACTCTCAAGAATCTCATGTACATCACACAGGTGTTGATCCGCCATGGTCTTCTCTAATTCTCAGAACCTGAGTGGGCGGGGCAGAGCGGAGCAGGAAGAGAAGCTTGTAGCCCGCCCAGTGTGGTTGCTACATCACAAACACAGTCTGCTTTAGACGGCCTTTTAGTGTCTGCTACTCATTCATAGCGATTTGAAAGCAAAAATACTCAGAAATGCAATTTTGACCTTAATTTTCTTAAGATATGTCCTCTGGCATCAGAAAAATGGCCCCAAGAACATGTTAACAACACTAAAAACACGATTTTCATTGGAGGGGGTCTTTAAGGTATCACCAGCAGACTCTTGTAGAACCTGATGACAGTCTCAGGAGATCATTTCTTTGTTTGAGCGCCTTCCAAAACGTGCGCAACAGTCCTCTTCAAGTATTACAATACGCTGCTAAAATATTATACAATGGGTTGAAGCCCATTTTATAGCTAAATTATTATTTTCATTTTTAGTCTTATAAAGGACAAGATGAGAAAAATGTTCCTCATAAAATTTGCTTGTTTTTAATCCAAGCATCACCACAGCGAAATAATACCTCCTCCTTGATGTGGTGCTTAAAATGTTGAGAGTGAAATGTTGGTTTTCCCTGTGTTGCATTTTTTCTGGAATGACATACATCTCATTTGTCAGAATAGGGAAAGGTATAGGTGAAGCAGCACAGAACAACTAATGAAATAAGCAGCTTAGATGGACACTGGACATTTGCGCCTCTGCTACGAGTTTATCTGTATAAAAAGTGTGTGTGCATTTGTGTTTCCTCTTTAGGACTTTTCTTTATATGATCACCTTCCTTTTGTATGTGTGAGATCATGCGCATCTGGTGGTGGTATTATGAAATCATAACACTTTAAGGGAAAAGACCAAACCTAAAACACTCCCACCTGCTCAGGATGAAAGCTTCTCATTTCACAATACATACATGTTGAATCATCTCACCCTAACCCCTCCATTTCACCTCAAAAAAGCTAGTCTGTGTTTTTTCCAACCATACTAAGTTTCAGGCTTGTCCCACTTCCTTGGAAAGTCACCTTGAACTACAGCCAAGCATAATCAGATTGCCCCCTCTTTCCCTTTTCCACCTTTACTATTTAACCATGACCTGCATTAGCAAATATCTACATCTACAATAGATTCCTGATACATGACATATTTTTAAGAAACATCTGATGCTTTATCACAAATTTATCATGGAAACTTGAGGAGTTTTTTTTTTGTTGCACAGTTAGAAAAATTCAATTCAATTCAAAAATACTTTATTGATCCCAGAGGGAAATTAAGTGTTGTAGCTCATATAATTCATTCTTTAAGGAGTTGTTGTAGATGATGATGGCTGTGGGCAGGAAGGATTTCCTGTAGCGGTCTGTATTGCAGCGAAACTGAAGAAGCCTCCAACTGAAGACGCTCTGTTGTTGTATGACAGTCTCATGAAGAGGATGCTCAGGGTTGTCCATAATTTTTTTGATTTTATGAAGAATCCTTCATTGCATTATCATCTCCAGATGTTCCACAGTCGTCCCAAGAACAGAACCAGAACCTTCTTTATCAGGTTGTTTAACCTTTTTAAATCCCTGGCTCTGATGCTGCTACCCCAACAGATGACGGCTGAAGAGATTACACTCTCCACAACAGACTTGTAGAAGATCTCCAGCATCTTGAGGCAAACCTTGAAGGACCTAAGCTTCCTCAAGAAGTACAGTCTGCTTTGTCCCTTCTTGTAGACGGTTTCACTGTTGCGCCTCCAGTCCAGTCTGTTGTCAAGGTGAACTCCGAGGAATTTATATTCCTCAACCACCTCCACTTCTTCTCCCATGATGGAAACAGTTTTTGACTTATCCCTGTTTCTTCTGAAATCTACAATCATCTCCTTTGTTTTGTTCACATTCAAGGTGAGACGATTGTTTCCACACCATGTCACAAAGCGGTCCACCAGCTCTCTGTATTCAGCTTCTTGTCCATCTCTGATACACCCGACAATTGCAAAAAGGAGCTTCTTCTCTGCTGATCTTGCGTTCAGTAGCTCCAATTCTCAGAAAAAGGAGTCCTAGGAAAATGAACAGAAAAGTGTAAACGAATCAAGTTAATGACAACTACACAAAATTACTTTTCTCAAGATCATTAAGGTTGCAACGCCTCTATGTTTAGTCTGTTGGTAAACTTGTTCGTGCTATGGCAAAAAAGGATGGATTATAAATAAACAAGATAAGTATGTAAGTACTCAAGTGTTGATTGTTCTCATAATACCATCCTTCACTCTCTTTGTCTTAGTCCATGCATAACACAACTCCATATGTTATAATCATGACAGTCACTTTTTGACTAATACATATTTGAGGGGGAAACAAAACACTTAAATTTTCACCCCACCCAGTTTCAGCATCCCTCGACTGTTCTTCAGTATTTCAAAGATGACAAGTAGAGACAAACAAAAAGCACTGTCACAACATCTGGCATTAGCACATGGGTCTGACTTACAGTAAGGTAATTAATACATTTTCTTTTTTACAGCTCATTTGCATGTTACTTAACTCATTTCTCATCAGACATGTCCTATCCCAAGGCTGCAGGGCCAGAAGGGATGTCTAGTCTCCCCAGGGACTTGTGGGTCTGCACCAGGTTCTCCTAGACATCCAAACAAAGACCTCCAGGAAACTTTCCAATCAGATGTCTAAACCACATAAACTGATTCTTTGCAATGCAAAATCATGGAGCTCCACACCTTATCTAAAAGGCTGAATTTAGCAATCAGATGGATAACACTGTACAGGCTCGACTGGCTCCCCTTGAATGATAATTAGAGGCAATGGACTGGGCTTTTTTCTCAAATCTACACACAAATATTTTATTTTGGTGGCATTTAGCTCTGATAAGGGATCATAACACCATACAATAAAATCACCTACCACCTGACCAGGTGTGTTGTCTTCGACCTGAAGCAGGCTGTGATAACTATGTCATCTGCCAAATTCTAAATGCGATGTCCGGTATAGGAGGTCCTCCGGTCATTGATGTACAATATAAAAATAAAGGGGAGATAACAGAGCCCTGAGGAGAACCAGGGGTGGAAAATACCTCATTTGACACTAACCCATTCACCCAAATACTGAGATCAGTCAAAAAGAACATATCAAAGTTTCAATTATTCAACAATTGATGAGCTAAAATGTGGGGCTGGATTGTAAAACCCAGAAACAGCAAGAGAGAAAGAGAATCAAGACCATTTATGTGTCTTAAAAAACGAGTCAAGAAGTTTTCAAAATGCATCTTAATTCCAGCTATGAACGTCTCATAAAGAGCTGTTTAATCCATCATCCAAAAATGGGACAGGTATTACAAAAACCTATCTAGATATGACCATCCCCCAATGAAGGAGAGCATTAATCAAAGCAGCCAAGACCTCCATAGCAACCGTGAAGATGCTGGGGGATCCACAGCTCAGGTGGGAGAGTCCGGTGACAGGACAACTATTAGTTGTGTACTCCATAAATCTAGTATTTATGAAAGAGTAGAAAGAAACATTTGCTGAAAAAAATCCAGAGAAATCCTCTTTACAATTTATCACAACCCACGTGACAAACACAGAGAAAGTGGAAGAATTCCTGATCAGAAGAGACAAAAATTTATCTTCTGGCGCATGTGCAAAACAGCAAACAGAGAAGCTTGTCAGAGGTGATGAATAGAAGGGCGGAGCATCTAATAAAACTTTTACAAGGCTCTGTAAGAGCTTTGATGTTGCTAAAATGTTTGAATATGTGTGAAAAATATTTTTGTTTTATTTCCATGTCTTTAAGTTTGGTTTTTCACAATAAAAGTTGAAACTATGTCTTGATTTTTCTCCAAAAAGAAAAACATTTCAAGTTTTAAAAACACCCCTGTTTGTAATATTATCAAGACGTCTAACTGACAAACTGTTAGAACGAAGAAAGAACACCCTCTAATAAATCTTTCCAGGCCATTGTTCAATTTCTGCTGTTATTGCCTAATGTGTCAGCTCCAGCAAGAGTAATTGAATGGGCACAATAGTGAAATTAATTAGAAAAGCTATATTCTGTAACGTAATATTGCAGCAAATATTTAATCGCTGACGTCAGGTAAACTTGTCATGCTTGGGAAAAGTGATAATTTCCATGGAATGTATGACTGGGTTGCAACATCCATTTCTCAAAGAAGTGACATGTGGCTGGGTGTGACAAGGTCTTTAAAATCTACCTCTGCAGAGCTGTCAGTCAGTGTACGCTTGGTGCCAGGGCGACTGCTTTCAACTCATCATCCTAGAAGGAGAAGTTCGACGAGAGCAACAATGAGTCTTGACTGGTTTACTGACCACAGCCTTTCAGGTAGAGTATTAAAACTTCATCATCAATCGATTATCTGCGAAAGACACTCATTTGATAAAAGCTCATTATACAGCGGTAGTTGAAAGTTTGGATCAAAGAAAAACTATTTCTTGAAGATAAGGCAGATAAATCTAATCTATTTTTGGTAAAATTGTATTTTTTGTAGAAATAAAAACAGGACAGAATCTAAAACAATGGATTAAAACAGAAGGATAGTATTGAAGTGCAGACCAAGCAGCAGAGATGACGATTATTTGTATAGAGCTTAGTGCAGCTGGGTTTCCAGCCTGTTAGACTGAGGTGAGTTGCAGCTGTACCAAGAAATACTATCTGAATCTGAACATTATTAAATGTGTTCTTTTCACTTGAGTAAGTCTGAATGTTTGTCTTTCGTTTAATTTCACACGTGAGCTTTACAGATGAACAAAGAATAACTTTTGAGCAGACATCAAGAAATCAGGTATTTCTGGCCCACAAACATACAGTTGCCAAGAACAACAGAACACACCTTGTAAATAAAACAGGAAAATGTCCAGGAAACTGCAAGTGTCAGTTTCAGAAAACAAACAGAACAGCAACTTCATGTGCTATCAAAGTAATGAAAATACATCCCCTTAAAGCTGCAATTGGAGGTGACACTTTCTATACAATATGAGGTGAAATAAAACAGGCAACATTTTAGAGCGTTGATTTACAGAATATAAAAGCAGTTTGAGGAAAAACTAATCCAGCAAGTGATTCACCTGCTTATTGAATAACATGTAGCTGTCACTTAGGGTCATTTGATCGATTTCTCTGTGGAGACATTTTTTGTTTTACTCTGTTTCACAGCATTGTTTCATTTATTTTGGGTTTCAAGGAAATTCTTTCACCCAGAGCTCATTTAAGTCCCTACCTGTGCAATTCAAACAGGTTGAGGTTGTGAATCTGCTGCTGTGTTCAGGATTGTTGAAGACCCAAATCAAGCCAAGCTTCAGCTGTAACAGATGGCCGAAAATGTCACTCTAGAATGGTTAGGCATATAGAGTTAATGGTCGACTCACTGACCAAAATAGACCCACATCCTCCAGGTATGAGACAAACTAAATCATCACCCCTCCACCGCCATGCTTGACAGTTGGTATAAGATGGTAGTGTGGTGAGTTGTGTTTGGTTTTCTCCACAGATCTTGCTGGTTGTTAAGGCCAGACACCTCTAATCTAGTTTCTGATGTCAAGAGAACATTTCCCTAAATGTTTTGGTGGACAGCTTAGATGGGCAGCCTTAGGAGAAAATTGCCCCCTTTTTTCGTTTTTGTACTAATTTTATATTTTCGTGCATATTTTCATGTTCACCCAGATCCGACAGAGAACATGATGACAGCATGATGCTGCGATGATTAAAATAACTTTTGAAAGGTTTTGTAATTGTCGCCAGATAATTAGAAAGGAGTTGTTTCTTTTCTAGGCTTGTGGCTGATGACATTTCCTCTTGGCATTGTGTTAACACACGCCTGAATGTTTATGCTGCTGAAGAGGTTCTTACACTAGCAGATATTGAGTCTATTTGCTTTGCAACATCCTGCAGCTACTCGGCCTATGAAGTGGAGTTTATGAGTGTTAGCTTGGCATTTTAGCTTGAATTTTGCAGCTAAATAAAAACATGTGGTCTTGCATAGAACTGGTCACCTGTCTAGGGCAAAGCTCCTCTTTAGCCATAAGATAGCCAGGAAAAACACAAGGCCCGTTTGTGAGTGCATATGTGAATTTATGATGTGTACTTTTTACCATTTCCTTTAGAGCATTAAAATGAAAAATCTCACAAGCATTCCCACCAATCAGATGTTAAATTCTGCATTGCATTACTGTATTCAAGCAGTTTAACATCAGCACAAATTTAAATATGCTGACTTTATACGTATGGACTGCATGAAACAACCGAAACGTTATTAAATAGATCCGAAGCTTTGGAGAATACATCAGTAGTCAAGGTAGCTTGATAGTTTTTTGCTGAGCTAGCTAATTACTACTCTAACCTTGGTGGATAGTCGGAATATCAGAAAAAGAAAATCCCACTTGCCCATTGATAATTTACCATGCAGTTTCAGGTGTCAGGTTACAGTAAATTATGTTAAGTAAACCATCAATGACTGGGTTGTTGTAAGTTTGTTAATTAAAAGAGATTGAGATTCATTTTAATATAGTTATTGATAATTACCCAATAATTAAGTGGTGCTGTTTGCTTCAATTCAAACCAAACTTTCTCTTCGCTGTTCTTTCCCGGGGCACAAACCACATTCCAACCTTGCTTGAACTGTTTCTGTGCTTGGATTTATTTGCTTACAGTTCTTTATCCAACTTTCTTTGGATGAGTTTTGTGGATTTCTGCCATGTTTGCACAATTCTTGAGGGTGTTACTCCAAAGGTCAAACAAGGGGTGTGTTTCATTAGTCTGTTTTGGCATGCCCCATTCACGCACACAGGCTGGAATGAGTAAATTTAGTCACCAACACACCCAGTTTCTGCTGTTAAAATATGCCACCAAACTTTTGGCAGGTGGTTTGTTGGAAAATTCAAAACACAACACTCCCTGTCTGTATCTGTGTGCAGCTGCCTTACACAGGCAGGATTAGTTTGAGAACATGTGGATGTCTGGCAACGTACCAGAAGAAATTTTGTTGTTGTTACCCAAAAGCATTTTAAAACTTCATTTAAAACTTTTCAATCTGAATTTCAGACTAATTTTGGTCATTTTAAAAGTAGTAAGTGTACGAGCAAGCAACACCTTTTCCTTTTATGATTCTTATTTATTGATGTGCATGCTTTACTGTTTTGCTCAGGTTTTAAAGAAGTGGACCTCCACAGTGTGACCAACAACAATGAGCACCACACCAGTGAAATCACAGTGAAGGAGCTGATTGTGAGGCGAGGCCAGTCCTTCAAACTCACCCTCAAACTGGTGCAACCTTTCAATCCCGGCTTTGATCAGCTAACAATGACTGTGGAGACAGGTTGGTCCACTTAAGTTTTTGGTTAAGTATAGCCAAAAAAAACTCCATAACAGTATCTTAAATAAAAGTATTCAGAAACCTCTAAATGTTTATATTTTTGTGCCTTATTTGGATTTTCTGTGAGAAGAAGGTCTTGAGTTCAAATCCCAGTCCTGGGGTCTTTCTGTGAAGAGTTTGCATGTTTTCCCTGTGCGTACTTTAGTTATCAATAGGTACTCTGGCTTCCTCTCAAACTTCAAAAACTTGATTAATTAATCAGTCACTCCAAATTGGTGTGTACCCCAGCTCTCTCCCAGTGACAGTTGGAGATATATGCACCAGGCCCCCTGGAACTCTGCAAAAGAGGCATAGACAATGGATGGATGGATGGATGGATGGATGGATGGATGGATGGATGGATGGATGGATGGATGGATGGATAGAATGATGGATGGATGGATGGATGGATGGATGGATGGATAGAATGATGGATGGATGGATGGATGGATGGATGGATGGATGGATGGATGGATGGATGGATGGATGGATGGATGGATGGATAGAATGATGGATGGATGGATGGATGGATGGATGGATGGATGGATGGATGGATAGAATGATGGATGGATGGATGGATGGATGGATGGATGGATGGATGGATGGATGGATGGATGGATGGATGGATGGATGGATGGATGGACAGATGGACGGATGGATGGATGGATGGACTAACATAAAATCTTACTATGAAGTGAACTGGATGCATAGTGCACAGAAGTTTGCTTATAGAAATCTGAGATATTCGTCTTATTTCGTCTGATACTCCTCAGTAAAATCCAGTGGAACCTTTTGTCTTCAAGAGCCACCTGCTTTGTAAAACATTAGTAAATAGAGACCACATATATGTGATTTCATCTTAGTTGTTCTGTGAAGGTCTCATAAGTTTATCAGAGTGAATGAACAACATCATCAGGCAGGAGAACAGCAGACAGGACACGGGTAAAGTTTTAGAGGAGTTTGGTTCTCAAACCATATCTCAAGCTTTGAGCATTTTATTAAGAAATAAAATGACAGGTCTAAAAACCTACCAACACATGACCAACCACCTAAACTGATGACTGGGGAAAGAGAAGCCTAGAAGCAGCTAAGAGGACGATGGCAAATGTGGAAAAGCTGAGGAGATCTACACCTCAGTTAGGATGATATTTTCACTGCATATTTTAAATTCTGCATTCTACATAGAGAAGTAGCAAGAAAAAAGCTACTGTTATTTACACTGTGTGTTAGGATAGCCCAGACACAAATCCTTTATTTAGAATCTGTGGCACGACTTGAAAAATTATATTTGATAGACACTCTTCGATTAATCTGACTGAAGATGAGCTATTTTGCTAACTTTAGGCCTGGCCTGACCTGCTGTGCTCCTTTGTCTTCACTATTGTTCTCTAGCAACCCGCTGAGGCCTTTACAGAACAACTGCTTTCACACACAAAGGAAAATAAACCCTAAAAACTGATCAGGTTACTTCCAAACACAATTGGTTGTAACGGATTTATCTTTTAGTTTTAGTTATAGTTGCCTTTTAGAGCCTTCGAGTTGACATTTTATCCATAAAAGATTTCAATAAAACACTTTGAAAAATGTGTGTAATTTTTTTATATGTTTTTAGATATCTACTGAAAAACTAATCAATCAATAGATATATGCATGAAGAGAACTGTTGCTTTACTCCTTCAGTTGTGTATTTGCAGGAAGTTATCCATCAGAGGACCTGGGGACAAAGTCTCTCTTCGGTGTCCTGGACAAAGTGCTGCATTCAGCTTCTGCTAAGGCCGTGTGGAAGGCAGAGCTTCACAAGAGCTCTTCTCCTGAAACAGGAATCTTGATTCTGACCATCACACCCCCAGCTGACGCTCCTATAGGGGAATACAAACTGTCCGCCAAACTCAGGGACACGGAGAAGGAGTTGGCAAACTTTTCCGTGCTTTTCAACCCATGGAGTTCTGGTTCGTTTGTGGCTTATTCGTCTTTTCTTTGTGTACATCTTTTTTCTATAAGTGTGAGTGGATGTAGCGTAATTCTGTGCAGTTACTAAATTAACTAGTGGATAGTTTGCAAAACCTGCTTAAGGTCTGGTTTATCAATTTTTCATCATTCAGATCCAGATCTAAAACAGCTTCATTTCAAAAAACTAAAACAGAGCCACAGTAAATCTGAGTAGCCTGTGTAAGAACTTCTTCCTAATTCTCCAAACTGATATCACCCTGACCGCTGTCTGACGCTGACTATTCTTTAATACTCTACCCACCCCCTCTAAAAACGGATATTTCTCTCTTTAAACATTTTTGTTTTAATATGAATGACCTATGTTTGTATGATTTGACTTTCTCTGCAGCTGACTGGGTGTTTCTGCCCAAGGATGAAGAGAGACAGGAGTATGTACTGAATGAACAGGGAATAATCTACAGAGGAGGTGGTAATTACATCTCTCCCATGCTCTGGGACTTTGGACAGGTAAAAACACAAACAGAACACATAAACATTTTGAAGATGTAATGCAACAGTACTGAGCTCCTTAATGATAAAACAAAATAAACACAATTCCCATTTATGTTTTATTTAAAATAAAGAGAATGTTTGGGGCAAATTCCAAATTATATTTTCAGCTCACTTTATAGAAAATAAGGAACGGGATGGGCTTAGATGTTTGACTTTTGAATAATAATACGGAAGACTTAACTTTTATCACCGCAAATATCATTTGTTGTTTATTACTGACACCTGCTGTTAGATTTCATCTCACACCTATGGGTAAAATGCAGTTTAAGAGCGTCTCTGTCTTCTTGTCCAGTTTGAGCAGGGCATGGTGAAGATCTGCTTGAAGATGCTCGACCTCAACATCAAACACTGGTTTAATCCAGCTGATGATGTTTCTGCTCGTTGCAACCCCATCTACATCAGCCGAGTGGTCTGCGCCATGGTGGGTCCTGCTGCTGCTCTTCTTCTTCTTCTTCTTCTTCTTCTTCTTCTTCTTCTTCTTCTTCTTCTTCTTCTTCTTCTTCTTCTTCTTCTTCTTCTTCTTCTTCTTCTTCTTCTTCTTCTTCTTCTTCTTCTTCTTCTTCTTCTTCTTCTTCTTCTTCTTCTTCTTCTTCTTCTTCTTCTTCTTCTTCTTCTTCTTCTTCTTCTTCTTCTTCTTCTTCTTCTTCTTCTTCTTCTTCTTCTTCTTCTTCTTCACAAATCTTTTGTCAGCATTCATATTTGCAGTAATTCACCCATGTACTTCTCTTTCTCTATAAACACTATAAATAAACATATTTACAAAGAAACTTTTATTTTAATTTCAATTCTTACATGTTTACTTTTAAAATTATACCATCTTCATTGACAACTAAGTGGAACTGAAATGTTTATGCGCACAAAACAGTCAAACAAAAACTGATTCTGTCAATATCATTATTATTCAGCCATTAGTTTTAATGATTTTAAGCAGTTCTTTTTTTTAATTAATCTTAATTCAAACTTAAAAAGTGACATTCAAAGCAGAGAACTTAAGCGTTGGAAATGTGTTTACTGTTGAAATGAGATAATTACTTATTTTCTTTCAGATTAACAGTTCTGATGAAGGCGGAATCTTGATGGGAAACTGGGGAAATGACTTCAGTGGTGGGTTAGCGCCCACTCACTGGAGTGGCAGCTATGCCATCCTGAAGCAGTGGTATGACTCCTTCTACCACTCAGTCAAATACGGCCAGTGCTGGGTGTTTGCCGGAGTCATGTGTTCTGGTAAAGCCTGTTTAGTTTTCTTCCTTCAATACCTTTGAAAACAGTTTGTGTATGAATAAAATTATAGTTAGAATTTATTTTTCTATGGTTCTTTCTTACCTGCGCAGTTTGAAAAGACTAAATAAATTATCAAAAATAATTACAACGAAGTTATCAGGATGATCCAGGTGGGAAAAAATAGACAGTGATTACTAAAATTTTTGTGCGTGGTTTCAGTGATGCGCCTGCTGGGCATTCCCTGCCGTGTTGTCACCAACTTCCAGTCCGCTCATGACACCAACAAGAATCTGACCATTGACAACTACTTTGATTACAACGGAGTTGAAGAGAAGGAATCCAGAGACAGCATCTGGTGAGAGGCTCTCTCTCTCTCTCTCTCTCTCTCTCTCTATATATATATATATATATATATATATATATATATATACACTACCGTTCAAAAGTTTGGGGTCACCCAAACAATTTTGTGTTTTCCATGAAAAGTCACACTTATTCACCACCATACATTGTGAAATGAATAGAAAATAGAGTCAAGACATTGACAAGGTTAGAAATAATGATTTGTATTTGAAATAAGATTTTTTTTACATCAAACTTTGCTTTCGTCAAAGAATCCTCCATTTGCAGCAATTACAGCATTGCAGACCTTTGGCATTCTAGCTGTTAATTTGTTGAGGTAATCTGGAGAAATTGCACCCCACGCTTCTAGAAGCAGCTCCCACAATTTGGATTGGTTGGATGGGCACTTCTTGCGTACCATACGGTCAAGCTGCTCCCACAACAGCTCAATGGGGTTCAAATCTGGTGACTGCGCTGGCCACTCCATTACCGATAGAATACCAGCTGCCTGCTTCTTCTCTAAATAGTTCTTGCACAATTTGGAGGTGTGTTTTGGGTCATTGTCCTGTTGTAGGATGAAATTGGCTCCAATCAAGCGCTGTCCACTGGGTATGGCATGGCGTTGCAAAATGGAGTGATAGCCTTCCTTATTCAGAATCCCTTTTACCCTGTACAAATCTCCCACCTTACCAGCACCAAAGCAACCCCAGACCATCACATTACCTCCACCATGCTTAACAGATGGCGTCAGGCATTCTTCCAGCATCTTTTCAGTTGTTCTGCGTCTCACAAACGTTCTTCTTTGTGATCCAAACACCTCAAACTTGGATTCATCCGTCCACAACACTTTTTTCCAGTCTTCCTCTGTCCAATGTCTGTGTTCTTTTGCCCATCTTAATCTTTTTCTTTTATTGGCCAGTCTCAGATATGGCTTTTTCTTTGCCACTCTGCCCTGAAGCCCAGAATCCCGCAGCCGCCTCTTCACTGTAGATGTTGACACTGGTGTTTTGCGGGTACTATTTAATGAAGATGCCAGTTGGGGACCTGTGAGGCGTCTGTTTCTCAAACTAGAGACTCTAATGTACTTATCTTCTTGCTCAGTTGTGCAACGCGGCCTCCCACTTCTTTTTCTACTCTGGTTAGAGCCTGTTTGTGCTGTCCTCTGAAGGGAGTAGTACACACCGTTGTAGGAAATCTTCAATTTCTTAGCAATTTCTCGCATGGAATAGCCTTCATTTCTAAGAACAAGAATAGACTGTCGAGTTTCAGATGAAAGTTCTCTTTTTCTGGCCATTTTGAGCGTTTAATTGACCCCACAAATGTGATGCTCCAGAAACTCAATCTGCTCAAAGGAAGGTCAGTTTTGTAGCTTCTGTACCGAGCTAAACTGTTTTCAGATGTGAGAACATGATTGCACAAGGGTTTTCTAATCATCAATTAGCCTTCTGAGCCAATGAGCAAACACATTGTACCATTAGAACACTGGAGTGATAGTTGCTGGAAATGGGCCTCTATACACCTATGTAGATATTGCACCAAAAACCAGACATTTGCAGCTAGAATAGTCATTTACCACATTAGCAATGTATAGAGTGTGTTTCTTTAAAGTTAAGACTAGTTTAAAGTTATCTTCATTGAAAAGTACAGTGCTTTTCCTTCAAAAATAAGGACAGTTCAATGTGACCCCAAACTTTTGAACGGTAGTGTATATATAATTTTATTTTTGCTTTAACAATGCACTAAGTTTGGATCCTCTCAACAGCCTATCTGTTGGGTTTCTTGGGTTCATGGTCTGAATATTGAGCTGTCTTTTGAAGGAACTTCCACGTCTGGGTTGAGGGGTGGATGAGACGACCAGACCTGGCAGAAGATGGGAAATATGATGGCTGGCAGGTTGTGGATCCAACACCACAGGAAAAGAGTGATGGTATGGAAAGTCTTGCCACTCTGTGCAATGTTGAGCATAAACACAATACATCGAGCGAATAAACATCTAAAGATGAATAATTAATTTATCTTTCGTCTGCAGGTCTTTTCTGTTGTGGCCCGGCCTCAGTGGCAGCCATTCTGAATGGAGATACTAATCTTAAATATGACGTCCCGTTTGTCTTCGCTGAAGTCAACGCTGACTCCGTTTACTGGCTGGTCAGTGAGCGGTGCCTTAACTTAATTTGAAACAACTTATAGCAAACCCCAAACTGTTTTCAACTAAAGTCCCATTGCTGTCTTTTGTTTTTATTATGTTTTTTTGGGGGGGGGTTTCAGATGAGAAGCGATGGATCCAAGCTGAAAATCTTTTCTGACACCAAAACAGTTGGACAGTACATCTCCACCAGGGCTGTTGGCTCATACAAAAGGATGGACATCACCCATACCTACAAGCACACAGAGGGTGGGTTCACTTGCATAAACAGTATCGGACTTGCTGTGTTCTTGAACTACAACTGCTCGCTTTTAATTGAGCTCAGATTAAATGTTCCATCAGGGTATCTACAGGCTGCTAACTGCAAAACCCAATGTAGTACAACACAGGACATACAAACTTTAGCATTTCTAATACCGTTATTGTAGCCAATACTGTTCCAATCCCCAATTTTCTGATACAGTATGTGTAGCACATAAATAATACATCCCAACACACCAGTACAACACTCAATATTTATTTATAGATTCAAAGCAACTTGCAATAAATATATTGAGATTACACCTTAACCCCCCAGCCTTTCCCCTACAGGAACAGCAAAGGAAAGAAATATCTTTAAATACGCCCTCGACAACATCGAAAATGTGACAATGCTGCTCCGAAATGTTGGTGGGACCACGGAGAGGGTCATGAGTAGAACGATGGAGATGATGGAGTTGAACGAGGATCCTGGTATAAATGAAAGACCATCCAGCAGTCCTGCAAACCCACAGCTGCTTATTCGATTTGAAGAGGTACATCCAAAATTACTAGCCATTTTACCTGTTTAGTCTTAGTAAAAGAGTCCTGAGAGTTAAAAAATAAAGGCAACTGGACTTCTCTTGTTATCTTGAAGACGTTTCACCTCTCATCCAAAAGTCTTCTTCATTTCTGAAACTTGTTTGGGAGTATTTCAATTTATTTCAATTCAGTTTATTTATATAGCGCCAATTCACAACAGATGTCATCTCAAGGCACTTAACAAGAAGTCATTTCAATACATTTATACAAACATTCCAATCAGTTAAAAAAATTCCTATTTAAGGAATCCCAGCAGATTGCGTCAGTCATTAGCGTGAGGTTGGGCCCCGTTGATGCAGACTTTCCAACCACAGCAATCCTTCAGCAATCCCTCATACTGAGCAAGCATGTAGTGACGGTGGAGAGGAAAAACTCCCTTTTAACAGGAAGAAACCTCCAACAGAACCAGGCTCAGTAGGAGCGGCCATCTGCCATGACCGTCTGGGGGTTTGAGAAGACAGAGCAGAAACACAGAAGGAACAGAAGATCTGATATAAGAGTACTTTCTATGTTACAGAAAGTAAAAAGTTGATAACAGGACACGGTGAATGTTCAGTTACTGGGAGGATCATCCCAGTCGATGCCCCCCTTCCAACAGGGCATTGCAGCCAAGCAGGAAACCAGACCAGGTATATCTTCTATGGAGAGAAAAACACTGAGAGAAAACAAAGTTAACAGTCGAAATAACAGAATGTACTGTAATACAACTGGAGAGTCGTAGGAGAAAAGGAAGTAGCAGAGTGAAGAAAATTGGTAAGTCTGTATCAGACTTATAAGATCTAATCAGGAACAATCATACAAATGGGGCAATAGAAACCACTTACGAGCCCATTGTAAACTCCTAATGTGTTTGCAATGATTGTTCCTGATTAGACCTTACAGTATAAGCCTATACTAATCTTATTTTAGATGTTGCAGCTAGCTGGTTCAAGATGCTAAGCACGATGGGAAATGACTGATGTTTGTCAAGTTAATAGCATCCGGTGCCTAACAACACGGCATTAAAGCAAGAGTTTTGATTTTTTGAAGTGGTCTCTACCTGTAGTACAGCAGAGACTGCAGTCTCCTATCAGAAAAGCTGTAGTGTTTCTGGCAAAAACTGTCTTAAGAAACTTGAAAATAACTCCAGACTTCTAAGTTGATGGTTTGCATCTGTGATTTAAAATAAAGGTCATGGTAGTGGACAGTAAACACTATTCACTATGGCTGCTGTAATATTGTTTTTTTTCCACCCCATTACTTTTGTATCCGACAGTTTCCCCGGCTGGAGATGCTCAATTTTTTTTGTGTGTGTTAGAACATCTGCTTATAATTAAAGGTTAGTACAATTACTGCTCACCACCGTCGGATACAAACATAATGGGTTGGAAAAACAACAATATTACAGTAGTTATAGTGAGTAGTGTTTTCTTTACTGTCATGCTGGTTTACTTTTCCATCAGATAGTTTGATATCAACTGGTTATTGTTTTAAACAACTCAAATCATTTCCCATTTAGATTTTGGTAGATTGGAAGTTGAGCATCATTATTTTGGAATAGATGATCTCTAAATCAATGAAAGAAACATTTTTAACAGAACTTTGAAAAGCAAAAAAGCATCCCATATTTCACTGATTGACATGAGCAACTCTAAAAACCTTTTTCTAAATGACCCTTTTTCTCCAATTCTCAATAAAGGTTTCCAAGCCAGAGAACTGTAAGGATGTGAACCTGAAGATGATTCTGAGCAGCAACGGCACCGTCGCCAAAATGTTTTCCGTCAACATCAGCGTCCAGGCCATGAAGTACACTGGCCAACCAGCTGGGAACATCCAGACCGAGGTTACGGAGCAGAAGCTGCTGCCTGGGAAAGGTCATTCTTTTTCCTTGGTCCAGTTCTTTTTAGGAGCCGTTGTTTTTTTTTGCCTTTGGAAATCTTGGATCCAAAACTGAAACCTCACAATCCTAAACTCACCTTTGCTTGTTTTTTGTTTGTTTTAGAGCTGACCATCCCAGTTCGGGTCCCATTCTCAACCTACCATAAATATATGATACACAGTCAGACATTGAGTGTATCAGCAGTTATCACTGATCTACAGAATGAAGACAATGTATACTTAGCAACAAACAGAGTTGTGCTCAAAAACCCCCCAATCTCCATCACTGTAAGTACAAAAAATGTCTCATTAGCAATGATTTTAGACAAGCAGTAGTCCAAACAACAAGGCTTTATAATAAGGCTCCCCTAATAAATGACTAATAAATAGTTTATATATATGTTGTGCATTATTCTGTAAACACTTTATAAATCAATAAAAAGTGTTTATCATGCATGAATTAAAGGCAAAAAAGTTGTGAAACTGACCAGTTTCTTTCCAATTAGTGGACCAAATCTGTTCATCTACACTCAACAAAAATATAAACACAACACCTTTGTTTCTGCTCCCATTTTTCATGAGATGGACTTAAAGATCTAAAACTCATTCCAGATACACAATATTACAATTTCTCTCAAACATTGTTCACAAATCAGTCTAAATGTGTGATAGTGAGCACTTCTGCTTTGCTGAGATAATCCATCCCACCTCACAGGTGTGCCACATCAAGATGCTGATCTGACATCATGATTAGTGCACAGGTGTACCTTATACTGCCCACAATAAAATGCCACCCTGGAATGTGCAGTTTTGTCTCACAACAAAATGCCACAGATGCCACAAGCATTGAGGGAGCGTGCAATTGGCATGCTGACAGCAGGAATGTCAACCAGATCTGTTGCTCGTGCATTTAATGTTCATTTCTCCACCATAAGCCGTCTCCAAAGGCGTTTCAGAGAATATGTCAGTACATCCAACCGGCCTCACAACCGCAGACTACGTGTAACCACACCAGCCCAGGACCTCCACATCCAGCAGGTTCACCTCCAAGATCGTCTGAGACCAGCCACTCAGACAGCTGCTGAAACAATTGGTTTGCATAACCAAACAATTTCTGCACAAACTGTCAGAAACCGTCTCAGGGAACCTCAACTGCATGGTCGTCGTCCTCATCGGGGTCTTGACCTGACTCCAGCTCGTCGCCGTAACAGACTTGAGTGGGCAAATTCTCACATTCGATGGCGTCTGGCACGTTGGAGAGGTGTTCTCTTCACGGATGAATCTCGGTTTACATTGTTC
The DNA here is from genome assembly GCA_963556495.2 of Valencia hispanica. Classification (NCBI taxonomy): domain Eukaryota; kingdom Metazoa; phylum Chordata; class Actinopteri; order Cyprinodontiformes; family Valenciidae; genus Valencia; species Valencia hispanica. Next base: position 7,914,984 of record OY747708.1, on the reverse strand, counting down.
AGGGCAGATGGCAGACAGCGTGTGTGGCGTCGTGTGGGTGAGCGCTTTGCTGATGTCAGTGTTGTGGATCGAGTGGCCCATGGTGGTGGTGGGGTTATGGTATGGGCAGGCATCTGTTATGGACGAAGAACACAGGAGCATTTTATTGATGGCATTTTGAATGTACAGAGATACCGTGATGAGATCCTGAGGCCCATTGTTGTGCCATACATCCATGAACATCACCTCATGTTTCAGCAAGATAATGCACGGCCCCATGTTGCAAGGATCTGTACACAATTCTTGGAAGCTGAAAATGTCCCAGTTCTTGCATGGCCAGCATACTCACCGGACATGTCACCCATTGAGCATGTTTGGGATGTGCTTGACCGGCGTATACGACAGCGTGTACCAGTTCCCACTAATATCCAACAACTTCACACAGCCATTGAAGAGAAGTGGACCAACATTCCACAGGCCACAATTGACAATCTGATAAACTCTATGCGAAGCAAATGTGTTGCACTGCATGAGGCAAATGGTGGTCACACCAGATACTGACCGGTTCTGAGTCCCCAGACCCCCAATAAAGCAAAAAACAGCACATTCCAGGGTGGCCTTTTATTGTGGGCAGTATAAGGTACACCTGTGCACTAATCATGATGTCAGATCAGCATCTTGATGTGGCACACCTGTGAGGTGGGATGGATTATCTCAGCAAAGCAGAAGTGCTCACTATCACACATTTAGACTGATTTGTGAACAATGTTTGAGAGAAATTATAATATTGTGTATCTGGAATGAATTTTAGATCTTTAAGTCCATCTCATGAAAAATGGGAGCAGAAACAAAGGTGTTGCGTTTATATTTTTGTTGAGTGTACTTATTTCATCTAGAGGTGCTAAGTTAAACGTTTTAGAGAAAATCACTACCTTGTAGTAAGTAGCTTTTCAACTTTACAATAAGGCTCCCTTTGATGAGTGCATATTTATATTGGAGTAATAAAGTACAATACTATATGCAAAAGAATGATGTTTACAAATACTCACTGTGCTTACAATAGTAACTTAGTCTAAAATGTTTAATTTACCAACTCTAGATAAAACATATAGATTAACAAAACTATTTGGCAAGAAACCACTCAGTTTTGTCTCTTACTCAGCCTTAATAAATGTGTGGTAAATACTTATTAATTATTTATAAAGTGTTTATAGATTAACTATTTACATATCTATAAAATATCTACCAGTCATTGATAAGGGTAACCTTATTGTAAAATGTTACAGAAAGTGGGACAAAAAGTCACCCAGAAAACGACAGACTTGTTATTGCTAAATGCAAGGCAACCTTTTCCAACGTTCTTCTTGAAAGTGATTAAAACTTTCCTTCTCCTGTAACTGTGAAGTGAATTTCTTTTTGTTGTCAGCAGAGGAACATAAACCTTATCAGCTGCTGTTAAAAGAAAAGCTGTTTCCTCATTGCATCTTATTAAGTGATTTCTTTTAGGTCAAAAAGAGAAAGAGAATTCTTCTAGAATTAGTCTGTTTATTTTAGCTGATTGTGCTAAAACAATATGTTTTTGATGCAGGTGTCTGGTGAAACCAGGGTGAACCAGGATTTGACTGCTGAAGTGGTTTTCATGAATCCTGTCAATGAGACGTTGAGGAATTGCACTCTGAGTCTGTCTGGAAGTGGCCTTCTGATCGGGGAAGAAAGAACAAAGTGAGTATGCATGTCTAATGGTACTTCAAGGAGATCTTAACATTTATTCCAGATTATGAGTCAGTTACAAATGTGTTATTCATGATAGTTTTTACAGCTAATTTTTGTGTGAGCCAGTTGATTTTTCATAAACTGTTAGGACATTTTTTTCTTATCTAAAGGTAGAAAAACTTTATCATATTTCTGACTTAGGTTTTATTAGTCATTTAAATTGTAATTCAATACAAAACTAAAGGGGCTCAAACACATACTAATTGAACTCTGCTGTACTGAGGGATTTTAGTACTGTTATAAAGTCTGGGGGCAAGCAGTAAAAGCAAATATATATCAACTAAAATTTGTTCAAACAATTTTTTGATTTTCTTTTGTGCTGCTTGCAGGCTTCCAAATCTGCTGCCAAACAACAGAGTCCGTGTTCAAATCACCATGGTTCCCTACAAGAGCGGAAAACGGAGTCTCCTGGTCAACTTCAGCAGCACTTCTTTCAGAGACATCAAGGCCAGCTGCACTGTCAACATTAAACCTTGACTTTCTCACATCTTCTCTTCAAGGCAAGATGTTTGATGCAGATATAGAAGATGTTTCATATATTTCAGACTTTGGGGTTTTTCACTAATTTGGGGAAATAATATTGTATTAATTGCTGAAATTCTTGCTTAGCTAGAAATCATTTAATTTAAAGCTGTTCTTGTTTTTCTTCGAGTATTAATAATAGAAAACATAAGAAGGAGCACAAACACAAAGTATTTTTGTTCTATCCAAGAACTAAAGAAATGTTTTTTTTTCTGCAGTTTTTGTACTACTGTGTGCATTGTTTCTCAGGGATTTTTATTTGTAAGTTGACATGTATTTGCTTAAGCTGCTGCCCCCGCAACCCGACCCCAGATAAGCGGAAGAAGATGGAATGGGGGAAAAAAAACATGTATTTCTACTTAAATTTCCAAAACAAGCAAATTTCTTCTGTTGTCCAAATGTATGGTTCAACGCACAAGTCTTTTCATTGCTTTCAGCTTTGTAAATGTTTAATTGTGACAAAAGCAACTGTTTGATTAAGCAGAGTCTAGTTAGGATGCATATAATTTTGTGGCACACTAACTATTATAATCAGATTAAGCTGCAGTTTGCTAGAATATTTTGTTTAGGATCAGCTTTATAATTCACACTATTCATTCCCTCTTTGTCTTATTGTCCTATGTTTATTCCAATAAGTAAATAACTGACCTCAATAAATGACAGGGCTGGACAATAATTCAAAAACAACATACACTCACTGGCCACTTTATTAGATACACCTTGCTAGTACCGGGTTGGACCCCCTTTTGCCTTCAGAACTGCCTTAATCCTTCGTGGCATAGATTCAACAACGTACTGGAAACATTCCTCAGAGGTTTTGGTGCATATTGACATGATAGCATCACGCAGTTGCTGCAGATTTGTTGGCTCCACATCCATGATGCGAATCTCCCGTTTCACCACATCCCAAAGGTGCTCTATTGGATTGAGATCTGGTGACTTTTGGAGGCCATTTGAGTACAGTGAAATCATTGTCATAATCAAGAAACCAGTCTGAGATGATTGGAGCTTTATGACATGGTGCATTATCCTGCTGGAAGTGGCCATCAGAAGATGGGTACACTGTGGTCATAAAGGGATGGACATGGTCAGCAACAATACTCTAGGCTGTGGCATTGCAACGATGTTCAATTGGTACTAAGGGGCTCAAATCGTGCCAAGTAAATGTTCCCCACATCATTACACCACCACCACCAGCCTGAACCGTTGATACAAGGCAGGATGGATCCATGCTTTCATGTTGTTGACGCCAAATTCTGACCCTACCATCCGAATGTCACAGCAGAAATCGAGACTCATCAGACCAGGCAACATTTTTCCAATCTTCTATTGTCCAATTTTGGTGAGCCTGTGTGAATTCTAGCCTCAGTTTCCTGTTCTTAGCTGACAGGAGTGTCACCCGGTGTGGTCTTCTGCTGCTGTAGCCCATCTGCCTCAAGGTTCGACGTGTTGTGCGTTCAGAGATGTTCTTCTGCATACCTTGGTTGTAACGAGTGCTTATTTGAGTTACTGTTGCCTTTCTATCAGCTCGAAACCAGTCTGGCCGTTCTCCTCTGACCTCTAGCATCAACAAGGCATTTTCGCCCACAGAACTGCTGCTCACTGGATATTTTCCCTTTTTCAGACCATTCTCTGTAAACCCTAGAGATGGTTGTAAGTGAAAATCCCAGTAGATCAGCAGTTTCTGAAATTCTCAGACAAGCCCTTCTGGCACCAACAACCATGCCAAGTTCAAAGTCACTTAAATCACCTTTCTTCCCCGTTCTGATGCTCGCTTTGAACTGCAGCAGATCGTCTTGACCATGTCTACATGCCTAAATGCATTGAGTTGTCGCCATGTGATTGGCTGATTAGAAAATTGTGGTAACAGGCAGTTGGACAGGTGTGTCTAATAAAGTGGGCGGTGAGTGTATATCAATCAACAGACCTGTGGTGCATAAAAAAATGGGTCAATAAAAAGTTAAATAAAATAAAAAAATCGTCATTTTTCATTATAGCCTATCAGGTAGCTTATTACTAGTCATTACTTTCTCCAAACCGATCAAAAACCCAGACCCAGGCAGCTCCGTCACCAAGCCTTCGCCCCTCCAAAACAACAAAAGAGAATAAATGAGTTGAACTAGAAAAGATGAAAGGAGCGGCGGAGGAAACTGCCCCAAAAAAGTTTCAGTAGTCCACCAGCAGGTACATGTTACATCCCGTTTTAAACGAATACGGGACACACATCAACACTAAATGTTACAGTAATGGACAAAATATTATGCTTCTCAGTCAGTCATTCACTGATGTCACCCATGTTTCTTTACTTAGCCTACTTGTTTCTTACAAACCTTCAGTTATTGAGAAAACAAAGGTGTTTGAATTAAGAGTTGAATTGAATTCAGCTTTTGTGTGTTCTTTATTATAATTTGTTCATTAAAGAATAGCATACAATGACCAGGGCTGCACTTAGAATATATTTTCTACCTTTTTTGATGATCGATTATTGATAATCATTTGCTTTTTATATGCTTTTTCTCTATATTGTCCTGCAGCATGATTTTGAACTTCCTCGGAGAAAAAGTCACAAGAAACATCGGTGTATTTTTGAGCCAATGTGCCCAGCAGATGAGAGCAATGCAGACATCTAAGATAATATAATGAAGTTTTAAATAATTGTGCGAACGACCTTCTACTTATATCTGTTACAACATAACTCTATCATTTAGGGAGCTGATTTAAACCAATTAAGGAGATAAACCTCCTGAAAAAAAATCTGTTAAAAGTTTTCAAATAAAAGCTGCATTAAAAAGTCGAAGTAAAATCACTTATTCTTTCTAGTCTTCAGCCATCGCTTAAATAACGCGAGATCTGCGCGTTGAACAGGATTTACCGGTCAGACACGGCGTTTCCCTGAAATAGAAACCGAGCAACTGCTGCTCTCTGTCTGATGATGCGTTCAAGGCTGACCACTAAATGGGACACATCAAAGAAAACGCGTCAACTCGGGATACTAGTTATATAAAAAATAGACACCATATATTTATCTTTTAAAGTCAAGTAATTACTTTTTGGATTTTAAAAATCTTGGTAATAATTGTCAAATATTTCAGTCTTTCATCATATGTTCTAATTAAAATAAATGTAGCTATTAAGCTGAAGGTTTGCCCTGAAAAAACTATTGTGCAAAAAATAAAATAAATAAAAACAAAACAAAACACAAGTAAGACAACACTTTAAAAGAAAAAAGTCTTTCAGTTATCAATTCACTTAAAAGTTTTATATGTTTTTCCTTTGGATCGTTTATAGAAACAATGAACGAAATAAATAAAAAAAGTGTCCGTTTTGATGCAAAAATATTGTACAACCATGGCCATTTAAAATGTTAAACGTTTACAATTGGCAGTCGATAAATATTTAATAAACATTAAACTCTTATGTTTATAATTGTTTAAATTTTTAGATAATTAATTACACAATCAAACAACTAAAACTTAAAATTTATTCAGTATCTTTATTTTTAAATTTATACTTATTGTTAAACGTATAAATGTAAGATAAATCCTGTGTTGCAGTCAAGTTATTTTTCAGTCTTGCCCGTCAAAGTCAGTGGGCGGGACTAACTGCTATAGACAAGGCAAGGCAAGGCAAGTTTATTTGTATAGCACAATTCATGTTACAAGACAATTCAAAGTGCTTTACATAAAACATCAAAAGCATTACAGCAGGGTGCAGAAAAAGCAAAAGTACAGGAATAAAAACTATGATTTAAAAAGAGCAAAAAAAAGAGAGAAAGAGATCTTAAAAGAAGCCGTGCAGATTTAAAACGTAGAATAAAAACCTAATCAAAAGCAGCTGAGAACAGTGGGTCTTTAACCTGGATTTAAATAAACTGAGTGTTTCAGCTGATCTGAGGCTTTCTGAGAGTTTGTTCCACACATGAGGAGCATAGAAGCTGAACGCAACTTCTCCATGTCTGGTTCTGACTCTGGAAACTAATAAAAGACCGGATCCAGATGACCCGAGGGGTCGAGTAGGTTCATACTGGGTCAGGAGATCACTGATGTATTTTGGTCCTAAACCATTCTGAGCTTTATAGACCAGCAGCAGAACTTTGAAGTCTATCCTCTGACAGACAGAGCTCTGGATGAGCTGCAGTTTCCTAATTGATTTGTAAAATAATGTGGTCAACAGTATCAAATGCAGCACTGAGATCCAGTAAAACTAACACTGACATTTTTCCACTGTCAGTATTCAAACGGATGTCATTGATGACTTTGGTCAGAGCAGTCTCAGTGCTGTGGTGCTGTCTAAAACCTGACTGAAAGACGTCATAGCAGTTGCTTTGTCTTAAGAAGTCATTTAGCTGATGAAAAACAGCCTTTTCAATGATCTTACTTAAAAATGGAAGATTGGAGATGTTCATTTGTGTCTTGTCCAGATTGTCTCTTTTCAGCAGGGGTTTAATTACAGCTGTTTTCAGGGGCTCTGGGAAAACACCCGACATTAAAGATGAGTTCACAATCTGTAACAGATCTGACTCCAAGATCTTTGAGACCTTTTTGAAAAAGCCTGTGGGCAGGATGTCCAAGCAGCAAGAGGAGGAGTTCAGTTGACGTAAGATGTCCTCCAGATCTTTGCTGCTTATGAGATAAAACTGTTTCATGGTGTATAAACAGATTTTACGTGGACACTGTACATAACCTGAACCTGCCGTTAATGAACCAACCGCTTGTCTAATATTTTGGATTTTGTCTGTGAAGAATTTGGCAAAGTCATTGCAGGCTTTGGTGGAATAGAGTTCAGGTGTTACTGACACAGGAGAGTGTGTTAGCCTGTCGACTACAGTAAATAATGCGCAAGCACTATGACTATTTCTGGTGATGATGTCAGAAAAATATGAGTTCCTTGCATTCCTCAGTTGTAAGTTATAAGAGTGAAGTTTCTCTTTATAGATGTCATAATGAACCTGAAGTTTTGTTTTTCTCCATCTGCGCTCTGCTTTCCGACACTCCCTTTTTTCATTTCTCACCAGTGTGGAATTTCTCCATGGAGACTTTTTCCTTCCAGAGATAACCTTCACCTTAGTGGGAGCAATAGTATCCATAACATTTAATATTTTAGCATTAAAGCTGTTGACAAGTTCATTGACTGAACCCCCTGACAGGGCAGGTGTTAGAGGGAAGACCTGGTTAAAGATCTCACTAGTGTTTTCAGTTACACATCGTTTTGTGATTACCTCCGTTAAAATATTTATGTGAACCGAAATTATACTCTCAAAGAAAACACAACAATGGTCAGACAAGCCCACATCACGCACATTAATCTTGGAAATGCCCAGACCCTTCGGGATCAGTAAGTCCAAAACATGACCCTTATTATGTGTGGGCTCTGTTATATGCTGAGTCAGCCCAAAGTTGTCCAGAGTGTTACTCAGGTCTTTAGACCCTTTGTTCTGGGGATTGTCAACATGGATGTTAAAATCACCAACAATAATTATACAGTCAAAATCAACACAGATTATAGACAGCAGTTCACTAAAATCATCATTAAAGTCAGCACAGTAATTTGGAGGCCGATAAATGTTAAGAAACATGGCTCTAGATGAGGCTTTCAGCTGTACAGCAACATATTCAAAAGAAGGAAAACTTCCAAGAGACAACTGCTTACACTGGAATGATTCATTAAATAAAACAGCAACTCCTCCACCTCTCCTGTTCTGTCTGGCCTGGTTGACAAAACTAAAGTTGGGGGGGGGGGGTTGATTCGATAAGAGAAACACTGCTATTCTGATCTAACCAAGTCTCAGATAAAAACATAAAATCAAGGCTATGCTCAGTGATTAGATCATTGATTAAAAATGTCTTCCCTACTATAGACCTGACATTTAATAAGGCCATCTTAACAGGATTAAGAGTATTATTGTGCCCCTTGTGTTTTGGGGCAGGCTGTGTACAGCGTATGTTTACTTTAGTTAAAAACCTTTTAGAATCCAGTGCTCTGTGTTTTGACAGAACTACATTCCTTCTGTTACCTATAAGTACAGAAATAATCGAACCTTCTAATGAACAGGGTCCCAGCTTGTCCTTTGGAAAAGTTCTGACTGCTGATATCCACGCAGCCTGGACCCTTAACACATCATACATCAGACTGTGGAGATTGTAGATGCTTATGTGGTGGGGTAGGAGGGGGCCGGGCTTGTTGCCCTACCTTTGATCGTCCTGGTGTGGGGTTTATGGGTAAAGAAAACAGATTGGTCTGGGAGGTAGATCTGAGCCCAATGTTGATCATCTGCTCAGTGAATTTCAGATGGGGGGAGTGGGGGACAAGGCGATTGGTTGAGTTTTCGTGCATTTAAATTAATCAGAACTGAGGATATTTGTGAAAGCATAGTATCAATTTTAATTATTTTATGACAGATTGTAGTAAAAGAACTGCGAAGTTATAAACAGTTTTTTGAAACAATTGTGTATGACAATGAATTTTAATTTATTAATTGTTGAAACATTTAAACTATCAATATACATTCTTTTGTTTGTTTAAATCTATATATTACAGTTTTAGTTGTGTAAATATTTATTTAACAAATGTATTTGGTGCGGTACTCGATAAGATCCAAAATAATTGCGCGAGAAATAGAGAAAAACAGCCGCGGTTGTCGGCCCCTAGAGGGCGCCACGCTCATTCAAAGTCCAACACTTTCAGGTTTGCTACGCTTTACAGAGTCCCTGAACGCAGCGTTAAGACGAAGTGAAACCGATAGGTTAGCTTGCAGTAGCTCCCCCCCTTACTTCCCCCTCCACCAAACGGAGAAGTTACTAGATCCAACCGGCATCTTCTTTTACAGCAGCTCCGTCACAGACCGAGGAGAACCTCGTGTCTCTAAAGCCGGTAGGACGACATTAGAGCTCAGAGTGATGTTAGTGTTAGCTGGTAAAAACAGCGAAGACAGCTGCCAGCGGTAGTCGCTTTCAGACCAAACTGCGTTGTTTTGAACAGTAGGACCCCCCCCCCCCCCCCCCTGTTAACACCAAACAGCCGGTAAGATGTGCTAACATTTGCAGAGCTAGGTTAGCAATAGCTTGGTAGTTAGCTTTAAAACAATCCCCTCAAAACACTCTGTCCACAAAAGCTTTATTTTAAAGCATAGCCACGATAAACCGTCGTTAACGTATTGTAGAGTTACATATTTGGTAAGTAACTTTGTTGTTGTTGCTGACGTATGATTTAGAAAGCCAGACTGCTGGGGTTGATTTTGTCTTTATTCTGGCTCACTGAATTGAAATGTGCATGTACAATCACAATGACTCTACTCTTTTTAAGGCCACATTTACAATAAACTGCGCTGTCCGAGTACACTATATGTACGATATATGTCACAAGAGGATCCGCAGCCTGTTAGTGGATGTTATAAGGACTTATGTTTTATAATCCTTATAAGGTTCTCTGTTTTGTTGTGCTTTTTCTTTCTCCTTTCATATCCTGTTTAGCACTGTTGATTCAATTCAGTTTACATATATGGCGCCAATACACAACACATTACAAGAAAAGTAATTTCAATTGTATGAATGGTGCACGACACATGTTATCAAATTAACCTAGTCATATAGTCGGATTTAATTTCAGCTTCATGCATTCTAGTTCTAATTATGAGTTCAAACGTATCCATTTTTTATAATTGCCTTTCTTTGAATACCAATATGACTCCATCAGCTCTAAAATAAATTTTTCTTTCTTGGAATTGAAAGTTAAGAAATCTAAAACCCAATTCAGTCGGCAGTCAAAATCACTGCAGCGGAAGATCCCTCTACATCATGACTTTAATGATCTTAAACATATGGGACATTTTCTCTGATTAAATGGCTGAATCACTTAACCTGATTTTTATTTTTTTTTACAGTAAAAAAAAAAAGAAAAAGAAATGCCTCAGAAACAGAAGTCCAAGTCATGGACAGAACTAAAGCAAGCAGGAAACGAATGTTTCAAGACGGGCCAGTATGGCGACGCCACCGGCCTTTACAGCCAGGCCATCAAGGAACTCGAGAAGTCCAGTGAGTATTCATGCGGCAGATTCTGGCAGCAGGGTTGCACGTGTTAAAGAGTAAAGGATTGGAATATAAGATCTATTTTTATTTATTTATGCCTCTTTAACGGTTACTCGACTTTGCTCCTTAGAGTGCGTTTTAATTTTTACTTTTTGAGAAAATTTGCAGGCTTACTGGTGTTTGACTCCAGGTTGGGGATTTAGGTATGATTGTTTAACCTGTTTATTAGCTTTTATACTTATGATGCAGCCCTGGAAAACATACAAAATCTGTCTTATGGGGAGATTTTTCATTAATAAAACTATCTGGAGAAAGTAACACAATGTTTATGTGATCAACCAATGCCATTTATATTAATATTGTGAATGTGTCCAGATTAATCTGAACGACATATTTTCCTCCAAATATCGAAATAAATTTTATGTTTGTTTTTTCCTATAATAGTTTTTTTAATTTATTGCATAGTCAAGAATATTTGCACTTTGAAGTATGAAATATGTTTATAAATCATCACAATACATGACAAAAATAATTTGCTTATGGATTTACATATTACAAAGACCCAGAGTATAGAGAATGTCAAATAAAATCAGATTAGATTAGAAATACCAAAAAAGAGCTCATAAATTGAGTGCATAATCAAATAAAAAAATTGTTTCCATTAAACCCTCTACCTATAATTTAATGATGGAGACTTTTAACATTCCCACATAATCTGCAGATAAATTGTATTCATTAACCTTTTAATATAATTTGTAACTTTATCTTGTTTAAATTAGAATGATCTGAATGAGAAGATATTAATGACACAGTAAATATGTAAATAGAATTGATTTGGCTGCCCCAGACATTTAGGAAGCTTTCACTGAGACACTTCTATCCAGCTGGATGTTTGAGCCTTTATTGTTAATTTTGCACAATAACACAAGCAGTCACTGTTTTAATAAACAAAACAGGGATGTGAAAGTTACCTCAAATCTTTATTCAGTAGGGAAACATGGCTGACCAATGTGGGTAGCTGCATTTAGCAGCTTAAGCACATTTGTAAAGGGTGTTGTCTCTTCAAATGGTCTTACATTGCACATGTGCTGCTGTGGTTTGGAATGGAACCTTACTGTGCACCCAAGCCCCTCGTTTATTATCACTTACAAGCACTCCCACACCTTCGACTAGGGAATTAGACGCTTTATCAATCGGGGTTGTTTGTTGTCAACTTGTCAATTATGAAAACCAATCAGGGCACCACTGATCTGTACCTTCTCTCCTTGGCAACCTGTATGTAAAATGCAGCATTTTAAGCTGCTATTGATATTGTTTTTTGTTGTTTTGTTTTAAAGATAAAAAGAATCCTGAAGATTTAGCCATTCTTTACTCAAACCGCGCCGCCAGCTACCTGAAGGATGGGAACTGTTCAGAATGTGTGAAGGACTGTGATAGGTAAATAGTTTATCTGTAGACCTAATCTTTGTATCAAATGTCTTTTTTAACCATTTTTACAACCTCATTATTGCTATGTCCTGTCAAGCTTTTTTCCCCCATTTAAAAAAAATATTTTTATTGTTCATGCAGTGATTTGTTTTTAACTACTTATATTCATGAAAATGAAACATTTGCATTCAATTTGTTTTTCAAAATGTCATGAATATTTTTTTAAACAAATTTGAAAAATTGTTTATTCCAAAGGGAAATTAGATTCTATCATAACTCGTATCATCCAAGTATCTTCAAAGGGTCGTTGTTGATGGTGGTATTATTGGGTGGAAAGATCTCCAGTAGCAGTCAGTCTTGCAATGAATCTGAAGAAGCCTCTGACTAAGGACACTGTTGCTGAATGGCAGCCTAACTGCACAAATGCAGAGATGGTGTTTCCCTGTAACGTGTCCTGAATAACACCATACATTGTTGGCAAGGATTGCTAATCCGTCTCATTTGCTTTTGCTGCTCCTCTTTAAATCTCTGTCAGGCAGGGAAAATTTGGAGTTGGGAAAATGATCCATGGCCATTATGATTAATGGAAAAGATAGAACTTCCATATCTTCTCTCTGCTTTGATCCTGCTCTGCATTCATGAAGCCTCCTTTTCAGCTCCTCTGGGATTTGGGGTCATAGTTCAGGTATTATTGGAGCTTTAGAGACGCTAATCAGCTGCTCGTGGTTGTATAAAAACCAAACACCCTGTTGCCACGATTATGCATCATAACAACTGTCCGAAGGTAAAAAAAAAAAAAATCCTTCCACCATGACTGGCGCAATTCTAAAGACAAATAGGCCTTTTCATCACACATCTCATCTTTGGCCTTTGAACCAAATCTGGAACCGTTTTCATGTCTTCTCTCAGGTCTCTGGAGTTGTTCCCGTTCAATGTGAAGTCTCTCCTCCGACGTGCCGCTGCCTACGAAGCTCAGGAGCGTTACAGACAGGCTTACATAGACTACAAAACTGCTCTGCAGATCGACTGCAACATAGCGGCAGCTCATGACGGCACCAACAGGTCTGTAACCAGCTGAACTGCTCCCTCACAGATAATTTCATTTCATTTACGCAGGAGTATTGTAAGGAAGGTCTGAGGAACAAATTATAAATGTAGATAAAAAGTGCTCAAAACATGGACAGTGTAGTTTATGAAAATCAGATTTAATTTCTAGTAGTTTTTTTCTGTCTTTGAAACTTTAGTTCTAATTTATCTTGATTTGTTTAATCTATTAGATTGTTTAACTGATTTAATAGGTTTTTTTTACTATAAAATTTTTTTTTTAGCTTTTTAAAAATGTAATTTCTTAGTTTACAAGTTGTAGGTCCTCGCGTGGTTTTAAATGATGTTCAAACGTAAACGGTCATTGCTGCTGTCGGCAGTTCATCGTAAAGAATATTTACTTTGTTACTTGCACAAAATAATTTCCTGTTTTTTCCGCCGTTTCTCAGAATGACAAAAGCACTTACAGAGGCAGACGGTCCGTCATGGAGAGAAAAACTTCCTCCTATCCCCACGGTCCCTCTGTCGGTGAGGGAGAAGCTCGGGCAGCAAACTGCGACCAACGCTTCGAAACCAAACCCCGCCCCCCCGCAGCAGAACGGCATCAAGAAAACAGACAAACCTGGTGCATATTTAGAACACATTTATTGGCATGTTGAAACTAACATAAAGATTTATGTTAAAACCTTTTTTTTCCTTCTTTTTAGCCCTGAGTGACAAAGACATAAAGAAAGCCCAGGCTCTGAAAGAAGAAGGCAATGGTCTGGTGAAGAAAGGAGAGCATAAGAAGGCCATAGAGAAGTACAGCCAGAGCCTTAAACTCAACCCCAGCGAGATCACAACTTACACCAACCGGTGAGCCTGGGCTTCTTGTTTTCTTCACAGCATCATATGAGAAAAAACGTAAATGGCCTCTCTTGCATCATATGAAAAGTATGACAGAATCAAATTATGACAAATGTGGATCATAAATAAACCAGAAAATACAAAGATGTTCAGTTTATGATCTGAAGAGCAGCTGTTGGGTTTGAAAATCCTGCGAAGGGAGCTTGCAGATGTTTCAGTCAGCCTGTGTCACTGTGATCAGGGCGCTGTGCTACCTGTCGGTGAAGCAGTACAGAGACGCCGTCAGAGACTGCAACGAGGCAGTAAGGATGGACGGCGGCAACGTGAAGGCGCTCTACAGGAGGGCGCTGGCTCACAAGGAGCTCAAGGTGAGAGCTCAAATCCAGAGACTTTCAGAGTGGGTCAGAATAGTTACTGATGTCTGCGCCTGCAGGATTTCATCACCACGGCACATTTAGATTTTTAGGCTTAATTTAAATGATTAAAAAAAGTCTTGTAGCTTCTCTAAACATGCAGAAAAAGCCTCAAAAGGCTGCACTTTATAAGGCATCAGTGTGTAGATGACACATCACTCAAATGTTAGCCACACTCGTATGTAACATATTCGAAACACACAAGGCTTTGATGTCAGCAACCAATAAGTCCAGTTTTAACTCACTTTAGACACACACCCATGCATTCACAGCAACTTTTTACACACACATGTACACCAGTGACGAAGATGGGGCGGCTGGCGCAGGATGGCCCTTTTTAATCCCGCTGGGTATCCGTGGGGTCTTGAAAAGTATTAAAAGATGATAAACTGATTAAAGGAAAAGTAAGACCATTAAAAAAATATTAAACTGTTAGTATTGACATGTTTTTAAAGTAACTGTCTATCAAAAACTGGTTTGCGTACCATGTGACTTTACTTGGCGCCGCTACAGCCGTGCCGACGTATCCTGCTAATTTATGGTGCAGCGAAGCGATGCAGAACTACCAAAAATGAGGAAGTGTAGATATGCTGATTCTAGAAGATTGCTGAAAGTTGAGCATTTTAAAAAGCGGCTGAATATTGTGACCAAAAACAACAGGGAGGCTTGCTGTGTGTCTGGTTAAAAGATTAGTGTGGCCTCAATAAGCATCAATGCAACCAAATCGCACACGAATGGAGCAGGCCACAAACTCAATTGCAGCGATCAATTGTTGTCTTTATTCTTAAGATACCCTGAGTGTTCAGTGGTTTCTGCCCTTCTCACATTCTTAACATCTCCCCACCTCCAAGTGATCTGCTCTTAATCTGGCTTGAAAGTTATTGAAATCTAACCTCAGGTGTCCAAAAAGACACAAAAGAATCCACACTGTTGCCACTTGATGAAGATAAAGCCAGCAGCAGCCGGGTTCTGCAGATCAAATCCACGACTACTAATCATCCCCGGTGTGACCATCAACAAAGGCAGGAGTTTGGTCAGTTTTGCTGCTCTGGAGCTTAGCAATCATTACGTAGAAAACCTTCCTCTACTAACGGCCCGGCACGATGGAGCAAGCTGCGGCTCCTGAAATGAAACCGTGCAACCATTGATGCGTTGTAGCATAATTCATTTCAGGTTATTTATATAGAGCCAATTAACGACACACGTCATCTCAAGGCACTTTACAAGAGAAGTCATTTGAGTTCAATTGTACATACATTCCAATTCCAATCTATAAAACAAAGCAGACATCATGCTTCACTGAAGACCTAAACTATCATTTTGTCATTAAAACTATAAACCCAACATTTACCAGGCTTTACATGCTGTTAAAATCACTGTTGGTCTTTAGGAGTAGTAACTCAATCCTGTCTACATAATGATCAGATTTTATATGTCGACAATTAAGGGAACCTAATTTTTTTGTTTTTACTTCTGTTAATTGCTCTCTTGATTTATGAGAACCATGAGTTTTATTGAATTAAGCTGTAATTATTCCCACTGATTCACAACAAACTTCTCAAGGCAATTTAAGAATCACAACTTTCTTCCAACTGAGAATTGCCTAATGTAATAGTAAAATATTGATCTATACTATCCATACTACAGTCCAGATGCATCTTGTTTGAGTTAACCTCCAGTTTTCCGCTTGAAATCTTGAGCTAACTGAGCTTTTTTTTTTTTTTTAATTCCTGTTGTCGTCCCCGCAGGACATCAAGGCCTGCGTTGACGATCTGAACAGCCTCCTGAAAGTGGAACCAAACAACTCTGCTGCTCTGAAGCTGCTGCAGGAGGTGCAGAAGAAAAAGTGAAATGCATCCGGGACTCAGCAGCCAACCAACCAGTGACGTGATTCAGTCCGCTCCGATTACACGTTTGATCCGTTTACTCCTGCTTGAACAAAACGAAGGTTCAGCCTCTAAATGCTTCTCCGTTTCTAAAGACTTTACATTGATCAAGAGGTGTTCACAGTTCGATTGGAATGTAACTGTCACTTTCATTCAGTATTTGTTTATTTATATACGCTTATTTACACACTTTCTCATAATTCTTAGAACAAATCTGTATTATTATTATTATTGGATAAATATTGGATGGAGGGAAAAAGAAACTCAGCAGAGAGGCTGTTTTGTATTTCACCAGCTAATTGACTGAAATGTGATCCAGTTCTTTCTGATTTGGTTCATTCAACTGGACAAATTTACGAAAATGTTCATTAAATAATCCACAGACACAATTCTGGTGCCAAATGGCATCCAAATCTGACAGTTCCTCCGGGTTGTGAGCGCATTAAGCAGCTTAGCGGACACAGTCACACCTGATGATGCGCCACACGATGACAGACTGAGCAGAAAAATGAATGTCACGTTACATTATGATTAACTTTTCAGACACTCAAAAAAAAAAAAACTTCAGTGTACCATTCACGGAGGTCACATTCGTGTTGACGCAGCTTTAACTGGTTCAAAATAAAAAGACAATCCTGATTAAATCTGATTAGCCTCAAAATGTCTTAAATGCCCCCAGATTCAAGTGGCTGCTGAGTTTGGGAGATTTTGAGAGATTGAAAGATCGTTAAAAGTATTTCAAAGTTGGAAGATGCAAGGTCTAGATTTTCCCAAATCCTAAAGATAACTATAGATTTTAAATTATAAACAAATAAAGTTTTAAGAGCAGCAACAAAAGCAAATGCTTGCCCTTGAGTGGAGACGTCGTCCTTGAGGATCATATCCACATGAAAATGCTATTTTCTCCTGAGGTTTTAATTGTCCATGTTTTTGCTCGTCAGTTCTTGTGTTTGACCTCGTATCACGGGAGGATGTTGATCTTTCGATATTTAAGTTCAGGAAATAGTTAGTTTATTTTAGAATTGTTTTGTCATGTTAGGTTTGATGGAACAGGACAACCTTGTTCTACACAATGCTACTATACTAAAAAATCTGTTTGCTTGTATAGGATCGTTACTCCTGAAGGACCGTATGAGTCTCCCACTGGGCCATTCACATAAAGTACTGTCTCCTCTTGCCCTTTTGTTGTTTTCCTGTTTTTTCAGTATGTAAAACATTTTTAAATGTTTTTTCTTTTTGATCCATTTGTAGCTTAATGTCTCCATCTTGCCTGAAGTGCCTGCCTTTGTCATTCATCTGCTGCTTTGGATTAGTGTATGCAAAATAAAAAAAATCATTTGAAAAAAACAAAAAAAACTGCACCTTTAGAATCATGTTTTTGTTTTATCAAGAGAAGGTTTGTGAAACAGAAATTCATCACGGACTGTTGAGCAAGTGAACGTGGCTGCAGTGGTGTAAACCCCTCAGTGTGAATTGTGTTTCACACCTTTGGGTTCAGCATTTGGACTTCACCATTACTGTTTTTCAAATAAAAAGTCCTTTTTTTTTTTTTTTTTTTTGGGAAAGTAGAGAATGCAGCTGGAGACTGATGGATGAAATAAAATATAAAGAATAATAATTAATTGAACTGATCAGAAAGGTTTGGTTTGGGTAATGACACCATAGAGGCCAATAAGGTTTCTCAGCATACAGGTGAAACTCAAGAAATTAGAATATCATGCAAAATTTCATTTATTTCAGTAATTCAACTTAAAAGGTGAAACTAATATATGATAGACTCATTACAGGCAAAGCGAGATATTTCCAGCCTTTATTATACATTTCATCATGGCTTACAAGCTAATGAAAACCCCAAATTCAAGATCTTAGAAAAAATTTAATCTTGTAAAAATGGTTTAATATTTTAGGCTCAAAGTGTCACACTCTAATCAGCTAATTAATCCAAAACACCTACAAAGGGTTGCTGAGCCTTTAAATGGTCTCTGTCTGGTTCAGTAAGAATCACAATCATGGGGAAGACTGCTGACTTACAGTTGTGCAGACAACCATCATTGACACCCTCCATAAGGAGGAAAAGCCTCTAAAGGTTATTGCAAAACGGTTGGATGTTTCCAAAGTGCTGCATCGAAGCACATAGAAAGTTTTGGGGAAGAAAAAGATGCACAACCAGCAGGGATGATGGCAGCCTGGAGAGGATTGTCAGGAAAAGGCCATTCAAAAGTGTTGGGGACGTTCATAAGGAGTGGACTGAGGCTGGGGTTAGTGCATCAAGAGCCACCACACACAGACGGATCCTGGACATGGGCTTCAAATGTCCTATTCCTCTTGTCAAACCGCTCCTCAACAACAAACAGAACCTGCGTCTTATCTGGGTTAAAGAAAAAAAGAACTGCACATTTTGCCTCTCATTTGGAAACCAAGGTCCCAGAGTCTGGAGGAAGAAGGGAGAGGCACACAATCCAAGATGGTGGAAGTCCAGTGTGAAGTTTCCACAGTCTGTATTGATTTGGGCCATGTCATCTGCTGGTGTTGGTCCACTGAGCTTTATGAAGTCCAGAGTCAACGCAGCCATCTACCAGGACATTTTGGAGCACTTCATTTTCATGCTTCCTTCCTCAGACGAGCTTTATAGAAATGCTGACTTCATTTTCCAGCAGGACTTAGCACTTGCCCACACTGCCAAAAGTACCAAAACCTGGTTAAATGACTATGGGATTACTGTGCTTGATTGGCCAGCAAACTCGCCTGACCTGAACCCCATAGAGAATCTATTGGCCATCACGGAACAATGCAGAAGAGATGAAGGCCGCTATTGAAGCATCCTGTTCTTCCATAACATCTCATCCATGCCACGCCGCACGGTCTGCAAAAGGGACTCAAACCAAGTACCTAGTACATATGCATGATTATACTTTTCTGGGGTCTGACATTTCTCTATTTAAAATTCATGCCTTTTGATTTAATGTAATATTCTAGTTTTCTGAGATTTTTAATTTGGGGGTTTCATAAACTGTAATCGATAATCATCAAAATTATAACAAATAAAGGCTTGAAATATCTCGCTTTACATGTAATGAGTGTATATCATATATTAGTTTCTCCTTTTAGGTTGAATTAATGAAATAAATGAACTTTTGCACAATATTCAAATTTTTCGCGTTTCACCTGTACATATAAAAACAAAAAATCAGACTTATAGGATGTCACTTTCTAGACTTGGAATAAAACTGATTCGGCTCACTTGGTTTGAACAGGATTGATAAAATATGGCCTTCAACATTCTAATATGTATCATGTAGCTGAGTGTTGTCACGCAGAATAAGTATGTACAGGGGCTTGCAAAAGTATTCGGCCCCCTTGAACTTTTCCACATTTTGTCACATTACAGCCACAAACATGAATCAATTTTATTGGAATTCCACGTGAAAGACCAATACAAAGTGGTGTGCACGTGAGAAGTGGAACGAAAATCATACATGATTGCAAAAAGTTTTTACAAATAAATAACTAAAAATTGAGGTGTGCGTAATTATTCAGCCCCCCGAGTCAATACTTTGTAGAACCACCTTTTGCTGCAATTACAGCTGCCAGTCTTTTAGGGTATGTCTCTACCATCTAAAGACTAAAATTCTTGCCCATTCTTCTTTGCAAAACAGCTCCAGCTCAGTCAGATTAGATGGACAGCGTTTGTGAACAGCAGTTTTCAGATCTTGCCACAGTTTCCCGATTGGATTTAGATCTGGACTTTGACTGGGCCATTCTAACACATGGATATGTTTTGTTTTAAACCATTCCATTGTTGCCCTGGCTTTATGTTTAGGGTCGTTGTCCTGCTGGAAGGTGAACCTCCGCCCCAGTCTCAAGTCTTTGCAGACTCCAAGAGGTTTTCTTCCAAGATTGCCCTGTATTTGGCTCCATCCATCTTCCCATCAACTCTGACCAGCTTCTCTGTCCCTGCTGAAGAGAAGCACCCCCAGAGCATGATGCTGCCACCACCATATTTGACAGTGGGGATGGTGTTCATAGTGATGTGCAGTGTTAGTTTTCCGCCACACATAGCGTTTTGCATTTTGGCCAAAAGGTTCCATTTTGGTCTCATCTGACCAGAGCACCTTCTTCCACATGTTTGCTGTGTCCCCCACATGGCTTGTGGCAAACTGCAAACGGGACTTCTTATGGTTTTCTTTTAACAATGGCTTTCTTCTTGCCACTCTTCCATAAAGGCCAACTTTGTGCAGTGCACCACTAATAGTTGTCCCATGGACAGATTCTCCCACCTGAGCTGTACAGGTCCTTCTAAAAAAATTAGCATATTGTGATAAAGTTCATTCTTTTCCATAATGTAATGATAAAAATTAAACTTTCATATATTTTAGATTCATTGCACACCAACTGAAATATTTCAGGTCTTTTGTTTTAAAACTGATGATTTTGGCATACAGCTCATGAAAACCCAAAATTCCTATCTCAAAAAATTAGCATATTTCATACAACCAATAAAAGAAAAGTGTTTTTAATATAAAAAAAGTCAACCTTCAAATAATTATGTTCAGTTATGCACTCAATACTTGGCCGGGAATCCTTTTGCAGAAATGCAGCGTGGCATGGAGGCAATCAGCCTGTGGCACTGCTGAGGCGTTATGGAGGCCCAGAATGCTTCGATAGCGGCCTTAAGCTCATCCAGAGTGTTGGGTCTTGCGTCTCTCAACTTCCTCTTCACAATATCCCACAGATTCTCTATGGGGTTCAGGCCAATTGAGCACAGTAATACCATGGTCAGTAAACCATTTACCAGTGGTTTTGGCACTGTGAGCAGGTGCCAGGTCGTGCTGAAAAATTAAATCTTCATCTCCATAACGCTTTTCAGCAGATGGAACCATGAAGTGCTCCAAAATCTCCTGATAGCTAGCTGCATTGACCCTGCCCTTGATAAAACACAGTGGACCAACACCAGCAGCTGACATGGCACCCCAGACCATCACTGACTGTGGGTACTTGACACTGGACTTCAGGCATTTTGGCATTTCCTTCTCCCCAGTCTTCCCCCAGACTCTGGCACCTTGATTTCCGAATGACATGCAATATTTGCTTTCTTCCGGAAAAAAATACTTTGGACCGCTGAGCAACAGTCCAGTGCTGCTTCTCTGTAGCCCAGGTCAGGCGCTTCTGCCGCTGTTTCTGGTTCAAAAGTGGCTTGACCTGGGGAATGCGGCACCTGTAGCCCATTTCCTGCACACGCCTGTGCACGGTGGCTCTGGATGTTTCTACTCCAGACTCAGTCCACTGCTTCCGCAGGTCCCCCAAGGTCTGGAATCGGTCCTTCTCCACAATCTTCCTCAGGGTCCGGTCACCTCTTCTCGTTGTGCAGCGTTTTCTGTCACACTTTTTCCTTCCCACAGACTTCCCACTGAGGTGCCTTGATACAGCACTCTGGGAACAGCCTAGTCGTTCATTTTTTCTGTCTTACCCTCTTGCTTGATGGTGTCAATGATGGGCTTCTGGGCAGCAGTCAGGTCGGCAGTCTTACCCATGATTGCGGTTTTGAGTAATGAACCAGGCTGGGAGTTTTTAAAAGCCTCAGGAATCTTTTGCAGGTGTTTAGAGTTAATTAGTTGATTCAGATGATTCGGTTAATAGCTCGTTTAGAGAACCTTTTCATGATATGCTAATTTTTTGAGATAGGAATTTTGGGTTTTCATGAGCTGTATGCCAAAATCATCAGTTTTAAAACAATAAAAGACCTGAAATATTTCAGTTGGTGTGCAATGAATCTAAAATATATGAAAGTTTAAATTTTATCATTACATTATGGAAAAGAATGAACTTTATCACAATATGCTAATTTTTTTGAGAAGGACCTGTAGATCTCTGCAGCTCATCCAGAGTCACCATGGGCCTCTTGGCTGCATTTCTGATCAGCGCTCTCCTTGTTCGGCCTGTGAGTTTAGGTGGACGGCCTTGTCTTGGTAGGTTTACAGTTGTGCCATACTCCTTCCATTTCTGAATGATCGCTTGAACAGTGCTCCGTGGGATGTTCAAGGCTTGGGAAATCTTTTTGTAGCCTAAGCCTGCTTTCAATTTCTCAATAACTTTATCCCTGACCTGTCTGGTGTGTTCTTTGGACTTCATGGTGTTGTTGCTCCCAACATTCTCTTAGACAACCTCTGAGGCAGTCACAGGGCAGCTGTATTTGTACTGACAGTAGATTACAAACAGGTGCACTCTATTTAGTCATTAGCACTCATCAGGCAATGTCTATGGGCAACTGACTGCACTCAGACCAAAGGGGGCTGAATAATTACGCACACCCCACTTTTCAGTTATTTATTTGTAATAAACGTTTGGAATCATGTATGATTTTCGTTCCACTTCTCACGTGTACACCACTTTGTATTGGTCTTTCACACGGAATTCCAATAAAATTGATTCATGTTTGTGGCTGTAATGTGACAAAATGTGGAAAAGTTCAAGGGGGCCGAATACTTTTGCAAGCCACTGTATATGCCTTTTTAGGAACAATTAACATTCTTTTTTAAAGGGTTTTATTATGAAATCTGCAAAAAGTCTTTATTTACAGTGTAAATTCTTTCTAAAAAAAATAATCAAATAATTTCCCATAAGTCCTCAACAACCAGCAGGATTCATCAGCGAAAATGTGTTTTTCTAGGACAAAAGTGGCCGATCTGCATCCGTTTTATTAGACGGCCACAAAAAGGATGCTCTCTTGTTTAGCAAGCTCTGCCCTGGTGGCAACAATTCTTCTGCTCAGTTTGCTAGATGACTATATCCTAGACCTCCTGAAGCTTTTGTGACTACAACTGAACCTATGAACTTTTTTTTTTCATGAGGTTAATCAGTCGGTGGTTTCGAGCAAATCTTGAGCGGGCATTACAAGAATTGATTTAGAAAGAACAAGCCTGCATAGATTTTCTGTGCAATGTCTACAGCTGCTGTATGTTTCCACAGTCGACCAGGCAAACCCTGTTAATCCTTTGGATAAGGAACTATTTTTGTTGCTTTTCTTTTACCTGCTGATAAAAAGGAGAATCAAATGGAGTGATTATGGCCTGTCTGGAAGATCATACCGAAGAACAGGGCGATCCGGGCTGCCCTGGAAGTACCTGTAGAGCTCGTCGCCCTAAATGTTTAGAGTAAAACAAGCCGGTGTTTTACAAGAGAGGCCTTATCTGCTTGTAGGGTCTTGGGGGAAGCTACAAGCAGCAGGATTTTGAATGTGCATAATAACTTGCCTGGAACATTTCCTCTTTTAAACGAGATATAAACCATTGCTACATGAGCTCGGAGACGTCGCAAAAAAAGATATCCAACTCGACAGCCAAGCTGCTTTCACTGCATCTCATGTACAATCGCAGGAAGAAAGTCAACTGCTATGATTGGACAACTTTTCATTGCAGAAATTCAAAAATGTTTTCTGCAAAGCTTGTAGTGACAAGTAGCTTGAAATTGAAAGTGCAACCAACATCTTGAGGTAAACGCTGCTTATGTTGGCAGAGAACTCAGACATGAGTTTCCTCAGAGCTGATCCAGTTTACACAGAGTGGAGGGGAGTCGCTTTTACAGCATGTGCATAAAAAGGTACACACTGGACGATTACAGCAGTGATAGTCTATTAAATACAGCGCCCATGTTGGACACTCAAATCATGAGGATGTATAGTTGTTAAAGGGGCTTTCCCACATTACTCTGCCCACTTGGAAGTTTTTAACAGTGACTGAAGCTTCTGCCCCACCCTACAGTATGCCATGTAAAACTAATGTAGCAGTGAGTCAGATGTGACACGCCTTTGAACACCTCCCCGCTGACTACGCACGCAGTAAAACTCTGTGAAAGACCACAATGTGAACTGTGACTCACCGCTCGGGCTGACGGGAGCCAAAGCAAGCAGCAGAAACATGTCCAGACAATGAAACACACACACAAACACAAAAAGACCCTTCCTTAAGGAGTCCTCAGCACTCCCATTCAAAAAGAGAGCAGTCTCCACACAAGGTTTCTGCAAGCATTTTTAAAAGCCTGAGTGATTTTGCTAGAACAATGAATTTTGATGAATTTGAGCTGTCTGGAAACGCCCTTTCCAGTTAGGTCCCCCCGGCGGAGTGGTTCAAATGAAAAGAAGGAGCACAGTGTCGCATCGAATGGATAAAGAAGTTGGCACCGACGACACGCTTCTGGTCTCATGTCAGAAAGGGCGTGGCAGCCCATTGTGCCTGAATGCAAACATCTAGGTGTAACTGGACAGATCAGCACCGAGTCAGAGCTGGCAGCCGAGCTCCCACACAAACTCAGTCATTCCAGACAGTATTCAGAACAGCAGTTGTTCAAAAGTTGAGGCGAGAATACAAAGAAGTGCAGGAAACGATAGCCTGCTCCCCTAAAATCATCTCAAATTGGCTTTCAATGGAAACCAAAGCCAGGAAGAAGTGGAAGAAAATGGAAACCCACCAATCGGACAGATCAAAGAAGAGCCACAGTGGCGAAGACTTGGTGAAAGATCAACTCCAGTGTGATCAAAGGTCTTGTTACCCGTCAGTACTGAAACAGTGGTATGGGCAAGACTGCCTATAAGTCCCGCTTCTTTGGACAGATGAGATAAATTCTTTTTGGGTCTGGAGGCCACAGACGGTTCCTCACATCACCCCAAACAGTGAATCCAAGCCGCAGTACACTGATCCACGGTGGCTCAGGAATACTGTGCAAAACATGGTGTCAGGCCTATTTTTCTTTCATATAGACCAGTCTGAATACATCAAAATACTTTCAAGAGTGCATGCCAAGAGAAAATTCCCTCAAATTGGTTGTTTGACCAAGGCGGCAACCCCAAACAGACCAGTAAGCGACCAGGATTTACAGCAAGGAGGAACGAGCTCATTCTCAGGTCAGCTGAAGCCTCTTAGGTAACATTGATTGCTGAAGAGTGGTTCTAAAAGTAGTTTAGTCATTTATAGGAAAGCTACACATTCGTGTTTTTGTTTACAGAGTGAAAAAATTACAATAATGTTCGGTAACTTTGGTCTCTAACCAAAACAATGTGCTTTTCAAGTATATCCAGTCATTGGTTCAAATTCAGGGATTTCTCTATGCCAATTAAAAAGGTTTTGAATTCATGTTAAAATTTTGTTTACATTACATAATTTGATATTTCTAAAATAAAAACGACTACTGTTTGACAATGCCTCAGTGTATGAAGCTGTTGCAGAGTTGGCGCTCCGTCGGTGACAGACTGCTGCATCCTGGGTGCACAAAGGAGCATTTTCACAGATCCTTCCTGCCAGCAGCTGTACCCTTAATAAACCATCACTACTCCCTAACTCAATAAGTGTTTACATCCCTGTTTACCGTTTTTTTTAATGCTTGTAAATAGTCTTTTTTTTAAGCAAACATATTTCCTTCATCTTTACCTCACAGTTGCACAATTCTCTTAATCTGAGTATGCCATTTTTAACTGTACAGTATTCCTCTTATTCCAAAATAATTGACCTATGTGTGACTAGGCATATGGACTGATCCTACCAAAATTGAATGTAAATAAATACAAATGAAAACCCATAAATGTGAAAATAAATGGGTAAACACAATTGATTTGTAAATATACGTTAGGAATAAATGAATGTTATGCATTTCCACATTTGTTACATTTTGGGAGGATCTATCCTCCACATAGGCATGCTTCCACTCATTAACTTGCTGCTTGTACACCAGAGTTTCTTCACTGAGATACAATAAAGTATATTCATATAATATTCCTAATTTATTTATCCGAGATCAACTTCAGAGTTCTAGTTTATGAAAAATAATTAGGTTACAAGCAAATAAAGCTTTTGTAATACGTAGCACTTAAGAAATGGACCATGGACTGCAAAAATGATGAAGAGCAACCAACATTCTGGGATGTTTCGGTCATTCAGTCCAGAGGTTCTTTGCTTATGTGCACAACTTGGCCTTCTCGACCCGTCGTCTGGTTCTCCTTGAAAACCGAACGAGAACAAAACTTTGCATAAGTCTTTATTTGAATGAAAACGACGAGACCTGATAACAATGAAGCCTCCCGTTAACATGGAGAATATTTGCATCTTTTTGTCCCAACAGTCTTTCCCCTAACAGTTGCTTGAGCCAGAGCTTTTAGGTTCTTACCGGGCTGGTATCCTACCTCACAACAGGCAGTCAGAAAACATGTAGCACGACCAGGCTGGCAGGCGATAACAAACAGGAGCAGGGCTGATTCGGAACTGATAAAACTTTATTTCACTTTAAATTGCCTTTTACAATTTATCCTGTTTATAACATGAAAGGTTAACCTAGAGTTGGATTTTTTTTCTTTTAAAAGACATACACAAATCTAGTTTTACGTCAAGAACCAGAGTGACGGAAAGGTACTCGGCATCCCCTCCCACTTTTTTTTTTTTTTTTATAAACCATTTTCGTGTTTTTATTTGTATATTTAAGCTAACTCTAGTTTCACAACCACGTGCGAGCTAAGCAAGAAAACCGTCACAGAAGCAGACTTTTTTTATTGTTTTTTTGGGTTGATTTTTGTTTTTATTTTAAGCAGAATACTGGTCAGTAAAAACAAAATGATTTCAGATACCAGATATACAGACAGGCTCTGTGCCACATTCACTACTGCAAGGGATCAGTTTTGTCCTTAAAAAGCGAAGAATAACTGTCTTTTTGTTCAGCTAAAGAAGAAAGAAATGAGCAGCAGGGAGGATGAGTTTTTTTTGTGTCTTTTTCTACCTTTTAAAATGTCAGTGGATGAAAATATCTGTCCCCAGGAAAAAGAAAAATACCTTCTACATCTACAGAGTGGAATGTCATGGTGCTTTAGACAAGGTTATTGTGACACTGAATAGAAAAAAAGTCTTTGGGAGAAAAGAAAAAAAAGCTGCAGTGTTTTTTGCTGACATCTGCCAATACCAGGATGTAAAGATGGATTTTAACACCTTTGTTGTTGCAAGATTCAGTCAAGAAAAGAGCCAATTTTTCACCACGTTAAATTTGTGTTTGTTTTGGTGCAGTTGGAAGCACGACTCAACTGATCTGCACATTTTTCTAAAACCATAATCCAAACTACAGGTTCTCATTTCCTCGATTGGCTGATCGGCTGTGATTTGGCTCCTAAAATGTACATACCTACCGAGGCGTCCACCTGCACCAAAAAAGACGTTTGGTAATCTATGTTTAGCAACTAGTTCCAGAGCTACAGCTTTAAAATAGCAAAGGACGAGTTAAGATCTTGATATTCATAGCCCGGCTGACTCAAATAGAAATGCCCAGGTCCCAGGAAGCGGTGTCATTCTACGGGGTATACCGTATTGTTTTTTTTTTTTAAACTCATGCTGCAGAAGATTTAAAACGGCTACAGCTAAAGGCATGCTTTTTTCTTTTGCAGCATTCAGCCGCGAGCTGTAACGCGAGACTTGACTAAACTTGTCTTGTAAAGGCAGGAACGGACAGAATGAGGGCAGAAACAAATCTGGTTGAACAAAAAACACCAAAGCTTTAAACAGCAGCTGACTGTAACGGCTTCAAGGTTTTATCTGCAGGCAGGTGGTAACGAACATCCAAAAACCATTCTGATCTCCAAAAAAAGAAAAAAACCCAACAAAAAAAAACAACAAAGATTTACAGTTAGGCTCTAAAAATGTTTTACAATTTTACAGTTTTCAAAAAGAAAAAAAGAAAAGAAAACGGAACCGATTTGTTACAGAATCAAAACCTAGGACAGGCAAAAAGAATGGAGGGTGTGGTCAGGGGAGCAAGCAGGTCATGAACATGGAATGTTTCCACTTACGATGAACAATTTACAATTCTTTTTTTTAAATGTATTTTGTGAAACGGCGTCAAATCTTTTGAGGTCCCAGTTGGCAAAAAAAAGAAGCAAAGTGTTTGATTACCCAACAGGTAAAAAAAAAGAACTAAAGACAAAACACTTCTTTAGCCGTTGTCAGTGTCACAATACAGCCTTGTATGGAGGACCCTTCTGTATAAACCCCCAGCAGAATTCCCCCTGCTGTTCAAACAACCCCCCCACCCCCCCCACAGATTCCCAGGTCAGGAGGATTTGGAGGAAAAACTAAGCATCACAGCGTTTGTTGAAAATAAACGGACAGTTTAATAACCTTTTGTTTTGTTTAAAGTGGAATAAAACCAGCCATTCTTTCGCCAGTACACTATGAAAAGCCAAACAGAGAAGGAATGGACAACTATATAAATGCTTTAACTCACTAGGACAAGGGGGTAGGGAGGAGGGAGAGAACGTACTTCGATATTAGGAGGGAGGGATGGAAGAGAAAGATTAAACAAGGAAGAAGGTGGGCTCCGGAGGATGTTAATTTAGTTTGTGGTTTAGGATAAAAACCCCTCTCTGCGTGCTATAAGACTGAACCAGCCAGAGGTTTTAACCTGCTGGCCTGTGTTGGAGTGCCATGATGGAGAGAGAGTGGGTGGAAAAGGGGAGGGAGCGAAGACAGAGGGGGAAGAAGGGAGGGGAGGGGGGTTAGGGTGATGGAGCTGTGTCCTTCCCCTCGCCGCATTCGCTCGTTAATATTTGTGAAGGTCGGGTGCTATTCATGCTGTTGGTTATACAGAAGGGAAGTCAGGCGGCTGGGCTTGGAGAAGTGGGACGAGGGAATGAACGGGCTGTTTATGTGTACGAAGAGAGGAGGAAGAGAAGAAAGAGGAGGAGGAGGAAATAAAAGGGAGAATGAGGAAAAGTGTGGGGATGGGTCAACAGTGAAGTGCGCTCTAGTTGTCTGCGTCGCCGGTTTCGCCCTCGTCTCCCTGGTTTTCTGATGTCCACAGCTGCAAGCAGGCAGAAAACATGGTTAAGTCTTCTTTAAAGAGGAAGAACAAGGATTTTTACTCCATGATCAAATGCCTGCTGGTCACTGCCATCAGCATACTGCCTAGTAAATAAATAGATCTATTTACACTAACTCAGTCATGCAGAAAAGGTCTTAATTAGGATAGAGATGGCTGAGAGACAACTTACTCCATGTTTTAGAGAGAAAAGAAAAAAACAACAAATTAGCTCAAGATCACCAAGATGGCAAAAAATAAATAAATCAGAAAACAGAAGCAGATTTTACAAGAAAAAAACTTTATATTTCGCTAGTTATTCAAACAACAGGCAGGAGTGGGTTTATGAAAAAAAGTTTAACTATATTAACATGTCTCTTCTTACTGGAAGTAATATTAACGTTTCGGAGTGACCCAGAACTGAATCTGGTAAAGAATCTGTGGAAGGATCTTAAGATTAGGGTGATGGCAAAGAGGACTTAAGAGTTCATCACCAAATAAACGTCAACCTAAGAAAAATAAAACATGCGAAAAGTGGCTCAGCAGCTATTAATGAAGGTTTTTTTTATTGCGTTAATGCCTGTAAAGATTTTTCAATCAACAAGGGAGAAGGCGATAAATAATTTAATTACAACTGTCCAAATACAATCAAACTTCTGGGTTGAATAGAAATCATGTCAAATCTGCCAGTGGTATGAATAATTCGGAGCTTGAACGTATAAGTCAAACAGAATTGTGCCGTGACACAACTCCGAATGCTAAAAGGCAGAAATGTGCAATCTGATTGGTCCATCAGAGATATTGCTTTAAAAAGAGAAAAACTGCAACTGAAGCCAACTAGACTGTGATAAATTGAGCAGGTCAGACAATCCCTACTTAATTTAGTATCTAATACGGCATCTGTAGCACAAAAGCCTTAATTATAGAACAATAATCAGCTGAGCTCTTTGTATTCAGGTTTCAAAAAACCCAAACCAACATGTGTGCCCCGCTACCACAAGTGAACCCCAAATGGAACGACTCGGCACAGTTTAGCTTTCAGACCGGCCCCAACAACCAAAACGTGGAACACAGCTCAGGTGGAATAATCTGTTTTTAAAATTACTTAGCTGTTTTCTGTTCAGTAGTGAGACTGATGCAACATTTAGGCTGCAAAACCTGACTGCACTAAAGTGGTTGGATGCTTTACTACTCAATAAGTAACCTGAGACTGGAAATCATTTTGGTGTCAGACTGTCAATCACAGTGCAGCTACACCCTTAAAGCAGCTTTACCTGTAACGGTTGCTCCTTTATCACCATTATTAAACTTTTTTTTTTTTTTTATCTCATCTCAACTAAAGCTTCAGATGAAGAGAATCGTTTTCCTCTCTAGGAATTACCCAGGAAATGTTAATAAAAATAAAAATTGAGTTGGTCGGATACTTACAGTAAGGTTGTCCCTTAGTAGCTGCATGATCAGCGTGCTGTCTTTGTATGAGTCCTCGTTCAAGGTGTCGAGCTCGGCGATCGCCTCATCGAACGCCTGCAGAGAAAAGTTTCACCGTGAGTCTTAAAAGCCTTGGCTTCCGTTACCGAGCGTCAGATTATTCTGAAGAGGCCACGTTTGTGACCTAAAACCAATAAACGGAGGCGTTTGTGAACTCACCTGCTTGGCCAGAGAGCAGGCCTGCTCGGGCGAGTTGAGGATTTCATAGTAGAAGACGGAGAAGTTGAGGGCCAGGCCCAGCCGGATGGGGTGTGTTGGCTGCATGTCCTTCTTGCTGATGTCGAAGGCGTCCTGGTAGGCCTTCTGAGAGTTCTCCACCGTTTCTTCAAAAAAAAATAAAACACGAGCCCAGCAGTCAAACGGTGATCCCTGTAAGGTCGCCTCCGCCGTACAAGCTCACATCAACAAACTGTATGACCGTCCTTACAGGAAGAAGAACTTTATGTCCTGTTAGGATAAGGATGTTTCCAATTTCTTCTTTTATTCTTTTGTGCTTTAAAGAAAAATAGTTATTTGAATTACTCAACCTGAAAACTCTGGCGATTAACCTGTTAATATCGAAACATAATATTTAGTATAAAAAAAAAAAGATGCTTCGTGTATGTCGAAGGCCCCCTGCCACCCTATGATAACCTTAGTGCTAGTCAGCGCTTACTTCAGTTATCCCATTGCCATGGCAATTAGATGTTTGAAACCCTTGGCAACAAATGATGCGGCTGTCTCTTAGCAACAGACTGAATGAGGCGGTTGCGCCTTCGACTGCAGCTTAAAGAAAAGGATATAAATAGACGACAAAGGGAGCAGATGACATCCACTCAGGCCAATTATGTAATTTCCACATGATGGTCTGTCTTCACGTGCGTACCGTCTAATTAACGCCGTCCGTAACTTGAAGCTGTGGTTAATGGGAGCAAAGGATATCACCGCGAGGCCATTTCTGAACACTGCATCTCTCCTGAAGGGGGCCGAAGAATAAAAATGCTTCCTTCTGATATCCTCAAGTGTTTTTTTTTTGGCTTTATTCGTCCAATTTGTGTCACTGCCACGTTTGAAAAGGTGGTCGACTAATGAGACTAAAGGGTTCTCCTCACCCTTCTTCGAGTCCCCAGAGGCCACCTCCGACAGGTATCTGAAGTAGTCTCCTTTCATTTTGAGGTAGAACACCTTGCTCTCTGCCTGAGATGCGTTGAGGATGAGGAATTTGTCGAGCAGGTTCTGGAACAAACAGAAGACCAAGAGAGGAATTACAAATGGGAACAAGTCACAGGCCGGGATGTTTTAGATTCACACACACAAATTACACGGAAATCTAAAAACCACAACGGCTTTGTATTATGCAGTAACGGGCGAACGGGTTTGGAATCGCATTACTCAGCATCCCTCTGGCCACGGGGGGGCGACGCTACGTCGGCTGTGTGACGCTTGACGTGCCGGTGTCCTCGTCTAATAGTTTAAAGAAGGGTTTTATCCAGATCATGTGATCAGCTGCAACTTCACCCCGCAGCATCTCTTCAATGAGCCCAGCTTTGTTCCAGTGATTACATTTAGGGCTCTTTTAATCTGCTGACTCCACCAACCTGTCCTAAGAATGCGCAGATATGTACAGAGGCAATCACTAGCCAGCGGTATTCACTGACTTTAAAGTTTCCTTCATGCCATTTCATGTCATAATCACATTTCTGTTAGCACAGGACCCTGAGCTCCATCAAAATCCTTTCTGGGGCGCAACATGTTTTTTGCCCCGTTTCACTAACAAAAGCTGTAAATTCTTGCAAACCAAACAGGCATGGTTAGATCTAGGCACTGTACAACACACTAAGGCTGGGCGATATGGGAAAAAAATTCAACCACAATAATATTTTTCATCAGTCGATATATATCTAGATATATCTATATAGATATATATATCTATATAGATATATATCTATCTATATAGATATATATATCTATCTATATCTATATATATATATATATATATATCTATATATATATATCTATATATATATATATATATATATCTATATATAGATATATAGATATAGATATATAGATAGAGAGAGAGAGAGAGAGAGAGAGAGAGATATCCATCTCTCTATCTATACACACACACACATCACAATTTTTGTCAATGGTCAACATTCCCTGGTACTATTTGAAGATATCAGGTTATTTTTGATTTAATGATTTATTTTCAAAAGTTGAACATGTAATCGGACATTATACGAGTAAAATTAAGAGGTTAGTGCTGGGCAATATGGATTAAAAATAGAATCCATTTTTTTCATGCCAAATTCAATTTTTGATATGAATTGACAATTATTTTGTTTTTAAACTTTCTTTCATTTAAATCACCCCCTCTTGGAGTTGATCTGAATTCAAAGTCCAAATAAATACACCCTGTAAGACATGCCTGTGAAACAAGATGGTAGGCCTTGGGTTTAAACTATGGAAACCCAAGAGGTGCATTGGTGATTTTTCAATCTTTACTTGACATACCAAAATTTCAATATTCATAAATAAACTCAGCAAAAAAGCAAAGTCCTCTGACTTTCAACTGTTTTTACTTTCAGTAAACTTAATGTGTGTAAATATTTGTATGAACACTAAAAGAGTCAACACCATAAGACATAAACCAAAAATGTTTCACAGACATGTGACAAACAGAAATAGAATAATGTGCCCTTGAATGAAGGGAGGCTCAAAATCAAAAGTACCAGTCAGTATCTGGTGTGGCCACCAGCTGCTTGAAGTACTGCAGTACATCTCCTCCTCATGGACTGGACCAGATTTGTCAGTTCTTGCTGTGAGATGTTACCCCACTCTTCCACCAAGGCACTTGCAAGTTCCTGGACATTTCTGGGGGGAATGGCCCTAGCCCTCACCCTGCAATCCAACAGGTCCCAGACGTGCTCAATGGGATTGAGATCCGGGCTCTTCGCTGGCCATGGCAGAACACTGACATTGCTGTCAAGCAGAAACTCACGCACAGAACCAGCAGTATGTCTGGTGGCATTGTCCTGCTGGAGGATCATGTCCGGATGAGCATGCATAAAGGGTACCACATGAGGGAGGAGGATGTCTTCCCTGAACCGCAAGGCATTGAGATTGCCTGCAATGACAACAAGCTCAGTCCGATGGTGATGTGATATACCGCCCCAGACCATGACGGACCCCCCACCTACAAATCGATCCCGCTCCAGGGTACAGGCCTCGGAGTAACGCTCATTCCTTCGACGATAAACACGAATCCGTCCATCCCCCCAGGTGAGACGAAACCGTGACTCATCAGTGAAGAGAACTTTTTGCCACTCCTGTCTGGTCCAGCGAAGGTGGGTTTGTGCCCATAGGCGGCGTTGTTGCTGGTGATGTCTGGTAAGGACCTGCCTTACAACAGGCCTACAAGCCCTCAGTCCAGCCTCTCTCAGCCTATTGCGAACAGTCTGAGCACTGATGGAGGGATTGTGTGTTCCTGGTGTGACTCGGGCAGTTGTTGTGGCCATCCTGTACCTGTCACGCAGGTGTGATATTCGGATGTACCGATCCTGTGCAGGTGTTGTTACACGTGGTCTTCCACTGTGAGGATGATCAGCTGTCCTTCCTGTCTCCCTGTAGCGCTGTCTTAGGCGTCTCACAGTGCGGACATGGCAATTTATTGCCCTAGCCACATCAGCAGTCCTCATGCCTCCCTGCAGCATGCCTAATGCACGTTCACGCAGATGAGCAGGGACCCTGGGCATCTTTCTTTGGGTGTTTTTCAGTCGGTAGACAAGTCTCTTTAGTGTCCTGCGTTTTTAGAACTGTGACCTTAAATGCCTACTTTCTTTAAGCTGTGAAGGTCTTAACGACCATTCCACAGGTGCATGTTAATTTATTGATTATGGTTAATTGAACATGCATGGAAAACATTGTTTAAACCCTTTACAATGAAGATCTGTAAAGTTATTTGGATTTTTACAACATTATTGTTGAAATACACAGTCCTGAAAAAGGGACATTTCTTTTTTTGCCGAGTTTAGAACAATTGGATAAATCGAAACTTGGCAGCACTGACATTTAGGGTCCAGGCTATGTTTGTGGAGCTGAAACAAAGTTTCTCACAAAGTCCTGGAAGGGCCAGGCGTAGATCTCTTACTATGGAGTGAAGCTGAAAATTGGATTTTTACCCGTTATACCCAATTTTCTGTGCTGTGAGCCAATAAAAAGAAATCTTTCATTTGGGAGCTGGAATTTGTAATTTAGGTTTGTTTTAATTATTTCACAGCGGTTAGACTCAGCTATGAGTTAAGTTAATTTTGCTTTGATATGAAAGTGTGAAGTCTTTTTCCTGCTTTCTATGCTCCATCTCCAGATGTTATGTTTGGGGTAAAAACGATTTATTTTCCTGCTGCTGGAGCAATCGGTCTTCCTGATACTGCTCCTGCAGCTTTAAGGACAGCATGATTCCACTCATCCTTTCCTCCCTTCATTCCTGCAGCCCCACATCACCACTGAGGCTCCACGAAGGTTTGACCTTGAAGATATTATTAGCCGTCTGCTCGTGCGCTGAAATATTTCAGGCTCATTTTGACCTTGAGTGGATTCTGCTCTCCGCTGGTCAGGGCCAGAATGTGAAGAAAGAAGAGGCTGCTGGTGAAGCGACATCACACCTGTGGTGTTAAAAAAAAAACTGCAGAGCAGGCATTCTCACAGACAATGTGACAGATTCTCTGAGGGTCAAATTGATGAATTGGAGTAAATAGTCTCTTAAAATACAGCAGGTCTG